>CM045758.1:190438462-191038462 GCA_025200525.1 Camellia lanceoleosa | reverse complement strand
TTCGCGGGACGTCGGTAAATATATGAGTTTTTATGCTTTAGCATCCCGCTTGTACATAATTTTCTTACTATGTGTTAGTATTCTACCATGAGACTACTTGCTTGCTTGATATAACTGTATGAATGCCTGTGGATGAAGGCTTGTTGTTTGAATTGGAATAATTCAATAAATGTACGTTTTAAGCCCACTTTGTCAAGTGGCAAATTCAAACCCTTTTCGAAAAACAAACATGAAGTTGAATTGTTCCAATTTGAGCAAACTAGTCTATACTTGTATGTTTCACATAGTAAATTTTAGGATTTACTAAAATAATCAGAACATAAACATATAAAGAAAATAAAATTCATATCATGGTTTAGTAGAGGCCGATCTTTTGATCGGGTGAGCGGGGGTGCTCATTATTGACCTTCCCCTCTCACACCTAAAGTTCCGAGCCAAGCATCCTTGGTTACGACGAACAGTGGCCTTGGCATTGAGTCATGGGTTTCCTAATTTTCCAAAATATTAGGTGGCGACTCTGAGATCTGATGACGCAGTCCATTTTTGACAAAATTGCAATAAAATGGATTTTTAATAAAAGTTTCCAAATCTGGAGTCTCATCTATGTTTCACATTGCACTCGTGAGACTAGATCAAAGAGATCTCGGGAGTCCGAACTGTTTAACGCACGCGGGTACCCCCCGGGCATGTTACAGTTTCTGGCGACTCTGCTTGGGATTTATGAAACCTTGACTCGAACTCCATGATATGACTTTTATTTTCAATTATATGTTTATTGCATTGCATGTATTGGTGCACTTAAAGTTCTTGTGTTGCCCAGATACTGGTGGGAGCACATGCATACTTTTTGTGACACTACACCTATCTCTATGTTACTTTAGAGGCCTTGTGTTGTAACCTTTTGAGATTTGTCAAAAGGGTAGCTTTGCTATCTAGCTCTGCTATCTAAGGTTCTCAGACTCCGAAGAGAGGCTATTTGACTCTTCTGATTTCCTGGGATCTTTATTGGTTATGACCCAAAGGACTCTTTGGTAACGTCACCTTGACTTTAACCCTTAGAGTAGAGTCAACCTTGTACATATAGTGAGCTATAGTACCTTTCAAACTTAGGACAGGATGCTCTCCTATTTCTAGGATGTGTGATACCACTTGTCTGAATAGCGAAACCCTAGATGATTTCAAGCTAGGATAGGATAACCCTACCCTCCATAGGGGTGTTTGTTCTCTTTCCTGCTATGTGTTATGTGCAATGTATTGGATCTATATAGGGGTTCTCAAATTCAAGTGAGTGGTTCAGGCATTTCAGTTTGTGGGGTTCAGTGTGTTTTTAGTGAGGGCATAATTGGAAGTTCCATTTTGTTTCTATAATTGGGGAGTGACCACCTGTTGATTGCATGGGCTTTATTTTGAATGTTGTCGATGGCCCACACTTTGACTGTCAATTTGAGAATGATTTTATTCTGAGTTCTGAATTGAGTATTGAGTCTAAGTTTGACTCCACCAAGTTTGTAGAGTTAGAGTCAGGCTAAAGTCAGCCTAATGAGTCAGAGTCTGTTGATTTCGATAGTGCTAACCTAGACATTTCTGTTCTGTCTAGGTCTTCTTTGTCATTTTCTTTTTCTGTTGTCAAAAGTCTGTTGTCATTGCTGAGTCATAATCTCTTTCAATAAAAATAAAATAAAATAAAATAAAAATAAATAATAGAAAATAACAAAAATGCCATAGAGTCTGCCTACTTCTCTGTGCCTTTAAATCATTGCATTGACCATAGTTTTTCAAAACTTTTTCCAAAACTCTGATAAAAACGAAGAGGAAGAATTTCCTCGGGATTTGCAAATTTTGATCAACTGAGAGGAAGAGAGGTGTGCTAAGCCTTTGATGAATAAAATCATTTTTGTTAATGTGGGTACTGAGAAAGATCCTAGCTTGGTCCAAATTGGTTCTATCTTATCTTCGTAAAAGTACGAGTGATTAGTCACTTTGTGAAAAGATTTCAAAAACTGTTTTTGCGTGGTCCTACGAAGACATGCCTGGAATTAGTTATATAGCATAGGATCCCTCTTGACTCGTGGTCCGACCTCCTTAGCTCCTTAGCTTTCAAACCTTGATTCGAAGTATTCAATGATCATTCAAAGTGTAAGGCTTGCATAGCCGAATTGGAAATAGCCCTTGAACTAGGGGTCATGATGTGATTCAAATGAAGGCAGCCCTTCAACTAGGGGCAATAAGGTCGAATATGATTTAGATTGGAAATAGCCCTTGAACTAGAGACAATGACGTGATCCAGATTGGAAACAGACCTTGAACTCAGGGCAGAGAATGTGATATCGATTTGAAACAGCCCTTGAGCTAGGGGCAAAAGTGTGAGGCTTGGATAGCTGAAATGGAGGCAGCCCTTGAACTAGGGGCAATAAGGTACCACCCTTGAGAGGCTCGCTGGGTTGAAAACTCTGAAGGGCGACCCAGGCAAAAGTTAGAGCACAAAAAAATAAAAAAAATAAAAAGAAAAATGAAAAGCTCGCAAGGTTGAAAACCCGAAAGGGTGGCTTTGGCAAAAGTGAGAGCGTAAAAGGAGAGTGTCAATACCCGAGTGAACCTTAGCCATAACTATGTAAGACTTGTGATTCAGATTGGAAGTAACCCTTGAACTAAGGACAAGAAGGTTGGATGAGATTTAGATTTGAAGCAGCCCTTGAACTAGGGGCAAAAGGTTGGATGTGATCAAAGAGTTAAAACTAAATCTTTTCCCAAAGAAGATCGCACAGAAAGGCAAAACCCAAAATTTGAGAAAATGAATTTTATTATTGAAGGACAGTTGAGTTCCTATGCACTACACTAGGGGCAACACTAGGGGCAAATTCAGACCCAAGTAGCCTAGTCCCTACATCATCATATCTCCTGGTCAAGTGTAGCAGTTATTATTATAGATTTTGATGGCCTAGAGATCTCACACCCAATCAACATGGACAAGCTAAACTGAAACCCTGAGAGGCTCGTTGGGCGGAAAACCCGGAAGGGCGACCCAGGCAAAAGTTAGAGCAGAAAAACAAAAAATGAAAAAAACATGATGAAAAAAAAAATGAAAATGAAAAAAAAATGAAAATGAAAGAAAAAAAGAAGAAGCTCGCAACGTTGAAAACCCGAAAGGGCGGCTTTGGCAAAAGTTAGAGCACAAAAAGAGAGTGTCAATACCTGAGTGAACCTTAGCCGGAACTACGATGGCCTGATTCCTATCTTGAGGATACGTAGGTAGCTTTATCTTGAAGTTCGGTCCCAATAATTTTTCAACTTATTCATTTCGTTCATGTTTGATTGGTGTATCTATAGTCGACTTGGTTGTCCTATCCGTGTTTGATTGGTGTATTTTTGTTAAGTTCAGTTCAGTTCAATTCAGTTGGTTCGAGTCAACTTGGTTCAGTTCGATTTGGTTTTGTTCGGCGGTTTGGTTCGGTCCAGTTCTGTTTGGCTTCATTCGGTTCGGATTGGCTTGGTTCGGATATCACCTTTGATTATCTGGTTTGGGACTATGCACCTCAATGATTGATTCCATGTTAGTTGAGTAGTGGCCATTTGCAAAAATAGGTTTTGATTAATTTGAATGAAGCTGACTAATTTTTCTCGAAAATTGTTCTGTTTTTGCAAAACTTAGACCATTCTTTGGATTTAAAAAGGGAAAATTTTCAGTGCTCACAGCTTAGCTTACGTGATTTCAAAACAGAAAATGGAATAAGTATGCTAATCTAACTCTTATGTTGATCAAAACATTTTTACAAAAAAAATCAAGAGACAAAAAAGGGTCAAGGCAATGAACTAGGGGCATAGTCGAGTTAGAGATTCTGTCTTCTCCACCGCTCGAGTCAACTATTCAGTGTATATAAGTGTGTATTCATACCAGTCAGTGTATATAAGTGTGTATTCATACCAGTCAGTGTATTCATATCAGTCAGTGTATATAAGTGTGTTCCTTTCATACCAGTCAGTATATTTATACCAGTCGGTGAATTTATACTAGTTAGTATATAGAAGTGTGTTTGGATCGTTTTGCTTCGTTCTTCTTTCGTTAAGTCATTCTTTGATTTAGGTCAGTATGGGTTAGTATAGAATCAACGTTCAATTCAGAGTTCAAAATTCAATCACTCTCAAATTCAATCAAACAAAAATGTTTTCAAGTTCAAAGTGATATGTTAGTCATGCCATCGATGTGCAAAAACTAAATTGATTTTATTGTAGTCAGGGGAGGACATCCCCGATCACAGAGACACATCAATAAAATAAAAAAAAAGAGAGAGAAAAAAACCCAAAAAAAAAAAAAAAAAAGAGAAAAAAAAATATAGAGAAAACAAAAAAGGAAAAAGAAAGAGAGTAATATTTTCTCAGTTTTCTGGCAGTAGCTCTACGGCGAAGATTACAACCAGCTTTATTTGCACATAGCTTCGTTGCCTGACTTTACCATCAGCTGCCTCGCTTCATCTTTACTTCTTCGAAGCTCTTGAAGACTCTGCCTCGGCCTTGGCAGAGCTTTCGAAGGAGATTATCCCTCGCTGGCCGTCAAAGATAGTCCCATGACGAGTTGCGACGGTCACCTGTCGTTTTAAATCCTTGATTTGTTTCTTCAATTCGCTAACTTCCCCTCGGGAATCTTTGTACATATGTTGAAGTAAAGAAAGTTGTACATTCAATCGATGCACCTCACACGTTCTGTTCTGTAGCCGACGGGACAAGTTGGAGACCGCAGTCACGGTCTCCACACATGACCTCAGCGTATACGAGTTTGCTTTGATGTCAGACTGTGCCACCATGATTTGTTCAACTGACATCGCTGGAAAGTTAAAAACAGGACAAGGAGGAGGAGCTCATGGTTGAGGTTCAGGGGAGTCGGAATTGGTCATCTCTATCGTAGACTCGTTTAGGTCTGGAAAAAGAGTGAGAGAACCTTGTGAAGAGGCCATGGCAGAGAAGAGTAATGCAAAAGAAAGAGGTTACAGAGTGGTGGCAGAGAAAGTTTGCAGGCTTTCACTCTGCCTCTCTCTATCGCAGGCCTCAACTTAAGAAGAGGATGAAGCCAAAGAAGAAGACAAAGAGGGAGGAAGACTCGAGACGATCATTGACAATCAGGGTAGGATTGGATGCCTGTCGGTCAGGCGCCGCAATTGTTGAAATCGCGCGATAGACACGACGCTCAAAGAAGATGAAGGAAGAGAGAGTGAGACAAAAATAGGAAGAGAGAGTAAGACAAAAACAGAAAGAGAGGCGGGAAAGTTGTATATATATGTATATGTATTGTATATCTATGTATTCTATATATTTGTTTGAACATTTAGTTACAAGAGTGGATTGGGTTCAGTGGTTTGGCCTAGTGGGTTGAGGATTCGGAGAGCCTAAGCCTGAGGTAAAGGGTTCGAACCCCACATCGAATGTTTCTTTTGGTTTGTTTTTGATTTTGTGTATATATGTCTCGTATATATATATTTGTTTGCATATCTTGTCACAAGAGTGGCGTGGTTCAGTGGTCGAGGACTCGAAGACTAGGCCGAAGGTCAGGGGTTCGAAACCCCGTATCCCCACATCCATGCATTTTGTGTTTTTCCTTTCTTTTTGCGTGTTTTGCATACGTGTGCTGACGTCAGCAAATGGAATATGTCTTCTCAGTAACGGCATCTTCTCGCTGACGGCTGCAAACGGAAAATTCCCATTTGTGTATATATCTGTATATGTTTGTGTATAGGTCCGTATATGTCTATGTCGTATATACCTGTATATATATTGTATATGTCTGTGTATATATCTGTATATATCTGTCTGTATATTGTCTGTATATGTACATATATGTGTGTATTTATATGTAAATATTTGTGTATTATCTTGGTTGTGTTTGCAATGAGTTCCTAGGAGACCAACTGCGATGGTGAAAACTAGAGTTCGAATGGCCAAGGCCTAGAACACAAAAGGTTTGGAATTTCTGAGACTAAAGTCTGGTTTAAATACCCAGGGGTGTATCTCCGGCTTGAAATCTGTATGGCAGCCCATAGGTTGAGGTAGCGTGTATACGCCTCAATTCTGAATACTGAACCAACCTAGTTTGTCACCCCGATGGAGAATAGGGAAAGTTGTGAATATGATCAGGAAGTAAAGCGGCATCCGTGGCCATTCAATCGGTTAAAAACAGCAAGTGTGCTTGTTGTTCTTTTTCGGGTCTAGGAGACCTTAAATCCTCTGAAGGTGCAAGTCCTTTGGTGTTTGTCGTGCCTAAACGACTTTCATGGTCTAGGAGACCTTAAATCCTTTAGAGGTGCAATTCCTTTGGTGTTTGTCGTGCCTGAACGACTTCAATCGGTCTGGTATAGTCACCTGACTATGTTTGTAATGAGTTCCTAGGAGATCAATTGAGACAGTGGAAACTAGAGTTCGAATGGCGATGCCTAGAATGCAAAAGGTTCGGGATTTCCGAGACTAAAGTCTGGTTTAAATACCCAGGGGTATATCCCCGACTTGAAATCTGTATGGCAGCCCCATAGGTTAAGATAGCTTGTATACGCCTCAACTCTGGAAACTGAACCAACCTAGTCTGTCACCCTGTTGGAGAATAGGGAAAGTTGCAAACATAGCCAGGTAGAAATGTGGTTTGCTTCGTGTGTTTTACACAAAGCTTGCCACCCATGTTGCCATCTTCATAGCTTTATCATCACTCCATGACATTGCATTGCATTGCACAAATCATGAACCACTCAAACCGGCTTCGCGTAGCATATAAGTCCAATTATCAAACCGGTTTCGCGTAGCGTATAAGTCCAATTATCAAAATCGGTTAACAACAGTAGGTGCGCCTGTCTGTTCACACCACCCAAATCGGCTTCGCGTAGCGTATAAGTCCAATTATCAAAACTCGCTCGGTTAAAAATAGCAGATGTGCCTGTCTGTTTACACTGCCCCTCCTTCTTTCGTGTGAGACGCGGTAGGTTGTTGATTCACTCAGTTAAAAACAGCAGGTGCGTCTGTCTGTTTACACCACCCTTTTCCTCTCGCGTGAGACGCGTTAGGATGTTGATTTCACTCGGTTAAAAATAGCAGGTGCGCCTGTTGTTTACACCACCCCTCCTCCTTTCGCGTGAGACGCGGTAGGTTGTTGATTCACTCGGTTAAAAACAGCAGGTGCGCCGATCTGTTTACACCATCCTTCCTCCTTTCGCATGAAACACGTTAGGTTGTTGATTCACTCGATTAAAAACATCAGGTGCGCCTGTTGTTTAGGCCATATTTCCTCCTTTCGCGTGAGATATGTTAGGTTATTGATTCACTCGGTTGAAACAGCAGGTGCGCCGGTCTGTTTACACCACCCCTTCTCCTCTCGCGAGAGACGCGTTAGGATGTTGATTTCACTCGGTTAAAAACAGCAAGTGCGCCTGTTGTTTACACCACCCTCCTCCTTTCGGGTGAGACGTGTTAGGTTGTTGATTCACTCGGTTAAAAACAGCAGGTGCGCCTGTTTGTTTACACCACCCCTTCTCCTCTTGCATGAGACGCGTTAGGATGTTGATTTCACTCGGTTAAAAACAGCAGGTGCGCCTGTTGTTTACACCACCCCTCCTCCTTTCGCGTGAGACGCGGTAGGTTGTTGATTCACTCGGTTAAAAACAGCAGGTGCGCCTATCTGTTTACACCACCCCTTCTCCTCTCGCGTGAGATGCGTTAGGATGCTGATTTCACTTGGTTAAAAACAGCAGGTGCGCCTGTTGTTTACACCACCCCTCCTCATTTCGCGTGAGACGCGGTAGGTTGTTGATTCACTCGATTAAAAACAGCAGGTGCGCCTGTTTGTTTACACCACCCTTCTCCTCTCGCATGAGACGCGTTAGGTTGTTGATTCACTCGGTTAAAAACATCAGGTGCGCCTGTTGTTTACACCATCTTTCCTCCTTTCGCGTGACACGTGTTAGGATGTTGATTTCTCTTGGTTGAGGTCTTCCCTCTCTTGCATGATCATAAGGTTTTCAAAAATAATCGGCTTCGCGTAGCGTATAAGTCCAGTTCTCACAATCTTCCTGCATATCATTAGCATCTTGCCCCTAAACTACGCTGGTTTGATTCCTTGCAAAGGGATACGCAGGCAACCTTCGGGTTCAACCACTTACATTTGCGTCTTGTTTGTTTGCCCAAGTCTTACGGCCTTGTCAAAAGGGTCGTCTTCGGGACTTTGACATTCACCCACGTCATGAAATGACTTGAGCTCACAAAGAGGGCAATCAGAGACACCCCATTTTGACCGGCCCTAAGACTTGGACACTTTCTTTTGAACACCCCATGATGTAAATTGGAATATGTCATTTTATAAATTTTTCAGCAGAAAATATCAAAAAAATCAGATTGAAGTTTTAATCTCAAACCTCACCCATTTTAGCCAAATTATTAATTTGTAATATTTTATAATTTTATACGTGTACATATTTTTAGGTGGTGTTATATAAAGCGGTACATTTTAGCTAATTTTGAAAAATAGAAAATAATAAAAAAAAATAAAAAATAAAAAAATAGAAAATGAAAAATAAAAATAAAAAAAATGGTCAGAATGATGGGTTGTGTTTTGAGTAGAAGAATGGGTGGAGAATTATTATGGTGGAGAGAGTAGACAGCTAAAAGAAAAGAAAAAAAAAGGGGGTGGTGGTGGACAATGATTTTCAAAAGAGAGACATAGGGAATATTTTTGTAGAAAGAAGAGGAGTTGGTTTGCTTTATGTATGCTAATTCGGTGGGTGGGGTTCAAAGTAGGGGGAGAAGATTGAAAAAAAAAGGAGAGCAGGTGAGAGTGGGTGGGGAGGAGATACACAACAAATACTTCACTCTCTTGAATGATTGAGGGATACACTGATGAAGGGCACTCTCTTTCCAATTTGGTTTCTCTCATCTTACCGACATGCATGGGTGATGGCTCTCTCTCTATCATTGAGACTCAACACACCACCAAGAAGAGGGGGGGATTTTGGGAGAGAATTTTTGGTCTTGCAAACTCTCTCTCTTTAGAGAAAAAACCAACCCAACTTCATCTCTCTCTCTCTCCTATCACACGACCAACTTCATCTTCTTACATACATCACTCACACAGACACATCACCATTGACACCATTACACAGCAGCACACACGGGCATGGAGACACAAAACCTGTCTCTCTCTTCTCTCTCTTTCGCATGGAAGATCACCCCTTTGAAGCTCTAAATCTGGGGCAACACGCGGCACAAAGAGACCCACACACATGGCTACACATCACACTACCTTCCACCAAGCTTTATCTTTGCATACACCCACTGATACAGACACAACTCTCACACAGACACACACTGAGCTCCTTCCACACCACGGCACACACCCATACCCACACATTCTCTCTACATCTCACTCTCACTCCTCTCCGGCCATGAGAGGCTGATCAAATTGTTTTGTTTCACCTACACACTCATACACACATAGTTGGAGACACAGACCAAGGAGCCATCTCTTCTCTTCCGCTCGGAACACACACACACACACTACACACACTACACACACCCACACCATTCATACACGGCAGACACCCAGCACACACGATCACAGAGCTATACACACACACGGGAGCCCATACACACAGACCCACCATTCACAACACACACCTAGAGACAGCACACGACACGCACACACCACACACACACCATACACCATACACACACTAGACAACACAGACCAAACCCATCCCCCTCGCTCTCTCAACCCAGCAACAAATGCACACACGGTACCATGCATACACATGCACACACAGCACACCGACACACACAGAAGACCAAACCCAGCTCTCTCTCTAACAGAGCTCTCTCACTCTTTCGGCAGCTTTGACAAAAAATACACACACTAATATACACACTACTACACCATGCCCACAGCACATGCATACATAAGCACACACCACGCACAACACAACACACGGCTCTCATCTCTCTCTAGTTGGGTCTCTCTCTCTGCAACGCACACGGGTTTCTCTCTGTCTTTGAGGGGGCACCCATTCAATCTCTCTCTCTATATGACTCTCTCTCTCTAGGTCTCAGTTGGGAGAGAAACAATCCAAGCATGGGTTGTTTTCGGTCTGGAAGCTAATAGAGGAGGGGCTGAACTCTCTCTCTCTCTCTCTCTCTGCAATTCTCTCTCACGGAGACCTCTCACACAGGCACTCTTTCTCAGAAATGCAGACCACCAAACTGTCTCCCTCTCTCTCATAGAAAACAAATGCATGTTTCTCTCCCTATTCTCTGTAACCAAACCACCACCATCACGGCAGCAACAGCAGCCCCTCTTCACTCTTGGTCTTCTCTCTGCCGCATACGGTTGAACCGATCTCACGGACTCTCTCTCGGAGGGTCAAACTAATCTCTCTCTCTGCCAAAGCCTCAAACAAAACAGAGAGCTTAACAATCCAGCACTTGGAGAAAAATCATGGTTATTGGGCTGTAAAGTTGTGGGATTTTGGTGCTGCAAAATAATAACCCATGTGGATGTCATTCATGTTGGGTTGGGGCATTTTTTGATTGGCCCAATGGGTTGGTCTTGAAGAGGTGGGCCAGCTTGACAGTGGGCCGGTTTTGTTTGAGTGTTGATGGGGCCTCCATTGAAGATGAATACATGGGCCGAGGCATGGGGACCGATGGTTATTTGCAAGTTGATGAATGGCTGGAGATTTCAAACTTTTATTTTTTATTTTGATTTTGAGTGTTTTGTGACATTTTATTTTGTTTTATTATTTCTTCCTCCTCTTTTATTTGGATCTGTAATATTTAAAGTGTTGTAATAATCTCCTCACCCCGCTTCTTTCTATCCCATTCTTTACTCGCTTTCCCTAACTGTACATATGTATATATCTGACATGCCATGCATATCCATGCTTTTACATTCATGTCTCATGCATTAAGATTCAGCTACATTTACATGTCGGGATTTAATCAATTCTTCTGTGATTCTATGCGCTACCTTATGTTATTGAGATGATTCATATGCCATATTTTAGAAGTTGAATCTTTAGTGCATCTCATGAGTGAATTGCATTAGGATTCTGTATATAAGATCATGCATATTTTACTAACTTTGTTTTGTAGCTGTTCGCGGGACGTCGGTAAATATGTGAGTTTTTATGCTTTAGCATCCCGCTTGTACATAATTTTCTTACTATGTGTTAGTATTCTACCATGAGGGTACTTGCTTACTTGATATAATTGTATGAATGCCTGTGGATGAAAGCTTGTTGTTTGAATTGGAATAATTCAATAAATGTACGTTTTAAGCCCACTTTGCAGTGGCAAATTCACAAACTTTAAGCCCACTTTGTCAAGTGGCAAATTCAAACTCTTTTTGAAAAACAAACATGAAGTTGAATTGTTCCAATTTGAGCAAACTAGTCTATACTTGTATGTTTCACATAGTAAATTTTAGGATTTACTAAAATAATCAGAATATAAACATATAAAGAAAATAAAATTCTTATCATGGTTTAGTAGAGGCCGATCTTTTGATCGGGTGAGCGGGGATGCTCATTATTGACCTTCCCCTCTCATACCTAAGGTTCCGAGCCAAGCATCCTTGTTTACGACGAACAGTGGCCTTGGCACTGAGTCATGGGTTTCCTAATTTCCCAAAATATTAGGTGGCGACTCTGAGATCTGATGACGCAGTCCATTTTTGACAAAATTGCAATAAAATGGATTTTTAATAAAAGTTGCCAAATCTAGACTCTTATCTATGTTTCACATTGCACTCGTGAGACTAGATCAAAGAGATCTCGGGAGTCCGAATTGTTTAACGCGCGCGGGTACCCCCCGAGCATGTTACAACAGTGACTCGTCCTGACATTGCCTATGCTGTTCACATTGTCAGTCAATGCATGTCGGCTCCTCGCACTCCTCATTATACTGCTCTACTCCGCATCCTTCGCTATCTCGAAGGCACTCTGTTCCATGGTCTTCACTACTCTGCTTCCTTCTCTCTTGAACTGCGTGCCTTTTCTGATGCTGATTGGGCTGGGGATCCTACGGATCGACGCTCTACCACGGGATTCTGTTTCTTCTTAGGGGATTCTCTTCTTACTTGGCGTAACAAAAAACAATCGCTCACTGCTTGCTCTAGTACCGAAGCTGAATACCGGGCTCTTGCTGACACTACTCAGGAACTTCTCTGGCTTCGCTGGCTCCTTGTTGATATGGGTGTTTCTTCTTCTGGTCCTACCTCTCTCTATTATGACAATCAAAGTGCCATTCAGATTGCTCACGATGATGTTTTTCATGACCGCACCAAACATATTGAGATTGATTGTCATTTCATTCGCCAGCATGTTACCTGTGGTACTATTCATCTTCTTCCTATTGCTTCTGTTGATCAGCCTACTGATATTTTCACCAAGGCTCATCCTCCTGGGCGCTTCAGTGATCTTGTTTCCAAACTCAAGTTGGTTGATGCTTTCCCTCCTTGAGTAACTTGAGTTTGCGGGGGGATGTTAGTGTATTGTATACCTGTTAGCATGTTAGCAATAGTTTATGTAAAGTAATATAAAGTAAGCAATAGTTTATGTAAAGTAATATAAAGTACGCTCTTCTTTTGCTTTTCCTTTTCCTTTCTACTTTCGGTGCCTCACTTTGGCATCCAATGCGTCATCTCCTCTCTATAAAGAGAGTGAATTTCTCTTTGTAAATTACACACAATACAAATTCATGCAGAGTTATTCATTTGCTCTCTCACTCTCTCAAACTATTGTTTCAATATCTAACCCAAATTTAAACTTATAAGTCTTTTACACATGAATTAAATCTAAAACCTTGAAATTCTAATATGCATGTAAGGATGAGTTTCAATTTATGAAGAATAACAAAAATCAAATTTTAACTAATTAATTTCCAAATTTATTTTCATAATCTTAAACATAATTCCAAGTTTCTTCATCTTCTTGCTAATTCCTATTAATTACATGATTTTGAGTCCAATTTCATCTTTAATTTCAAGTGTAATATAAAGATTTTATAAAAATTAAGCATGATTTCATACCTTAAGCTTTAATTTCAGCATTTTAATTGTTTCTCCTCTACTTCCCCTTTTCTTTTCTTCATTTTCTTTCTTTACTCCATAGCTTTTCCTTGAGTTCTTCTCCAGAAATAGTACAAATCTTGGCCTCACTCACTCTCTCTCTTTCTCTCTTCGGCTTTTTCCTTCCTACAACCTGATTCAGTTCCTTTTTCCATCTCATATACATGTAGATAATGGCTGTCCAGCAATGCTCTCAACTTTTCTAGAAGTCTCACAAGCATAAATCAACATCGTAATTAATTAGAGCAATATTGGATTGTCTTGCCAATTATGTATTAATTTAATTGATTACTCTCTCTCTCTCTCTCTTTTGTTTTAGTTAATTATGATTACCACTTAGCTTAATTAATCATAACTAATCACACATTCCACATAATTTAATTAATCTAATTTGACTTCCATTAAAGCCTAATCTATCATAATTAATTTATCAATCTAAATCAAATTTTTAATCAAATTCCCAAAAGGCTCAAAATATCAAATTAAATTTATTGTCATCATCGATTTTGGTTTCTCAAATCTTTAAGGTCTTCAATTTCATATCAAATTCAAAATCTCCGCCGATAAATTGCGTATTGGGCACCTCATAAGTAAATTTAGTTCAAACTAATCGCAATTATCAATCCTCATAACTTAATTAATTTAATTAACCTCAATTCGGACCCAATTAATCAAATCCCAATTTTACTAAATCCGAATCGAATATTTAATTAAACTCTCATAGGTCTGATACTCGAAATTAAATAATTCAATTCACCATGTGTACTATCTTGAGCCATTTAGGCTTTCAATTTCTAATTCTAAAATAAATCCTTAGTAGAATCACATACGAATCAGCCTTCATAATTTTTCTTAAATCTCAGGTCAAATTAGAATAATTGACAATTAAATTTCAAATCTCCTTAATTAATTAAGTACTAATCATTAGACGTGGTAGGGTCATTACACATACATAACTTAGTTGTCCCTTTGAACTTAATTCTTGGGATCTTCAGTCAACTAAGTATGGTTACTATTATGAGGACTTTGATGTAATAGGTTTTAATCACATTGCCCTCAATGAACTTTCCCTTATTTGCTCTTTGGTCAAACTCTTTGTTTAGCAGCCGCTATTTTTCGTTTGATCTTCTTAGTTATATATTATTGAGTAGTTAGTGGATCCATTATATTATCCTTAGACAATATTCACAACTGAAAGCAAATATCTTATGGTATTAAATCTTGGATTATATCAAGACTTACCGTTACTCTATGTCGCTTCCATTTTCAAATTTAAATAATAAACATATAGTTGTTCCTTAAGAGTTAATGAAACCATTTTTGCTTCTACTTTAACTTTGTTCTATAGAAAGAATTGAGATTCTTTGTGTACCTATTATTGGAACCGTTACTTTAGTAAAATCCTCCAAGCACCCCTACATTTTAAGCATTTTAAGGAAACTTAATTTCTCTTACTGATGTATAATTACACAAAAATATTACTACACCCCCACAATTCTGAGGTAAATCACAATATATCATTAATTGGCATGCTTAAACTAAATAACAAGATGTAAATGTTAGGGAAAATCGATGAATCCCCACAAGTAAATCAATCAATGGGAATATAAACTAATGTGGAAAAATTAAATCAAAGGCAACACAAGAATTTTTACGTAGTTCCCTCAATGTGAGGTACGTCCACGGGATCGAAATCCGATTCCACTATCAACCAAATAAGTTCCAAACGATTACAAACGAGACACGAATGGTCTCACAAAACCACCCTTAGGTGAATTCCAAATAATCACAAATAAACAAGAGGAAAGACCTCACCAAATAGATGAACCAAAATCTTCGTAACTCGAGTTGAAGAAGACCCAAAATAACGAACCAAACTTCTTCACAAATCAAAGCACCAATTCTTGATTGACCAAGTCAAATCAAGAATAACCAAACAACACCAAGTTGATTTTTTCTCCAATACAACTTGTAGTAGCCGCCACTTTTTTCTTAGGGAAAAATAACATCAATAATTATGTATTGTGAATCTAGGGTTTTGTAATCAAACCCTAATTGTATCCAAATTGGATTGGGCCTCCACAAATATAATATATAAAAATATTATACCTAAACCAAGCCAAATTAAAACTCTTTTTCCAAAACCAATTGGGTCCTACACTCCACCAAAGAGGTATACCCAACAGTAAATTGCTATGTGAATATAATCACAATACTAATTTGTCTAAAATACAATTAGACTTCATAACTTTCTGTTGCAGTACAAAGAAAAAATGGCTAATACCGATTGTGGCCACAACACTTTGTCAAATAATATTTTTTTAGCCATGCATTATTTCTTTTTGTTTACTGCAACCCTTAATTTCAATCTCAACATGGAATATAAATATTACTGTATAATTATATTTACATCTTATTTGTCTTATCTAGTATTGGTGACTATGTCGACAATTACCAAAGCGTCTTTCATCCATGAAATATTGTAACTCATATAATATTTCATCGCGGAGTTATCGGTCACCACACCAATTTCAGTCATTATTCCAAAGAATAATTAGAATTCCTTTTGTGTCAAAACATATAAGTACACATTTTTATCAACATTTTGATAAATAGTTGACATTCATTTATAATACACCACATACCAAATCGATGTATCAAATATATCAATTAATGACATCGTATCACAAAGAATTGTAAACATTAATTATCAATTCTATAACATATGTAGGCATGAACACAAATAAATGAAAATTTCCAACACTGAAAACCAGTCAAAACTGTTAAATAGTTCTTAAAAACAATTCCAAAACTGAAAATCAGAAAACTAATTTAAATAAAAATTTCCAGAACTGGAAATACAAAAAACAGTTTGAAAACTAACTCTGTCCAGCATCGTTAAAAAAGAAAAAGAAAAAAAAAGAAGCAGTATTAAATAAACTTTTCCAACACAATTTATATAAACAAAATAATTTTTAAATAAAATAAAAACTGTTTATAAATTGTTCTGAGTTAACCAAAAAACCAACTCTCTAATAAATAAATTAAAATAAAAAAACTTCTACATAATATTTTTCTTATATTTATATAGATCATCATTGCCATGATGGAAAAACAATACCCACTTGGCTCAATTCCTTGATTGCACATTTGGGAAAACAAATTAAACTGCATCTGGGTATAAACCCACTCAAACATACCCGGACATGGTGTTCCAAGAAACTCCATCCCTCTTAGGCATTCTATTTAACAAGTACTGTGCAGGTTTGATTTTTCCAAACTTACAATACATGTTGTTCAATGTATTCATATAAAAAGTGCCTAAATGGGTCGAAC
Organism: Camellia lanceoleosa; assembly: GCA_025200525.1. NCBI lineage: Eukaryota > Viridiplantae > Streptophyta > Magnoliopsida > Ericales > Theaceae > Camellia > Camellia lanceoleosa. Next base: position 191,022,042 of record CM045758.1, on the reverse strand, counting down.
CCTTTACCCACCCAACCTCTCTGTTCATGACTGTGATACCGCTCCACCAACGGCGCAAACACCGCTCCAGAAGAGATTAGTAGTTTAAATGGAAGAGGACAAAGAAGAAGTCAAGTCATTCAAAGATTTGGGTAAAAAAACAAAAGAAATTTGCTTTTACAAAGACGAACAAGACAATTCTCAAATGAGTAGAATAAATCTATTGATTTAATATTTGATAACAAAATCAACCATTTGCCAAAAACAACATTTTTTTTTCCTAGTCCAAAAAAAAACCATATTCTGAAAGACGCATTCAATTTCTCAAAATCTGAATAACTTCATATTTGTTTTGTTTTGTCTAAACAATTGTGTATGGTATACGCACCTTCAATAATAATCGGATCTTGTTTAATAACAGTTTCAATAATAACATTTATGGTATTAATGAATAATAACAGTAAACAATACTAACACAATATGGAGGAAAACGAATTGTAAAAAATTAATTTTTAACCAACAAATACTAAATCTGTATCACAAAATCTGTACACATAGAAACTATAAACAGATTAAATAATAAATCAATTATATTTTTCCCAAAAAACCATAAACAGAACCGAATTTGCCTTAAGAATGTTAGAAAAATAGTACCAACGTATATGGAAAATAGATTTTAAAAATATGTAAACGGTTTTTTTTGGGCAAAATCAAAACTGAAATTAATCGACATAATAACGTAACAAAACTTACATTACGTAAATAGATAAAATCTGATTGAGTCAAGTGTGTAACACTTTTTCCTTAAGACAGATTCTTCCTCCCACCGATGTTCAAGATTCAATGGACGTCTATCTCCCACAATACAACGATCAATGTCTTGCACTAACAGCACTATTATTACAAGCCTAGCGAACTTCGCCGAGCATGCACTCTCTTTATAGAAAAATTAGACTCAGGAAAATATGAAGAATAAATGCAAAGATGAGGAAATGACGAATTCTCTATCCAAATTGAAGTGAGGGAGATGAGATATATAGATTCTTCCGTGACTCTCCAGAAAGATTGTGATCCTTTAAAATGACACACTTTTCCATCTCAAGAGACACAACCATTGGAGTAAATTTTAATTCAAATTTTCCAACAAAATTTACATAAATTTGGGCTTAATATTAGATTTACGCCAACTTATCTTTCACCTAATCATTAAAAATTGTCTTGGCCCAACTTATATGAATCATTTGACCTATCTATTTATTAAATTAGTAAATAGATATTTGTAAGTATTTTTTATAATAAAAACAAGAAATATGGACATATTTTATGCGTACTTATTAAAAAATTTGAACTTAGTTTAAAAAAAACTATATATATATTTATGTTTAAAACAATTAAATGAATAGTTATATACATTTATGTATGAAAATATTATCTAAGATAGAGCCACCTTAAATTGTAGGTCATATTCTAGTCCTAATAAATTTAAATTTTAGATTTAAATTTTATCATAATTTATTAGTTCGTGGCTGATATGAGCTAATTTGGGGGGTTTTAATATTGGATTAGTTGATTTTTTTGCCAATAATTATTGATTTAAGCCTAATCCTTGGAGAATTGTCTAATTCATGTCCAATCCATGAGTTAATAGAGCCACCTATTCATTTAATTTTTAATTAGTAAATATATTTTTAAAAACATTTATAACAAAAATAGGAAATATGTAGATATTTGTTTGGTATATTTATTAACAATTTTAAAATTAATTAAGAAATTATGTAATTATTCTTAAAAGAATAAATTACATTGGTAGTCCCTATATTTTAACTCTTGTGTTATTTTTGTCCTTACAATTTTAATTTGCTCGATTTTGATCCTGAATTTATAATTTGTTTCAATTTGGTCCAATTGTTATAATTGCTAGTTTTTTTTTTATTTTTTTATTAGCAATACTAGGGATACAAAATTTTTTACCAAATGTCTCACATGGGTGTGGGGTTCACAAAAAAATGGACCTCACACCCATGTGAGACATTTAGTCATTCATTTGCTAGAAAATTTGGAGCCGATAGCATTTTCATTTTTTTTTTATTGAAAATACACACATGAGTAGCATATATTATAATTTTATAGACAAAAGTATATATTTGTTTAATTTAGTAAGCTAATCTTAACCAACTCAATAACTATTTTCTTGTAAAAACCTTAACTGACATTATCAATTGGAGCAGATTAATACAAAATCTAAAATTAATGGTCAAAATTACAGAGATCAAATTGACACAAGAAAAAAAATGCGGGGTTATAAATATAGTTTACCCTTCTTAAAATATGTCTAATATTGATTGTATCAATATTAAGATATATTTATATTTGAAAAACTATTTAAGACAAGATCATGCTAGAACTTGAATAAAAAATTGATGGTTTAGTAAGCCTCCGTTTGGAAAGTGGGTTGACTTTTTGACTTTTTTGGCTATTTTAGCCTGGGGCTAAAAAGTTTTGTTTGAGAAGGGTTTTTGGCTTTTTTGATTTTTTTGACTTTTTTGTAAAAAAAAGAATGTAATGATTATGAGTTGGATGTGATGTTTTGTTTTATTGGACTAAAAATCATATTTTGTTTTTTGTGGCTAAAATAGCCAAAAAAAACCCCAACCAAGGCTTCCCAAACGAAGCCAAAAATATTTAATAATCATAAATTTAAATTTGAGCAATTTTTCATTAAATTATTTTCATAATAGAATTAGACTGTTTGATAATTATAATTTATAGTTTCAATTTTTCTTCATATTTTTTAAAAATATTTTAAAATTATATATAATTATCATTTCTTTTGAACTTTCCTCTTTAATCTCAAATTAGTTATAACTTGAATTATATATAATTTATTTTTGACTCCTTATCTACAAAAACTAACAATGAACATAAATTATTTTTTTGAACATTGTAAAAAATAGATAAAGAAATATATTATCAATAATAATGATAACAAAACATATTTTTATTTATCATGTGATGTCTCATCTCTACATTGATAATAGACATTAATAATAAAACTCATTACAATAATACAACAATAATATATTAGATGATAAGTAACATGTGATAACAATAATTTTTTATAGTGATACAAAGGTATCCAAAATGATATATAAAAAAACAATATATGATCTATATTTAATTTTTATATAGTAAAATTCACACTTAATCTCGACCACATATTAGTTTTCTAAATCAATTCATCACCCAAAATATCAAGTATTATTTTAAGTAATATTCACATTTTCAAAACCCACCCAAACCATACTCTAAGCGAGCTCATCATCATCATCCTCGTTGTTGTCATGCTCACCACCTCCACTGACTACTATGAAACTCCGGTCTAGTTTTTTATCTTTACAAATTTAAAAAGACAATATTAGGGAAATAAAAAGATATCGTTAGAATTTTAAAGAGTTAAAAATAAAAAATGAAAAAAATGTGTGGCTTTGGTTTTTCTTATTCTATATATGGGTGATAATTTTTTTTTTTTAAATCCATATATTATGGAACAGTGTTCATTATTTAAAATTTTATTTATTGATAGGCAAGTCAATTAAATGTTTTTAATTTTTTACAAATAAAAAAATTTGAAAATTTTGTTTAAGATTTAAAAAAAATATAGCAAAATCATAAAGAACAATATAAAACGCCATATTCTTTAAAAAAAAAAAAAAACTGATAACTGTATTATCAATTTACATATATCAAAAATAATAATAACAACAATATAAAAAATACACAAACATCCACACAAAAAAAAAAAAAAAAATCAAATTAACTCCCAAAACAAAGATACTTAAACAAATATATATTTATTATCAATTTAGTTGGAAAAAAAAAAAGTCGTACAGAGAAGAAAAAAAAATACTCACATGAAAATAGAAGTTTAAAAAAAAATAAAAATAAAAATAACTAACAAACAAACAAATTTAAAATAAGTTTGGACAGTTGACAAAGAGAGACTAACCTTTGCATTATTACATTTGGAGAGGCATTGGCCGGGCTAAAAAAAGATCAAATATTGGGTATTCTAAAGAGAGAATTATATTGAATTTTTAATTTGATTGGGTTTTTAAAATTTTAAGATTTATATTATTTTCGAAAAGGGTCAGGATGGCTTACCATATTATTTTGAATTTTGAAATTCAAAATCATAGATAATTAGTGCCTTTATTGTTTCTTTATTTGAATTATTTTGATCAGCATTATTTTTAGAAAGAGTGAAGGTAGCTTATCATATTGTTTTGAATTTTAAAATTTAAAAACATAGATAATTAGAGCCTTTTTTTGTTTTTAGTTTTTTGAGTCAAAGAACTAACCAATAGATTTTTATTTTTTTTAAAATTTCTTTGAAAATTAAGAAATTATCAAAATTAGTTTGGGAGTTTGGAGCTCCTACAATATTTTTAAAAATCCCATTTTCCTTATATAATATATAGATAGATGTTAGGGGTGATTAAATCAGAATGCTGTTGTGTAAATTGTTTAATTAAATAAAATAAATAAACAGATTTATATTTAATAAATTATAATACAGAACATGAAATCATGAGAAATTACAACTAGATTGAATAGAAATACATAACAAAATAAAGAAAAGATAACAAACCGAAACTTATGTGGTATCACAGTCTCCTCAAAACAGATTCGTCGCCTCACCGTGGGTGCTAGTGGTGTATCGACGTTTGTCTCCCAAGATACGACGGTATAGGCTCACTAACGCAGAAACACCTTCTGTTTAGCTCTGGCGAACCGACAACGACAGTACTCTCTGATACATGAAGAAAAATATATGGTAGACTGACTGTATAATATAGAGGCAAAAAATTATGTGTCGAAACCAAGGAAGATGGCCTCCTTTTATGTACAATGGGGAAGAGGGGAAGAGAGGAAAAGCCTCCAGCCATGAAGGCTGGCAACAAATGCAACCCATTACTTCTACGAAACTAATGGAGTAATACATAAAATTGATGGGGAATAAGTGTGTGAGTTATACACTATATATACACATGTGTGTATATTTGCAGCCATAAAAAAAACCTGGCCCAAAAAGATTAGGTTAGTAGACCAGCAATTTGGCCCAGCCCAAACCTCAGCCCAAGGCCACCGATCATAGACCTGGACTCGACCGGGTTTGGTCTAGGCGGGCGGCGCGCATGTGGCAATTTTTGCATAACAAACTTGGACCATAGTTTTGGCCCAAGCCCATTCTTGAAACATCCATAACTTTCTTCTTTCGAAAAATTTGGATGCCTCAAAAGGCTCATGCCCTTATCAAAATCTTGAGGTTTAAATATCCATTAATACTTTCCTCTACAATCAATACATGATTGGTAGTTATACACAATTCCCAATACCTCATTCACGAGGCTTACTTTATGAGATAATTTCTCATTCAATTCTTAATGGTTTTTGGTTATTTTTTTGTGGTGTAAAGATTTTGTTACAAAAAATCTAAATCTATTTAACCCCACCTCAACCAATAGTTAGGACCTTCTCTAGCCTTTGTTTGGGAAGAGCTAAAATAGCATAACTTTTTGACTTTTTAACTATTTTAACCTGACTTTTTTAGTTTCATTTGGTTTATTTGTTTTTGACTTTTATGAGAAAAAAAGTATACTGATTATGGTTTATATATTACGTTTTGTCTTATTAACTTATGTAGCCAATTTTAACTTCTTTTTTTTTTGTCAAAAAGCCAAAACAAAACATAATTTTAATTTCATATTAAATTCACCATAAAATCATATTTCCAACAAATGCTGCACGACAAATAGACCTTGAATATCTAGGAGTATCTATAACTGTCCAAAACAATCGACTGTCCTCTTGTTCTTGGAAGAGAATGTTAAATATACCAATTGTCCAGTAAAGGACAATAATTCAATTCTACACTATACCATTAAGTAGCTTCAAGTCCTATTGTCTCATATCGTCATGATTTCTAGATGCTAGCACTTGTAACGGTTATATGCATGATTGACGCAACTCTGCACACTGCCATTAGGAAAATAGATATAATATAAGGGTAAAACACGGGAGCTCGAGGGGCTTCCCCCGAAACTCCCCCGAATTGCCATTTTTGGCAAAAAAAAAAAAATGCAAGGCAAGTTAAAAAAAAAAAAAAAACAGTTTACTGAAAATGGAAATTAGGGAGATTAGGGGGAGTGAAATTCGAGCTACCAATCAAAGTTGATAATATAATGCAATAAAAGAAAAAGAACTCCCTTAAATGATAATCAAATATATAGCATTATTCTAATCACATACATCTCTTGATTAAAACATTAAGACCGTCCCACATGAAATCCAGAATTCAAACATTAATTATACTGAAAGTTGAACAATACTTCAATTTGCTATGCTGATTTTTACACAATTATCATTTGAAACGTTCACCTAATATGCATCCTTAAATTTATAAAGCAAAGCAACCCAACAAAGGAAATATGCCCGATTTTCTTCAGCATTATTCCTGTAAGCATATTAGAACCAAACATAGGGAGACCAAAACTTGTACCTCAAACTGCAAGATCATCTGTCTGTTAGCATTTGTGCCTTCAAAAACCAATTTATTGACTTTATTAATTGATTATATAAATTGCTTGGCATTTTTGTTTTGCATTTTGTATGTTATTATGGGTAATGTTATATTTAATGTTACATATGATGTGAATATAAGGTCCTTTGGATAATATTGTAGAAAAACATGCTAGTGGTTAATGAATCAAAAGCTGGGAGTTATGATTTTTTGGTACCTTGTAAACCCAATTAATGTTCTACGTTATGGGTGTTGATTAGTGTCGCACTACTATGACCTACACCTGTTTTGCTGCTATATGATAGAATGATTAATTCCATCATTGAGGTAGTGACCTTTTTTTTTTTTGATCAGCAAAGATCATTGAGGTAGTGACCTTAAGCAAATAGGTGGGTGTTATATAATAAGTACATGCACTGAACATGATCGGTTTTGAGAACACCTATGGAATGATCACTGTCATTTTAAAAGGTAATTCTATTACAATACACTTATTTTCCTTTGACTTGAGAGGCTTGTATAAATTAATTAACTATTCATTTAACTTTGATATTGTCAATCGGTGACGCTGAACGAAAGGCTATACACGGATATGTTGAGTTATGTGAGTGGTAATTGATTTATATAGGTGCTTAACATGGAATCCACCATTCTCAAAGTGAGAAAGTATATTCAAGCAATTTTTCCTATTAACGTTGGATCAAAAGAAAACCGGCCGGTAACTTTTTCATAAAAAATATTTTATACATATATAATTACAAAAGTACTATTTTTGAAAAATGCTTTTGGGGTCCAATTAGAAGAAGGAAAAATTTAGAATTCAATTACATTAGTTAGGGCTTTTGATAGTGATACATTTGTCCATACCTAATAGCTCATGTGGAATATAGTTTAATGGAAGGAAATTTGTGATTAATTGTAAGAAAGGGCCTCACTTGTAATTCTCTACTTTTAGGGGTTTAATTGTAATGTGTTGATGGACATTATTGCAATTAGTGGAAGTTTTATATTATCTGTTTAAAAGATAATTAATGAAAAATTAGATAAGTTGTATTCTGTATATTTAAGATAAAAGATACATCTTTTATTTTATCCCCACAACTAAAAGATAGAGATCCCTAAGGATCCCACCAACATGCAAACTCTATCATATGTTGTGTATATATATCAGATGTATTTGATACAAAAATTGGCCATCAGAATTTTTAAGGTCTGTAGAAAAATATACAGAAAATAAATTTAAGAGGGTGCAAGGAGAATCACTTTGGAGGCGAGACACTTGGATCGCTTTGTGAGGTATTATCGAACGTTTGGATTGAGATATTTTAGATTGTATAATCAGGTGGTAATTATTTGAAAATTTGTTTTTCAAAATAAATTATTTTTCCGCAAACTTTCACTGCCATCATCAATGTTCAACGTGGAGAACACTCCGTGCGCATTTAAATGACTTGTATCTGTAAAATCATCCATGGGAATGTCATATTCATCAATTGGGATGCTATGAGAAGGTAATTGCTGAATGGCAGGCACCGGCAGCACCCACGACGCTGTCATTGTCTTTCTCATGAGGTTCTCTGTGCCTTGCAATTTGTTGAAGCTGCAGTGCATATTCCAAGTCCCACACAACATCGTTCATGTTGGGCCTTTGAACACCATATTCTTTCAAACACTTCTCCACTGTTTCACCAAACTTTCTCAACGAATTGGGATTGATCTTGCCCACAAGCAAAGGATCAACAATATTTTCAAGCGGCCCTTTCTTTTGCCAATACAATCCCCATTCAGCCAAGTTTACTTCCTTCCCAGGAAGCGAGTTATTGATGGCTGGTCTTGCACAAAGCACTTCTAGGAGAACTACCCCAAATGAGTAAACATCAGATTTCTGCGTTAACTGCAGGCATCTAAAATATTCAGGATCAAGGTAACCAAAACTACCTTTTACACAGGTCTTTGACAGGGGTTTGATCAAGATCCTCAAATCTTGAGAGACCAAAATCCTCACCTTTAGCCATATAATCCTCATCAAGTAAGATGTTCGTTGACTTAACATCACGGTGAATGATGCCTCTTCCTGAACTATTATGAAGATAATCTAGATCCTTTGCAAAGACCAATGCAAAGTTGAAGCCTTTGGTTCCAAGACAATTCAGATTGATGATGATTTCGAGACTCTCCATTCAAAATGTATAGATGATCCCTCAGAGTCCCTTCTCCATGAACTCGAAAACAAGTATCATCTCGGACCTTTCATCACAATACCCAATCAAGGAAACAAGATGGCGATGGCGAATTGAGGACAAGACTATGATCTCAGATGGAATTTCGACCTGGCCATTTCTGCTCACTTCGCTTGACATGTACCACCTTCATGCCATTCAAGAGTTGCTTTGTAGACTTTTCCAAACCCACCTCACCAATCATCAACTTTGTGTCAAAATTATTAGTTGCAAATGTAATTTCTTGAAAAGATAGCTTCAACCCAAGATTTAGATTATCAAGAGGGAAGCCATTGACTTCTTTCAAGAGTACTAACATAAGAACTCCTCCTCCATAATCGTGGATTGCCGCACAAACCGAAGTTTCAACAGCTTTGCTCTCTTGCAATTCAAACACACCACCACCACTACTACCCACATTAACAGAGACGCCTACACTTCCAACAACCGAACCAATTGCAACAAGCAGATGTTTCTTCGGTGGCTTCTTTACCTCGCCACCAAACCCAATCCTTATTACCTCCATGATCTCTACTCCATTCGTAAAAGGTCGTTTTAATTATTGAATCATTCCGAGGGCCAATACCGATATCCGTAAAGCCGTAATTATCGTAATCAACTACGTAAATCTTGGTAAAATGGAATCGCTAACCGCCAACAACATTATATGGATAAATGTTCGACTAAATTTGCTATACCGATACTGATTGAATCAAGAACATCATTTATGGATGTGCTAACTATGTCGCAAAAATGTACTCGAACGAAGTGAGGAGCATTCTTACTCACATTGAACCGCCACGCCATATTGAAGAAATTCGAACCCACTAGAGTTTACATTCAATTTTTTGTCGCTTTGGTAGACAGGATCAAGGCGAGTACTTAGTGTTGGGATCCGGATCCCCAAGACCTTTTGGAAATTAAACCAAGCGTAAATACACACCCACACACACGGAGACACAATATTTTACGTGGTTGGAATCCGCCTACGCCCACGGAGAGTAACCGATTATCATTATGGAGAGATTACGAATATTACAGAGGAGAAACTCACACCATTCTCACTCACCCATTCACCGTCTCCCTCGCCACACCGAGGAGACGGTTTCTCACATCTCTTGATTCACACTTCTTTCTCTCGGTTTTCTCTAACTCTCTCATTTTCTTCCCCCTCTCTTCATCTATTTATACACAAGAACAAAGAGGCTTGATTGGCCATCACCAACCTCCTTCCACTCTCTAGTGGTTGGAGTTGGTGACCATTACCTTGGTGCTCCACTTCTCTTCTAAGTGCTGCACTTACATGGTGGTGCATTATCACCTCAATGGGGTGACTATATCCAACAAATCACCCCCTCAACCCTTGTGAGGTGATCTACTGCACACACTGCTGCTATACTTGTCACGCCCAAATTTCAACATGGTCTTCATCTCTTCACTGAGACGCTGCATCCCCTGAAAGCTAGAGATACTATACCAGAGATACAAGAGGAGGAGGGAATCCTACATCCTCAACTCAACTCACACCACTCTCTGATTTGGAGAGAGCCTCTGCTCCCATCTCCCACAGATCTCTTCCACGCTTCTGTCTCGGATGTCTTCACTTGCTATGCTTGAACTTGCGCAACCAAGATATCCGACACCCCCTGATTGGATGCCCTGCACCCCCTGCTGGGATGCCCTTGACTGTCATGCATTACCTCGCAGGAACAGTCATGTTGAACACTGGAGCAACTAGAAAAAACTTCAGAGTTTGACACATCAACATCCTCAATTTTCCTTGCTCGGAGCTTATTTCTGAACTATCAGCCTTTGCCCTCTGCACTTCTGAACAACCTCCTAGCATTTCCACATACGCCCGTTGTCTGTGCTGCAATCCCTGATGTTCGGTTCTGTCTTACTTGTACGTCCGTACTGATGTTTGACAGTTAGCCCTTCTGCCAAGACAACTTCCACCGGTCTATACAAGTTACTACTATGCAACCCTGTGCATAGTGCTCGCATCCATGGCTTCTGGTCTCCCTACGTCGAGCTCGCCTGAGAGATCCGCATCAACTCTATCCTCCGCTGCCATGGAAATAAAGAAACCACCATAGAGAAATAGGACTTGCCACTCCTTGGCACGCACTCTTGCGTTTTACCTGTCTCAATTTCTCTGTCTAGCAGTTCCTGTGAACTTTCAACAACCCGCTGCTGCACACTCCTCTGGCGCCTCTGTACGATACTCTACCGTACCCTTGCACTACTGCACATCTGCATTTGTGCCCCTGCGCTTAGTATGCTCCTCTGCAACTATTGTTCTACACGTCCACATACCACCAGTACTTACTCGCATACAGTAGCTCCAACAGCCACAACATTTCCCTGAGCCTGAACTGGTTGCCAAATCATCTATCCGTCGATGAATGGTCTTCTCTTCTGATTGAACCACATCCTCCGATGATGTCAACAACCAGGAAAGTTCCCAGGACAGACTGGTGGGGTCACACTCGGTCCCACTTAAGAACCAGTCTCCTTAGACACTGTCTTTTTGACAGAACTTTCCTAGACATTGTTGATCTTGAGATAATCATACCTGCAATCCTCGACGCTTCGACCAATCTCGATCTCCCTCGATCTGCCATCAAGCCTGATCTCCTCTGGTCTTCAATGATCTATCTCGAGTTGTACCTGGTTGTTCAATCTGGTCAGAATCTGTCCATTCTAACCTCTTCAGTGACACTGCAGCGTTCCACAATATCCGGCAACCTTCCTCCGAGTATTAAAGATGACAAACTTCCATGTTTTACCAATCTTTTAAAAACCGTTCAGAATTTCACTATTCTGACCTCGCGGTTGCGTCCGGAACGGTCCAATTAGCTAGGACCAACCTTCGCTGTATTTTTGGGGACCTCACTGAAAAATATCCCCGACAGTTGGGCCACACCACAATTTTCTGAAAATTCTGGGCCACATTACAATTTTCAGAAGTTTAGGGAATATTCTGTGTACCAACAGAATATTTCGTCCACTGCACCCGATGCCGTCCGTCCCTTCAATTTGTCTTCTTTTCACAGAAACTCCGTCTCCAAAATCTGACCGTACCGATGTGTCCGGAATACTCCAAATAGTCTGAAACCACTACTGGATCGCCAAAAACGGACTCCAAATGGCTTAAATCAAGCCAAAACATTTTGTACGCCTCAGATTTGCGGCTGCACCATAGCCGCGAAGCACCGGATCCTTTCTTCATGCGGCTGCACCTTAGCCGCGTCACACTGGATCCTACCTCCTGTGCTGACGTGGCAGATGACGTGGCATGCAGTGATTGGTCCACTGGCCACGTGTCACTGACGTGGCACGCCACATGTCTCTGACGTGGCTGGACACGTGGCGATGACTTGCTTGCTGTGTGACTGCCACGTGGCAACCTACATGACGTGTCGGCTGACGCGTCTGCCGACGTGGCCTGCGCGTGTCTAACTCGCGTGTGATGCACGCGCCTATCCTCGCCGCTTTCTTCCTGCGCGCGTAAGGCGGTGGTGACAGCGCTACGGGCTGCCTGAACGGCGCGTGAAGGCGCGTGGCGCGACTGGGCTTCACGCGCCAACTTCCAGGGGCGCGTGAAGGCGCGTCTGTGCTCCTCTCGGGCTCTGCTTTGCATTTTTGGACTCCTCTCGTCGAGCCCTTGCTCTTGGTATGCTCAAAACCAGATTTCGAGCACTGCGATTTCTGGCGGTCGGACATCGCCTTTGTTTTGTGCAAACGCCACCGACGAGGCTCTGATACCAATTGTTGGGATCGGGGATCCCCCAAGACCTTTGCGGAAATTAAACCAAGCAGAAATACACACCCACACACACGGAGACACAATATTTTACGTGGTTCGGCAATCCGGCCTACGTCCACGGGAGAGTAACCGATTATCATTATGGAGAGATTACAGAATATTACAGAGGAGAAACTCACACCATTCTCACTCACCCATTCACCCGTCTCCTTCGCTCACACCGAGGGAGACGGTTTCTCACATCTCTTGATTCACACTTCTTTCTCTCGGTTTTCTCTAACTCTCTCATTTTCTTCCTCCTCTCTTCATCTATTTATACACAAGAACAAAGAGGCTTGATTGGCCATCACCAACCTCCTTCCACTCTCTAGTGGTTGGAGTTGGTGACCATTACCTTGGTGCTCCACTTCTCTTCTAAGTGTTGCACTTACATGGTGGTGCATTATCACCTCAATGGGGTGACTATATCCAACACTTAGTAGCTCCTCCAGGCTGGTAGAAAATATCACTTTGAAATGCACTGGTCTTCGCCGCATTGGGGGTAACTAAATAACCATCATCAGATACCCAATTCCTCCATAGTGTATCGTAAGTTGGTGTGATCGGAGAACCACCCACATTAGCCCTATAAACTGTGTGCAGGGCTTGAGAAAGCAAGCCATCGTAGGTACCGCGAGCTCCCGAAGGAGTCACATGAATGGGCGGAGTCGAAACATCTGTGATGTTAGGGGCAAGAAAAACCTCAATCGCATTTGCAAAGGCAAAAGACGATTTCTGGGTAGGTGTGAAAGAGATTATAAATTCGGATACATTGATGGTGAGCATGAATTCATTGATTATAAGCTTTTGAACACTGAAATTCGACAACAGAGAAAACCCAGAAGCCGAAACCTTGAATTGGGCATTTGAGAGAATTTTCTTCGACGAAGAGAAAGCATTAAAATGGAGGCGTACCATGTAAGTCCCACTCTGGTCGATTTGGAGCACATAAGAAGACGGGTTTGTGAAGATTCTTGCGGTTTGATACAGAGGAGAGGAGTTTGATGTGTTGGTGTCTGAGACGGAGCTGGTTTCTCCGAAGAGGGAAAAGGAGCCGGAATTCTCGTCGGAGATGAAGTTCCGGGTGGGCGCGCCGGTGACTGAGACGTCGGAGTTTGAGCCGCAGTTGATGAAGTACTTGTTTGGTAAAGTGTAGGCTAATGAGAGAAGAGAGAGAGATGAGAATTGAAGAAGATGGAGGAAGAGGAGAGAGAGAAGAGGATTGTGGGAGTGAAGAGTTTCCATGGAATTGTAGTTGTTGTTGTTAAGGTAAGTTTGTTTCTGTTTATGAATGGAGTGAGTGAATGAATAAAGGTGAACTAGAAATCCTAATCGTGTAATGTATGGACGACGAAGAAAGTGGAACATTCAAACTGACAAATACGTTCGCGAAGTCAGTCAATGCGTGGGTCAACAAAGAACAACTGTTGTCAAGTGACATAATTTATGCTGAACTTCCCATTTTTTTTTATTTTTTTTATTTTTAATGATCAACCTGCAAACAAAAATTAATTATTTTGAGTTTTTTTTATTTTTTAAAAAGAATTATATGTTAATTTATTTTTTTTATTTTTTAAACGTACTAAATTTTAGATGCATTTAATAATTATAATTTTTTTAAAAAAAAATTAGATAAGATACTGATTTTTTATATTTATTGATTTTTTAACAAAAATTCATAAATATTTACTTTTAAAGTGTATTTAAAAGTTAAAATAATTAATTAAAATATTTAAAAAATCACTAAAGACAAAAATAAAAATAAAAAACTATAATTGAAAACTCAAACCAAATAGCGTGATATTTTTGAAATTATAAATTACGTGTTTTGTTTTTAAATGGATAGATTATAAGATGTTACAATATTTTATATAAAATTTATTTGTATATTATTACTTTTGTATTTTTATTTTAGTGGGAACAAATAAAAAGTTATTATGAAAAATCACAAATCTGGGAATAGTGAAAAATAGTATCAACGTATATGGAAAATATAATTTAAAAATATGTAAATGGTTTTTTTTTGAGCAAAACCAAAATTGAAATTAATCGACATAACAACGTAACAAAACTTACAGTACATAAATATATAAAACTTGATCGAGTCGAGTGTGTGACACTCTTTCTTTAAGACAGATTCGTCCTCCCACTGATGCTCTGAATTCATTAGACATTTATCTCCTAGGATACAACGATCAATGTCTTGCACTAGCAGTACTATTATTGTAAGCCTAGTGACTTTCGTTGTGCATGCACTCTTTTTATAGAAAAATTAGACTCAAGAAAATATGAGGAATAAATACAAATATGAGGAAATAATGAATTCTCTATCCAAAGTGAAGTGAGGGAGATGGGGTATATAGATTCCTCTGTGACTCTTCAGAAAGGTTGTGACCCTTCAAAAGGACACACTCTTTCATCTTAAGAGACACAACCATTGGCGTAAATTTTAATTCAAATTTTCTAACAATCCCCCACATGAATGAAATTTACGAAAATGATGCAACAACACACAAACAAAGAGAGAGTACATTAAGGAAATACCCTGCATCGGGATATATAACTTTTGGCTTTGAACCTTCCTTAGTGAAAGCCTATTGGACTTACTAATTAATTAGTAGACGTGATGTCTTGAACTGTTCAGCCGTTTGTATAAGTCAGGACAATAGAATTCACATAGAATATCTTCAGACACAGTTTAGTTCTCACGGTTGTGTCCATTTTGGCCTTAGGCATCTCCTGGTGTTTCATGAGTGTTTTAGAAAATTTAGCCTTATCAATTCTCATAGAAACGACCCCTTCACACTCATATAGGTGATCCTTATTTCGAGTCTTTTAAATACTCCTCGTGAAAGGTACTTCTCTAGGGTTTTCAAAATATACGTAATCATTAAAAGCATAGCTAACCCTAAGTCCCTACATACAACACATGTTGCAGGTATCACTCTCATCATAGGAATGGATAGGAGATAGACTCCTTTAGTGATTTCTAACGAGCCACACATAACTTAGTTGTTCCTTTGAACTTAGTTCTTGGGATCTTTAGTCAGCTAAGTAGGGTTACTATTATGATGACGACGCTGATGTAATAGGCTTTAATCACATTCCCCTCAATGAACTTTCCCTTATTTGCTCTTTGGTCAAACTCTTTGTTTAGCGGCCGTTATTTTTCGTTTGATCTTCTTAGTTATATATTATTGAGTAGTTAGTGGATCCATTATATTATCCTTAGACAATATTCACAACTGAAAGCAAATATCTTATGGTATTAAGTCTTGGATTATATTGAGACTTACTGTTACTCTATGTCGCTCCCATTTTTAAATTTAAATAATAAACATAAAATTGTTCCTTAGGAGTTAATGAAACCATTTTTACTTCTACTCCAACTTTGTTCTATAGAAAGAATTGAGATTCTTTGTGGACCTATTATCGGAACCGTTACTTTGGTAAAATTCTCCAAGCACCCCCACATTTTAAACATTCTAAGGAAACTTAATTTCTCTTACTGATGTATAATTACACAAAAATATTAATACACCCCCACAATTATGAGATAAATCACAATATATCATTAATTGGCATGTTTGAACTAAATAACAAGATGTAAATTGCTATGTGAATATAATCACAATACTAATTTGTCTAAAATACAATTAGACTTCATAACTTTCTGTTGCAGTATAAAGAAAAAATGGTTAATATCGATTGTGGCCACAACACTTTGTCAAATAATATTTTTTTAGCCATGCATTATTTTTTTTTGTTTACTACAACCCTTAATTCCAATCTCAACATGGAAAATAAATATTACTGTATAATTACATTTATATCTTATTTGTCTTATCCAGTATTGGAAACTATGTCGACAATTGCCAAAGCGTTTTTCACCCATGATGTAACGCCCCCAAAATAATATAATAAATACATTCTAACCATATGTAATTAACTGCTTGAATCAGAGTAATTAACCCTTGCATTACATAAAAGTTAATGATTACAAGAGTTCAACAAAAGAGATGCCCTTAAGGCTTACATCTTTCCAAGTCTTAACTTGGTTACAACAAAAGTGAGTTTCGCTCAATACATATTAAGCCCTTGGCTTTACAAAAGAAATAATCAAAAGTAATGAAACTCTTGCTTCCAAAAGTTCCTCTAACTACTGCCTTGGTAGAGGCATGCCATCATTACCTAAAAATTTTATTCCCAAATAGGGTGAGCCACAGTCCAGTAGAAATCATCTAGCATAATATATGAAACTTAGCAAAAGTATATGTACACTATACATACACAACATCAGTGATAGGGACATCCACATTTTATATAATCAAAAGTACCAATTTCCATTTATTTCATTACATGGACCAGTTTCATTATCTTCTTAATAATCCAAATGAGACTTCAACTCATTAGTTTTACAATCACATCAACAATGCATGAACAGGTCAAGCTTTTTTTTCAAGGAAATTTCGTCCGCGGGCAACCTTCAAATGGGACCCATGTAAACGTAGGCTATACAAGCACTACAATTTGCCATTTTACAGATATTTCGTCCACGGGCTAGGCACCCATGTATAATTTCAGGACTTTTACCCAGGACACTCCGGCCAACTTAATTATAATGGAGTCCAACACCTTTCTTCTCCTAAACAATCATTCATACATATGCAATGTATTTAAACACAACATCAAACAATGGAGCACATCTCCTTTCCACTCCCATATAATCATACATGTACAATGCATATTAACATAGTCATATTCAATAACAAACTACAAGAGATTAGTTTCAATCCACTTAATCCTCATGCAATTTCTACAACACTCATAGCTATTCTCCATCGATAGCCCAATACAGTTATTTCTAAACAGATGTCCAATCTAATGACGGATAATTTATTCAAATTTCCAAAGAATGAGTTAACACATGACTTATTCCACCATTCATATCAATACTTTCTCAATTTCACATTCTAAATGACAATTTCAATAATCTCTATAAAATAGTCATGATAGTCATTTTAGGGCAAAACTTTCCTTTTTCTAATTATCAAGCCAAATATCATTGCCAATCATTATGACCCAACATCATTTCATTTTCAAAACTCACATTCATGTATTTCATGTTTAACAACAATCCTTTTTTCTATATATACCCAAACCCTAGGTTTGCTTACAACACCCTCAACTCACATCATTGTTACATAAGATACAAATAATTAAGCTAAATAACATATGAAGGTGTAGAAAAGATCCCTACCTCAAAGGAAAAAGATGAGTCAAACAAGAGAGAAATTTCAAAAACGCTGAAACCCACTTCTATTCGGATCAAAATGTAGATTTTGACAAGCTCTACATTTTTCTCAAAGGCACTAGGGTGAAAAGATCAATGGATCTAGATGAATTCTTAGAGAGAATGTTAATTATAGAGAGAGAGGCTCAAGAACAAGCTTTTTGGAAAGTTTAGAGAGAAAGAAAGATATGAAAAAGTGATTCAAAATGTCATCTTTTCGGACTGAAAGACATGCAGTCCGCTCGAGCGTGGAAAGCCCCGCTCGAGCATCAGACACAAAGGTCTGCTCGAGCCCGAAAAGCGTCGCTCGAGCGTGAAATGCACACTTCTAGAAGTTCTGAAGACAAAGGTCCCCGCTCGAGCGTCCAATGCACTCTGCAAAAAAATACTGAGAGTAGACAAATCCCGCTCAAGCGCAAGAATGGACACTCGAGCGAAGGAGTAAAATTTGTGAAGCCAACTCGAGCGGATATGCCAAAATCTTGGCAACATAGGTTTTGAAATACAAATAACCAACATGTTCCAAACGCACAATTACAACTCGATAACCAAAATAAAAGGGGAAGACAAGGAAAAGGGATAAGAATAACTATTTAAACCATACCAACCCGAGTCCAAAATGCAATAGGTAACAGGTCAAAACCAGAATCGCTATAACCTCCCCCCTTAAGGAATTTTGTCCCCGAAATTACAAATCAAGTTTCAGAAAATCGAGCTATACCATTCACAACAACGTTATTCTTACAATTTTGACACTATGACCCATTCTTCGGTCATCCATCCTCATTGACTCGATACACAAGTCCTATATAAAATGAATTTTACAATTTCCCAAGTCATATGCAATGTTTAGACCAGGGTCCAAGTTCTCAAAATTTCACATGGCATATACAATGCTTTCCAAAAGTGACATAACATCCACAATATTCCATATTCTCAAAACATATACAATGTTTACATTGAATTCATAATTTCAAAACATATACAATGTTCACATAATCTAATACATATGCAATGCTTACACTTTTCATCATTATAATCAAAATCTCAATACATGTTTAGATATTAGCAAACAAGTCCGGATATTTCTCTCGAACTTCCAATTCACGCTCTCAAGTTGCTTCCTCGACCCCGTGATGTTTCCACAATACTTTTACTAAGGGAATTGTCATGCCTCACAAGACTTGGTCCTGTCTGTCTAAGACTTCCACCGGTCTCTCTTCATACGAGGCATCCTCATCTACCTCTCAGTCGGTCCAATTTAGGACATGCGATGGATCTGGCTCGTACTTCTGAAGCATACTAATGTGAAACATGTGATAAACCCCGGAAAGTTGTGGTGGTGATGCCAAACGATAGACAACCTCCTCAATCTGCTCAAGGATCTCAAAAAGGCCAATAAACCGATGGGATGACTTCCCACTCTTCCCAAATCTCATCAAACCCTGCCTAAGTGATATCTTTAGAAAGATATGATCTACCAACTTAAAAGACAAGGGTCTCCTTCTACGGTCGACATAACTCTTTTGGCTACTCTGAGCCATAACCAACCTCTTACGAATAAGTGCTACATTCTCTGTCGTTTCCCAAACTAACTCTAGGTCCAACAAAGGTGTATCACCCACCTCGGCCCAATATACAGGGGATCTACACGGTCGGATATACAATGCCTCAAATGGTGCCATGCCAATACTCGATTGGAAGCTGTTATTGTAGGCAAACTCCACTACACAACCCCTTAAAATCAAGCACACAACCTCGAAGCATATCCTCAAGGATTTGAATAGTGCGTTCAGACTGCCTGTCAGTCTGAGGATGATACGCAGTACTAAAGGTCAATCTAGTGCAGAATAAGAAAAACAGTTTGAAAACCAACTCTATCCAGCATCGTTAAAAAAAAAAAAAAAAAAAAAAGTACTAAATAAAATTTTCCAGCACAATTTATATAAACAAAACAATTTTTAAATAAAACAAAAAACTATTTACAAATTGTTCTGAGTTAAACAAAAAACCAACTCTCTAATAATTAAATTAAAATAAAAAAAAAACTTCTATATAATATTTTTTTTTTATATTTATATAGACCATCATTACCATCATGGCAAACAAATACCCACTTGGCTCAATTTCTTGATTGCACATTTGGGGAAACAAATTAAATGCATCTGGGTATAAACCCACTCGAACATACCCGGACACCATGGTGTTCTAAGAAACTCCATTCCTTTCGGGCATTCTATTTAACAAGTACTATGCAGGTTTGATTTTTCCAAACTTATAATACATGTTGTTCAATGTATTCATATAAAAAGTGCCTAAATGGGTCGAACCCTTTACCCAACTGTAATGACCCTGACCTCTAATTAATGTTAATTCGCACTTAATTATGCCTTGCAGAAGATTAGGATGGATTTGGGATTTATTTGCATGTGTATTGCATCATTTACGTGTTTCTATCTGTTTGCCATAAAATGATCTGTTCATGTCTTTGACTTTAAACTGCAAATTGAAAACCTTATCGGCGTTCGAATCAGAAATTGACTTGTGTTATGTGCTAATTAGGATTTATAGAGTTTTATGGTAGGTTTAATTAAAAATTGATTTGGTATAATTAAATTGGATTAATAACATTAAATTACACTAGTTTGAATTATTACACTTATGCCACTTAGACTTGAATTGAGACCACTCTCCATTACACCTTATTACATTTAGAGGCATCTCTCATCAGCCTTCTCTGGGAGACCAAACCGTAGGAGAGGGAGAGAATAAGAGAACAAAAATTGAATCATCTAGAATTTTGCTCGAATTTAGAGGGATTGAAGGCAACTTGGAAGATTAGGCTACTAAGCTTGGAATTCAAACCTAAGGTAGTGAATTCATCTCCTTAATTATGATATTGAGTTTTAGCTTGCTTGATTTGTAGAAACATTGTAGATTAGAGTCTAGTTTGGCTTAGAATGTGGAATTGAGGCTTAAATCATGCATGCATGTGCATTTCTTCACATTTTGAACATGATTTCAAGAGTTTCTTCCATGCATGTGTTAATTTCACTCTCATTGTGGACATTCAACTTGTTTTCCATCAAATTATCAAGTTTGATTATGTTTTGGAGGGTTGGAATTCAAAGAGGGTCTTGCGTGTGGATTTAGCATATTCATAAAGTTCATGTTGATTTTGCACAAATTGGTTTACTCTTGGGCCATGATTTCTTGAATTGAAGCTTTAAACATGTTGTTTTATGAGTCTTCATGTGTTTCCTTAATTTTGGGCCTAGGAAAATAAGTTTTGGATGGTTGAAGGTTGAGTTTCATGCTTAGAGGTCAATCTGGATTTTCCAGAAATTTGACCCACGCTCAAGCGGGGCCTTTTACGCTCGAGCGTGAAGCCTGAGTACATGCACTTCCGCTCGAGCGGCAAGAGTAACGCTCGAGGGTGAAATGCGTGTATCCAGTACTTTTCACCTGTTTACAGTCCGCTTGAGCGGGGTAATGCACGCTCAAGTGAGGACTTGTGTCTCACGCTCGAGCGGGTATCGAGTGCCCATCGAGCGTGAATTTCATACATCCAGTACTTTTACTGTAGTTTACAGTCCACTAGAGCAGAGAAATACCCGCTCGAGCGGAGGCCTTTTGTCTGCATGTCCGCTCGAGCAGAGAAATACACGCTCGAACGGGACCCCTGTTTCAGCAAAATTTTGAAAAGTGTTTCTAAGTGCATCTTTGCATCCTCATTTCATCCTAGGCATTCCTAGGCCATGTTTTAGACTCTATAATGAGGATAGGAGATTAAAAACACACTAAGAGCCAATGAAATAAGTTTTGTACAATTAGAACGTGTGTTTCAAGTGTGTATCTGTTATGTATTGTGTAGGTTACGTGCCACGTCCTGTCTGATCGATCTGCTCTGTCTGTCTGTCTCCAAGCCCACTGTGAGTAATAACTCTGTAAAGTTATGTTTAACTTAAGTATTTTCTGACTGGTATGATATGATCTGTTTTCTAAAGAGCTATCTTATGAGTTATGAATGAATGTCTAATTTTCTTAAACGTATTTGTGGCACCCTTAGTTCATGTGGCCCTCGCCTGGGGGTAACAATACCGCAGCCAATCTGTATGTGGCCCTCGCCTGGGGGTAACAATACCGCGGTCAATCTGTACGTGGCCCTTGCTTGGGGGTAACAATACCATGGTTACTTGCTCGCAAGATATGGACCCTTATGGTCGTTGGTACCAACTATGTCTGTAGGTCTCTGGACCAATCTGATCTAATAGCTAATGGGTGTACCACATATGATCTTATGCAAAATCTAAATATGAAGATGTATATGAATCTGTTTCTGTTCTGAAGTCTGATTATGCTTTGATTTAAATAATGGATTTTAACTTGTGCTGGACATCATTCATATAACCCCTTTACTCTGTTATTATTCACTGGGTTTTCGCTCACAGTTTATATTCTGTATGTAGGTGAGCCGGCACATGACTAGGGCCAGAGTTGACGGCCTTATGTACTGTTTTTGTCAGCTAACCATTGTGCCTCCCGAGGAAGTTCCAATCGAAGTCTAATGCCATGGCTGTTCTTGTTTTCGTGCTAGTCTCTGTAACTGTTTGTACAGTCAAGTCTTGGGAAGTACATTTTGTAAATATTGTGTATCTGGACTGGCATGTTTATGTAAATATAAATGTAAATAAGTTTGAAATTTTCTGTCCCATGTACGTTATCACAACTCATTGGACCTTGTCTATTTTATATTATTGTTTCCGCAGCCCCTTATTATTTGCTAATCTATTTAGAGGCCTTGGGTAATCCACGGATTACTGACCGGTTACGGTGCTAAACCTACAGGGGCGGGATTGGGTCGTGACACCAACCAACCTTTCTCTCCCTGACTGTGATACCGCTCCACCAACGGCGTACGACGACACCGCTCCAGAAGAGATTAGCAGTTTAAAATGGAAGAGGACAAAGAAGAAGTCAAGTCATTTAAAGATTTGGGTAAAGAAACAAAAGAAATTTGCTTTTACAAAGACGAACAAGACAATTCTCAAATGAGCAGAATAAATCTATTGATTTAATATTTGATAACAAAATCAACCACTTATCAAAAACAACATTTTTTTTTTCCTAATCCAAAAAGAAATAAAAAAAACCCATATTCCGAAAGACGCATTCAGTTTCTCAAAATCTAAATAACTTCATATTTGTTTTGTTGTGTCTAAACAATTATGTATGGTATACAAACCTTTAATAATAATCGGATCCTGTTTAATAACAGTTTCAATAATAACATTTTTGGATTCTATTACTAATGAATAATAACAGTAAACTATGCTAAGAGCGTTACTGTAAACAAGAAACACAATATGCAGGAAAACGAATTGCAAAAAATTAATTTTTAACCAAAAAATACTAAATCTATATCACAGAATCTGTACACATAGAAACTATAAACAGATTAAATAATAAATCAATTATATTTTTCCAAAAAAGCATAAACAGAACTGAATCTGCCTTAAGAATGTTAGAAAAATAGTACCAACGTTTATGGAAAATAGAATTTAAAAATATGTAAACAACTTTTTTTGGGCAAAACCAAAATTGAAATTAATCGACATATAATAACGTAACAAAACTTACATTACATAAATAGATAAAACCTGATTGAGTCAAGTGTGTGACACTCTTTCCTTAAGACAGATTCTTCCTCTCATCGATGCTTAGGATTCAATGGACATCTATCTCTCAGGATACAACGATCAATGTCTTGCACTAGCAGCACTATTATTGCGAGCCTAGCGAACTTCGCCGTGCATCCACTCTTTTTATAGAAAAATTAGACTCAGGAAAATATGAAGAATAAATGCAAAGATGAGGAAATTACGAATTTTCTATCCAAATTGAAGTGAGGGAGATGAGATATATAGATTGCTCTGTGACTCTTCAGAAAGGTTGTAACCCTTCAAAAGAACACAATTTTCCATCTCAAGAGACACAACCATTGGAGTAAATTTTAATTCAAATTTTCCAACAAGATTTACGTAAATTTGGGCTTGATATTAGATTTACGCCAACTCATCATTCACCTAATCATTAAAAATTGTCTTGGCCCAACTTATATGAATCATTTGACCTCTCTATTTATTAAATTAGTAAATAGATATTTGTAATTATTTTTTTATAATAAAAATAAAAAATATGGACATATTTTATGCATACTTATTAAAAATTTTGAACTTAGTTTAAAAAAAACTATATATATTTATGTTTAAAACAATTAAATGAAAATATTAAATGAAACAATTAACCCTAATAAATTAAATGAAACAATTAAATGAAACAATTAAATGAAAATATTATCTAAGATAGAGCCACCTTAAATTGTAGGTCATATTCTAGTCCTAATAAATTTAAATTTTATCATAGTTTATCAATTCGTGACTGATATGAGCTAATTTGGAGGGTTTTAATATTGGATTAGTCGATTTTTTTGCCAATAATTCTTGATTTAACCCTAATCCTTGGAGAATCGTCTAATTCATGTCCAATCCATGAGTTAGTAGAGCCACCTATTTATTTAATTTTTAATTAGTAAATATATTTTTAAAAAAATTATAACAAAAATAGGAAATATGTAGATATTTGTTTGGTATATTTATTAACAATTTTAAAATTAATTAAGAAATTATGTAATTATTCTTAAAAGAATAAATTACATTGGTATTCCCTATATTTAAACTCTTGTGTTATTTTTGTCCTTACAATTTTAATTTTGCTTAATTTTGATCCTGAATTTATAATTTTGTTTCAATTTGGTCCAATTGTTATAATTGCTAGTTTTTTTTTTTTTTTTTAGTAATGCTAGAGATACAAAATTTTCTATCAAATATCTCACATGGGTGTGGGGTCCACAAAAAAATGGACCCCACACCCATGTGAGACATTTAGTCATTCATTTGGTAGAAAATTTGGGGCGTATAGTATTTTCATTTTTTTTTATTGAAAATACACAAATGAGTAGCATCTGTTATAATTTTATAGACAAATTATAAATTTGTTTGATTCAGTAAGTTAATCTTAACCAACTCAATAACTATTTTCTTGTAAAAACCTTAACCGACATTATCAATTAGACCAGATTAACACAAAATCTAAAATTAATTGTCAAAATTACAGAGATCAAATTGACACAAGAAACAAAATGCGGGGACTATCGATATAATTTACCCTTCTTAAAATATGTCTAATATTGATTGTATCGATATTAAAATATATTTATATCTGAAAAACTATTTAAGACCAAATTAGGTTAGAACCTGAATAAAAAATTGATGATTTAGTAAAAATATTTAATAATCATAAATTTAAATTTGATCAATTTTTCATTAAATTATTTTCATAATATAATTTATAGTTCCAATTTTTCTTTGTATTTTTTTAAAATATTTTAAAATTATATATAATTATCATTTCTTTTGAACTTTCCTTTTCAATCTCAAATTAGTTATAACTTGAATTATATATAATTTATTTTTGACTCCTCATCTACAAAAACTAACAATGAACATAAATTATTTTTTGAACATTGTAAAAAATAAATAAAGAAATATATTATCAATAATAATAATAATAACAAAATATATTTTTATTTATCATGTGATGTCTCATCTCTACATTGATAAGAGACATTAATAATAAAAGTCATTACAACAATACAACAATAATATATTAGATAATAAGTAACATGTGATCACAGTAATTTTTTTATAGTGATACAAAAGTATCCAAAATGATATATAAAAAAACAATATATGATCTATATTTAATTTTTATATAATAAAATTCACACTTAATCTCAACCACACATTAGTTTTCTAAATTAATTCATCACCCAAAATATCTACTATTCTTTTAAGTAAAATTCACATTTTCAAAACCCACCCAAACAATACTCTGAGCGAACTCATCATCATCATCCTTGTTGTTGTCATGCTCACCAACTCCATTGAACACTATGAAACTCCGTTCTAGTTTTTAATCTTTACAAATTTTGAAAAGACAATGTTGGGGAAATAAAAAGATACCGTTAGAGTTTTAAAGAGTTAAAAATAAAAAATGAAAAAAATGTGTGGTTTTGGTTTTTCTTATTCCATATATGGGTGATAAATTTTTTTATTTTTATTTTTAAAATCCATATATTATGGGACAATGTTCATTATTTAAAATTTTATTTATTGATAAGCAAGTCAATTAAATGTTTTTAATTTTTTACAAATAAAAAAATTTGAAAATTTTGTTTAAGAAATTAAAAAAAATATAGTCAAATCATAAAGAACAATATAAGACGCTCTATTCTTAAATAAAAAAAAAAAATGATAACTGTATTATCAATTTACATATATCAAAAATAATAATAACGACAATATAAAAAATACACAAACATCCACACACAAAAAAAAAAAATAAATAAATAAATTCAAATTAACTATCAAAACAAAGATACTTAAACAAATATGTATTTATTATCAATTTAGTTGGGAAAAAAAAAGTCAAATAGAGAAGAAAAAAAAATACTCACACGAAAATAGAAGTATACAATAAAAATAAAAATAAAAATAACAAACAAACAAACAAACAAACTTGAAATAAGTTCGGACAATTGACAAAGAGAGACTAACCTTTGCATCATTACATTTGGAAAGGAGTTGGCCGGGCTAAAAAAATGATCAAATATTGGATATTCTAAAGAGAGAATTGTATTGAGTTTTTAATTTGATTGGGTTTTTAAGATTTTAAGATTTATATTATTTTCGAAAAGAGTCAGGATGGCTTACCATATTATTTTTAATTTTGAAATTCAAAATCATAGATAATTAGTGCCTTTATTGTTTCTTTATTTGAATTATTTTGATCAACATTATTTTTGGAAAGAGTGAGGATGGCTTATCATATTGTTTTGAATTTTAAAATTTAAAATCATAGATAATTAGAGCCTTTTTTTGTTTTTAGTTTTTTAACTTAAGGAACAAACCAATAGATTTTTTTTATTTTTTTTTATTTTAAATTTCTTTGAAAATTAAGAGATTAACAAAATTAGTTTAGGAGTTTGGGGCTTCTACAATATTCTTAAAAACTCCATTTTCCTTATATAATATATAGATAGATGTTGGGGTGATTAAATCAGATGCTGTTATGTAAATTGTTTAATTAAATAAAATAAATAAACAGATTTATATTTAATAAATTATAATACAGAACATGAAATCAAGAGAAATTACAACTAGATTGAATAGAAATACATAACAAAATAAAATGAAGAAAAGATGGCAAACCGAAACCTGTGTGGTATAACAGTCTCCTTAAAACAGATTCGCCGCTTCACCGTGGGTGCTAATGATGTATTGGCGTTTGTCTCCCAAGATACGACGGTATAGACCCGCTAATGCAGAAACACTTTCTGTTTAATTCCGGCGAACTGTCAACGACAGTACACTTTGACACATGAAGAAAAATATATGGCAGACTAACTGTATAATATAGAGGCAAAAAATTATGTGTCAAAATCAAGGAAGATGACCTCTTTTTATAAACTATGGGGAAGAGGGGAAGAGATGAAAAGCCTCCAGCTATGAAGGCTGGCAACAAATGCAGCCCATTACTTCTGCGAAACTGATGAAGTAATACACAAAATTGATGGGGAATAAGTGTGTGAGTTATACACTATATATACACGTGTGTATATTTGCAGCCATAAAAAAAACCTGGCCCAAAAAGATTAGGTTGGTAGACCAGCAATCCGACCCAGCCCAAATCTCAGCCCAAGGCCACAGATCACAGACCTAGACTCGATCGGGTCTGGTCTAGGCAGGCGGCGCGCATGTGGCAATTTTTTGCATAACCAACTTGGACCATAATTTTGATCCAAGCCCATTCTTGAAGCATCCATAACTTCCTTCTTTCGAAAAATTTTGATGCCCCAAAGGACTCATGCCCTTATCAAAATCTTAAAGTTTAAATATCCATCAATGCTTTCCTCTACAATCAATATATGATTAGTAGTTATACACAATTCCCAATACCTCATACATAGTCTTACTTTATGAGATAATTTTTCATTCAATTCTTAATGATTTTTTGTTATTCTTTTTGTAATGTAAAGATTTTGTTACAAAGAATCTAAACCTATTTAATCTCACCCCAACCAATAGTTAGGACCTTCTTTAGCCTTCGTTTGGGAAGAGCTAAAATAGCCTAGCTTTGTGACTTTTTAGCAATTTTAGCCTGACTTTTTTAGACTCGTTTAGTTTATTTGTTTTTGACTTTTTTGACTTTTATGAGAGAAAAAGTATATTGATTATAGTTTAAATGTGACATTTTATTTTATTAGCTTATGTAGCCAATTTTAACTTTTATGCTTTTTTTTGTCAAAAAGCCAAAACAAAACATAATTTTAATTTCATATTAAAGTCACCATAAAATTATATTTCCAACAAATGCTGCACGACAAATAGACCTTGAATATCTAGGAGCATCTATAACTGTCCAAAACAATCGAGTGTCCTCTTTTCTTGGAAGAGAAGGTTAAATATACCAATTGTCCAGCAAGGACAATAATTCTATTCTACACTATACCATTAAGTAGCTTCAAGTCCTATTGTCTCATATCGTCATGATTTCTAAATGCTAGCACTTGTAACTGTTATATGCATGATTGACGCAACTAAAATAATGCAATAAAAGAAAAAGAACTCCCTTAAATGATAATCAAATATATAGCATTATTCTAATCACATACATCTCTTGATTAAAACATTAAGACCGTCCAACATCAAATCTAGAAGTCAAACATTAATTATACTGAAAGTCGAACAATACTTCAACTTGCTATGCTGATTTTTACACAATTATCATTTGAAACGTTCACCTAACTTGCAACCTTAAATTTATAAAGCAAAGCAACCCAACAAAGGAAATATGGCCGATTTTCTTCAGCGTTATTCCAGTAAGCATATTAGAACCAAACATAGGAAGACCAAAAATTGTACCTCAAACTGCAAGATCATCTGCCATCATCAATGTTCAACATGGAGAACACTCCCTGCGCATATAAACGACTTGTATCTGTAAAATCATCCATGGGAATGTCATATTCATCAATTGGGATGCTATGAGAAGGTAACTGCTGAATGGCAGGCACCGGCAGCACCCACGACGCGTCTGTTGTGCTGTCCTCATGAGGTTCTCTGTGCCTTGCAGTTTGTTGAAGCTGCAGTGCATATTCCAAGTCCCACACAACATCATTCATGTTGGGCCTTTGAACACCATATTCTTTCAAACACTTCTCCACCGTTTCACCAAACTTTCTCAACGAATTGGGATTGATCTTGCCCACAAGCAAAGGATCAACAATATTTTCAAGTTGCCCCTTCTTTTGCCAAAACAACCCCCATTCAGCCAAGTTTTCTTCCTTCCCAGGAAGCGAGTTATTGATGGCTGGTCTTGCACAAAGCACTTCTAGGAGAACTACCCCAAATGAGTAAGCATCGGATTTCTGCGTTAACTGTAGGCATCTAAAATATTCAGGATCAAGGTAACCAAAACTACCTTTTACACCTGTGCTGACATGGGTTTGATCAAGATCACCTAATCTTGAGAGACCAAAATCAGCAACTTTAGCCACATAATCCTCATCAAGTAAGATGTTCGTTGACTTAACATCACGGTGAATGATGCCTCTTCCTGAACTATTATGAAGATAATCTAGACCCTTTGCAGCACCAATGCAAAGTTGAAGCCTTTGGTTCCAAGACAATTCAGATTGTGATGATGATTTCTGAGACTCTCCATTCAAAATGTATAGATGATCCCTCAGAGTCCCCTTCTCCATGAACTCGTAAACAAGTATCATCTCAGACCTTTCATCACAATACCCAATCAAGGAAACAAGATGGCGATGGCGAATTGAGGACAAGACTATGATCTCTGTATGGAATTCTGGACGGCCCTGGCCATTTCCTGGCTCACTTCGTTTGACAGCCACCTTCATGCCATTCCGAAGAGTTGCTTTGTAGACTTTTCCAAACCCACCCGCACCAATCATCAACTTTGTGTCAAAATTATTAGTTGCAAACAGAATTTCTTGAAAAGATAGCTTCAGCCCAAGATTTAGATCATCAAGAGGGAAGCCATTGACCGTTCTTTCAGTAGTACTAACATAAGAACTCCCTCCTCCATAATCAGGGATTGCCTGCCAAACTGAAGTTTCAACAGGCTTTGCTCTCTTGCAATTCAAACACACCACCACCACTACTACCAACATTAACAGAGACGCCACACTTCCAATAACCGAACCAACTACAACAAACAGATGTTTCTTAGGTGGCTTCTTCACCTCAGTTACCAAACCCAATCCTGTTATTACCTCCATGATCTCTACCCCATTCAGAAAGGCTGTTTTAATTATTGAATCATTCCGAGGGCCAATACTGATATCCAGAAAGCCAGAATTATCAGAATCAACTACGAAATCTTGGTAAAATGGAACTGCCAACTGGCCAACAACATTATATGGATAAATGTTCTGACTAAATTTGCTATACCGATACAGATTGAACTGAAGAACATCATTTATGGATGTGCTAACTATGTCGCAAAAATGTACTCGAACGAAGTGAGGAGCATTCTTACTCACATTGAACCGCCACGTCATATTGAAGAAATTCGAACCCGCACTAGAGTTTACATTCAATTTTTTTGCTGTTTGGTAGACAAGATCAGGGGCAGAGTACTCAGTAGCTCCTCCAGTCTGGTACACAGGCCTATCACTATGAAATTCACTCTTCTTCGCCGCATTGGGGGTAACTAAATAATCATCATCAGATACCCAATTCCTCCATAGTGTATCTTTAGCTGGTGTGATCAGAGGACCACCCACATTAGCCCTATAAACTGTGTGCAGGGCTTGAGAAAGCAAGCCATCGTAGGTACCGCGAGCTCCTGAAGGAGTCACATAATTGGGCGGCGGAGTCGAAACATCTGTGATGTTAGGGACAAGAAAAACCTCAATCGCATTTGCAAAGGCAAAAGACGATTTCTGGGTAGGTGTGAAAGAGATTATAAATTCGGATACATTGATGGTGAGCATGAATTCATTGATTATAAGGTTTTGAACACTGAAATTCGACAACAGAGAAAACCCAGAAGCCGAAACGTTGAATTGGGCATTTGAGAGATTTTTCTTCGAAGAAGAGAAAGCATTAAAATGGAGGCGTACCATGTAAGTCCCACTCTGGTCGATTTGGAGCACATAAGAAGACGGGTTTGTGAAGATTCTTGCGGTTTGATACAGAGGAGAGGAGTTTGATGTGTTGGTGTCTGAGACGGAGCTGGTTTCTCCGAAGAGGGAAAAGGAGCCGGAATTCTCGTCGGAGATGAAGTTCCGGGTGGGCGCGCCGGTGACTGAGACGTCGGAGTTTGAGCCGCAGTTGATGAAGTACTTGTTTGGTAAAGTGTAGGCTGACGAGAGAAGAGAGAGAGATGAGAATTGAAGAAGATAGAGGAAGAGGAGAGAGAGAAGAGGATTGTGGGAGCGAAGAGTTTCCATGGAATTGTAGTTGTAGTTGTAGTTGTTAAGGTAAGTTTGCTTCTGTTTATGAATGAATAAAAGTGAACTGGAAAACCTAATCGTGTAATGTATGGACACGAAGAAAGTGGAACATTCAAACTGACAAATCTGTTGACCAAGTCAGTCAATTGTCACATGAATTGTCACATGATCGGAAAAAAAAAAATTTTGTCACATGAATTGTCACATGAATTTTTTTTACATTAAAAAAATATTTTTTTAATAAATTTTCAAATACATTAACTTCTAAAAAAAACCAAAAAATACTAAAAATGCCAACCCAAAGTACCCCTAAATAAAGGAGACCCACTTGAAAGACAAACCATAGTTAAGTTTGTTTGATGAAGAAGTTTTTTTTTTTTTTTTTTTTTTTTTCAGGTAAAGAAATTGTTGAAGTTGGAGTTGTTGCCATAGAAATTGCATTTCTATAAAACTCCCTAAAATCAATTTTCACTCATGGCATGTTATTTAGGCCTTGTTTAGAATGTCTTAAAAAAGTTAAAAAGTCAAAAACTTAAAAAGTTACTATCTTATTTAAGTCACATTATCTTATTTAAGTCATATCACCTCTCTACTACATCATTTTAAACTCAACTCATATTTTATAAAAAGTCAAAAAGTACACTTATTTAAAACATCCCAAACAATTTCTTAGTATTGGACAACTGTAATAAGTCAACTATTCACCTCGTGAAGCTTTTCTCAAAAAGGAAATATTACTATAGAGGATATAATAAATCTAAGGATAGAATTGGATTTATGACACCTTCTATCCTTATATTATTGACAAAATTATTTATAAGTCTTATTTACAAGACTTATTTAATGTGAAATCTTATAAATATTCTTTTAGAATTTGAAATTCTATTTAAATAGGAATGTGTTCCATAAGGTTCTATGAGTTGTAAATGAATGATATTAGTGTACTATTTATACCCCTAATTTGTTTTCATATTGTACCTTATTTTCTCATTCATCATATTACATTTGAAAAGATTTTTAGGAAAAACAAGTCTATAGGCAACGACCGTGTGAGTTTTTTTTGGCCTTAATCACGGGATTCAAGTACATTTTGAAAATATTGCTTAAATGGATGTGGATATGATCGATGATATGATGAAGTTTAAGGGTTGTGTGTTGATTCATTTGACAAATTTTGGCTTCAATCGGTTGAGGGAAAGATGTATGTTTTTTTTTTTGTTAAAGTGTGTTGCTATTTGTTGAAGTGCGGATTGTTCATCTTTAATAAGGTATTGACAATCTATTACACTCATTGATAGGCATACATTGGCCAATGCTCTGATTGAATGTGTGTATTTGACATTGTGATGGTTAATGCGTTTTGATATGTTCGACGTGTAGGGTGGTGTGTATGGGTTCAAGGGTTGGGTTGAGGGTATTTGGTTTTGGTTGTTAACTGGATGTCGAATGTAAACCAATATATATGAGAATGTCACGTTTTATAGAAATGCAATTTCTATGACAACAACTTCTTTCAAGAATTTCTTTACCTGAAAAGAAACCTCTTCAAGAATTGCTCGAATGTGTTCAACATCACCATGCGTTCCGCATAAACCATGCTGTAAGATGACAATTGTACATTGAGACTTAGATGATCGTATTACGATACATGTTACATTTAGGGTGTAACGTTAACTCATATACACCATGTAGTAGATGACATTTGTATGTTTGTTCGATTGTATATGTGCTTGAATGTGTATCATATCTTTGTTGTAGTCGGTGTTTACATATATGTCACAGTACATTGAGCAAAATTATTAGGGATTTGGGTTTGTAATTGAATGTGAATATCATCCCATCGCTCGATGTTGAAATTATGCTGGGTTGGGGCTGATGATGGTTCAATACATGGGTTACGTTAGGATGTTACATGTTACATTTAAGAGGTTACAATATTCATAATTCAACGGTGGAGTATTGGAATGTCACGTTGGGTTTCGAATGAGATGCATATGGGAATGTCACAGTGGCTTTGGGATGTTACATGTTACATTTACGTTGGGTTTGGGATGAGAAGCATATGAGAATGTAACGTTGGGTTTATGAATGTCACATTGGGTTTGGGATGTTACGGGTCTGTTTGGTAAAGTTTACGTTTTCAGTTTATATTTACAAAAATTTTATAAACTGGTTTTTGTTTATTTTTTGTTTATTTTTAGAAAAACATAAACTATAAACGCGTTTGGTAATTGACAAAATGTTTAAAAAAATTTTAAAATACAAAAAAGAGTGAGAAATGGCAAGTGGTGGTGGTGGTGGTGGGTGGATGGTGGTGGGTGGTGATGATGGGGTGGTGGTGGTGGGTGGTGGTGGTGGGAATGGTGGGTGGTGGTGGGTGGGTGGTGGTGGTGGTGATGGTGGGTGGTGGTGGGTGGTGGTGGTGGGTGGTGGGTGGAAGTGGTGGGTGGTGGTGGTGGGTGGCGGTGGTGGTGGGTGGTGATGGTGGTGGGTGGTAGGTGGGTGGTGGTGGTGGTGGCGGTGGTGGCGGGTGGTGGATGGTGGTGGGTGGTGGTGGTGGTGGTGGTGGCGGTGGTGGTGGTGGCGGGTGGTGGTGGTGGGTGCATGGTGGTGGATGGTGGTGGTGGCGGTGGGTGGTGGTGGTGGGTGATGGTGGTGCGGTGGTGGTGGAGGCGTGAAGGTGGATAGCGGTGGTGGCGGGTGGATGGTGTGGAATGGCGGGTGGGTGGTGGTGGTGGTGGTGGCGGCGGAGGTGGCGAAAGACGGTGGTGAAAAATGGTAGCGGGTGGTAGCTAGTGTTGGGTGGTAAAAAAAAAAAAAACTAAAAACTCAAAACGGAAACACATTTTTTGAGTTTACATTTTTGGCCAAATTTATAAGCTGAGACCACTGATTTATAAATAAAAAATTAACAGACAAGTTTTTATTTAAGTTTTTAAAATTTTTGTAAATATAAACAGAAAACTGAAAACGTAAGTGTTACCAAACGACACCTACATGTTACATTTATATTTTGAATTTCAAATTTCCAACCATATAGATACGATCACAATCTATGGTAACATTAAATTTCCCATATATGATATTGCCATTAATTAAGTTATTTTGAATTTCAATATCACGTTGGGTTTTTGAATGTCATATTGAGTTTGTGATGTTACATATTATATTTATGTTTTAAATTTTAAATTTCCAACCATATAGATAAGATCACAATTTATGATAACATTTGATTTCTCATATATGGTATTGTCATTAATAAGGTTATTTTGAATTTTAAATTTCTAACCATATCTGATCACAATCTATGGTAACATTGGATTTCCCATATGTAGTATTATTATTAATTAGGTTATTAATTAATTAAGATTGGAGATAGATGTATCCACAATAAAATCACAGAACCCATTAGGTTATAAGTTTTTTTATAGGACCATATTTTGTATAAGTCTTCTAAATAGGACTTATAAATAATTTACCTTAAATTATTATCAAATTATCTATTTATTTTGTAAATTATCCATTGAATTTACTTAGTCCATAAAATATATAAATTAATTTATTTAGTCTCTAAACTATTGATTGAATTTATTAAGTCCCTAAACTAATTAAATTTATATATATTTAATCCCTGAAAGGATTATAAAAACAAAATATAAGTTCGTAGGTGTTATAAATTAGTAAAATACTTTATCTAATTAAAAAATAAGTATTTTATCTAGTACTGTAACGCCTTCGAAATAAACTCATAAACCATACAATCTTATCATGCTTAGACATAAGAGAATAAAGCATAATTTCATTCATCAGAGTATTCATTACAAAAGGTATTACATGTTGACAACAAAAGTAAATGCTCTATAGACTTATAACTTTCCAAGCCAACATTTGATTACAAAAGGAGAGTACTAACTCTACACAAAATAAGCCCTTGGCTTGATATACATGTAATACAACAAAAATAAACAAAAGAGTCTTCAACTCCCACAGCCATCCAAGCCAAGATCTCGGAGGCGGCATAATACCTGAACTTAAAAATGATGTCCCATATAGGGTGAGCCAATGCCCAGTAGAGATATGTTAAACATAATATAAGCAATAACTAAAATATTAGCATTTGATAAATGTTTATCTCACACAAACCAATTCATAACCCATTTCAATTACATGACGTATGTGTCCATATTTCATTTCATTTTCCATTTCTTATCCAATTCTTAATTAATAACCGTGGCTCAGAACCTGGCCAAACTATTTAAGTGAGATTATATCTCAAATCAACAATACTTCCAAACATCACAATTGATACACATATTCGCTGTATCAACATTACACAAAATACTTCCATACTTTAGAATAGATACACGTAATTGCTGTATCAATCTCAAATAAAACACTTCCGTACTTCATGTATGATACACAGATTTGTTGTATCAATACTTCATTAGATACACATTTTTGCTGTATCGATGGAGTCCATCCCCTATCTCCTCCCAAACAATATCCGGTTTAGGAGTCCATCCCCTATCTTTCTATAAACCGTGGAGTGCATTCCCTATCTCCTCCCACACAATACAATGTACATAAACACATATCATATACATAATCAATCAATACATAAATTTGATGTATTATTCCAACCGCCATATTCGATGACATATTCAATTGATTAGTTTTAGTTCGCCTAATCATCATGCATTGTCTATAACAATCAGGACTATCCTCCACCAATAACTCAAAGCAGTTATTTCTAAACAGATAATAAATGCACCAACAGATAAAATTATCAATATTTTCAAAGGTGAGTGATTAATGAATCCAACTCTACCATTTCATCTCATAATGAGCCAATTTCATTATTTCCAACTCAATTTCATATTTCCATAACAAATGTCATTAATTACACTAATGACCTAAATATACCCAAACATGGCATTTTTCTCTTTTTCTCAATATTGACACAAAGGTCCAAATATTATCAACAACATCAATAACATATCTTTTTAGACCCAAAACACATATGTTTGAATCAAAGAACAAAACCCCTCTTCTCAATATAACACATTACAAACCCTAACTTCCCAAATCAAACCACTCATACAAAAAGCTCAAGATTTAGGTTAAAGCTCATAAAGATGAGTAGAAACCCGTACCTCAAGAGATGAAACCCAAAGGAGATGATGAGGAAATCCCGAAATGCTCCAAAACCAAAGATTCTCAGATTGATAGGAAGCCCACACCAAGCTCTACACTTTTTTGTAAAGGCTCAAGGGTAGGAGATCACTCTAACTAGATCAAACCCTAGAGAGAAGGTATTTTCTAGAGAGAGGAGCTCTCAAAAGAGGGTTTAGAAAAGTAAGAAAGAGAAAGGAAATGTGAAAAGTGATTCAAAATCACCCAGCTGCCATCTGATATACGACTAACCCACTCGAGCGGAGAATAGGATGCTCGAGCGTCAAGCACAAAAAATTGAACCTGCTCGAGCGCAAAAATTCCCGCTCGAACGCCAAGACACAACTGCAAAACACACCCGTTCGAGCGCAAAAGAAAAGCCGCTCGAGTGTAGATTACACTCCTCCAGTACTTTTATAGACATTGAACACCCGTTCGAGCGTAAGAAAATCCGCACTAGCATAAAAAACACATCTGCAGAAGTTTTGCAGATGTACAAAATGCTGAAAGCGTGCAAACTCTGCTCGAGCGCAAAGGGACCCGCTCGAGTGGACCACCAAAAATCTAAACAACAAGATAAGGGACAAAAGCTCAACCAACCTATTACAAACCTGCCCAACACATCCTAAAACTCAAATATAAGGAATTAAAGGATGACAACAAGACATATACAACAACCAATTCCACGGAACCCAAGTCTGGAATATTGTTAAACAATGAAGGGAAAATCGGAATTGCTATAACCTCCCCCCCTTGAAGAATTTCGTTCCCGAAATTAAGTACAAGTTTTTCAAAAACGTGATTTTCTCAATTCTCAACAGTATTACAACTCAATATTCAACAACCTGACCCATCACCGGTCATTCCATCTCTATTCAAGAGGCATTTCACAATATATACTCAATATGCATTATTAGCATGTTTTCCCTTGAAATTTACCAATTTTAACACATATTTCACAATTCTATATCATATTCAATGTTCATGATATATTTCCATTTCTACAATACATTCAACATATGCGATGTTACATTAAACTTCCATAAATCAAAACATATACGATATTTTACAACTCAAGACATATTTAATGCTCTTAAAGTTCATCAATATTACAAAATCCCAATACATGGTTAAACATTTACAAACAAATCCGGATATTTCTCACGGACATCCACCTCACGTTCCCAAGTGGCTTCCTCCACTCTGTGATGTTTCCACAGAACTTTTACTAAGGGAATGGTCTTGCCTCGCAAGACTTGATCCCGCTTATCCAAGACCCGAACCGGTTTCTTCTCATATGAGATATCCTCGTCAACCTCCAAATTGGTCCAATCCAGCACATGGGACGGATCCGGCTCATACATCCGAAGCATACTAACATGAAACACGTCATGCACTCCGGACAACTACGGTAGCAAGGCCAAACGATAGGCAACCTCCCCAATCCTCTCAAGGATCTCAAAAGGGCTAATAAACCGAGAGGACAACTTCTTACTCTTCCCAAACCTCATCAAACCCTGCTTAGGTGATACTTTCAGAAAAACATGATCACTCGTCTCAAATGCCAAAGGCCTCCTCCCACGTCAAGATAACTTTTTGGCGACACTGGTCAGAATAAGCCTCCTACGGATAAGCTCAACCTTCTCCGTTGTTTCCCTCACCAACTCTGGGCCTAACAAAGGTGCATCACCCACCTCGGCCCAACAAACTGGAGACCTATACGGTCGGCCATACAAGGCCTCAAACGGTGCCATACCGATACTTGACTGAAAACTGTTGTTGTAGGCAAACTTCATTAAGGGCAAGTACTTCTCCCACGTCCCACTAAAGTCAAGGACGCAACCTCGAAGCATATCCTCAAGGATCTGAATAGTACGCTCGAACTGCCCGTCAGTCTGAGGATGATAAGCCATGCTAAAGGTCAACCTAGTGCCGAAGGCACTCTGCAAACTCTGCCACAACCTAGCAGTAAAACGAGGATCTCTATCTGAGACGATCGACACTGGGACCCCGTGCAATCTCACTATGTCCCGAATATACAAGTCGGCAAGATGATCTACCGAATCTCTCACGCGCATGGGGATGAAGTGCGCCGACTTAGTCAACCGGTCTACAACCACCCAAATAGCATCACTACCCCGCTGAGTCTTCGGAAGACCTACAATGAAGTCCACAGTGACATGCTCCCACTTCTACTTGGCAATAGGTAAGGGTTGCAACAAACCCGTTGGCCTCTGATGCTCGGCCTTCACTTGCTGATAAGTAAGGCACTTAGACACGAAAACTGCCACATCTCTCTTCATATCCCGCCACCAAAATTGGCGACCCAAATCACGATACATCTTGGTGCCTCCCGGATGCACCGCAAGGCGTAAATGGTGAAACTCTCGGAGTACCTCCTCTCGGAAAAACTCCGGTACAAATAAACGGTCTCGGTATCTCACGTTCAGGTCGGGATACACAGACAATGTCACGACCTAAACCAGCCCCTATAGGTTTAGCATCATAACCAGCCAGTAATCCTGAGATTACCGAAGGCCTCTGAGACAGATTAACATAATATTAGGGGCTAGCGGAAGCAAATAACAATATACAACGTCCATTGAGCAGTGCAGACTTATATGAGACAGAAAAATTTTAAACTTTTCATGTACATATATACACATCATCCTCATGTCATAATATACATACAGATTAGGCAGAAAGGGACTTAGTCCCTTTTTCAAAATACACATGACTTACTGAACCAAACAAGAGAATATAACTTAAACTTTAAATCACATAATAATAACACTTAACATATCCGGAACCTCCACGGGAGGCACAAAGGTTGGTTGACAAAACAAATTCTAGATAGATGCCTCTAAGCTTGGTCACGCGCCTGGTCACCTACATACATAAATAATACAGTGAGCTAAAGCCTAGTGAATAATAATAGAGTAAAGGGTTTTAATGAATGAGTCCATACAGATTCAGAAATCATAATTCAGTTTTATCAAATTCATACTTGTTCAGATCATATACAGACAGAAATCATAAGTCAAGATTAAGTTTACGTGATACATCCATTAGCATAACAGAACAGAACGCATAAGCATAACAGAACAGAACGCATAAGCGTAAGGTTATGAATAACCTAGTTCCAAGAAGGAATCTCCGGATCCGGGACAGAACAGAACAGCTAAGCCCCCATGGCGGGCCTCCGGTATGGGTAACAGAGTGCAAACATATATAAGTTCCATAAAGGAACCTCCGATACCGGGTAACAGCCATAGATATCACATGATACTAAGGATGTCACGAATACATGTCAAAATTTGGACAATCATTCATTGTACAGAACATATCATTTCAGAAAACAGATCTCATTTTGTCACACAGAAAATAAGTACAGTTGAACATATCTTTACTAAGTTATTATTCACAGTTCGCAGAAAATCGCAGACTAGACATATCAGAAAATCAAAGTGCATAAATGGCGCGTGACCTACACAAGCACATAACATATACACATTGAAATACAATATTACTCCCTTGATTAAACTTGTCATTTCTAGTCTTTATAGTCCGAAGTTTTACTACATTTATTCTTTCTCGTTTAAATAAATCGGGTTCTTAATTCACATATTCTTTCATTACTAAGTCCTTCTTTTCCAAATAGATTGATCCTTTACTTGGCTACTTAAACAATTACCACAAGATCAATTATTCATTCTTTAACTAACTAATCTATGTTGATTAGTAGCTTATTAATCTTTATTGAGTCATAAATCATGTCTAGAATGTTTTGGAAAGAGATGAGGATAAAAATATGAACTAAATGTAACTTTCCAAAATGTGCTGAAAATAGGTCTCCGCTCGAGCGCCACTTTGGTCTCTCGAGCGGACTGTAAAATTTGAAAACTACTGGGAGTTCGATTTTCACGCTCAAGCGAGACTTCCCTCGCCCGAGCGAACAACGAAAATTCTGAAATTCCAAAATTGCAATTAAAGTTCAAATTTGGTATTCAAAGCTTCAAAACATATACTTTGGTATACAAACATGGAGAACCATTTATTAAAGTCATAAATTGCTGAATCATTTATTCAAAATCATGCCCCAATTGCCAAATTTAGTTTTAACTCATCTTCTCCATATTAACCCAATTTCAAGCCCACAAATTTTAAAACACGAATTAAACTTTCAAAACTCTTGAAAAATTCATAATGTACATACAATTGGAACTTAATTTCATGTTAGGACAAATAAATTCCACCCGAAGTAATTAATTTCTAAATTAATTTTCATACATTTGATCATAGCTTCAATTTCTCATTTTCTCTTTAATTACATAAAATTGGCCTCAAGTTCTTTCTATTTTCCTTGAAACCATGAAATTGGAGTCATGAAACTTTTTATAAATTTTCCAACTAATTTCCATAATCTTAAACTCAACTTAATTTGTAACCTCAACTTAATTCGTAATCAAAATGTGTTTAATTTAAATAAAATCTTAAATCACACTACATGCATGGATTAAAGAAAATCTAATTATAAAATCAAAGCTTTAACTAGCATTAGGTTTAATTCTAATTTTCCATAAACTTGATGTTCATAAAACATTTTCTTTTTCTCTTCAAAATATGAGATTGAATTAATCCAAAATTTTCATAATCTATGATGCACGTATAAAACACTTATCAAAAATCCAACTAATTCTACATTATCAAGCTCAAATTATAATTTGACTTTTTAATTAATATCAAAACTCAATCCCAAACTCACAAGCTTTAAAATATGGATTAAAGTTCTAAAATCTTGAAAATCCACAATGCATGTATGAAATTTCATTTCAAAATTAAGCCAACTCCAGATTGTCAAATTTTAAATCATAATTTATTTCTTGATTTATCCCAATTTAGGTTTAATTAATTTTTCTTTATACCTAACCCAAATTTAAACTTATCAATCTTTTACACATGAATTAAATCGTAGACCTTGAAATTCCAACATGCATGCAAGGATGAGTTTCAATTTGTGAAGAATAATAGAAATCAAACTCTAACTAATTAATTTCCAAATTAAATTCCATAATCATGAATCTAATTTAATTTCTTGCTCAAAATCCATTTTCTTACAAACCCATGGAATTGGTTCCATAACTTTCTTAATTTTAGCTTTTAACTAAATTATGCACAAAAATTAAGACAAATATTTACCTAAAATTGTTGAATTCTTGAGCCTTCTCTCTTAACTTTTTATTTTCCTCAAGCTTTCTTTTCTTCTTTCCTTCCCCACGGTTTGCTTTCACTAGATTTGACCACAATGCATAGATAAAGAAGTTCTCTCTCTCTGTCTCTCGGCTCTTTCTCCCTCACTTGAACTCACAACATATATCTAACAAAGACTAAAACACTTTTTTTGTTTTTTTAGCTCATTAGCAATACACACACAAGCCCACTTCTCTTGTTGACACATAATGCACACGTGCACCTTGGTCAAGCTTCCAGCACACCACTTATACACACACCCACTATTTGCTCAATGCACCCATGCTCATTACACCCTTTAATTCTAGATTCTATTTATGTTTAGAATTTATTTAATTAAGCAACACTTAGTCTTATTAAATTTCAATTAGTACATGATTAAATTAATTATGACTAATCATAAATCCCTCATAATTTAATTGGTTTAATTTGACTTCCACTAAAGCCCAATTATTTATGTTTAATTTTATCAATCCGAATCAGATTTCTAGTCAGACTCCCAAAAGGCTCCAAATATTAAATTGAATTTATTATCATTATCAATTTCGATTTCCCAAATTATTCAGGCCTTCAATTTCTGATCAGACTCAAATTTTCAACCATAAATTACATCTTCAAATTGGACACATCATAATTAAATTTAATTTATAATAACCACAATTCACAATCCTCAAGACTTAATCAACTCCAATTAGAACCTAATTAATCAAGTCCCAATTTTACTAAACTGAATCGAATATTTAATTAAACTCCCAAATGGGTCCATAATTAAGATTAAATTGATTCGACTTCTTAACTTCACTTAAGCCATTTGGACCCTTAATTTCTAATTCCAAAATAAACCTTCAATAAAATCATATACGAGTCAGATTCCACAATTCTCATAACTCCCAAATAAATTATAATACTCGGCAATTAAATCTCAAATCCTCTTAATTAATCAAGTATTAATCATTATACGTGATGGAGCCGTTACAAACAAACCCTTCTTAGCCTTCCCACTGGAGATCTTCTCTCGAAGGGACTCTACTTCAAGGTCAC
Source organism: Camellia lanceoleosa (assembly GCA_025200525.1). NCBI lineage: Eukaryota > Viridiplantae > Streptophyta > Magnoliopsida > Ericales > Theaceae > Camellia > Camellia lanceoleosa. The sequence continues at coordinate 190,979,094 of CM045758.1, read as the reverse complement.
CTCTCTGTGCCTCTAACACTCGACTCACAAGTGTAGGCTACGCAACAACAGAAAACAAGGCCGCAGCGTCAACGGATTCGCCCAGAAGCAAATCAAACTTCCCAAGTGCACCCAACATCTCCCATTCCCGGATGGCTATACAAGCTACATCACTAATGGATTTCCTACTGAGAGCATCGACCACAGCATTGGCCTTTCCCAAGTGATAGTGCAACTCAAAGTCATAATCCTCTATGAACTCCATCCACCTTTTCTGCCTCAAATTCAAGTCTCTCTGTGTAAACAGATACTTCAAACTCTTATGGTCCGAGAACACCTCGAACCTCTCACCATAAAGGTAGAGCCTCCAAATCTTCAAGGCAAAGATCACAGCTGCTAATTCTAGGTCATGTGTAGGGTAATTCCTCTCGTGTATTTTCAACTGACGTGAGCCATAAGCTACCACTTTCCCCTCTTGCATCAGCATACAACCCAAACCCTCTCGTGAGGCATCACAATAAACGGCATAACCCAAACCTCTCTCCAGAATAATCAAAACCGGAGCGGTGGTCAATCTAACCTATAACTCTTGGAACGACTTTTTACAAGTCTCACTCTATACAAACTTAACCCCTTTCCGTGTCAATCTAGTCAACGGTGAAGCTAGCCTGAAGAAATTTTTCACAAACCGGCGATAATACCCAGCTAATCCCAGAAAACTGCGGATCTCAAAAACACTCTTAGACTGTGCCCAACCCTGTACTGCCTCTATCTTGGATGTATCAACAGACACCCATTCCCCAAAGACTACATGGCCTAATAACTTGACCTCTCTTAGCCAGAACTCACACTTTCCAAATTTGGCATACAGCCTATGTGCTCTAAGCAACTCAAGCACCACTCTCAAGTGTTCCTCGTGTTCCTCCTCCGAAGGTGAATAAATCAGAATGTCGTCTACAAAAACGACCACAAAGTGATTTAGGAATTCCCGGAAGATTCGGTTCATCAAATCCATAAACACTGCTGGTGCATTGGTGAGCCCAAAAGGCATCACCAGAAACTCATAATGGCCATACCGTGTACGGAATGCCGTCATTGGAATATCCTCCTCCCTGACCCTCAACTGGTGGTAACCTAATCTCAAGTCTATCTTAGAGAAACAACGGGAACCCTTCAACTGGTCAAATAGATCATCTATACGGGGCATAGGGTATTTATTCTTAACCGTAGCCTGATTCAACTTTCGATAATTGATACAAAATCTCAAGGCACCATTTTTCTTTTTGGCAAAGAGGGTCGGTGCTCCCTATAGTGAAACACTAGGGCGAACAAACCCCTTATCTAGCAATTCCTGGAGTTGAATCTTCAACTCACTCAACTCGGCTGGGGCAAAACGATAAGGTGCAATAGAAATCGGCGCTATGCCAGGCACTAAATCAATGGAGAACTCGATTTCTCGATGAGGTGGCAAACTAACTAGATCCTCGGGAAAGACGTCCGAGTACTCACAAATCACTTTCGGCAACTCAACCTCGGTCTCATCACACTCACTACTCATAAGGCTAGCGAGGAGACCACTAAGCTCACTCCACTCCCGCGGATCATACATCGATGGCAACACACTATCAACCTGATTCCCTAAGAAATGGAAACAATCCCCGCTCAAGGTACATACTATGACCCTCTGGCGGTAACAATCAATAACAGCCCGGTATGACGATAACTAGTTTATACCCAAAATCACATCAAAACCCGACATAGCCATAACTACAAAATAAAATGGAAGCCGACGGTCGGCGACCTCTATATCGCATCCTCTACACCCTTGTTTCAAAATCAACTCACCCCTAACAGGTGATACAACACAAATAGGAGATGTTAACTGTGCAAACTCCAAACCCAAAACGGATGCAAATGCAGTAAATATAAAAGAATGGGATGCACCCGTATCAATCAACACATTGGCAACCGAGTTGCAAAACAAGAAGGTACCTCTCACAACTGATGGAGCCAGTACAAGATCTTGCGCGGTAACAGCATACATGCACCCTGAAGGCCCCTGATCTACCTACTCACTTATCAGAGCAAAAGACTGCTGCATAGAATGGGACGATGAAGCCCCCTGATTGGCCCTCGAGGCCTGAACTGACTGAGCTGGCTGAAAACTCTGTCTCTGCTCAGATGCACCAGATGTGCCACTCAACTGCGGGCAAAACCTCTTCAAGTGCCCCGCCTGACCACACTGGTAACAAGAGAGCGGTTGGCCTCTGCCCTGACTCTGGCTCTGAGGTCGAGTCGAAGATGAAGCCGCCTCTCGCCTCCGCCTCTTTGTGGCAGCTGAGACTTGTGGCCCAACCGACCACATTTGTAACAAGTCACGTCTCCTCGATCGCCTCTCCCAGCCGTGACTTAAGACTGGAAAGGTTGATTTAGCAAATGCACCCTAGGACTGCTGAGGGTTAGAACCCCTCTGTCTCCTGCCATCACCTTAGCCATCCTGACTCCTCTTGGAGCCTCTCTGCCTCTCCTCCTCCTCCTACATCATGATCTCCATATGGGCTGCAGCATCCACAAGGTGCCCATAATCCCAGGTTATAGAATCTCCAACTCTCATCTTAAGGCTATGCCTCAACTTCTTCTTAAACTCCAGACAACGACGTTCCTCAGACGCCACAAGCTCAGGTGCAAACCTGGATAAACTAGTAAATGCGGCCTCAAACTCAGCCATTGATAAACTCAGCTGCTTGAGTTGACAAAACTAGTCTCTCAGTTTCTCCCTGGAGATAAGAACTTCTCCTTGAAAGCATCTACAAAGGCCTCCCAAGTCCCTCCAACACGACCTCTCATGAACTTTCACCACTGACCTGCATCCCCCTTTAACTGGAAAGATGCCAAGGTCACCTTCAAAGCCCCGTCTTCGATGCCAAGCATCTCAAACGTCTTCGTCATCTGTTCGAGCCATTCATCCGCCTTAAGTGGCTCTTTTGGATCACCCACAAACTCGTCCGGGTTAGACCGGAAGAACTCCCTCTTCAGAAAGGAAGGTCCTGCCTTAGCAACATGGGCCTGGACTTGATTCTCAGCTCTGAGAATGCCCAAGGATTCCCTCAAGGCTCCTGCCATCTCGCGGCCTAAGGCACTCATGGCATGCTGACCCACTGGCTCGGCTACATTGGCCTAACCAAACCCTTCTTGTTGCTCCGGAATCTTATCCAGTATAGGCATCTCCTGCCTCCTAGGCCTACCTCGCCTACCACCACGTCCTCGTCCTGGCATCCTAATAAAGGTAACGAAGAACATTAGCACATTCACAAATGTGCCGAAGCTATAACACTCGTGTCCTAATGTATGGTCAACTGTAATTCATTCCACCTAAGCACATAATCACATAAACACTTACGAATTTCATTTTCGAATAATAATAGTCCTGAGGCGTTACTAGAGTTTCGGTTAGAAACAGCATTGATCAAGTGCTTTTCCAACATGACTCACAGAAACCCAAGGATCCAATCAACATCCAAGAAACTAAATCCCATACCCAAGTAGTCATATAAGCATGTTATCGCATAAATACATAACATTACATCTAAGTCTCTAACAAGCGAGACAAACACATTGTGATATTAATCACTTCCCACGTACCCAAAGTATTCAAACCCAATAGGCTCTGATACCAAGTTGTAACGCTCTCGAAATAAACCCATAAACCATACAATCTTATCATGCTTAGACATAAGAGAATAAAGCATAATTTCATTCGTCAGAATATTCATTAAAAAAGGTATTACATGTTGACAACAAAAGTAAATGCCCTATAGGCTTACAACTTTCCAAGTCAACACTTGGTTACAAAAGGAGAGTACTAATTCTACACAAAATAAGCCCTTGGCTTGATATACATGTAATACAACAAAAATAAACAAAAGAGTCTTCAACTCCCACAACCATCTAAGCTAAGATCTCGGAGGCGGCATAATACCTGAACCTGAAAATGATGTCCCATATAGGGTGAGCCAATGCCCAGTAGAGATATGCTAAACATAATATAAGTAATAGCTAAAACATTAGCATTTGATAAATGTTTATCTCACACAAACCAATTCATAACCCATTTCAATTACATGACGTATGTGTCCATGTTTCATTTCATTTTTCATTTCTTATTCAATTCTCAATTAATAACCGTGGCTCAGAACCTGGCCAAACTATTTAAGTGAGATTACATCTCAAATCAACAATACTTCCAAACATTACAATTGATACACATATTCGATGTATCAACATTACACAAAATACTTCCATACTTCACAATAGATACACGTAATTGCTGTATCAATTTCAAATAAAACACTTCCGTACTTCATATATGATACACAGATTTGTTGTATCAATACTTCATTAGATACACGTTTTTGTTGTATCGATGGAGTCCATCCCCTATCTCCTCCCAAACAATATCCGGTTTAGGAGTCCATCCCCTATCGTGGAGTACATCCCTTATCTCCTCCCACACAATACAATGTACATAAACACATATCACATACATAATCAATCAATACATAAATTTGATGTATTATTCCAACCGTCATATTTGATGACATATTCAATTGATTAGTTTTAGTTCGCCTAATCATCATACATTGTCTACAACAATTAAGACTATCCTCCACCGATAGCCCAAAGCAGTTATTTCTAAACAGATAATAAATGCACCAACAGATAAAATTATCAATATTTTCAAAGGTGAGTGATTAATGAATCCAACTCCACCATTTCATCTTATAATGAGCCAATTTCATTATTTCCAACTCAATTTCATATTTCCATAACAAATGTCATTAATTACAATAATGACCTAAATATACCCAAACATGGCATTTTTTCATTTTTCTCAATATTGGCCTAAAGGTCCAAATATTATCAACAACATCAATAACCTACCTTTTTAGACCCAAAACACATATGTTTGAATCAAAGAACAAAACCCCTCTTCCCAATATAACACATTACAAACCCTAACTTTCCAAATCAAACCATTCATACAAAAAGCTCAACATTTAGGTTAAAGCTCATAAAGATGAATAGGAACCCCTACCTCAAGAGATGAAATCCAAAGGAGATGATGAAGAAATCCCGAAATGCTCCAAAACCAAAGATTCTCAAATTGATAGGAAGCCCACACCAAGCTCTACACTTTTTGTAAAGGCTCAAGGGTAGGAGATCACTCTAACTAGATCAAACCCTAGAGAGAAGGTATTTTCTAGAGAGAGGAGCTCTCAAAAGAGGGTTTAGAAAAGTAAGAGAGAGAAAGGAAATGTGAAAAGTGATTCAAAATCACCCATCTGCCATCTGATATACGACTAACCCGCTTGAGCAGAGAATAGGACGCTCAAGCGTCAAGCACAAAAAACCGAACCCGCTCGAGCGTAGATTACACTCCTCCAGTACTTTTACAGACATTGAACACCCGCTCAAGCTCCAAGAGGCTCGCTCGAGCGTAAGGAAATCCGTTCGAGCGTGAAAAACACATCTGGTGAAGTTTTGCAGATGTACAAAATGCTGAAAGCGTGCAAACTCCGCTCGAGCGCAAAGGGACCCGCTCGAGCGGACCACCAAAAATCTGGGCAACAAGATAAGGGACAAAAGCTCAACCAACCTGTTACAAACCTGCCCAACACATCCTAAAACTCAAATATAAGGAATTAAAGGATGACAACAAGACATATACAACAACCAATTCCACGGAACCCAAGTCCGGAATACTGTTAAACAATGAAGGGAAAACCGGGATCGCTATAAGTACTATATACCGAATTTTATTTACAATTTCTTATTATTTGTTTTTAAATTTTTCGCTAAATTCTTTTTATAACTTAATTAATATATTATTTTATTCTATTATAATTCGTGGCAAAGTGTTATTATTCAAATTATCTAGTTATATTTTTTCAGTATGTTTAATACTTATATAATTTTATAAGCAAGACTAAGAACTAGACTTTGATACTAATTTAAACACATAGTGAAAAGAAATACTTTTCAAAGACAATAAAAATTTAATTTTTTTTTGAAATAAAATATTAACTTGATAGGGTCTTTTACTAATTTATAATACTTATGATCTTGTATTTTATTTTTATAAACTTTCATGGACTAAATAGGTTTGAATTAAATAGTTTAGGGCCTTAATAGATATAATCGATAGTTTAGGGACTGAATAAACTTTAATTTATATATACTTTATGGATTAAATAGACTCAATCGATAGTTTTAAGGACTAAATAGATAATTTAGCTATAATTTAGGGTAAAAAGTATAATAAACCCTAAATCTAATAATACGAAAATCGCACATAAAACTAAATATAAAAAATTTACTGATAGATATTATTTTGGGAAATAACAAATAAGTATTAATTTTATATATTCTTTAGCTTTTTTATTTTTCTCATAATTTTGTAACTTTTTAAAAAATATTTCCAAATCAAGCGGAATAAATTTTATAAAATCATGTTTATGATGCATCATAATATCTTATTTAAAAGGTGTCTGATAATTTGATTCAATACTTAAAATTGAATGTATTAAGTGATAATAAATTAAATTCATTTGATAATTACAATTAATATCACTTAAAAAGTAAGTGACTCTTAAAATTTAAGAAAATTGTAAATCATATGAAACTTAGAGCATCTCCAATGGTTTGCCATTGGAGTTGCTAAAGCTATATTATAGCAACTTTGAGGAAAAAACGTTCTCCAGTGGTCACAAATAGCAGCTCTTAAAAATGGCAAATGCCAAAGCTATTGCCAAGTTTGACAATAACTTTAGCAAATAGCGAATCTGCTAGCTCACCCAAAACTAATTGATTTTCTTCATTCCCTCCCTTTTTTTCTCATCCTTTTCTAGAAAAAAACTCAAACAAAAACAGATCAATAATTTCATTTTGCAAAATTCAAGATTTTTTTTTTTAAAAAACAAAACTTACCAATTTGTTTAAACAGTGTTGGCAATTGACATTTGAAAAAAAAAAAAATCAATAATTTATTTTTGAACAGAATTTCAAGCAATCTCAACATATTCAATTTTTATTTTTAAAACTCTAAATTGAAACAATGAATTAGCATAACCAATCGAACCAACCTTCAGCGAAAAGAACCCTTTGATCGCCTCTGGTGAGGCAATCGACTCCTATTTCATGGGAAAGCAGTTCAAGTAGTGCCATTTGGTCATGTCGAACCCTCACTTGTCTCTGCTCACTGAACCCAACCTGAAAGAAAACTCTAATCAGTAAAAGAACAGAGCAAGAGAGAGGAAGAGAAAGAGTTTCTTCTTTATCATCATCAAGTCACAGAGCAACAAGATCTCTGTCTTCATATAGAGTTTCCAAGTACCCATGGGAAGAGGAACAACAGCTTTAGTCACAGTGGATAAAGATCCTCTGAAGAAATACACAACTTTGGTCATAGGAAAGCAGACTGACCCAACTTCGCATACTCCGTTACGACCTTCAATGACGTCATTGAAGAAAACTCCAATCGGATTATGAACCTAGGGTTTTTCGGGATGACAAATAGGGTTGAAATGATGGAACTATGGTGGTACGTACGGAGATTGGAGATGATTAGCATGAGCGATTCATCTCTCTTATCTCCTCTCTATCTCTATCCCTCTCATCTCCCAAATCTCTCTCATATCTGTAAACCTTCCTCTTTTTTCTCTTTCTCTTACTTCCTCCCTCTCATATCCTTCTCACGACCACCGCACTTCCATCTTCCATCACCAATTCTCTCTCTCTCTCTCTCTCTCTCTCTCTCTCTCTCCCTCTCTCTTTCCTCCTCCACCACCACCATTGTTGTATTTTTCATAATCAAAATCAAACCTGTTGTGTCCTCTTCCAAAGTTGGAACGCTCACGCATGACCAAGTTGCGTGAGTCTCTTTTTTTTCTTTGTTGTTGTTGTTGTTGGGTTTGCTTTTATTGAAAAAGACTCTGTTTTCTGGTTCATAAACGACATTGATGGAGGGATTTCACCGCTAAGATTATTGAATGAGAGATTGATTGAAGAATTCGTCGGTCCATGAACATGGAGTGTCGTTGGTGTAGTTCTAGTTGTCAAGAAAAGAGAGTGGGTTGTTGAGAGCAAAGTGCTTGAAAGAGAGCAAGAGAGACCCATCTAAGTTTAAAGCTAAAGAGTGACTCAAGAGAAGAAGAAACAGAGTAGAGGACCACCAAAAGTGGAGACTTTCACTTGTGGTGGTGTTTAAGGCCATGATTTGCTTGACAGAAGAGGCTTTGTTCTTGGTGGATTTTGGGTTTATATGATCTCTCTTTCTCTTTCTCTCTGTGTGTGATGTGTTAAAGAGATTTATGTTGGTGAAAGAACAATGGAAGGTGAAGAGAGCTTTGAAGGTTGGGATTAATGGTGGATTTTAGAGCAAACAAACCCAACACCACCCTCCCCCCCTTTCTCTCTCTCTCTCTCTCTCTCTCTCTCTCTCTGTGTCCTCTCCTCTGGATTAATTGTGGGTTGAATTTTAGAGAGAGAAAGTGGGTTTGCTTCCAATTTGCTGCTTTCTCCCTTTAAAAACTACCAAACCCACTTCGACGGCTTCCCATTTGCCCGGCGAAGCCATCTCCGGCGTCCTCTCTCCCTTTTCCTATTGTGTTCCTCATTCTCCACTCTTTCTCTCGTCGTCACCTGGGTTTGGTTCTCAAACCAATTTGAGAGAGAAAAGAGAGGGGGAAGGAAAAAGAAAAAAAATAAAAATAAAAAAATGCCAAAACGACGTCATTTTAACACTTCGAGCCACTCGGGGTAGACAATTTCAAGCTACCCAGTAGAATTGTTTATTTATTTATTTTTTTTAATGATCAACATTCAAACAAAAATTAATTATTTTGAGTTTTTTATTTTTTAAAATGAATTATATGTTAATTTATTTTTTTATTTTTTAAACGTACTAAATTTTAGATGCATTTAATAATTATAATTTTTTTTAAAAAAAATTCCATAATATACTGATTTTTTATATTTATTGAATTTTTAACAAAAATTCATAAATATTTACTTTTTAAGTGCATTTAAAAGTTAAAATAATTAATTAAAATATTAAAAAAATCAATAGAGACAAAAAAAAAAAATCAAAAACTGCATTTGAAAACTCAAACCAAATAGAGTGATGTTTTTTAAATTTTAAATTATGGGTTTTGTTTGTAAATGGATGGATTATAAGATGTTACAATATTTTATATAAAATTTATTTGTATATTATTACTTTTGTATTTTTATTTTAGTTATTAGGAAAAATCACAAATCAGGGAACAGTGAAAAAAATATTTCATTAATGGATTACAATGTGTATAGTCATTTTATCTTTATGGTACCAGTCTTTTTTTTTTTTTTTTTTTTTCCTTTTTGCGTGTGTGTGAAATTTACACTCAAAAAAATTTCATATGTGGTGCGATTATTTTTAAGAAAAATGGCTAAGACCCCCAGTGGGGGTCACTGGGGGTCATGAATGGAGAGAAATGATTGGCTGAAAATAAAAACTGTTTTTTTTTTTTTTTTTTTTTAAATTTCGGCGAATGGTGAGCCGCCACCTCACTGGGGGTTGACCCCCAGTGGGGGTCTGTAGCACAACTGTATTTTTAAACTCACTAATTCGCAATTGCTCCAAATAATTACTTCCCTGTCCTACTTTGTTTTTAGCTATTTTAATTTTTTAAAAATTATTAGATATTCTGAAAATATCACATAATATTATTTATAAACTACTCCCGACAAAGCTCCTCCCTCACCACTCCACCCTCTTGAACAAGAGAGAATTAGAGAAGGAAGAGATATAAAAAAGCAATTTTAATTGGTAGCTCGAATTTTTCTCCCCTTAATCCCTCTAATTTCCATTTTAAGTAAACTGTTTTTTTATTTTTTATTTTCACTTGCCTTACATTTTTTTTTTTTTGCCCAAAACAGCAATTTCGGGGGATTCGGGGGCACCCCCCTCGAGCTCCCCCGCTTTTCCCATAAAAAAGGGGAGAACAGGGAAATAACAATTATTTATTTATTTATTATGTAAAACAATATAAGATTTCGATATATTTAGCATTAGTTTGAGAAGTTTTAAATATGTTTACAAAATTTCTTTTCACAACTACATATACAACTGTTACTATATAACTAGTTGTGAAAGGAAATTAAGTAGTTGTATTGAGAAACTCCCTATTAATTTTTCCAATTTTATGTGGGCGGATATTTTTAAAATATATATCTACTAATTTATAATAAAATTTATTTCTCATTTATTTATAATATTCTCTTTAACTTATATGAAAAATCAATCTCACATACAATATATATATTTGAACTTATATAAACCACAAACATCATAAATAAAAAAAACAAAACAAAATAGAAAATAACAAAATAAAAAATAGCACAATGTACCAATTAAGGTACCATGACATATGAGAACTTATCGACATAATTTTCACAAAAATGCTCAAGCATTGTTTGCGGCTTAAGAGAGAAAGTTCATGATTATGTCAAGCGCTTTGCACATGGCTTCCAATGACTCAACTTTGAACGCAGTAAGCCCTATCCCTTCCATTAGATCAACTACCTTCTCAGTGGTCCTCTCCCATTCAAAGCACTGAATCAATGACCCCAAAGCCAAACCCACAACACGTTGTGCCAGATCAGCCCCAGGGCAGGCCCTCCTTCCCATCCCAAATGGCATGAACTTGTGTCCTTCTACTTCCCCACCTGTGAACCTCTTAGGCTTAAAGCTTGTAGGATCATTCCAAACCTTAGTGTCTCGGTGAATGGCCCATGCATTAACCAACAATATTGTGCCACGTGGCACGTTGAATCCCCCTATAGTGCAATCATCCGATGATACATGTGGTAACAACAATGATGCTGCTGGAAACAATCAGAAAGTCTCAGAGATGATAGCTTGAAGGTAATGTAGCTTTGAGATATCAGGTTCATCAATCAAGCGATCTTGGCCCACATGAGCGTCTATCTCGGCTCTTGCCTTCTTCAATACCTTTGGGTGGTTGACTAGAAAGGAAATTCCCATTCTATTGTCATTGATGATGTGTCTGTACCTGCTAGTATCATGATCTGGACATTAAAGTTAATAAATGAAAATGAAAAAATAAATTATATTTTTACAAAATTGATTTTATATTTGTAACAAAAGATATGTTTTAAAGTATTAGACCTCAATTCTACTACATTATTTGCATGTAATTTATGTGTATATATATATTACACATCATTAATCACAAAAGTAAGAGCTTTGCTCTGGCTTTAAATGAGTCCCTCCGCTAGTAGACGGTGGAATTGGTCCCTCAGGGATTAGTCCCCCAGGAATTAGTCGAGCTGCGCGCAAACTGGTCCGAACACCTTGAGTTATAAAAAAAAATCACAAAAGTAAGAGACGATAGGGAGATGAAGTTTCCATATTTTAGCCTATTATATTTATCAACATAATAAATACTATATGTGTATGAAAAATATTTCATATCTAAAAAGTAATAAAATTCATTATTATTTTAATATAATGAGTTCTACATGCAAACATATTTTTGTAGTGTGAATCTACCTTAGAAATGAAAAAAAAAAAAAAAAAAAAACGAAAGTCATCCCCTAACATATATCGTTTTTTCAATTATTATTTAGGAGTTTTAATTGCTATATAAATTAAAAAAATATTTTAGTTTGTTATTAAATACTTTTTTTTTAAAAAAAATTTAATCACAAGTTAATGCCACTAAACACTGATGCAACATTCAAGTGGATATAAATTCAATTGTTGTAGGTAGGGATATAATTGGTTCAATGGCCCCGTTTGGTAGAACTGTGGGAAAGTGATTATAAATTATAACTTAACAGATTATAACTTATAGCTGTGAACATAAGCTGTTAATCTGTATGGTATAGTTGTGGGATTATGAATTTAAGCAGCAGAGTAGTATTTGGTAGATACGCTGTAAAATAGTTTTTTTTGTATAATTGTCTTTTTTGTCCTTATATGATATAAAAATGATAATTTTGTCATTTTTTTTTTTCAATTAACATAATTAGTATTAATTAGTATCAATTTACATAAAAATTGATACATTTGATAAAAATGTAATGGCTTAATTAGTCTCAATTAATACTAAAACTATTAATTAGTATCAATTAATATTAATAATTTTTTTTCCTTGTTTCTTTTATTTATTTTTTCTTTTCTTAATTGATACATTTTTTCCCCTTGTTTCTTTCTTTTCTTAATTAATATTAATAATTAGTATCAATTTATATTAATATTAATATATATTATTTTTTTCTTTTCTTAATTATCAATGATATAAAAATGTAATTTTTTTTTCAATTAAAAATTGATACATTTTTTTTTCTTTTATTATTAATGGCTTAATTTTTTTTCTTAATAATTTTCTTTTCTTCAAAATTGATACATTTCCTTGTTAATGGCTTAATTAGTCCCAATTAATACTAAAATGTAATGGCTTAATTAGTTTCAAAATTGTTATTACAAAATTGTTTCTTTTGATTTATTATTACAAAATTGTTACAAAATATACCAATTTAGTATTAATTAATTAATATAAAATTTGTTACAAAGTATTCCAATTTAGTATCAATTTAGTATGGAAAATTTACCCATAAGTCCTAGTTTTTGAAACGTTGAACCATTTAGTCCTAAAAGTTTTCTTATGCTCCATTTAGTCCTATTTTTACATCAGCATGATGTAAATGATGTAAATGATCTGATGTTTCATTCTATAATTTCAAAATTTATTGAAATCTGATGAACATTAGATATTTTTCATCTTATATTTTCAAACATTATTAAAATTTGATGAACAGTAGATGTTTGAAATCTAATGTTTGTAACATGACTCTGATATTGTTAACATTGTATCTGATGTTATTAACATTGTAATGGGACCTTTCAGTCTATAAGAAAACTTTTAGGACTAAACAGTGCATTAGTTATTAATTTGGGATTTATTGGTGCATCCCCCATTTAGTATTACAAAATATACAAAATATGTTATTATTACAAAATGTAATGGCTTAATTTAGTATTAATTAATATAAAATTTATTATTATTATTATTATTATTATTATTATTATTATTAAAAAAATACTGACAGCCCTTCTTCTCCGGTAGCCCCGGCAGTGGGCACAGTGGCGACGGGACGCTAGGGTTTGAGATCATGACGGCGGAAGGGAAATCGTGACAGTATGAAAGGGATCTGCTATGATCGATCGCGACGGAGGACGGGGCGCTAGGGTTTCAGATTGCGATGCCAGAAAGAGAGATCTGCTGCGATCGTGATGGGTGTGGTTAGGGTTGTCGATCGTAAGCCCTGGTTTGTCACCGTTCAAACGTCACGCTGTCGATGGCGAGCTAGGGATTTGCCTTTCTGGTTCGTGAGAGAGAGAGAACCAAAACCCGTCGCCAGAAATCCCCTTCGCCGGAAATCGCCTCTTTGGCTCGTGTGAGGAACAAAAATGAGTGTGTTTTGGTTTATATACGTGGCACAGTTGTAATAATTTGAAATTGTGAAGGGCATTTTAGTCATTTTACCCCTCACATCTCAGTTGCGCGCTTAAGCTGATTTTTGACTTATAAATTAAGTTTTTTCTCTCCCACTCAAAAAATAAATTGATTTTTGATTTACAAAAAGCAATAATCTGTATTGTTAAACTAAACTAAACATATTAAAATAATTTAAATTAAGATAAAAGTTAAAATAAGCTGGAAATAAGTCCGACCAAACAGGGCTAATATAGTCAATATTCAAGTAAAATTTGTCACTAAATTGATAATGTTAATTTTATTATTTTAAGTACTTATATAGATCGCTTCTCCTATAAAACCGTAACGAGATTTTAAAAATGAATAAAAGTGAGTTGGAAAATCTAATTGTGTAACGTATGGACGACGAAGCAAGTGGAACATTCAAACTGACAAATCCGTTGACCAAGTCAGTCAATAAGTGGGTCCACGAAGAACAACTGCTGTCAAGTGACATAATTTAACGGTGAAAGTGTAATTTTTTTTTTAAACAAAAATGTTAGGAATTTTAAAAATTTTATCAAAAATTTTACGAAATGTTTCACATGAGACCTATATTAGGTGGTCCAATATATAAAATATTTGATAAAAATTTTAATAAAATATTTAAAATTTCTAGCATTATTTTTTTTTTTTTAAATGATCTGCAAACAAAAATTAATTATTTTGAGCTTTTTATTCTTTAAAATGAATTATATGTTAATTTATTTTTTTATTTTTTAAACGTATTAAATTTTAGATGCATTTAATAATTATAATTTTTTTTAAAAAAATCCATAATATATTGATTTTTTTATATTTATTGATTTTTTAACAAAAATTCATAAATATTTATTTTTTAAGTACATTTTAAAGTTAAAAATAATTAATTAAAATATTTAAAAAAATCACTAAAGACACCAAAAAAAAAAAAAAAAAATCAAAAACTACATTTGAAAACTCAAACTAAATAGAGTGATATTTTTTAGAGATTATAAATTATGTGTTTTGTTTTTAAATGGATGGATTATAAGATGTTACAATATTTTATATAAAATTTATTTGTATATTGTTACTTTTGTAACACACCTCAAACAAGAGTTCAGATTTACACTCAAAAAAATTTCATATATAGTGCAATTATTTTTAAACTCACTAATTCTCAATTGCTCCAAATAATTACTTCCCTGACCTATTTTGTTTTTAACTATTTTTTTAAAAAAATTATTAGATATTTTCAAAATATCACATAATATTATTTAAATGTCAGTACAACAAAAACACACTTTAGTGACATTATACTAGTGGCATCTTTTTAGAAAATGCCATAAAAATAATATTTAGTGGCACGTTTTTTAAAAATGTCACAAAATGACAAACATAAAAGGTTCTAGTGAAATTTCAATAAACAATTGTCACAACACTACAACAACACACTTTAGTGTCACTATACTAGTGGTATAGTGGCATGTTTTTAGAAAATGTCAGAAAAATAATATTTGATGACCCATTTTAGAAAAATGCCACAGAACCACAAACATATAAGGCACTAGTGACATTTTAATAAAGAAATATCGCATCAATTTTATGGCATTTTATAAAAGAATGACACAAGAAATTATTTTAGTGACATTTATCAACAGATGTTACTAAACTTTAGTAGCAATGGCATTTTATAAAAAAAATGTCACTAAACTAGATAGGTGCAAGTTACTTTTTATGGCATTAGGTGAAAAGTGTCCTAAACAAAATTTTTTTAGCATTTTGAGAAATGTCACTAAGCCAAAAACTTTCCAAGCTATCTAATGGCATTTTTTGAAAAAACAAAAAATAGCAATATATTTTCAAAATTTTTAAAATGCACAAAATAAATAAAAACAAATAAATTAAGCTCAATATAACATGTTTTTTTTAACTGTACTTGCCATATGTACAAAATTGATCCACGACTTTATATGACTTAATAGGAAAAATTGAATTTCAAATTGCTCTCCTGTGCAATGATAAAGTTTCTTGAATTTTAGTCCCTGTAGTTTCAATTAACTCGATTTTGACTCTGAATTTACGAATTTATCTCAATTTATTTCAATTGCTTATAATTGTTGAGTAAATTACATCAATAATACTTATATTTTGTTGTTCCATATAGTTTTTGACATAGGTAAGCCCATAAAAATTATAGTCCACCATTTAGGGCCCAATACATAACTCAAATACTAAAGCCCAGTATGGCTGAAGCCCCACGTAGCAACGAGAACCAATGACATCAAGACACATGGCAAAAAAAGGGCAAGCCACATAAGCAGACAAAGATCTGCAAAGTTATTGCCACTGCACATCGCCATTAATGAAGCCCTTTACAGCATTTATTGCGATAACCCCTATTCGTCAGGACAGAACGGCTCAACCATGAACAAGGTAAGCTAGAGCATAGACTTTCGATTAAGGTGACAGGTCGGAAGGGACAACGAAATGATTACCAGAGGATATAAGCAGACGTCGAAGACGGGAAGAAGGTTAAGCTTTCTATCTCTAATTCATCTCTACATTCTACTTCTCTCTCTAACTTGCTCGTCGAAGGGTTCGCTGGGGGACTCCCCAGTCCCGTTGAACTCTTGTGCAGGTCTTCTGGTGGGCTTGGTCATTCGGACACAGGCTTGAGGAGCGTAGATCAATCTGACCCGTTCCACTTGGAACGAACGGTATCATCAGTTGGCGCTGTCTGTGGGAACTCTCTTACTCCGCGTGCCAGTTATGCTCATTGTTGCCGGAGGCCCTTTCCTAATAACGCCTTCCTACCACTTGCGAAGGTGGATGGTCACAACTAGATCCATGGCTTCCCACCCCAATGTTCCCAATCACCAAGCCAACCCTCCCAATCTAAACAACCCACCACAATATTTTACCGAGCTCACCAACAGCATTAACCGCCTAGCCGAGCAGAACCAAGCTTTGATTAATGCCCTACTCCAAAGAAACCTTCCCATACCCCCTCTACCATCTCCAGATATTCCCCCAACCAAGAACGAGCACCGAGCCACACTATCTAGCAGCCCTATCCACCCAACTTGAAGAGCCTGCGACCCCCTCCCCCAGATATAAATCCACCACCCCGGGCCCCGCATCCGTCGACCCGGCACCAACCCCTGAAGGAGTGGCCAACAGCGTCCAGCCCCTGTTGCCTTCCGGTGGTGACAACATTCTTCTTTGGGATGCAGAACTCCGAGCCATGAAGCTCCAGCTCCAAAGAGTCATGCAGAACATACATCATAAACCTTCTACCATAGCCAACTCCCCGTTCGTTGCCTCCATCAGGGATAAACCTCTGCCCCCCAAGTTCAAGATGCCCATAATTGACTCTTTCGACAGTACATCGGACCCAGTCGATCACCTAGAGACCTACAGAACTCTCATGATCCTCTATGCATTCCCCGATGAAATCATGTGTCGGGTTTTCCCCGTAACACTCAAGGGGTCGGCTCGACTCTGGTTTAGTCAACTGCCACCAGACTCTGTTTCCACTTTCTAGCACTTTAGTGACTCCTTTCTCAGCCATTTCATTGGAGCCCAGCGCCAGAGGCGTCCGGCAACCCAGCTCCTTAACATCCGTCAGACTGAGGGGGAGTCGCTACGCAGCTTTGTCACCCGCTTTAACACCGAAGCCTTGCAGGTGGCGGAAAACGATGACAAGGTCATCCTCACGGCGTTTATGACCGGCCTACGATCATTTGATTTCCTTTTCTTCCTCTCCAAAAATCCCTCGACCTCCATGGCAACCCTACTTTCCAAAGCCCAAAAATACATGAATGCCAAAGACTCCCTAGCCGCT
This sequence comes from Camellia lanceoleosa, assembly GCA_025200525.1. NCBI lineage: Eukaryota > Viridiplantae > Streptophyta > Magnoliopsida > Ericales > Theaceae > Camellia > Camellia lanceoleosa. Next base: position 190,961,706 of record CM045758.1, on the reverse strand, counting down.
CGCCAAGACCCTACAGCCAAAAACTCGACCCCCAAGGAGAAGAGAAAGGACTCAGTAACCAGAAACACCCAATACAATAACCAAACACCTCAGTATACCGACCGACCCCCCCGAGCCGACCGGTCGGCACCAATCCGATCGCCCGGCCGGTTCAAACGGTACAAACCCCTTAATTCTCCCATAGAACAAGTCCTCAATCAGATCTAACGAGACTACCCTCTAAAATGGCCCTAACCATCACGGTCTCCTTCCAATCGGCGGGACCAGTCCAAATACTGTCATTTTTATCAGGACCACGACCATAATACCGAGGAGTGTGTTAACCTCAAAGATCAGGTCGAGGGCTTGATACGTCAGGGATGTCTCAGTTGATTCACAGAAACCCGCCCTTAGCAGAGGCAAATGACTGAACCCATCAGAAACAATCGCCAGTATACCCCTTCCCGGCAACCAGCAAAACCTAACCAAGGCCATGATCGCCCTCCATAGCACCTCCGAGCAAAAGGTAACCCCGCCCCCCTTGTCAGAGAAATCAGAGTCATTGCAGGCGGACTTGCTTGTGGAGGACCATCTCGCTCGGCTCAGCGGGCAGAACTCAGAAAAATAAGACAGGGCTCAAACAAAGAAGTTACCACATTGGACCGCCCTCCCAAACAGCCCAAGCAATGGATGGAACCTGTCACCTTTACGGAAGCCGACTGCGTAGGCATCCGCTACTCCCATGATGACCCCCTCGTCATTTCTGCCCTCATCTCCAATTACAAAGTCAGACGGGTTCTCGTCGACAACGGCAGCTCTTCAGACATCATCTTCCTAAATGCCTTCCGCTAGCTCAAGATCGGGGATGAAAGTTTGTCTCATCTCCAAACCCCATTGGTCGGTTTTACTAGAGACTGGGTGACCTCCATCGGTTCTATCGATCTTCCCATCACCATCGGAGAATACCCACAACAGACCACCAAGTTGCTTACCTTCCTGGTCGTCAACTGGCCCTCCGCCTACAACATCATCCTCGGCCGCACCGCCCTAAATGCCTTCCAAGCTATCACATCCACTTTCTATCTTGCTGTCAAGTTCCCCACCGATCTTGGGGTTGGCACGGTCAGGGGAGAGCAGACTGTGGCCAGGGAATGTTATGTTGCCTCACTTAAAGAGGTCAAGTTCAAGGAGGCCATGATCATTGAAGGACTCGACGTCAGAGACAAGGACGAGTTGGTTAGGGGAGGATCAGTGGAAGAGCTTGTCGAGATCCTCATCGATCCCACCAACCTAGCAAAAACTGCCAAGATCGGTAGCCAACTATCTACCCAAGCCAAAGCCGACCTTACTACCCTATTGATTGAGCACAAAGATGTATTTTCCTAGACCCACTCCGATATGCCGGGTATTGACCGTTCCTTCATCACCCATCGTCTCAACATTGAACCCCATTTCCGACATTTCCGCCAGAAGCAGCGCATCTTTCACCCGAAGTGCAATACTCTCATCGTTACAGAAGTAGATAAACTCCTCGAGGCACAATTAATCAAAAACGTGGACTACCCTAGATGGTTGTCAAACGTGGTCCTAGTCCGTAAGAACAACGGTAAATGGCGACTCTGTGTCGACTATTCTGACCTCAACCAAGCTTGCCCCAAGGACAGCTATCCCCTTCCACGCATAGATCTGCTTGTTGACGCCACGGCCGGTCATCAAATGCTTAGCTTCATGGATGCCTTCTCTGGGTACAACCAAATTCTGATGCACCCGTCTGACTGGGAACACACCTCCTTCATTACCGACCGGGGAACCTACCATTATTGTGTGATGTCGTTTGGGTTGAAAAATGCCGGAGCCACTTACCAATGGTTGGTCAATGCCGTCTTTCATCATCAGATAGGCCGGAACATGGAAGTATATGTTGACGACATGTTAGTCAAGAGCAAACTCTCCACTAATCATCTGGCCGACCTACGAGAGAGTTTCGGTATCTTACGAAAATATCAAATGAAGCTCAATTCGGAGAAATGCGCCTTCGGCGTAGGATCTGGGAAGTTCTTAGGTTTGATGGTCAGCCTGCGAGGCATCGAAGCTAATCCCGAAAAGATCAAGGCCTTAATTGAAATGCAGTCACCCAGAACGATTAAGGAGGTTCAGAGGCTTACTGGCCGAGTTGCCGCCCTCAATCGCTTTATTTCCCGTGCAACGGACAAGTGCCTCCTCTTCTTCAAAGTTCTTCGACAAACTTTTGAGTGGACGACAGAATCCGAAGAGACCTTTCAGCAGTTGAAACAGTGCATGGCCAACCGTCCCTACTTTCTCAGGCAATCACGGGGGAACCTCTCTTCCTTTATTTAGTCGTGTCAAACACCATAGTCAGTGCAGCACTCATCAGGGAAGACAGCTCTCTCCAACGACCGGTCTACTATATCATTCGGCTCTCAGGGGAGCGGAACAGAACTACCCATTGTTAGAAAAAATGTCATTGGCCTTGGTTACCGCCTCCAGACGACTCCGTCCTTACTTCTAAGCCCATTACATAGTGGTCCTCACTGACCAACCATTGAAGAAGATAATGCAACAACCAAAACTTTCCAACAGACTTATGCAATGGTCGGTCGAGCTCAGCCAATTTGACATCTCCTACCGGCCTCGAACGGCGATTAAAGGGCAGGCTATTGCCGATTTCATCCTGGAATTCACTAATCCCACTCCAACCATAGCTCCGCCTCCGCCTCCGCCACCTCCTACCAAGCCAGAAGACCCCCACTCTTGGACCCTCAACGTCGACGGATCATCCCGCAAAGAAGGCAGTGGGGCTGGTCTCATCTTCACCGGGCACTTACTGACTTCAGGACGTGGAAGGTCGAGACCTCCCCCATTCGTGGAACGCTGAACACTTGAAGCGTTATTTTCAATAAAACCCTATTTTTGTATCGACCAGTTATTGTATTTTCTTTTTGGCAATCTACACACTTGAATGTTCTTGTTCTTCTCTCCCACGATGTAAATTTCTGATCAAATGGGCTGCACTTTACATGACAACAATTTTATATCTCAATCATCTGTGTGGTATCTCAATAACGTCCTGATTGCAGCACTCAGCTACAAGTCTCAGCCAGACTGAGCATGAAGAGCTCAGCCAGACTGAGTTACTCAAAGCCTTAGCCAGACTGAGCATGAAGAGCTCAGCCAGATTGAGTTACTCAAAGCCTCAGCCAGACTGAGCATGAAGAGCTCAGTTAGACAGAGTCACTTAAAGCCTCAACCAGACTGAGCATGAAGAGCTCAGCCAGATTGAGTTACTTAAAGCCTTAGCCAGACTGAGCATGAAGAGCTCAACCAAACTGAGTTGCTTGAAGACTCAACCAGACCGCGTTAATCATGGCTCAACCCAAACTGAGCACGAATGAAGAGATCGGCCAAGGCCACTATTACAACTTCATGATCGTGGCGTAGTTGCCATACTTAGTTAAATTCCAGTTCAACATTTTCCAAGTCAGACTGGCTCCTTGCTGGGTTGTGATTCACAACTTCACCCTTTTAACATTCTCACATTTTAAACTTCACTCTGCATTGAGGTTTTCTTACATTTTAAACTTCACAATAATTTATACACAAGCCCTATGTAAGTCACCACTTTCATTCTTTGCAGATCCTCAAACAACACAGACAATAGCATAAAAACACAAACACAACTCATAATTTTATTCATTCACAAACTTATACATAAGTTTATTATAGAAATTCCAAAAAAAACAAAACAAAACAAAACAAATAAACAAACAAAACAACCAAAACTCTGAGTGCAAATTTTGTTCACACCAATCATTCCTCTTCACTTGAGACGAGGTCTTCTTCTTAACCACCTTCATCTAAGGGGGTTTGGGTCACGTCGTCTTCGTCAATCTTTACACTGCTGAAGTCCAAGTCTGGGAACAGCTCTTCTGCTTTGCATTTAAACATTTTTCAGCCGTTGCCCTAGAACTCAGCCATCTTGTGTTTATAGAAGTCCGACCACTGGAAGCTTTGGGTCACTTCTTCTTCACTCCTACTCCTAACAGTCGCCCCCGATGAACCAGCCCCCCTAGACCCCTCTCTCGCCAAGTTGTTGGCAATCGCGGCATCGACGGCCATCTGAAAGTCAGTAGACCCCTTGAACTGCTCTACTGTTGCGACGCATAAGTCGGGATATGCTGTCCTTTCAGAGGCTGCCTTGGTCTTTTCTTCCTCCAACTCCTTCTCCAACCCCGCCTTCTCTACCGTTGCCCTGGCGCGCTTGTCTGCCAGATCCTTCTCCAACCCCGCGATCTTCAGATCTGCTTCTTCCTTTTCTTTGATCGACTGGGCGCGCAGATCCTCATTACAAGTCATAGCCTCATCCCACCGTTCGTTGGCGACGGTACAGGCTTTCTGGGCCTCTTCCAGCTTCTTTTGCTCGCCAACCAGCTGGAACTCGAGTGACACCACCTTGCGGCGTTCGTCCTCCAGCTCCAACTTGGCTGCGAGCAGCTCAACATGGGCACGATCGGCAACATTGCTCTGCACCATCGCCAACACCCCCATCTTCTTCGCCTTCTGAGCCTCCTCCAATCCCCTGGCACACGCACTCCGTGCAGCCTTCCTCCAGCCTACGCTCTCCTTCTTGAAATTTTCAAATTGGGCCTTCACCTGCCCCAACTTTTCCCTCTCCTTCCTTACTTCGCCCTTCGCCGCCGCCGCCGCCTTGTTTAACAGGGCTCCAGCTAAGGCAGTCGCTTCCATTTGGGCAGCGCATAATCCCTTTAGCAGCTTAGCCTTAGTAAAACCAGCCACCGAGTGCACGGCTGCGTCTTCCACTACCCCCAAGAGGCAATCTACAGCCATCCTGGCTTCTCTCCCTTCTCCTTCTACTCGCCCGGACACCGCTGGGACGTGGTAGAAGGCGGTCTTCAACCCAGCCCTCTCTCCTTCTTCTTGGAACGCAATACCCTTCTTAGGCTGTGGCTCTGCCCTCTGCTCAATGCCGATCACCCCACTTTCCATTTGTTCTTTAGGGCCAGTCGCCCCACTCTCCATCTGCTTCGCTGCTTTCCCCAACCCCACTTCGGGGGGTCTCCTCCGCCGTCACCTCCTTCCTCCTTTTCAAGGCGGGCTCCCCCTCCCTCTCCCTCACTCTCTTCTTCTTCTTCAAAGTCTCCATCTCTTTTTTGTTCCTCTCTTTCAGAGGATCCACTGAGGGCGGTCGCGGCTCAAAGCCTCCTAGATCTTTCCCCCCCAGCGACTTTGGGCGCGGTCGGATTCTCTCTCTCGCGATCGACTTTGGAGCGGGCCCCAGTTGTGTCTCCTTGTACTTGTCCGCTCAAGCGAACAGTCTCCTCTACTCATTCTCCTTCTCCTTCCTTCGTGCCTCCAGCTCTTCCCTTGTTGGGTCCTCTTCTAACGGTTGCGGTCCCAATTTTAGGGCGAACAATGTTGAAGGAAGGACCAGCTCGTTCTATCTCACCCCCTTGTCTTCCCTCCATTTCCTCGCCTTCTTTACTCGGTCTTCGGCCTTAACACCCAACTTAGGCTCGACTGATTTGGTAGGGACCTTCCACGTTGTGCGCACCCTAGCCCCACCGTTCTCCATCACAAAGAACCATCTCGGTTTCTACTCCTTCACTGACGATGAAAGACCCGCCACCAGACCGCGCCCCGCTACCGCTTGCAGCGTCACCCAAGTCTCCTGCTGATCGGAGGCCTTGTAGCAAGAGAAGAACTTCTCTACTGTCATCGCCGTCCCTCCGGTCGCCTACGGCCAGGCACTCGCGCACGTCATTACTATCTTTCAGGCGTTCGGCATCAGTTGCCCTGGCGTCGTTTCTAGCTTGTTTATCACTTCCACCACTACTTGGGGAAGAGGTGGCCTCAAACCCCCTCGCAACGCCTCCTCGTACAGGCTAAATTTATCCAGTCGCACGTCTGATGCCCTCTCCTTGGTTGTGGGCAATCTTAGCCCTATCTTCGAGGGAATTTGATACTTCTTCCTTATTTCCTCAAACTCCTTTGCTGTCAGCACGGATCTGTCCAGTTTGGTGTGCTAATGGTCTGGTTCCACCTGACTAATAGGTCTCGCGGCCGAAATTATGGTCTTGGAGCGAGCTCGCACAGCCTGACTCGCTCCCTCCCCCTCCCTATGCTCCGTGCGATATTGTTCCGCCAAATCCACCGCATCGTCATCCCCCAATGGATCAACCCTCGCGGTTGTTGCTTCCTCTTGGGCCATCCCTCTTGTGTGTCTGGGAATAGCTTCAGATGCTGGTGCGAGGTAGTTCACAAAATGTTGCAAAGGGGTATCACTCGACACATATGAGTTTACACTTGGAATATTTTGGTTGTTTGCAAAGAGATATGTAAAACGGATAATACCAAAAGCCCAAGGCTTGCCTATATTACAAGGGTCACAATTAATTTTCGCCAGTTTGAAAATTTTCAATAATCCGCCAAAACTGTCTTTTCGACACCCTATAATGACCTATCGTTTCACTTCTTGCCCAACGCCTAATCTTTCCCACTACAGGATTCTGCCACGTGTACGACCACGATTCACTGCCCCCTTCCTCTACCCTGTCTTTTCCACTTCAAATCACCTCGTGCCCCGCCGTCCCTCGAGCCCCACGCACCGCCACTCCCCCTTTGCGGTCAGCCCTTCTCATGGTCGGTCCCTCCGCTCGGCCACCCTTCGCGGTCGGCCCTCCTTAGGGTCGGTCATTCGTCTCGGTCGGCCTTCACCCTATCGGTCTTTCACAACCTTCGTTTTCTTCATTATTCCCTTCGTTGGACTAAAGCTGCACTTGGGAATGGGGGACTACTGACATGGGTAAGCCCATAAAGATTATAGCCCACCATTTAGGGCCCAATACATAACTCAAATACTAAAGCCCAGCATGGCTGAAGCCCCACGTAGCAACGAGAACCAATGACATCAAGACACATGGCAAGAGAAGGGCAAGCCACATAAGCAGACAAAGATCTACAAAGTTATTGCCACTGGACATCGCCATTAATGAAGCCCTTTACAGCATTTATTGCGATAACCCTTCTCCGTCGGGACAGAACGGCTTCACCACGAACAAGGTAAGCTAAAGCATAGACTTTTGGCCAAGGTGACGGGTCGGAAGGGATAACGAAATGATTACCAGAGGATATAAGTAGACGTCGAAGACAGGAAGAAGGTTAAGCTTTCTATCTCTAATTCATCTCTACATTCTACTTCTCTCTCTAACTTGCTCGTCGGAGGGTTCGCTGGGGGACTCCCTATTCCCCATTGAACTCTTGTACAGGTCTTCTGGTGGGCTTGGTCATTCGGACACAGGCTTGAGGAGTGTGGATCAGTCCGACCCATTCCAATTGGAACGAATGGTATCATTAGTTTTAATTGATTCAATTTTGACACTTAATTTTAGATTTTATGTCAATTTAGTCGAATTAATAACATCTTTATGGTCTTTCATAGAAAATTTTCATTGGATTGGTTAAGGTGAAGTCACTGAATTGACCAAGTATTTTGTTAAGGTTAAGTCCTAAAACGATGACATGTTGCATTTGTAATAAAAAAAAAATGCTATCAATTGGACCAATTTGAGACAAAATAAAATTCAAGGTTAAAATCGATTTAATTGAAATTACAAAGACTAAAATGACATAGTTGCCAAAAGTTGTACAATAGGTGACTAAAAATTAAATTGGTCGGCATTGTTTCAAGTTTTAGCTACTAAATTTTTTTAGTCACAGTATATTATTAACTGGCGACAAAAAAAAAAAATTAGTCATTTTTCACAATTACATTTGATTTACATCGTTGAGGTTGGGGGATCCTGATATTGATAATGGGCATGGTTTTGATTGTTGTTGATTGATGCCTTTGGTTGTTATTGATTTTTTAAGCTATTGTTTGATATGGTCTAAAGACTTACGGTTGTTACTTTTATATAATTTGTTATAGTGTGGTGAACCAATTATGTTTATCTTTTGGATGCAGATTTTGCAAATTATGAATACTAGCCGAGAATATTTATACAAGTGAGAATTTAGGAACTGATTTTATTTTGATGATTTGTCTCTCCGAAAGATGATTATCACTATGACTTTTCAGAACTTATGGTTGGAATAATTTTCTTTTAAATTTTTTTTGCTTTAACTTTGTTAGTGTAGTAGAATATTTTATAATTTTGGCAAGGGATTTTTATTGAAATATAAATAAATTTATATTTCAATAATAAATAATTGATTGTGGTTTGAATTTTTTTGTTTTTGATGTGATGATCCTATGGTGGTAATATTTATTTATTATTATGAAAATATTACAGAATAAATGGATGTCAAATTAATATGGGATGTGGCAATTAATATTCAATTATTTATAAAATCAATTCAATTTTTATAGACATTTACACATGCTTAGTTGTAACTTTTAAAAGTGTCAATGAAAAGAACATATAAGTGGCATTTTGTAGTAGTAATAGTAGCTTTGCAAAGTGTTACTAAAATAAGTTCCAATGGCACTTATATCCATTTAATGGCACAAATGAATTAGATTTAGTGGCATTTATGAATTTGTTATAAATATCAATTGTGATATAATAAGCGTCATTAAAAATTCATATCGTGGCATTTTTAAGATTGCAAGTCTTCTTTAATGGCACTTGATAGCGTCACGAATAGTGCCTACCATGACATTAAAGTGTCACTGCAAGTTTTGAGCCATGATGGTGTAATGGCACTTACAAGTGTCACTAAAGTGCCACAAACTCTTTTTTTAATGGTGCTTAATAGTGTCACAAATAATATTCTATTATGACATCAAAATGTCATTGAAAGTTTTTAGCCATGATGGTGTAGTGGCACTTGCAAGTATCTACCGTGGCACGGGTATAAATGACACTTGTTCAAAATGCCACAAGACTAAAAATGTCATTAAAAGAATAGTTTTGTGGCACTTTCAAATGTCACTAAACTAAAAAAATGTTGTAGTGTGTTACTTCGGGCAAAATTCCTCATATGTTCCTTTTTAGTCATTTTGCTTACCCTCTCCCCTCATCAGGGTGTCTCTATTTACACACCACCTTTCATCTCAAGACACATCATTAATTAATTTATTTTTTATTACAATATTAACTTCATGTAAAATGACCATAAAGGACAAAAGGTTATGATATACACCATATGTAAAATTACCATAAAGGATAATAATAAATATAATACACACCTCTCTTTTGAAATGTTACTTACGTATCTTCTCTCTTAAGAATCCAAAAACCCAAAAAAAAAAACTATAAACCCTAAATGATTGATGCATTTGGCAATATTGGTTTGGAACAATGGAGCAAGGAAAATGTTAGTTTTTCATTTTTTTTTTTCGTTTTCATGTACTTGTTGAGTGGTAAGCCGTTTGTATTCGTTTGGATACCCAGATTCGAACAATGTACTCATGTTCGACTATCTACAACCGTACAAGTTCTAATTGTTCAATTTTCTAGTGTCGAACATAGTCCACATGTTCGGTTAATAAGTTCCGAACTTATAGCATTTGTTCGGTTTTCAACAGTCTGTAGACACCCCATTTTTGACCGTCCTCAAGACTTGGACGTCACCGTTGGAACACTCGGTGATTATCCATGTTTGTGTTCGTTTGGAGTTCCCGGAGTTCTCGGCTACGCGCCCTGCCTCAGGACCCCCGAACTTGACTGTTTTGTGTCTGGTTTTGCACCAAACACTTGTGTTTTTCCTTTGAGGGGCAGGGAATGCTTTGTGAGGCATCCCTACACACCACCGGCTGGGACTAGAGGCCACCGGCTGGCTAGAGTTGTCATCGGCACTTTATTGTGCCGGTCGGCACTCATTTGTGCCCTGCATTTTATCCTCTGAAGGTGCAATTCCTTCGGTGTTTGTCGTGCTCGAGCGACTTTCGGTGGTCTGGTAAAGCCACCCGTCTGTGTTTGCGGTGAGTTCCTAGGAGACCAATGGGGATGGTGGAAACTAGAGTTTGAACGGCTTATGCCTAGAACGTAAAGGTTCGGAATTTCCGAGACTAAAGTCTGGTTTAAATACCCAGGGGGTGTACCCTCGGCTTGAAATCTGTATGGAAGCCCCATAGGTTGAGGCGGCGTGTTTACGCCTCGATTCTGGATACTGAACCAACCTAGTATATCGCCCTGTCGGGAGAATAGGGAAAACTGCAATCATAGCCATTGCATCATATTGCATTTATCATGCATCATCGTTTAATACTATTGCATATGTCATGCATTTTCGAAAATTCAAAAAACAAAAACAAAAAAAACGTGCATGTCATGCATCATCAATACTATTGCATATGTCATGCATTTTCAAAAACATTCAAAACACAAAAAAAACCATGCATATGTCATGCATTCCATTGTAAGTATAGTGCATATGTCATGCATTTTCTGTAAATATCCATTTCCATTGTATTCCATCACATGCATTTCACTGCATCATCTTCCATCTATGGCTTGCGCCTTTCCTTGTTAAGCTTGGTCTGGTATGTGCCTATACTTTTCACGTCAAAGCATAGTTCTGCTTGTGTATCGCGCCTACTCCACGCTGGTATGTTGGTTTGAGGTTGCGGCATCCTTTTCTGTGTTAGACATGGTTTGTATGTGTGCATACCTTTCCTAAGCGAGATACGGTTTGACCCGCGCGCCATAATCGCATATTGCATTGCAAAGGTAATCGTGCGTCGCATTAGGATCATTATTCTTCCTCCGGTGGTCGTTTCCCACTTATGTCAATCCACCCAATACTTGTTCTTGTGTCTGTCTACATTACTCATAGTTCTGTGTGCGCTCGCGCCTTGAGGGCTTCGACACCTTTTCTATGGTAGACGGACTTGTTACTTCCATCAATTCATCTGACATTCGTGTGGTTTCGAACCGCTCATGATTGAATCATGATTCAATTGCCCTGCATGTAGTTCGCATTAGTTTTAATTGCACTACATTTTCATTTGCATTATTCATACATAGTTTTGTATATATTGCATATCATTCATCATTCGCATTGCATATGTCATGCATGTTGCTAATGATTGTACTGTTAAGTTTGCTTTCTTCTGAGCCGCGATATTGTATGTACGGCTCATTTGAGGCGATGGGAACGGACGAGCCGCATGTATTGTATCCTCTGCGTGAGGCGTTTGAGAATTGCATAATTCTCTTACATCCTTCTGCATTGTAGTGTAGATTGGCGTATGCTAGCTTATAACTGTTGCATGTGTGCTTCATTCTGACTTTCTTTGCATGATCATAAGTTATGCGGCTTCTTGCATTTTGTTGCATTTTGCCTTGGCAAGCATATCTTACTTGTTTTGCATGATTGTCCAAGTCTTGGCCTTGTCAAAAATGGGTGTCTCTGGGCTTTGACATTCACTCCGTCATTGTTATGACTTCCGAGTTACATCAAGAGGGGCAAACCTGAGACACCCCATTTTTGACCGTCCTCAAGACTTGGGCGTCACCGTTGGAACACTCGGTGATTATCCATGTTTGTGTTCGTTTGGAGTTCGGAGTTCTCGGCTCGCCTCGGGACCCCGAACTTGATTTTTTGTGTCTCGGTTTTGCACCAAACACTTGTGTTTTGCCTTTGAGGCGAGGAATGCTTTGTGAGGCATCCTACACACCACCGGCCGGGACTAGAGGCCACCGGCTGGCTAGAGTTGTCATCGGCACTTTATTGTGCGGTCGGCCTCTTTTGTGCGGTCGGCACTAAATTTTGTCAAAATGACATTTTATGCCGGCGGACCTGTGCACTTGCTTTACGAGATATTTTCGCAATTTGTGTGCAGTGTCTTCCCCTCCATACTGCGTGTATGGAGGGATGAGCTTGCTTAGTGGCTAAGCTTGTAAGCTTTTGGCCTATAAGAGGGAAAGCTCTTCCCTTTGCTCAAGGGTTGGCTTCTTGAGAGACTTAACCATTGTTAGAGAGAGCCAAGGTCTGGCTTTAGGTTAGAATAGTTGTATCTATCCTATCTCTCTCTTTCCTTGCTTGTTTAGTACACTAGGTGCTTTAGTTCATACTATTGCACTAAAACACCTAGTGTTCCACCTTCTCCTTGCAACTGAGGTTCTAAGGGCTGGTTCTTGGAGTTCTTGACTGATTTTGAGCTCAAGGAAGCATCAACCACAACCTTTGTGAAGAGGTCTACAAGGGTGAGATACTAACCCCTTTTTCCCCCATTTTTGCACCTTATTCTTACCTAGTTTAAAACAGTTTTTGTGCTTAGTAATTAACATATAAAATCTCTGTTTTTAAGTCCTCTTTATTGTTCATTAAGAGTGTTGTGAGGTTTGGGGAAGTTTGACCCTCTTTGGGCTTTGAAAAGGCCCCATTTTGTGCTATTTTGGAGAGATCCGAGATTTTGGTGATAGGATCTCTTCACCACTGAAATCTTGAGGGATTTCAGTGGTGAAGAGCATGCCTTGAAGTCTCAAGAAGGAGAGGGCCACCCCCTCTCCTTGATGTCCTTGAAAAGGACAAATTTTGCTTCCTTAAGGAGCTTCATGTTTGAGTGTGTGTTGAGCATGTTTGACTTGTTTTTCATGCTTAAGTTGCCATGTTATAACATCATTTCAAGTTGGTTTTAGCACTCCTTGCATGTTTTGCATGGTTGCTTTGTAATGCCTTATATTGCCTTAACTTGCTCTAGGTTTGTATGCCTTCTTTCTAGCATGTTTTAGGCCTAGATCCATGAAGCTTGTATGCTTATTTGGACATGCTTTAGCTCTGTCCATAGTCGTTTTGGTCGATCATGACTTGTATCTTATAGCTCCTTTGCATTTGGCTTGTTGGCCTTAAGAGCATGAGAGTGTAGCATGCCTTGCTTGCTTTATTTTGATGGTTTGAAACCATCTAACATGCCATTTCAGACCTTATGATATGCTTGTTTGATTGCCTTGCATGCCTCTTTAATGCTTTAAAAGCATGTATCAAATACTCCATGTTTTGACCATGTTGTGTGCCTTTGACTTCAAGCCTCTTAGATGCCATCTAAGTAGTCATTTGGCTTGGCCTTCACATGCTAAAACTCTGTTTTAGGTTGTTTAATGCATGCCATAATTACTTTGCATAAGTGTAGTTCAATGCCTCATTGGCTTGTTTCAAGACTTGGACCATTTGCATGCTTTGTTTGGCTTGCTTTGTTGCATGTTTTGGCATCACATTTTGTGTGATTTTCAGAGCTTTAAGTGCATGCTAGTTGCCCATGTTTGGCCTCTTCAAGTGTGCATGAGAGTTGCTTTTGTATGCCTAAGTCTTGAGCCTTAACACTTGCATGTGTGTGTGTGCATTTGGTCTCATTTTCTAGGCACTTTGGCCACTGATTTTAGGCCTTTTCGAGTTGCCTAATTCATGTCTAAGTCTATCATTTCATTGGTTTTCATGCTTGCCTTATATGCTTGTTTGTATGCTTGCATAAATGCATTGCATAGTCCATGTTGCATACCTAGTTAACATGCTTAGGGCTTCATCGCATTGACATGCATGCTAAGCCTCTTGAAGTGCGTGTGATAGAGGCTTGGCACCCTTATATGCTTCTTTGCATTGCATGCATTTGAAATCAAAGTTGCACTCTTGGTTCTCCGGGCCATCACGCATGGAAATGCGCAATTGGTGGTCCGGGAATCGAGGCACATGCCCTCTTGAGTCCATAGCATGATATGGGATGTGTTTGGTGCATACACGCTTTGAATTACATTGCCATGCATAGTTTGTCCTCTGCTACTGTGAGTTGCAGGATCTGCAGAACATTTTGTGCCGACCGGCACTTTTTAGTGCCGACCGGCAGTTCATCCCTAGCCGATGGAACAATTCAGTGCCGATGGCCAAATCCTTCAGCCGGTGGAAATTCTGTGCAGCCGGTGATGATCTCCAGTACCAAAGAAAATGTTTCTAGGACTTTGGTAATTTTCAGAGTTGGATAGCAGAAGAAACAGAGGCATACTTGCATGGTAGTGCGATTCCGAGCGAGTCCCGGGCGCGCGCTGCAGTTAGCCCTCATCCCGAGACATTTAATAATTAATTAGATTAATTATTTAATTTAATTAATTTAGTTGATTTGTAATATTTAATTAGCTAGTTTAGTTAATTATTTATTCGGTCTGTATTATTATTTTGGTCCCTCCGAGCGAGGGCGCAATTGTAATAAGTGTGCGTGAGTGGGTGTATGTCTTCCAACCCCCATTTCTTTCTAACCCTTTTATTTACCTGCTTATGGTAGATTAGGGCATACTTATTTTAGCATACCTTATGCAATGCATGCGTGCATTCATGCATTTGTTTACATGCACCGGGCTCGGTACATCATACAAACTGCATCGCAATTTTCAATTCCAAAATTGAATACGTGCTATTCGCGCATTTCACATGCCATGTTTAGGGTTAGCCGAGCCTGTTTAGATTGCACCCCTGTATGTGATGCATTAGCCACTTAACATGAACTAGGTCATGCATGTTTGCTAACCGGGTTATTGTTTTTGGCACAGAGTACGATGTAAGTTTTTTACGCTTTAGCATGTCGCACGCGTGTGAATGTTGCCATGACAGTATGCTTACCATGCAGCTAAGTGCTTACATGATAAACTGCTTGAATGCCTGTGGATGGAGGTTGGATTGCCTGAGTTGGAACAACTCATTGAAATCCGCATTTTAGCCTACTTGCGAGTAGCAAAAGAAAACAACACGTTTTTCGAGACAAAAACGAATATGCAATGTTTATTTCCAAATTAGGCAATCTAGTCTATACTTTTGTGTTGTGCGCATCACATAGTAATTCTAGGTTAATAACCGGAATAAGAACGCATAAAGTTTTCAAAAACGGATATCACGGTTAGTAGAGGCCGGTCTTGGACGGCGAAAGGGTGCTCATAGTGACCTTCCCGATCGTACCCAAGCTCGAGCCAAGACCACTTTGGTGATGACGGACATGTGGCCTTAAGACCGAGTCGGTTTCTAAATTTCCCAATAAAAAAATATTTAGGTGGCGACTCTGTAATTTGGCAAAGCAGTCCATGTTTGGCACTACTTTTTCAAAAATCTGTTTTCTCAAACGATTTACCGGATTTGGACTCTTTGGTTCAGATTTAGAACCGCGACACAAAATTGAGTCCGAACTGTAGCCAAGGTCCCCCGCGGACGTGCTACACAGTCGAACTTTTGAACTTAGCTCGACTCTGTATTTCCAAATACTTATAACAATTTTTGTTTTTGGTTTTTCTAGAACTGTGCATCCATGGAGGGGTCGTGAACCAGAGGAGAATGGAGTGAAGTCGTCTTCAGCATGAATGGAGATCGGTTTAGACTGGTTCCTAAACCTCTGGGATGGCAATGAAATAGAGAATGCAGGGACAGACGCAGGATTCTAATGTCGAGGAGGCGAGTGTATATGCAATCAAAAAATTTATAATGAGCATGTGATATACAATATCAATTTCTACCCAAATATCACAAAAATATATAATTAGATGTTTTCATTTATCGTATATAATTACAAAATATAATCAAAATACAATTGATATGTTCTAGTAAATCCATATTAATTTTCAAAAAAGCAATTATTTGCTCTACATATCTACTTAGGCATCTAAAGTTGTGCTCGATAGTTGACAATAGAAATCTAATACAAAAGTATAAATAGTTGACTGAGAATTACACAAATGGTTCCATTACCAGCATTACCAAGTTCATAGTCCAATCTTTTTTCTCCAAAAAATAAACCCTAACTCTTCTTCAAGAGAGAGAAAGAAATAGAGAGACGAAGATCATGGAGAGGGAGAGGGAGAGAGAGAGAGTGTGTGTGTGTATCGGAGTACTGAAGGAGGAATCACGATCTTGGACATCGAAAGACTCCCAATGCACGAGAGAGAGATTGTGTTTTGGGTCACTGGTTCTGATGATTTGGGTTCACTAGTTGTGAAATAAGAGAAAGAATAAAAGTTTATTTGTTTTGAATATATGATGACTGCTCTAGGTAGGTTACTGCTTCCTACATATGATTGAGAGTTGTATCGTCTTGACTAATCATTTTTTTAATTTTTTTTTATTTAGTTATGAACAAACAACTAAAAAAATCTGGGCCCTAATCAGACGAAAATGACTTTAACATATTAACAAATAAATTCTCAATTATTTTAACATTACTAAATTTAAAATAAAAAAGTAATCATACTTAAAAAATAAATTATTATAATTATTATTAGTATTAGTATTTATCAAATAAATAAATAAAATTTTAAATTTTAAACTATAAAATTTAGGGGAGTGGCGGTTCTTAAATTTTGTGCAAAAACTTTGGGGTGCCGAACCTATATAATTTAAAAATATTTATAATTTTATTACTATATCTAGGGAGTTTTTTCAAAACTTTAGGGGGCGGTCGCCCCTGCCAGCCCCCCCTCGGTCCATCCCTAAGAGAATGGAGGGGGACGTTATGCATGTTTTTGAAGTGGAGGTATAGAATATGGAAGATTAAAGATTGTGGATGGTGTGTGTGAGTGAGGGTAAAGATTAAAGATTGTGGATAGGATGTGTAAATAAGGGTAAAAATGAAAGATTGTGGTGTGCCTTGAGATGAAAGGTGGTGTGTAAATAGAGGCACCCCCACTCCACCCCTTTGAAAAAGAGAGAATCAGAAAATGAAGAGATATAAAAAAAGGAGAGAACAAGGAAATAATAATTTTTTTTTCTTTTTTATGTAAAAAATATAAGATTTCGATATATTTAGCATTAGTTTGAGAGGTTTTAAATATGTTTACAAAATTTCTTTTCACTGCTAAATATACAACTATTTATATATAAGTAGTTATGGAAGGAAATTAAGTAGTTGTATTGAGAAACTCCCTATTAATTTTTCCAATTTTATGTGGGCGGATATTTTAAAAACATATATATACTAATTTATAATAAAATTTATTTTTCATTTATTTATAATTTTCTCTTTAACTTATTTGAAAAATCAATCTCACGTATAATATATATTTGAACTTATATAAACCACAAACATTATAAATAAAAAACAAAACAAAACAAAAACCAAAATAAGAAAATAAAAAATAGCACAATGTACCAACTAAGGTACCATGACACATGAGAACATATCGACATAATTTTCACAAAAATGCTCAAGCATTGTTTGCGGCTTAAGAGAGAACATTGTTCATGATTATATCATGTTCTTTGCACATGACTTCCAACGATTCAACTTTGGGCATAGTAAGCCCTATCCCTTCCTTTAGATCAACTACTTCCTCAATGACCCTTTCCCATTCAAAGCACTGAATCAATGAGCCCAAAGCCAAACCCACAACACGTTGTGCCAGACTAGCCCTAGGGTAGGCCCTCCTTCCACTTCCCCACCTTTGAACCTCTCAGGCTTAAAGCTTGTAGGATCATTCCAAACCTTAGCGTCTTGGTGAATGGCCCATACATTAACCAACAACATCGTGCCACGTGGAACGTTGAATCCCTCTATAGTTAGCGACGGATTCAGGATTATGTCTTTGGGGGGGCTACTCTATAGTTTAAAAAATTTGAGGGGCTATTCTATATAATTTTGAAATTATCTACAAAAAATTTGGAGGTGTGAACTCTTATAATTTTAAGTTATTTTAAAATTTCTAATATAATATATGATATTTTTAAAATTTTTGGGGGTACGGCTGCCCTCCTTAGCCCTCCCTAGATCCATCATTGCCTATAGTGCAATCATTAGATGATACATGTGGTAACAACAACGGTGCTGCTGGAAACAATCGAAAAGTCTCGGGGATGATAGCTTGAAGGTAATGTAGCTTTAAGATATCAGGTTCATCAATCAATTGATCTTGGCCTACATGAGCGTCTATCTCGGCTCTTGCCTTCTTTAATACCTTTGGGTGGTTGACTAGAAGGGACATTGCCCATTCTATTGTCACTGATGATGTATTTGTACTCGCTAGTATCATGATCTGGACATTAAAGTTAATAAATGAAAATAAAAAAATAAATTATATCAATATTATATTTGTAACAAAAGATATTTTGTTTTAAAGTATTAGACCTCAATTCTACTACATTATTTGCATGTAATTTATGTATATAGATACATATATATTTTTACACATCATTAATCACAAAAGTAAGAGACGATAGTGAGATGAATTTACCATTTTTTAGCCTATTATATTTATCTACATGATAAATATTATGTGTATGAAAAATATTTCATATCTAAAAAATAATAAAATACATTATTATTTTAATATAACAAAAATGTTTGAGACCCCCTTTCCCTCCCACCTCCTTTGACCCCATTTTCCTCCCATTGGCCATTTTTTCTTTTCCTTCTTCTCCAATCACCACCCGCCACGTGTGTGTGGGGGTGGTGATTGGAGGGGGTCTCTATCAATGCTCTTAATATAATGAGTTCTATATGCAAACTGTGTGTGTTGATTTTTTACCACACTGCCAAACAGGTACTCAGCTGGAGAACACCAGCAGAATAGATGTAACGCCCTCAAAATAAACCCATAAATCATGCATTCATTACATCCATAAACTTAAGAGAGTGAAACATAATGCCATTTATTAGAGTATTCTTACAAAAGATATTACATCTAGACAACAAAAGTAAATGCCCTAAAGGCTTACAACTTTCCAAGTCCACACTTGGGTTCAACAAAAATAGAGTTCTAACTCTTTACACAAAATAAGCCCTTGGCTTGATGTACATGTACTACCAAAAGATAATCAACAAAAGGAGTTATCAGCCTCAAGCCTCCCAAGCTACTTCCTTGGAGGTGGCATGTCACCTGAACTTGAAAATAATGTCCCATATAGGGTGAGCCAACGCCTAGTAGAGACATGCTAAACATAATATGAGCAATAACTAAAACATTAGCATTTGATAAATATTTAACTCATATAAATCAACTCATAACACATTTCAGTTCCATGACAAATATGTCCATGTTCAATTTACTTTCCTTTACTTAACAAATTTTCAATTCATAATCATGGCTCAGAACCTGGCCAAACAATTTAAATGAGACTACAATTCATATCAACAATACTTCAATTTCAAATGAGACAATAGCTCATAATGAAACACTTCTATACTTCACAACAGATACATATATTTGCTGTATCAATGTCATATTAAAACACTTCTATACTTCATAAATGATACACAGATTTGTTGTATCAATGGAGTCCATCCCCTATCTCCTCCCAAATAACATCCGGTTTAGGAGTCCATTCCCTATCTTCTCCTAAACCGTGGAGTACATCCCCTATCTCCTCCCATACAAAGCAATGTATATAAATAATTATCATATACACGATCAATCAATACACAGATTTGTTGTATTATTCCAACCGTCACATTCAATGACATATTCAATGTGATTAGTTTCAGTTTTCCCTAATCAACATACAGTGTCTACAACAGTCACGACTATTCTCCACCGATAGCCCAAAGCAATTATTTCTAGACAGATAATAGATGCATCAACAAATAAATTATCAATATTTTCAAAAGTGAGTGATTAATCAATCCAATTCCACCATTCCTTCTCATAACTTCCCAATTCCACTATTTCATAATGAAAGTCATTAATTACACTAATGACCCAATAAAACCCAAATATGGCATTTTTCCCATTTTTTCAATATTGACCCAAAGGTCCAAATATTATCATTAAACAACCACAATCTCATTTTAAGGCTCAAATACACATGTATTGGCCAAAAGAACAAAACCCCTCTTTATTCAAGTTGAAACCCAAACACCCAAAATCACCTAACTTCAACATTATATCAAAATGACCAAAAGTTTATGTCAAAGATCATAAAAGTGAGTAGTTATTCCTACCTCAAATTCGGAGCCCAAAAGAGAAGGTGAAGAAAATCGAAAGTGCTCCAAATCCCAAGATTTTCGGATTGATAGATAGCCCAAACCAAGCTACACTTTTTGCAAAAGAACTAAGGTAGAAGATCACTCAAACTAGATCAAACCTTAGAGAGAAGGTGAAACGTAGTGAGAGAAGCTCTCAAAATAGGTTTTTGAAAAGTAAGAGAGAGTGAGAGTTGAAAAAGTGATCTAAAATGACCCAGCTATCAACTGATATACGTATGACCCACTCGAGCGGAGAATAGGACGCTCGAGCGTCAAACACAAAAACTAGACCCGCTCAAGCGCAAGGATACCTGCTCGAGCGCCAAGACATAATTGCAAAACTCCTCCCACTCGAGCTCAAAGGAACACCCGCTCGAGCATAGATTACACTCTTCCAGTATTTTTACAGACAACGAACACCCGCTTGAGCGCAAGGATACCCGCTCGAGTGTAAGGAAATCCGCTCGAGCGTGAAAAACACATCTGCAGTATTTTTGCAGACGAACAAACTACTAAAGGTATGCAAACTCCGCTCGAGCAGATCACCAAAAATCTGGGCAACAAGAGTTGGGACAAAAGCTCGACCAACCTGTTCGAAACACGCCCCAGACAATTCTAAACTCAAATACAAAGAGTTAGAGGACGGAAATGAGATATAGACAACAAAAACTATTAACGAAACCGAGTCCGGAATACAGTAAACATGAGAGGGAAAACCGGGGATCGCTATAATAGATTGCGTCTGAACGACCTGTTACAGAAAGATGAGACTCCGGCGGTGGTTCGTCTACCTGGGGGCACTCCGACGATCAAGTCAGTACTCAATTATCTCTCAAAGACAACAAATAGTGCTTTTACTCACTAGTCAGAATACAAAAAACGTACCTTAGACCCACGAGGTTGCCTTACTTTTATAGCCAGCACTGACCTGATCATTGTAGAAGCCTAGCTTCAATGGTCTTTGACTCAATGCTAATCTTGGACTCCTAGTTAGATTGGGATAAACTCCCTAAGAGTTTTATTTTTATCCAAACTGAAGTCCTCCCTCATTCTAAGACTCTGATCCCTCATTCGTTCATTTCGAATTTCGGTAACTTCGCAGATAATCTCGGCCCATCTGAGGTTATCTCGGCGCCATGATCAGGACACGTGGCACCTTGGCTGGCATTTCGGTGCCACCTTGGTCACGTGTTGTCATTCACAAAAATATGCCCCCACACAAACATATTTTTATAGTGTGAATCTACCCGAGAAATGAAAAAAATAAAAATAAAAATAAAAAAATCAACTAAAGTCATCCCCTAACATATATCTTTTTTTAATTATTATTTAGGAGTTTTAATTGCTATATAAATTAAAAAAATATTTTAGTCTGTTTTTAAATACTTTCTTTTTAATTTAATCACAAGTTAATGCCACTGAACACTGATGCAACATTCAAGTGGATATATAGCGTTCTCCTTTGTCCGCTAGTTCACAAAATTGAGTTAGAATAAAGATTTGGAGGAAGATTTTGTGGATGGAAAAGAAAATAAATATGAAAATGGATAAATTTATGAGCTAATTTTTTATTATTATGAAAGATTATGGTATAAATTCAATTGTTGTATGTAGGGATATATTGATACGGTCAATATTTGAGTAAAATTTTTCACTAAATTGATAATGTTGGTTTTATTATTTTAAGTATTAATACAGATCGTTTCTCCCATAAAATCGCACCGAATTGAACTTATTGAAATGGTTCGGTTTGGTATAGTTTAATTGATATAGGACTTTTCAAATTTGAGTCACTTTTTAGTATAATCACTCATTTATATAAAAATATTGAATTAGTTATTTTTCCACCATTTCAAACATATCTAATCTATCTATTTAATAAATATTTTTTAATTCCTAAATTAACAAAAATACAAACCGAAAAAAGTTAAAGAATAGTAATGTTTAAAAAATAATGAGTTGAAGTTAAAATTATATAATAACAGTTTACAAATTTAGATTATAGAGATGATAATTTTAATTAATTAATGTTAATAATTTATTATACTTAATAATATAATTATGTTATTAGATTATATATATTATAAATACAATATATGTTACCGTCCATATTGGTTTAAACATTTTGTACATCGAACTAGTTGTATGGTTTCATTTTAGTTCGATGCACAAAATGTTTAAACCGATACCGAACCAAAAATCGAAAAAAATTAAATTAAAAAATTACACAAATCAATTCTTGTTAAAAAAAATTCAAATATAACCGGTCAATCCAATTCAATCAATTTGGTCGATTTTTTCGATTTTTGCCACTTCCTAGTTGCATGGTTAGTTTTGTATTTAGATTAAATCTAAATCATATTTTTAGTTTTTTTGAATAAAATTTTAAAATTTGTCGCATTGCTGCATAAAAATTGTATGATGGCCAGATAGAGAGAGTAGGAGAGTCCACAAACCTCGATTAGTCCTCTGATGATTTCATTCATATAATATTCTGGCTGTGATTCTTGCAAGGAAAGCAAATGATCGATCATGGTGTTCTTACTCTTGTCACGCCTGCGCTCATCGATCAGACCTTGCAGGAAGTCATCCATTTTCTTATGAAGTCTCCTCAAATTCTTCTCAAAACTTTGATCACTATAAGAAATAACACCTTTGCCAACCAAAAAATTGGTCGCTAAAATCCCATTTTTAGTCGGCAAAAGTTATCCACGACCAATTTTTTTGGTCGCTACTTTGGTCACCAATTGAGGGTCAGCAAAAGTAATTCGCGATCAAAATTTTTGTTGGTCGGGAAAAATTGGATTTGCCGACTAAATTTTTGGTCGTTAAATCTATCATTACTGCGACTAATCCATTTTGTCGCTAAAACACTT
Source organism: Camellia lanceoleosa (assembly GCA_025200525.1). NCBI lineage: Eukaryota > Viridiplantae > Streptophyta > Magnoliopsida > Ericales > Theaceae > Camellia > Camellia lanceoleosa. The sequence continues at coordinate 190,938,942 of CM045758.1, read as the reverse complement.
TGGTAGCGAAAAGTGATATTTTCCCGACCAAATATCTTAGTCGCCAATTGTCATATTCCACGACCAAATAGATTAGTCGCTAAAAGTCGAAGAATCGCCGACTAACAATTTAGTCGCCAAAAGTTAAGGTATTCCCGACCAATGATTTTAGTCGCAAAAGTGTAGAATTTGCCGACCAATTTTTTAGTCGCCAAATCTCTCTTCTTTTTTTTTTTTTTTTGAGAACAATCAATTTTTGTTTATAAACATTTAATCTAATAGTGAACAAAATTCATTCAACCTAACCACAATTAAGGAACAATAACATTTAAAAAAGAAAAAGCTTAGGAACAATAATTAACAAATTTCCTTTCTTGTAACTTCATTAAATCATCAAACAATAATTGAATTCCATTTAAAGTAAAGATGAAAATATGTAACCAACTAAATTACAATAATTATTGCAACAATTGAATATGAGAAGAGATGTCACACTACAGTTCCCAAAGCACTTCAATTGATTTGCCATGCATTTGATCAATCCTAGCATCTTCACCAACTAAATTAACTCTCAACAGCAACAGCATACACACACTAGCCTTCACCAGCATTGCAAATCGACATTGAGAAACAAAACAGAGTAGACCAGTAGCATTGCAAAAAATAATTTAACACATAGCAGTCCACAACTGAGTAGAGCAAACCAACAAAATAAAGCCTGAAATAGACCAAAGCAAAAATTGAAGCAAAGTGACAGACTGCAGCAGAAGAATAGAGCCTGAGCCAAAGCAGTAGAATCTGAAGCAACACTGAAAAACAAAGCAGAGCAAAAACAGCAGCATTGCATAACAGCCCATCCTCGCACAACAGTAGCCAATAGTAGGTGGTGAGCAACAGTAGTAGGGAAGAAAGGGAATGAAAACTAATTTTCAAAACAAATGAAAACACATTTTTGTTTCAAGATTTACACTGGCAGACAACACTTGTGGCTGTCAAAAAAATATAATACACTAGTGACCTCCATATTTTATCTAATAGAAAAAAAGGTTCTTCTATAAATCACAACCAAGTATTCAAAAGATGCAACTTACAGTTAACTACAGAGAGTTTATCCATATCTGAATAGATTAATATATTTGTCAATACATAAGAAATTCAAATAGGTGTCGAAACATAGTTATCACAACAATTTTTTTTTTCATATGATATGGAAATGGCCTTTGATAGAGCCGCGTGGAGAAGAAGGATTCATGTAGCCGACTCCATTTGATGGGACTTAAGGCTTAGCTTGGTTTGGTTTGGTTTGGTTTATATGGAAAGGCAAGTAAATTAAAATGAAGAAAGTAGGCACCATTTATTTGGTTTCAAATGCTTAAAAACCCTAAAGCTTCTGCTAATTCAACCCCAAATTTATTTGGCAGCATAACATGAAGTTAAAGATTCTGCAATGTTCATGAAGCCCATGGCCAACATTTCCTTATTTCCATCAAGATGGTATCCTTTTATGGATGCAAAAGATCGACCAACCGCAATGGCTTCTTGAAGTTGGCACACGTATCAAGACACTTTTTACAAGAAATTCAAAATGTTCATGAATAATGTTGAAGAATAAATGGAAGGGAATAAATAGTGATGAGGAATGCACCGTGAGAGCAACAACTGCAACAATTAGTCCAATTTTAGCCACTTCTGTCACACCCTAAAATATTGCAATAAAGATAACTTATATGAGGAATAAATATAAAAAAAACAACATAAATTCATATATCAGAGTTCACTGTTTAACAAGCAATTAAATGCCATATAGGCTTTCATCTTTCCAAGACATTGCTTGGTTACACAAATAGAGTCTCGCTCATTACACATTAAGCCTTTGGCTTTACAAATAACACTCATGCACACATAAAGCATAACTAGGAAACTCTTGCTTCCCGAGAGTCTATCCATGCTATTGCCTTGGAGGTAACATCTCACCTGCACCTGAAAATGATATTCCCGTATAGGGTGAGCTAACAGCCTAGTAGAGATATGCTAAACATAATATGAGCAATAACTAAAACATGAGCATTCGATAAATGTTTGACTCACATATATCCATTCATAATCCATTTCAATTACATGACAAATGTATCCATGTTTCATAATAATTTCCATTTCTTAATTCATAATCCTGGCTCAGAACTTGGCCATACCCTTTAAGTGAGATCACATCTCATATCAACAGTACTTTCATTTCAAGTGAGATAATGACTCAAATTAAACATTTCATACTTCACAACAGATACACATATTTGCTGTATCAATCTCAAACAAAACACTTCCATACTTCATATATGATATACAGATTTGCTATATCAATACTTCAATAGATACACTTATTTGTTGTATCAATGGAGTACATCCCCTATCTCCTCCCAAACAGCATCCGATTTAAGAGTCCATCCCCTATCTTCCCTTAAACCGTGGAGTACATCCCCTATCCCCTCCCACACAATACAATATATATAAACATCATCATATACATGTTCATTTATTACACAAATTCGATGTATAATCACAACTGTTATATTCGATGACATTTCAATTGATTAGTTTTAGTTTGCCTAAGCATTATGCATTGTCTACAACAATCAAGACTATCCTCTACCGATAGCCCAAAGCAGTTATTTCCAAACAGAAAATAAATGCTACAATAGTTATATATAATCTCAACATTTCAAAGTGAGTGATTAATGAATCCAACTCCACCATTCTACCTTATATTGAGTCGATTTTATTATTTCCAACTCAATTTCATATTTCCGTATTAATTGTTATTAATTACAGTAATGACCCAAATATACCCAAATATGGCATTTTTCCCTTTTTTTTTCAATATTGACCCAAAGGCTCATCAAAAACATCAATAATCTCCATTTTAAACCCCAGACACACAGGTATGAGTCAATTGAACAAAACCCCTATTTTCAACATTATACACCTCCAACCTTAAGTTTCCAAATCAAACCATTTATATAAATAACTCAACATTTATGTTAAAACACATAAGAATGAGTAGGAATCCCTACCTCAAATGGAGAAGATGAAAAGAGTTGAAACCCCAAAATTAACAACGATGAAACTCGATCTTCACCTCACACAACAAAGCCCTCGAGAAATTACACAACTTTGGCGAAGGAACTATGGCCAAAATCCCTATGGAACTATGGCCAAAATCCAGCTCGGCACAACTAAAATTTATAACTTGAGCTCGGCTCGTAATGGCTCATTAAACCAAGAAAGAACCATAGAAGCCCATAAGCTAACCCTCTGCACTTGCACTTATATAGAAGTTTGTCCACCTTAAAATGTACTTTGTAATCGATGTGGGACTTCCAACAAACGTACCAAACGACGTCGTTTGGCACAACATTTTCGTCCACTCTTTGAGTCCCACATCGCTGAGAGAGGAAACATTTTGTGTCCAAATGCTTATAAAGTAGTGAATTGTTGGCACAAGTCAAGTAACTTCGAATGCATTTTGAATTTTTGTTTTGAGGGGCGCTGCCCCTCAACCCCACCAGGGCGCTGCCCTTGGACCCGCGAAGGGGCGCTGCCTCCTCGATCCCCGACCGGCCTAGTCGAAGTGGCAAAACATAAAAGAAGGATTGAAACCGGGATTGCTACAACTTCTGAGGCATGTGGGCTGTTGAATTGTAACTGATGAACTAAGATTGGATTCAGCCCTCCTTTGATGTGTTTCACTATTTTAACTCCATATTTTTCAACTCTTGTTAGGAAAACGATAAGAGTAGATAAAATAACAGACATCAATGGTGCAATGGCCGGCAACCAAAAGAGTTTCTTGTCCCTTTTGATGAAGACAACATCTCAACCACTGCACAACCACTACCCACACAACACAAACAGCCCACACGTATCAAAGAAGACGGCCCACGCCCACAACCACAACCACAAGAGCTCCAAAGAGAGCAAAGAATCACAATGACTCCAACGGCTCCAAAGCGAAAGCAGAGCCACAAAGCGAATTTTCCAGAGCAATAGCTCCAATAGTCACGTGTGTATTATCAAGGCTAGGTAGTTAGTTTGTTAGAGTTTAACTATAGTTTAGTTAGACGGTTATGGTTAGATTAAGTAGATCACTCTTGTATATATACTATCTTCTCTATATAATGGTCATTCATTCAGAAAATCAATAAAATAAATATTTTCTTGTTTTCTCTTTACCTTTTACCTAGATCACAGAATCACAGAGAGTAAGTATACACTAGAATTGTGGTAGACAAAGAAATTGTATAGACCACCACCTATGTTTGATCTTGGTTATTTTTGTTTTTATGTGAAAAAGTAAATAAATAAATAAAAAATAAAACAACAAAAAGGAAATCGCCAATTATGGTTGTTGCTTACCAGGAATCTAGTAATTAAAATGAAAGTAAGAAATGAGCAACCAAGGATGAAGCTGTAAGGATTCCAAACCATTCTTTATATGGTGCACCCTAAGAGAAGCACAACGAGTTTAAATTCATAAATGAAAAATTGAAATCTTCATGAATCAGATCTGCAACTGATCCATTTATACTATTTACAATTGGTCTTTGACTCTGAGACATATGGCTAAATATAGAGAAGATTAATTTTTTTTTTTCTGAGTAAGAGAATACAGAGAAGAATTAAAAAGGACTCTAAATGTCGATTGATGCCCCAACAATGACTAAGGTAAGCAAAATCATTAGTAATGATTATCATAGATTCTTCCAGTTAATAACTTATTTTATACATCATCTCCAAACACATTTTGATAAAATAGTGCAAATGCTCATATAATTCACAGTTAAGGCATCTTGAAATTCTAACCTCGCTGATAAATATAGTAGAAAATGCAAATACAAACAAATTTCAAGGGCAGCTCTTTAAAAAATAAATTGTTAAGTTAAAAAAACAAATTGACATCATGACATTCTTTACCTGTTCTGTGGCCAGAGAAGTTAACACAGCAACATTTGCCCTTAGAAGAAAAAGCTTCAAACTACATATGAACACACGAGAACACACAGCAGCAGGACTCTTATAAATATTAATGACAAATTAACAGTGCTATTGCATTACACTAGAAAACCTTTAATAAGAGAGTTTTACCCATATCCCCTAGTAGATGCACAAACAAGAGCCCCACTGTCTAACAACATATGAACACACTCCGGCCATCCTTGTTGCGCTGCCAAGTGCAATGGGGTTGCTCCATTTTTATCTCTTGTATTCACAAACATTGTAAATCTCCTGCCATCAACTCCAAATCAAACCAAACAAAACAACCACAGCCTTAGCAACTTCATGGATATTCTCTACACACAAGCATATATGAGAGAGAGAGAGAGAGTGTGTGTGTGTGTGTGTGTGTAAAGAGAGAGAGAGAGAGAGGGTCACCAGGAATGTGCAACAGAGGTGGAAAGGGCAGCAGAAAGAATAGCTTGTAGGCAATCTAGATGGCCATAGAAAGCAGCATAATGCAAACAGGTGCTTCTACTGAGCATATAGAAACTTCATGACTTGAAGAATGCTAGAAGGAAATTCTAAATCCTTGTTTTGTTGGAATGTTGTGCTTATTTTCTATATGCTTAGTTTGTCTTTTGATGGAGTAGTGTTTTTTGTTTATTTTTGTGCTCCCATCAAAAGCTGTGTATTGAACTTCATTGTATATCTTTCTTTTTTGGTTATAATATGACTTACTTATCCAAAAAAAAATCAAACATCAAAATCTAATGAAATTTGACACACAACCAATGATCAATTTATCTTCTACAATTTAACCAATGATTGTATTTTGTTTGCATAAAAAACAAGTATTGTTAGTGGGGGCGACATAGGCTAGACACAACAGTATGACGAGATTATGTGGAGATGCTGCCGAAACGATCATGCACTGTTTTTGGGAATGTAGGAGAGCGCGGGAAGTTTGGAATCAAAGCCCGATATCTTTTGTGATTGATCATGGTAGGGGTGGTGATTTTATGGAATGGGCATATGGGATTGGTCGAAGGTCAGATAAAGCCACAATGGGTTTGTTTTTTGGTCTTTGCTGGGGGATGTGGTCTTCGCGGAATAAAGCTCTTTTCAGTCATGTTATTCATTCGGCTACTGCTACGGTTCAGATGGTGTGCGATCTAATGCAAGGTTTTGAGAGTGTCAACTCCAATGTGTGTGGTATTTCACAGATTAATGGCAATGAGAAGTGGAGACCGCCAACAGGGGAGATTCTCAAAGTGAATTTTGACGGGGCCATGTTTATGCGACAGAAGGTTTGTGGGGTAGGCAAGGTTCTAAAAAGCGGTTGATGGTCGTCAGAAGTGGCGTGACGTGATTCTTGATTCTTGGGTGTAAAGGCCGTAGCGTAACGGTTGCGGTAACCGGAACCGTGAATTTTTTTATTTTTTGCACAATTTGAAAAAAACTTACCGATATGCATATTTTTTTTCCATGATTATATTTATTAGGTTAAAAATAAATATTGATCAATTTTTGTAAATTTTTAAGTATGATCCAATATATTTCATATTTTTAAATCACTATAAATTGAGTTTTTTACATTTTATTTTGATAATTAATGAATTTATATTATACAAAAAATCAATCACTAACTATTATATATAAGATAAATAATGACAAAAGTAAGAGAATAAATAAGATTCTAAATATATATATATATACACACACATATTTTAACCAATCCAAATAGATAATGATCACACTTATTATTATTATTTTCAAACAATATATTTATAGACACACACAAACAAAATGGTTGAGTGATAACAGCTGAATAGAATAGCATAGATCTTACAGCTTCAACAAGTCAATGATATGTTCTTCATCTTCCCTCTTCTCTCTCTCTCTCTCTATCTCTATCTCTATCTCTTGCTCCTCCATTTTCTCTATTTATCTTCCCTCTTCTCACTATCCATCTTCTTTCATTTTCAGCTTTTTTTGTGTGTTTTTTTGAAAGAAACAGTTTGGAACCGTTACGTAACGATACGTAATAGGCCGTTACGGTACATTCACACAGATTTATGACCTTCTGGAACCCACATCCGACACACACTGTGAATCTCAATCCTGCAAAGCGGCAATGAACGTAATGGTGGTAACCGCCAAGCGTTACATGAACGGCGTTCATGTGATTCTGGCCGCTTTTTAAAACCTTGGGGGTAGGGGTTGTGATCCGTGATTTCAAAGGGGCTCCTATTGCAGCTCTATCGGAGCAAATTCCACAGAGGATGGTGGCTGATTGTATTGAAGCTGTGGCTGCTGTTAAGGCTTTGGAGTTGGCAGCAGAGATGGGCTTAACAAAAATTCAATTGGAAGGTGATTCCCTCACTGTGATCAAGGCAATACGAGAGGATGATCATTTTAGTGCTTCGTTTGGTCATTTTGTTCAACATGCCATCACTTGTTGCAAGCAATTCTCGAGCTTCTGTGTCTCGCATACGCGGAGGAATGGTAATATTTTGGCTCACCAGTTGGCTCAAATGGCTAAGGAGGATAATCAGAAAAGAGTTTGGTTGGCTGCGGTTTCGGAGCAGTTATTTCAGGCTTTGTTGAGTGATGTTCCTGTGTTGTAGGGGGTTATGACCTCCACTTTCTAAAAAAATAAAAAAAACAAAGCATCATTTTAATATTTTTAGTGGGAGATTTGAGAATAAATTTAAAATATATATATATATATATATAAAATTAAGTGACTTATAAATATATTTTATTTAAATTTTATTTATTTTTATTTTTTTACTTTTTAAATATTTTAATCAAATACAATGTTAGTAGGGACGGTCACAACAAACCGTAATCATTTTTTTAACTTCATTTTTAATTTTTTAATTTTTTTATTTAGTAATATGATCACGTCTTACTGTTACGTAGGCATCCCCATGCATCCGTAATCATTTTTTTCAGCTTCATTTTCAATTTATTTATTTATTTGTTTAGTAATATGATCACTTCTTACTGTTACGTAGGCATCCTCATGCATTAGTTGTTGAGGAAAGTTACCTCCTAATTTTAAGTTTAGGAATAGATTATTTTATTAATTTTTTAATTAAAATATGAGATAAAAAAATTAATATGTCTGAAATAATTGTTTATTTTTTGGAATATTTACTAGTAAATCCTATCTCACAAATTGTCATTACAACAAAAACACATTTTAATGACACCATATTAGTGGCATGTTCTTAAAAAATATCACAAAAAAAATATTTGGTGGCATTTTTTAAAAAAATGTCATAGAGCCACAAACATATAAGGCTCTAGTGGCATTTCAATTAAAAAAAGTTACTTCACTACAACAAAAATGTCACTACAACAAATTTATACTTTAGTAACACTACACTAGTGGTATGTTTTTAAAAAATACCACAAAAATAAAAATTGGCATTAAGGGCTGGTTTGGAGTGTCCTAAAAAAGTGCATTTTTTGTCTTTTTGGACTAAAAAAGTTGAGAAAAAAATATGGAGGTTTGGGTTAACTTTTTGACTTTTTATGAAAAAATATGTATTAAAAAAATATATAAAAAGAGTGTGTAAGAGATGATTAGTGACAGGTGGGCCCCAGCCGTACAACCGGCTGGAGTGAATTGGAGTAGGAAATTATTAGCTACTTTTTGTACAAAGCACTGGACGGTTTTGTTTGGCCCGTGGGGGTTATCACGGGTCCCATTTTAATAATCTGAACCGTCCAATGTGTGTAAATCGTCGAACACTATGTATCTATAAAAAATCACGTTAATCGGATATCGATAGCTATCTGATCAGATTTATTTATTTTTCAATCATTAATTATAACACCATCCATTTGTTGTAGATAACTGATTTGATCATATAGTTATCGATATCCGATCAATGTGATTTTTTGCAAACATATAATACTTGACGAGTTCTACACATTTAACGGTTCAGATTATCAAAACGGGACCCGTGATAGCCCCCACAAGCCAAACAGCGGTGTGTGTGCAAATCACACCCAATCATTTCATTCAGACCGCTGCCAAGACAAACCGGCTTTTGGTCCATTCGGTGTGTACTTTGGCAAAAAAAAACTAATTTTTTAATTTTTTTTTGGGTGAATAGTGATATCTTTTTGGATTTTGGAGTAACTTTTTGGCTGATTCAGGTTACCCCAAACCAGCCCTAAATGTTTTAGAAAAATGCTACAGAACCACAAACATATAAGGCTTTAGTGGCATTTCAATAAAGAAATGTCACATCAATTTTATGGCATTTTATAAAATAATGACACAAAAAATTATGTTCATGACATTTATCAACAAATGCTACTAAATTTTAGTAACAATGGCATTTTTAAAAAAATGTCAGGACATTAGGTAGGTACAAATTACTTTTTATGGCACTTAGGTAAAAAGTGTCATAAACAAATATTTTATAGTATTTTGAGAAATGCCACTAATCTAAAAACTTTCCAAGCTTATAATGGCATTTTTGAAAAAATAAAAAATGCCAATATATTTTCTAAATTTTTAAAATGCAGTAAATGATTAAAAATAAATAAATAAAACTCAATATATACTACAGGAAAAAGCACATTTGACGACTAAATTTCCTAACCAAAAAAAATTTAGTCGCTGAAAGTATAGCTTTCAGCAACCAAAACAGCATTAGTAGCCAAAAGTAAAGTTTTTTGGCAACTAAACAATTTTAGTAGCCAAAAGTCTACAATTGGTGACTAAAACTAAGTTTGGTCGCTGATTATATGGGTTTTACCGACTAAAAAAATTTTAGTAGCCAAAAGTAAAGCTTTTTGGTGACTAAAAAAATTTTAGTAGCCAAAAGTCTACAATTGGCGACTAAAAAGTAAGTTTAGTTGCCAAAAGTGGCCATTTTTAGGGCGGGAGAACTAAAATCCTAAGGCGGGAATTAAATTTTTTAGCGACTAAAATTTTGGTAGCTGAAAGTGCATCTTCGGCGACCAAATCCGATTTTGGTCGGCAAAAGTTAAGTTTTTTAGCAACTAAAAAATAATTAGTAGCTAAAAGTATAGAATTGGCAACTAAAAAATATTTTTAGTCGCCAAAAGTGGTCCTTTTTTTTATTTTGCTAGTAAATAGTTTATTTTACATAAATTATGTTCAATAAAATAATTATGTTTATACATATACTTTTATATTAATATGGATGTATGTACTATATAAATAATATATGTTGCATATATAATCATATGGTGCTATAGAGGTGTAGTGGGAAGAGTGTGGTGTATAAGGTTTATGGTGTGGGAGGTTGGTGGTTCGAGTCTTCGCAAGAGCGGATCAAATTGTTCTACAACGAATTATCATCACGAATGGCACTTGATAGCGTCACGAATAGTGCCTACCATGACATTAAAGTGTCACTGAAAGATTTTAGTCTTGATGGTGTAATGACACTTATAAGTGTCACTAACTCTTTTTTTAATGGCACTTGATAGTGCCACAGATAATATCTACCATGACATCAAAATATCATTGAAAGTTTTTAGCCATGATGGTGTAGTGGCACTTGCAAGTATCTACCGTGGCACAGATACAAATGACACTTGTTCAAAATGCCACAAGACTAAAAAATGTCATTAAATATAGCGAGCCCGGTTTTCCTCTCATGTTTATTGTATTCCGGACTCTGTTTCGTTGATAGTTGTTATTGTCTGTATTTCATTTCCGTCCTTTAACTCTTTGTATTTGAGTTTAGAATTGTCTTGGACGTGTTTCGAATAGGTTGGTTGAGCTTTTGTCCCAACTCTTATTGCCCAGATTTTTAGTGATCCGCTTAAGCGGATCTTCTTGCACTCGAGCGGAGTTTGCACACTTTCAGCATCTTGTGGGTCTGCAAAAGTACTGCAGGTTTGTTTTTCATGCTTTAGCAGATTTCCTTAAGCTCGAGCAGGTCACGCTCGAGCAGGTATCCTTGCGCTCGAGCGGGTGTTCGATGTCTGTAAAAATACTAGAAGAGTGTAATCTACGCTAGAGCGGGTTCCTTTTTGCGCTCGAGCGGGTGGTGTCTTGTTTTGTGCCTTGGCGCTCGAGCGGGTAGTTTTGCGCTCGAGCGGGTTAAGTTTTTGTGTTTGACGCTCAAGTGTCCTATTCTCCGCTCGAGCGGGTCATACGTATATCAGTTGGCAGCTGGGTCATTTTAGATCATTTTTTCAACTCTCACTCTCTCTCTTACTTTTGAAAACCTATTTTGAGAGCTTCTCTCACTACATTTCACCTTCGCTCTAAGGTTTGATCTAGTTTGAGTGATCTTCTACCTTAGTTCCTTTGCAAAAAGTGTAAAGCTTGGCTTGGGCTACCAATCAATCCAAAAATGTTGGGATTTGGAGCACTTTCGATTTGCTTCACCTTCTCCTTTGGGCTCCGAATTTGAGGTAGGGATAACTACTCATATTTATGGTCTTTGACCTAAACTTGTAGTCATTTTGATGTGATGTTGTAGTTGGGAAAGTTTGGGAGTAAGGGTTTCAGACCTTATAATGTAAAAGAGGGTTTTTTCGTTCCTTTGAGCTATATATGTGTATTTGAGCCTCAAAATGAAGTTATTGAGGTCTATTGATAATATTTGGACTTTTGTGTCAATATTGGGAGAAATGAGGGAAAATGCCATATTTGGGTTTTATTGGGTCATTAGTGTAATTAATGACTTTCATTGTGAAATAGTGGAATTGGGAAGTTATGAGAAAGGATGGTGGAGTTGGATTGATTAATCACTTACTTTTGAAAATATCGATAATTTATCTATCGATGCATTTGTTATTTGTTTAGAAATAATTGCTTTGGTCTATCGGTAGAGGATAGTCATGATTGTTGTAGACACTGTATGTTGATTAGGGATAACTGAAACTAATCACGTTGAATATGTCATTGAATATGACGGTTGGAATAATACATCGAATCTGTGTATTGATTGATCGTGTATATGATAATTGTTTATATACATTGTTTTGTGTGGGAGGAGATAGGGGATGTACTCCACGTTTTAGGGGAAGACAAGGGATGGACTCCTAAACCGGATGTTATTTGGGAGGAGATAGGGGATGGACTCCATTGATACAGCAAATCTGTGTATCATTTATGAAGTATGGAAGTGTTTTATTATGACATTGATACAGCAAATATGTGTATCTATTGTGAAGTATGGAAGTGTTTGTTATGAATTTTAATTCATTTGAATTGTTGATATTGGAAAGGTTTTTAACATGAGCCGTAGTCTCATAGGAATTGTTTGTCCAGGTTCTGAGCCATGTTTATAAATAGAAATTTGTTAAGTAAAGGAAAGTAAGATGAAGATGGACATATTTGTCACGGGATTGGATGGTGTTGTAAGTTGGTTGACCAGTGTTAACATTTTTCGAATGCTCATGTTTTAGTCATTGTTCATATTATGTTTAGCATATCTTTACTGGGCGTTGACTCACCCTATATGGGACATCATTTTCAGGTGCAGGTGTTATGCCCCCTCTAAGGACTTAGCTTGGGAGGTTTTAGTAGCTGAAGGCTTATTTTTTTGTAATTATTTTGTGTATTACATGTAATTCAAGCCAAAGGCTTATTTTGTGTTTTGAGTTAGTACTCTCCTTTTGTAACCAAGTGTTGGCTTGGAAAGTTGTAAGCCCGTAGGGCATTTACTTTTGTTGTCAACATGTAATACCTTTGGATTAAATACTCTAATGAATGGAAATATGTTTATTTTTCCTATATTTATGGATGTCACGAATGTATGATTTATGGGTTTATTTTGAAGGCGTTACAACTTGGTATCAGAGCGTACCGGGTTCGAATACTTTGGTTACGCGGGAAGTTGTTAGTACCACGATGGATTTGTCTCGCTTGTTAGAGACTTAAGTGTAATGTTATATGCTTATGTGATAACATGCTTATGTAACTATATGGGTATGGGATTTGGTTTCTAGGATGCTGATTGGATCCTTGGATTTCTGTGAGTCTTGTTGGAAAAGCACTTAATCAATGCTGTTTCTAACTGGAACTCTAGTTACACCTTGGGACTATCATTATCCGGAAATGAAATTCGAAAGTGCTTATGTGATTATGTGCTTACGTGGAATGAATTACAGTTATCCATGTATTAGGACGCGAGTGAAATAGTTTCGACACATTTGTGAATGTGCTAATGTTTTCATTACCTTTATTAGGATGTCAGGACGATGATGTGGTGGTAGGCGAGGTAGGCCTAGGAGGCAGGAGATGCCTATACCGGATAAAATTCCGGCGCAGCAAGAAGGGGTTGGCCAAGCCAATGTGGCCGAGCCAGTAAGTCAAGAGGCCATTGGCGCCTTAGCCCACGAGATGGCAGGAGCGTTGACGAAATCTATGGGCATTCTCAGGGCTGAGAATCAAGCCCAGGCCCATGTAGTTGAGGCAGGGTCTTCCTTTCTGAAGAGGGAGTTCTTCCGGTCTAATCCAGACGAGTTTGTGGGGGATCCGAAAGAACCACTAAAGGCTGATGAGTGGCTTGAGCAAATGACGAAGACGTTTGAGCTGCTTGGCATCGAAAACGGGGCTTTGAAGGTGACCTTGGCGTCTTTCCAGTTGAAGGGAGATGCGGGTCAGTGGTGGAAGTTCATGAGGGGTCGTATTGGTGATACATGGGAGGCCTTTGTAGACGCTTTCAGAGAAGTTTTGTCTCCACTGTTAGGAGAAGTTGAGGACTAGTTCATCGGCTCAAGCGCTTGAGTATGCCAAAGGTCAATTTGAGGCCGCATTTACCAGTCTATCCAGGTTTGCACCTCAGCTTGTGGCGTCTGAGGAACGCCGTTGTCTGGAATTTGAGAGGAAGTTGAGGCATGGACTCAAGACCAGAGTTGGGGGATCCATGACCTGGGAGTATGGGTGCCTTGTGGATGCCGCGGCCCATATGGAGATTATGATGCACAAGGAGGAGAAGAGGATGAGGGGCTCCAAAAGGAGTCAGGATGGCCAGGGGGATGGTAGGAGGTAGAGAGGTTCTAACCCTCAGCAATCCCTGGGTGCTTTTGTGAGGTCTACCTTTCCAGTGCCGAGTGCAGGTTCTGGGAGAGGCAGTCAGGGAGACATTACTTGTTACAAATGTGGTCAGCTGGGCCACAAGTCTCCAGCTTGCCCTCAGAGGGGAGGAGGGCAGAGAGCAGCTTCATCTTCGGCTTGACCTTATAGCCAAAGTTAGGGTAGAGGCCAGCCGCTCTCTTGTTACCAGTGTGGTAAGGCAGGGCACTTGAAGAGGTATTGCTCGCAGTTGAGTGGCACATCTGGCGCATCTGGTTCGAGGCAGACGCAGAGTTTTCAGCCAGCACAGTCAGTCCAGGCCTCGAGGGCCAATCATGGAGCTTTATCGTCGATCGTACAGGCAATCTTTTTGCTCAAAGGTGAGCATGTAGATCGAGGCCTCTGAGGCGTGTGTATCTTATTACAGCAGATCTTGTGCAAGCTCCATCTGTTGTGAGAGGTACCTTTTTGTTTTGCAACTCGGTTGCTAATGTGTTGATTGATACAAGTGCATCCCATTCTTTTATATCTGTTGCATTTGCATCTATTTTGGGTTTGGGGTTGGAGTTGGCACAGTTAGCATCTCCTATTTGTGTTGTATCACCTGTTGTGGGTGAGTTAATTTTGAAACAAGGGTATCGGGGCTGTAATATAGAGGTCGTCGACTGCCGGTTTCCATTTTCTATTGTAGTAATGGTTATGTCGGGTTTTGATGTGATTTTGGGTATGGACTGGCTATCGTCATACCGGGCTGTTATTGATTGTTACCGCCAGAGGGTCACTATATGTACCTTGAGCGGGGATTGTTTCCATTTCTTGGAGGATCGGGTCAATAGTGTGTTGATACCAGTTTATAATCTGCGAGGGCGGAGTGAGCTTAGTTTTCTTCTCGCTAGCTGTATAAGTAGTGAGTATGATGAGACCCAGACTGTATTGCCCAATAGTGGTTTGTGAGTACTCGGACGCCTTTCCCGAGGATCTTGTTAGTTTGCCACCACATCAAGAGGTGGAGTTTTCCATTGATTTAGTGCCCGGCTGTAGACACCCTATTTTTGACCGACCTTAAGACTCAGATGTCATCGATTGAGCACTCGGTGATGGCGCATGTTGTGCTCATTCTGAGGTTTCGGAGTTTCGGCTGAGAGCCTTACCCCCAGACCTCGGGACCCTTTTGTGCTTTGCCTCGGTTTGCGAGCCAGGTCTTGTTTTGTTTTCCCGAAGGGAAGGAGAGGTCTCATAGACCATCTCTCAGTGGCCGTAGGCTACTTTTTGTGGTCGTAGGCCACTTTTCCCGTTTAGAGACCAGTTTCCGGTTTTCAGAGCCGTCGGCCGTGTGCCTCGATTCGGGACCGCTTAACTTTCTCCATTTGGCACGGTTTTTGGCACACACCTTGCTTCCTCTCTCTAGAGGGACGCTGTGGCTCGGGAGACCACCTTTGTGGTCGCACGCCACTTTCGATGCTTAACAGCCTGTTTTCGGGGCACCCGACTGCGCGTTTTGACCCCGAACCCTCGTTTTGCATCCGTCTTGTTTTATTTTTGGTATGGACCTTGTTTACCTTGTTTGGGAGGTGGTACAAGGGTGGGAGACCACCTTTTCACCTTGGAGACCACTTTTCTCCCGCCAACTGGTTTTCTTGTCAGGAAGCTGGCTTTCTTGGTCTTTAAGCCACATTTACTGGTCTCCCACCATACCACTACCTTGCATTCAATGTAGAGACCATCAAATGGGGCTGCCGACCACCTTTTATTGAGTTAAACCTTTTGAACTGGTCGGCCGACCAGGGGAAGTGGTCGGCCGACCACCTGAACTGGTCGGCCTGCCTCCCATAGTTTTGTCTTTGTGAGTTGTTGCGGTGAAGGCCTAGATCGGATCCTCCATACACGTGTATGGAGGATCTTCAACCTTGGTTTTTAGCTTCTTTGAGAAGCTTTGGTCCCTTTTGGCTATAAAGGAGGGCCTCCCCCTCCTTTGTGAGGGTTGAGAAGTTTGTTGAATGCATACAATACATCTCCCTCTATATCTCTCTATTTTGGCTCAAAAAGTTTATTGTTCTTGCACCTTTGCACACCACCTCATAGCCTAACCTTTCCACCATTACTTGGAGCTTCTTGGAGGCCATTTTTAGAGGTTAAGGAGTTGGGTTTTGGGTCCAGAAGTTACTATCTTGCTAAGCCTCAAGGGTAACACACTTTTTCCCTCTTTTAAGCTTTATTTTGATCCATCTCTTAGCCTTATTTGTATGCATATTTGAGCTTTGTTGTCAACTGAAAAAAAGTCTTGTTTTGAGGTCCTTTTGATGTTTGTTTAGGTCATTTTGTTGTTGGGGGTCATTTACCCCCTTGCATGCTTCATTTTGCCTTGTTTTGAGCCATTCCCTAAGGCCTTTGTGTTGACCTTTGCTTGTCCTTTTCACCACTGAAATCCAACGGATTTTCAGTGGTTAACATGTGCTTTTGAGAGCCAAAATCAGAGAGGGATGACACTCTCCCTCCTTGTCTTGTTCACTAGCATTTTTGGCCTTACAAAGGAGCCTTCATTTGCACACCTCCAAGCCTTGTTTCAGGCCCTTTTCAGTGACTTTTAGGGCCTGCCTAGGCTCTATCTAGAGTTGGTTTTGTCACCTTGGGTGTGTCTCTTGCATGTGTAGAATAACCCCTCTTATAGCCTATCAAAAGAGCATGACATTCTTGCATGCATTGATCATGTTTCAGTGGGTTTTTGGGCTTTATTTGACATGTCATGTCTCTGAATTTTTCTGGTTTAGTGGCCTCTTGAATGCTTCATATGCTTATAGTGTAAACTATGCTCACTAGCTTCCATTGCATGTTGTTCTGGCCATTGATTCTACGATATTTTGGCCATGTTCTAAACTGATTTTATCCATAATTTGGGCTGCCTTAGCTCTATTTTGAGGTCCCATGGTCGAATGATGCTTGCCATGCATGCTTGTAGTGTAATACCCTTGCCTAGCTTCGAGTTTTGAAGCCTCTTGCATGCTTAACTTGAGTTGTTTTCATGTTTTGGCATCATTGAACATGTTATTTCAGAGCTTATACTTATGCCATATTCCCATGTTTTTCACTCTTTAAATGCGTTTGAGAGTTGTGCTTGTATGCCTCATTTTTGGGCTATTGCATGAGCTTCATTTTTGTGCATTGCAAGCCATCATTTTAGTCCATTTTGCCACTATTTTGGGTCTGCATAGGGACTTTTTGGGGTTGATTTGGTCATTTGGGCATCGCTTTGCATACCTCTAGTGTAATGCACTTCACTAGTTTCGATAATTGTGCCATCCAACATGCATTGGGTGAGTTGTTGACATGATTCGGGACCATCTTGCATGTCATTTCAGAGCTGAAACATGTGTCATTGTATGCCATATTTCATCCTTGTCATGCTTTGGTAGAGTTACACTTTGTTCCTTAAGTTTAGTCCCTTGCATTTGTGCATGTTTGCATGTACCTTGTTGCCTCATTTTCATCATATTGGCCACTGATTTGGATGTGGCTGAGGCCCATCCATCTTGGTTTAAGTCCATCTTGCATTGTGTGTGCCCTATAGTCCATGTTATCGCATGTTTGATCATTGCATTGCGTATGCCTCGTTCATAACATTGTGTATGTTAGTGCATTGTGTATGCATATCATATAATCCATGTGCATTGAGTATGCCATTGATTAGTTCATAGCATTGTGTATGCCATTTGCATGCTTGCATGTCATTCTGTGCATCTTCGCATCACTTAGTTGCATTGCATTTAGATCGCATGCTAGAGTTGCATTTGTTCATACATTGTTTGTTGCATTGTGTATGGAGTAGGGTTTAGTCCAAACATGGGAAACGAGGGACGTTTCGTACTCAAAGTGACGAAACGTGCCTCGATTCTTGGTCACCGACACTCTTGACTATCCATGATAGAGTTGTTGGCTTTAGGTGTTTACATGTGCATTCATTTCACATTGAGTTGTGCAATTCGACTCCTCGGCCATCATGCATCGGGATACGTGATTGATGGCACAAGGATCGAGGACTACACTCCCTAGAGCTTATGCAATGACAGGGAGAGTGGTCGGTCACACATATGTTGAAAATACTTTGCCTTCTCTCTCTCTTGCCTTTGTTGCAGAAAATACAAAAATCAGGAGAAGAAACTGGCCGGCCGACCAGGTTTTCTGGAAGGCCAACCACCTTTTCTGATTTTCACCACCAAGGGTGGTCGGTAGGTGGTCTCCAATGCCTATAGCTGGTCGGTAGCCTTCCCCTAGATTCCCAGGGCGGAGTTTCATCTCCTTGGAGCTTTGTGCAAGTTTCTGAGTTCAATTGCAAACAAAGGCGAGTTGAGACATCACGATGGATTTCCCGACAAGGCGACTTGAGCATGTATGCATCCTTTATCATTCAGAACAGAGCTGAGGCAGTCCATTTCATGTTGCTTGCATGCTAATTTATTTGCTTCCTTAGTTTAATTTGCTAATTAATTAATGTTGTATAATATTTAGCTGTAATTCGTTATTCATTTTGGTTGTGTAATAACTAGTTTAATTAGCTTAGATTAGCTAGTTGGTTCTGTATTATTTATTCGGACCCTCCGCGAGAGGGCAAACTTTGTAATAAGTGTGCGTGTGTGTGATGCATGTCTTCCAACCCTACATCTTTCTCTTTTTTATTTACCAGCTTATGATGGTTAGTTTTAGGGCATGTTTTAATTAGCATCTATATGTTCGCATGTTAGCATTCATTCATCTGTATTGCATGAATCGGCTCGGCGCATCATGCTAACTGCATTGTATTTCAATTCCAAATTGAATACATGTATCGATTGTTGCATCTCATATGCCATCTTAGAATAGCCGAGCCTATTGTAGTTGCATTTTTGCATGTGTTGCATTAGGCATTCTTAGCATAGTTAGGATTCATGCATGATTTCTAATTAGCTTCTTTCTTTGGCTCGGAGTACTCGGTAAGTGTTTATGCTTTAGCATTCTTGCATGTGTGTGAGTGACTGCCATGATAGCATGCTTACCATGGGGCTATGTGCTTATGTGATATAACTGCCTGAATGCCTGTGGGTGAAGGTTGGGTTGCTTGAGTTGGAATAATTCGTCGACACCCGTGTTTTAGCCTACTTGCGAGTAGCAAACTTCAATCCATTTTCAAAATAAACGGATATACGATGCTTTGTTCCAACTCAGGCAATCCAGTCTATACTTGTATGATGTGTGCATCACATAGTAATTCTAGGCTAATAAACCGGAATAAGAGCACATGTGTTTTCAAAAACTCGATATCATACTTAGTAGTGGCCGATCTTTGATCGGGCGAACGGGGTTGCTCATGAAATGACCTTCCCCAATCATACCCAAGTTCCCGAGCTGAGGCAACTTTGGTGATGACGGACACGTGGCCTTAGGCACGAGTCAGGGTTTTCTAAATTCGCCCAAAACAAAATATTTAGGTGGCGACTCTGTATCTAGCAAAGTAGTCCATGTTTGACACTTCTTTCTAAAAATCTGTTTTTCAAAACAATTTGCCGGATTTGGACTCTTTGGTGATTTATCGGTCTCGCATTGCACTTTGTGGGATTAGATTCAGAACCGTGACATTTGAGTCCGAACTGTAGTGAGCCCAATGAACAAAACAGAATTTCTCCCGGGACATTCAGGGACGTCTACACCGGCATAGCGCCGATTTCCATGGCACCTTATCGTTTTGCCCCAGCCGAGTTGTGTGAGTTGAAGATTCAGCTCCGGGAATTGCTAAATAAGGGCTTTATTCAACCTGGTACTTCGCCATGGGGAGCACCAGCTCTCTTTGTTAAAAAGAAAGATGGTGTCTTGAGACTTTGTATCGATTACCGGAAATTGAATCGGGCTACGGTTAAGAATAACCCGTATAGATGATCTGTTTGACCAGTTGAAGGGGTCCCGTTGTTTCTCTAAGATAGACTTGAGATCGGGTTACCACCAGTTGAGGGTCAGGGAGGAGGCTATTCCGAAAACGGCATTCTATACGCGGTATGGCCACTATAAGTTTCTGGTGATGCCTTTTGGGCTCACCAATGCACCGGCAGTGTTTATGGATTTGATGAACCGGATATTTCGGGAATTCTTAAATCGTTTTGTAGTCGTTTTCGTGGACGACATTCTGATTTATTCACCTTCGGAGGAGGAGTACGAAAAACACTTGAGAGTGGTGCTTGAGTTGCTTAGAGCCCATAAGCTGTATGCCAAGTTTGGGAAGTGTGAGTTCTGGCTAAGAGAGGTTAAATTCTTAGGCCATGTAGTCTCCGGAAAATGGGTGTCTGTTGATACATCCAAGATAGAGGCAGTACAGGATTAGACACAGCCTAAGAGTGTTTTTGAGATCCGTAGTTTTCTAGGATTAGCTGGGTATTACTGCCAGTTTGTGAAAGATTTTTCCAGGCTAGCTTCGCCATTGACTAGATTGACGTGAAAAGGGGTCAAGTTTGTATGGAGTGAGACTTGTGAAAAGTCGTTCCAAGAGTTGAAAGTTAGACTTACCACCGCTCCAGTTTTGATTATTCCGGAGAGAGGTTTGGGTTATGTGGTTTATTGTGATGCCTCACGAGAGGGTTTGGGTTGTGTGTTGATGTGAGAGGGGAAAGTGGTAGCCTATGGCTCACGTCAGTTGAAAATACACGAGGGGAATTACCCTACTCATGACCTAGAACTAGTAGCAGTAATTTTTGCCTTGAAGATTTGGAGGCACTACCTTTATGGTGAGAGATTCGATGTGTTCTCGGATTATATGTGTCTGAAGTATCTGTTTACATAGAGAGACTTGAATTTAAGGCAGAGAAGATGGATGGAGTTCATTGAGGATTATGACTTTGAGCTGTACTATCACCCGGGAAAGGCCAATGTTGTGGCCAATGTCCTTAGCAGGAAATCCATTAGTCATGTAGCTTGTATAGCCATCCGGGAGTGGGAGATGTTGGGTGCACTTGGTGAGTTTGATTTGCTTTTGGGTGAATCCATTGAGGCTGCAGCCTTGTTTTCTGTTGTTGCGCAGCCTACACTTGTGACTCGAGTGTTAGAGGCACAGAGAGATCACCTTGAGGTAGAATCCCTCCGAGAGAATATCTCCAATGGGAAGGTTGAGAAGGGTTTGACTGTGTATCCCGACCTGAGTGTGAGATACCGAGACCGTCTGTTTGTGTCAGAGTCTTGCCGAGAGGAAGTACTCCGAGAGTTTCACCATTCACGCCTTGCGGTGCATCCGGGAGGCACTAAAATGTATCGTGATTTGGGTCGCCAGTTTTGGTGGCAGGGGATGAAGAAAGATGTGGCAGTTTTTGTGTCTAAGTGCCTTACTTGTCAGCAAGTGAAGGCCGAACATCAGAGGCTAGTGAGTTTGTTGCAACCCTTGCCTATTGCCGAGTGGAAGTGAGAGCATGTCACTATGGACTTCCTTGTAGGTCTTCCGAGGACTCAGTGGGGTAGTGATGCTATTTGGGTGGTTGTAGACCGGTTGACTAAGTCAGCTCACTTTATTCCTATGTGCGTGAGAGATTTGGTAGATCATCTTGACGACTTGTATATTCGGGACATAGTGAGGTTGCACAGGGTCCCAGTGTCGATCGTCTCAGATAGAGATCCACGTTTTACTACTAGGTTGTGGCAGAGTTTGCAGAGTGCCTTGGGCACTAAGTTGACCTTTAGCACGGCTTATCATCCTCAGACTAACGTGCAGTCCGACCGTACTATTCAGATCCTTGAGGATATGCTTCGAGGTTGTGTCCTTGACTTTAGTGGGATGTGGGAGAGGCACTTGCCCTTGGTGGAGTTTGCCTACAACAACAGTTTCTAGTCGAGTATCGGTATGGCACCGTTTGAGGCCTTGTATGGCCGACCTTGTAGGTCTCCAGTGTGTTGGGCCGAGGTGGGTGATGCACCTTTGTTGGGCCTGGAGTTGGTTCGAGAGACAACAGAGAAAGTTGAGCTTATTCGTAGGAGGCTTGTTACAGCCCAGAGTCGCCAAAAGAGTTATGCCGACCGTAGGAGGAGGCCTTTGGCATTTGAGGTGGGTGATCATGTTTTTCTGAAAATATCACCTAGGCCGAGTTTGATGAGGTTTGGGAAGAGTGGGAAGTTGTCCCCTTGGTTTATTGGTCCTTTTGAGATCCTTGAGAGGATTGGGGAGGTTGTATACCGTTTAGCTTTACCGCCGCAATTATGCGGAGTGCATGACGTATTTCATGTTAATATGCTTTGGAAGTACGAGCCGGATCCATCACATGTATTGGATTGGACCGACTTAGAGGTTGATGAGGATGCCTCATATGAGGAGAGATTGGTTCGGGTCTTGGATAGGCGGGATCAAGTCTTGCGAGGCAAGCCCATTCCTTTGGTAAAGGTTTTGTGGAAACATCACGGAATGGAAGAAGCCACTTGGGAACGTCAGTTGGAGGTCCGAGAGAAATATTCGGATCTATTTGTGGATGTTTGAGCATATGTTGTATATTTTGCTGTATTGATAAACTTTAAGTGTCTTGAATATGTCTTAAGTTGTAAAACATTGTATATGTTTCGGTTTATGGAAATATTATGGAACTTGCCTTGAAATAGAAGTTTATTTTAACATTGCATATGTTAATTCGGTTTCAAAAATGCAAATTTATTGATTGGCATTGAATGTGTAATTGAATGGTGGAATATGTGTTGAAATTGATAAATTTCAAGGGGAAGTATGTTGATAATGCGTACTGAGTAATGTATTGTGATTTGCCTCTTGAAAAGAGATGAGATGACCAGTAATAGGTCAGGTTGTTGAATATTGAGTTGTAATATTGTTAAGAATTGAGAAAAACATGTTTTTGAAACTTGTATCTAATTTCGGGGAGAAAATTCTTTAAGGGGGGGAGGTTATAGCGATCCCGGTTTTCCTCTCATGTTTACTGTATTCCGGACTCTGTTCCGTTGATAGTTATTGTTGTCTATATTTCATTTCCGTCCTTTAACTCTTTGTATTTGAGTTTAGAATTGTCTTGGGCGTGTTTCGAACAGGTTGGTTGAGCTTTTGTCCCAACTCTTGTTGCCCAGATTTTTAGTGATCCGCTCGAGCAGGTCTTCTTGCGCTCAAACAGAGTTTGCACACTTTCAGCATCTTGTGGGTCTGCAAAAGTACTGCAGGTTTGTTTTTCACGCTCGAGTGGATTTCCTTACGCTCGGGCGGGTATCCTTGTGCTCGAGCGGGTGTTCGATGTCTGTAAAAATACTAGAAGAGTGTAATCTATGCTCGAGTGGGTTCCTTTTTGCGCTCGAGCGGGTGGTGTCTTGTTTTGTGCCTTGGCGCTCAAGCTAGTATTTTTTGCACTCGAGCGGGTTAAGTTTTTGTGTTTGATGCTCGAGCGTCCTATTCTCCGCTCGAGCGGGTCATACGTATATCAGTTGGCAGCTGGGTCATTTTAGATCACTTTTTCAACTCTCACTCTCTCTCTTACTTTTCAAAACCTATTTTGAGAGCTTCTCTCACTACATTTCACCTTCTCTCTAAGGTTTGATCTAGTTTGAGTGATCTTCTACCTTAGTTCCTTTGCAAAAAGTGTAGAGCTTGGCTTGGGCTACCTATCAATCCGAAAATGTTGGGATTTGGAGCACTTTCGATTTTCTTCACCTTCTCCTTTGGGCTCCGAATTTGAGGTAGGGGTAACTACTCATATTTATGGTCTTTGACCTAAACTTGTAGTCATTTTGATGTGATGTTATAGTTAGGAAAGTTTGGGAGTAAGGGTTTCAAACCTTATAATGCAAAAGAGAGTTTTTCGTTCCTTTGAGCTATATATGTGTATTTGAGCCTCAAAATGAAGTTATCTCGGTCTATTGATAATATTTGGACTTTTGGGTCAATATTGGGAGAAATTGGGGAAAATGCCATATTTGGGTTTTATTGGGTCATTAGTGTAATTAATGACTTTCATTGTGAAATAGTGGAATTGGGAAGTTATGAGAAAGGATGGTGGAGTTGGATTGATTAATCACTCACTTTTGAAAATATTAATAATTTATCTGTTGATGCATTTGTTATTTATATAGAAATAATTGCTTTAGGCTATCGGTGGAGAATAGTCGTGATTGTTGTAGACACTGTATGTTGATTAGGGAAAACTGAAACTAATCACGTTGAATATGTCATTGAATATAACGGTTGGAATAATACATCGAATCTGTGTATTGATTGATCGTGTATATGATAATTATTTATATACATTGTTTTGTGTAGGAGGAGATAGGGGATGTACTCCACGGTTTAGGGGAAGATAGGGGATGGACTCCTAAACTGGATGTTATTTGGGAGGAGATAGGCGATGGACTCCATTGATACAGCAAATCTGTGTATCATTTATGAATTATGGAAGTGTTTTATTATGACATTGATATAGCAAATATGTGTATCTATTGTGAAGTATGGAAGTGTTTGTTATGAATTTTAATTCATTTGAATTGTTGATATTGGAAAGGTTTTTAACATGAGCCGTAGTCTCATGGGAATTGTTTGGCCAGGTTCTGAGCCATGTTTATAAATCGAAATTTGTTAAGTAAAGGAAAGTAAAATGAACATGAACATATTTGTCATGGGATTGGATGGTGTTGTAAGTTGGTTGACCAGTGTTAACATTTGTCGAATGCTCATGTTTTAGTCATTGTTCATATTATGTTTAGCATATCTCTACTGGGCGTTGGCTCACCCTATATGGGACATCATTTTCAGGTGCAAGTGTTATGCCGTCTCCAAAGACTTAGCTTGGGAGGTTTTAGAAGCTGAAGGCTTATTTTTTTGTAATTATTTTGTGTATTACATGTGATTCAAGCCAAGGGCTTATTTTGTGTTTTGAGTTAGTACTCTCCTTTTATAACCAAGTATTGGCTTGGAAAGTTGTAAACCCGTAAGGCATTTACTTTTGTTGTCAACATGTAATACCTTTGGATTAAATACTCTGATGAATGGAAATATGTTTATGGATGTCACGAATGTATGATTTATGGGTTTATTTTGAGGGCGTTACTTTAAACCAATAGTTTTGTGGCACTTTCAAATGTCACTAAACTAAGAAAATGTTGTAATGTGTTAAACCAATCAGTCCCAACTTTATACTTTTGTTCCGTTTAGTCCTGCTGGTGGAGAGATTTATGCCCATGTGGTCCTATTTTCCATGTTTGGCGTAACTTACTGGATGATTGTACCCTTTTTTGTTTGATTGGAACAAGTATGACGGGATCACTTCTGTGTTTAAACACATTGAAAATTACTTTTGGATGTTCTGAATGATACCGTCATTGTGTAGTTGTTGATTGTGGGTGGGCCAACATTACTTTAGGTCAATGTGGCAGTGGAAATTTGGGGTTGTGTGTTAGTGTTTGTGGTTGTGTGTTTGACAAGTGTGTGTCAACTAAAGTGGCATAAAAGGGAGGTCAATGTGGAGTGGAAATTTGGGTGTGTGTGTAACAACCCATATTTTTAATTATTCTGTAGAATTTATACTAATATTATTTAATCTCAGTTCGGAAAATATATAATTTATTATATATTATTATGTGTAATTTTGTAAAATAATATAATTATTATGAATCTAGGGGTCAAAATAATAATAATAATAATAATAATAATAATAATAATAATAATAAATGTGGTAGTAAAATAAATAATTAATTTTCTATTGGTATGTGATAATGTGTAATTTAATTAAGAATTAATTAATTTATATAATTATATTAAAATATTGGGTTAAAGGGTAATTATCTTAAATATCTATTAAGGATATGAACGAATCATGAAATTAAATATCGAATCTGGGAGACAGAGATGGCCTGGCCACGTGTTAGCCAACCAATGGCCTCACCTCCTTATAAATAGGGAGGTGATTCGACTGGGTGAAGAGAAAGAAAAGGAAAAGAAAGAAAAGAAAAAAGGAAAGGAAAAAAAAAAGGAAGAGAGAAAGGAAGAAAAAATAGTAGAAGTTGAGAGGGTTTTTGATAGTGGAAAAAAAGAGTGAGGTATTAAGGTTAAGGTGAGTTATATTATACCTTGAGTTATCAAAATGTATTTTACGTATATTTTGACTTACCAAAATCTATTTTATATAAGTTATGTTTTATTAGTATATTAATAAAAGTTATGTTTTATAAAGATTTCAGTTACATGAATTATTTTCTGAATCCTATTTGTGAAAGTGAAGCCCATGGATATGTTTGTTTATATTTTAAAGAATATTTGGTTATGACCTTATAAACAATTATGTTTTGTAAGTATCACCACAGAAGTCTCACGCCTTGGGGAACTTAAATAACCATTGGCCTCTGTTTGATCACCTTGTGGTCCTCTGTTTGTCATGGACCCATTGACCTCTGTTCTGTGTGAAGCTAAGTGCTATATTATTGTGGGAGCCACCTTTAGAATCCGTACGAGCCACCTCTTGAATTCGTACCTCTGTTCTGTGCGGAGCTAAGTGTTACACTATTGTGGGAGCCACCTCTAGAATCCGTACGAGTCACCTCTTGAATCCGTACCTCTGTTCTGACTATCACTTCTGTGACCTCTGTTATGTTCTGTTCAGTACCGTGATTATGGTCATTTACTTACATAATTTTTGTATTTCAGTTTTGCTACTTAAATGAGCAGTTTCTGCCACTTAAAGGATTTATTCACCAAACTGAGTTATGTAAATGTTTTGGCCTAACTAACTATTCATAGTTATTTCGTAACCCTTATACTCTTGGTATAATATTTCTTACTCTGCCATGTGCTTATAGTTGTTTACCAATTTTCAAGAAACAATGCAATTCAGAAATAGCTTTTGGAAAGTCTTAGACGCGAGGCTGCGGAATAGACACACACAGCACCTTTATGATATTTTTATATGTAAATATCGACCTTTTTAGTCAATAAATTTTGTAATAAAAATAGAAGCTCCGATGATTATTTTGATACCCTCATTTAAATATTACTTCCGCTCGCGTTTATTAATTTGTTTATGAATTGGCCATAGGTAACTTCAGTTACTGGCCATCACGATGCTTAACCCTTGGGTACGGGGAGTGGGTCGTGACAAATAGTATTAGAGCAATGGTTTATTAAAATAAAAAATAAAAAAAAAATCATCATTGGAGTATAGGACACTCGTACATTTAAGAAGTAGGATAACGGGTAATTAGTACCTAAATATTACATTTTCTTAGTCGATTTAATTATATTATAATTTTATATGATTATATATATATAATAAATTTTTTTTTAGTGTGCCTAATTTGTGAAGGATATTAGATATAGTTTATATTTGTTATAGTAAAAGAAGGACAAGAAAAGAAGGATGTCGGACTCAAGCACCCACCAAAATTCTAATATAATTAAATACATATAATTTTCAGTTCAGTATTCAAAAAAAATTTTATTTTGATGTTTTTTTTAAAGTGGGTTCAAATTATAAAGATACTAATTTTGAAACTATTTCCCATCAATGAAAAGTTCATCTCAAAATTTTCAATTCTTGCATATAATTCTGTCATTGTGCTCTCATTTTTATTTATTTTTATCGTAAACAAAACGAGTGGAAAGTTTTTAAAGTCGCTCCTTATTTCTTATTTTGGCCCAAAACAATTTTTGACAACTAGACAGTGAGTTATTTTTGGTTGAGGTAGTATTTTCTATCAGATTAATCATCTAATATATATTTATCAGAGTGCGCAGCAGATAGCTTACATATGACAAATTTCGATGATGAAATTTTAAAAGGAGAGAAGATTGTAACAATCCAGATTTTTAATTATTCTGTAGAATTTATACTAATATCATTTAATCTCAATTCGAAAAATATGTAATTTATTATATATTATTATGTGTAATTTTGTAAAATAATATAATTATTATGAATCTAGGGGTCAAAATAATAATAATAATAATAAATGTGGTAGTAAAATAAATAATTAATTTTCTGTTGGTATGTGATAATGTGTAATTTAATTAAGAATTAATTAGTTTATATAATTATATTAAAATATTGGGTTAAAGGGTAATTATCTTAAATATCTATTAAGGATATGAACGAATCATGAAATTAAATATCGAATCTGGGAGAGAGAGATGGCCTAGCCATATGTTGGCCAACCAATGGCCTCACCTCCTTATAAATAGGGAGGTGATTCGACTGGGTGAAAAGAAAGAAAAGGAAAAGAAAGAAGAGAAAGAAGGAAATGAAAGAAAAAGGAAGAGAGAAAGGAAGAAAAAATAGTAGAAGTTGAGAGGGTTTTTGATAGTGGAAAAAAAGAGTGAGGTATTAAGGTTAAGGTGAGTTATATTATACCTTGAGTTATCAAAATGTATTTTACGTATATTTTGACTTACCAAAATCTATTTTATACAAGTTATGTTTTATTAGTATATTAATAAAAGTTATGTTTTATAAAGATTTTAGTTACATGGATTATTTTCTGAATCCTATTTGTGAAAGTGAAACCCATGGATATGTTTGTTTATATTTTAAAGAATATTTGGTTATGACCTTATAAACAATTATGTTTTGTAAGTACCACCACAGGAGTCCCACGCCTTGGGGAACTTAAATAACCATTGGCCTCTGTTTGATCACCTTATGGTCCTCTGTTTGTCATGAACCCATTGACCTCTGTTCCGTGCGGAGCTAAGTGCTACATTATTGTGGGAGCCACCTCTAGAATCCGTACGAGCCACCTCTTGAATCCGTACCTCTATTCTGTGCGGAGCAAAGTGCTGTGCGGAGCTAAGTGCTACACTATTTTGGGAGCCACCTCTAGAATCCGTACGAGCCACATCTTGAATCCGTACCTCTGTTCTGACTATCACTTCTGTGACCTCTGTTATGTTCTGTTCAGTACCGTGGTTATGGTCATTTACTTACATAATTTTTGTATTTCAGTTTTGCTACTTAAATGAGTAGTTTCTGCCACTTAAAGGATTTATTCACCAAACTGAGTTATGTAAATATTTTGGCCTAACTAACTATTCATGGTTATTTCGTAACCCTTATACTCTTGGTATAATATTTCTCACTCTGCCATGTGCTTATAGTTGTTTACCAATTTTCAAGAAACAATGCAATTCAGAAATAGTTTTTGGAAAGCCTTAGATGCGAGGCTGCGGGATAGACACACACAGCACCTTTATGATATTTTTATATGTAAATATCAACCTTTTTGGTCAATAAATTTTGTAATAAAAATAAAAGTTCCAATAATTATTTTGGTACCCTCATTTAAATATTACTTCCGCTCGCGTTTATTAATTTGTTTATGAATTGGTCGTAGGTAACTTCAGTTACTGGTCATCACGATACTTAACTCTTAGGTATGGGAAGCGGATCGTGACAGTGTGGAAATGTGTTGTTAGTGTTTGTGGTTATGTGTTTGACAAGTGTGTGTCGACTCCAGTGGCATAAAAGGGCTAATGAGGGTTTGGGACCACATAAAAATAGAGCACAATGTGTTGGTTTGGGATTGGGTTTGTAAGGATATGATGATTGTATTTATTTTTATATTTTTTAACTGCAGGGCTTCTTGTGGATGTATGAATCGGGTTCAGTTTGGTGTGTATGGGTTAACAGGCTGTGTGACATGTGGAACCCACCAAATCCACACTTTGAATACAAAATTCCTTATATGCTTTAGTGTTGTGGGACACTCCAACATGTGTCGCGTGACACAAACTCTCTACATCTTACACCCCATGTGCCCTATACCTCATTCACTCACATACAACAGTAACGCATACATTAATAAGTGCGTTGATGGAAAATACGTCCTTTCACAAATGACAAGACCAAACGGAACATTAGAATACAAATGGGACCAATTGGATCATAAGACCAACGTTTGGGATTTATTGATAAATCTCCCTTTTATTTTTTTACAAAAAAAAACGTGTAAAAAGTAAAAAGAAAGGAAAATCTTTGATTTTTTGATATAGATTATTGGCTTTTAAAATTTTATTTATTTATTTATTTTTTTGTGAATTTTTGACTTTTAGGATAAAATATTGAATTGCAAAACGAGGAAAGTGAGTTGATTTTTTGGCTTTTTGACTTTTTGGCTTCTAACCTAGGCAAAAAAAGTCTCTTTTAGGATATGTTTTTTTATTTTTTTAAACTTTTGTGAGAGAATAAATGAAATGATTATGTTTTTGATATGATATTTTGTCTTATTGAGTTTTTAATCTATTTTGTCTTCTTGTAACTAAAATAACCCTAACCTCACATGTCAAAGATAGCCTAAAAACTTCGTTTGAATTGGCTTTTTGGAGAGAAAATGTAAAATAATTATGGTTTAAATATAATATTTTATCTTATTGACTTTTTAACTTATTTTATTTTTTAGTGACTAAAGGGTTGTTTGAGGTGTTCTAAATAAGTACACTTTTTGACTTTTTAAACTAAAAAATAAAAGAAAAAAATATGGTTGTTTGGAATAACTTTTTGACTTTTTACGAAAAAATATGTATTAAAATATTGTATAAAATAGCAAAATTACCATATTACCCCTAAATATATAATTGCCTACTGACAGTGATGGTATTGTCATGCATACGGTTGGCAGCAAGATGTATAGGACCGGATTGCCTACGGTGCTATTCGGACTGGACGGTGCTGTTTGACCCGTGGGGGCCCACCAGGTGTTCAGTTTTGATAATCAAAACCGTTCAATATGTAGAACTCGTCGAGTACTATATACTTGTAAAAAATCACTTTGATCGGATATCGATAGCTATCTGATCGGATTAGTTTTTTTGTCAACCGTTACTTTGTGTACCGTCCACTTTTTTATACAAAACTGATTTGATCATATAGTTATTGATATCCGATCAACGTGATTTTTTTATAAGTATATAGTACTTGACGAGTTCTACACATTGAACAGTTCAGATTATCAAAATCGGACCTATGATGGGCCCCCACAGGCCGAACAACACCATCTTATGTAAATTTTGTGTGCACCCGCTTGACGAGTTCGTACCATCACTTTAGACCAAAACATCACTTCAGCCAAAAAGTTGGTTTGTACTTTTTTTTGGGGAATTTATATATATATATTTTTTTTTTTTTTTTTTTTTTGTAAATAGTGATAACTTTTTAATTTTTTTTAATAACTTTTTAACTTTTTTTCAAACATGCTAAACCAATCCGTAGTCCCAACTCAACCCAACCCACATAGCCAAATGAAGCTTTAAATTCAACAATCTACAAATTCAAAATTTAACCACATTCGTGGTATTCCATATTCTACTATACCCTATACTATACTTTCACAATAAATTTTGAGATAATTATCATAAGGGTCCAGCTTGTCTTCAATTGAAGATCAAGACTGGACCGTCCAGTCCGGTCTGTGGGTCCATTTTTGAGCTCGTTTTCGATAATTCGAATTGTTCAATGTGTAGAACTTGTTAAGTACTATATTCTTGTAAAAAATCACATTGATCGAATATCGATAGTTATTTGATTGGATCAGATTTCTATCAACCACTTATTTTTTTCTCGTTCATTTTTTTATACAAAACTAATCTGATCAAATAACTATCAATATTTGATCAACGTGATTTTTTATAGAAATATAGTACTTGACAAGTTCTACATATTGACGGTTCATATTATAGAAACGAGGCCCAAAAATAAAACTAGGGGTGTGCATAATACTGCCAAAACTGTCGAAACCGTCAAAATCGCACCGAACCGCACCGCCAAGGCAAATTTGTTATTATTTACCAATCGAACTGTCGGTTTTTAGTAAGAAAAATGACAAATTCTAGTGACACTTTTATCAATCCGCCGGTTTCTATTTTTCTTCCAAACCGCACCGACTCCCACCGCTATTAAATCATGTTTTATAAGATTCTAAAAATTCTTTTTTACTTAAGTTTACTTGTTGTTCTATACCTTAGAATATAATATTACATTACTGCTCGAGGAGAATTCAAGATGTCAGTAATCCAAAATAAAGTTGGATTCCAATTCACTTTTCAATCTTTTTTTTTTTTTTTTTTTTTCTGGCCATGTTGCAAGCTTGCATCAGCTCACTTTTCAATATAAATACTTTTTAACGGTAAACATTTTCAATATATTGTAAACCCTGAATGATATTAATTTTATGTATTGTATTTGATCATTGTAGCTTCCACAGATGCTTGTAATGAACTGATGGCATAGTCATTGATATTATCATGTTCGTGCTACACTTGCTGCATTAGAAGAAAGCTTCGCAAGATGTTTAACATCACGGTATCTCTCGTCTTTTTTTTACTCTTTGATTTAAGTTTTGTAATTTGAATTATATTTTTTATAAACCGCCAATCCACCCGAACCGTCAAGGCAAATCCGCCATTATTTGCCAACCAAACCGTCGGTTTTTGATAAGAAAAATGACAAATTCTAGTGACACTTTTATCAATCCGCCACCCGCTATACGGTTTCTATTTTTCTCTCAAACCGCATCGACCCGCACCGCGCACACCCCTAAATAAAACCACGGGCCGAACTGGACGATCTAGTCTTAATCTCCAACTGGAGACAAGCTAGACCGTTATCATAATTAATAGCATTTTTATTTAAAATTTGTTAATGAGATATAATAAAGAGTTACGTTTTAAATAATTAAATTTAAAATCAATTAATAATTGACATTGAATAGTCTATATTATTGTGAATAAATTTAAATAAGTTTTAGAATAATTTAGGATTTCAATTTTTTTTTTATTAGTGAAACCTATAAAATAATCATAGTGGTAGAGGATGTGATAAATCAAATAAAGGTTGAATATAGAAAAATAATAATTAATTGTGGGAGCCAGAAAATTATAAGTACTAGCTTATTGGGCCTAACCTAAACAAAGTCTTCAATGGATCTAGCCTAAACAAATATCACACCCCCCATCTATATAAAGGGGGGCATCCCAAGTGGGAGGTATGTTTGATCTCCCTCCACAAAACACACATTCCTTCTAATATATATATATATATATATATACTATTTCTTGATTCAAGGACTAACTTCATCATTGGAGTATTCTCAGCTGACAACCCCGGTTGGGTGACACCGACTATGTTCCTCATTGCAGATCTACAGGGGTGAAGCTCTTCTCTTCGTTGGATCTCTACAACATCCATGTGAGAGGATATTTTATGGTCTCATATTAATTAATAAAAAATTCATATGTAATTTAATGTGAACTTTTCACTTTAAAACAAAGTGCCTATGATATGAAAATAAGTTTAATTATAAAAATTGTATTATTATATTATTCTTGTGGTATTTTTTTATATTACTTTTCTTTAAGAATAATTTTTTCATATTAAAAATATATTGATAGAAATGATTTTTCAAGATTTGGCCCCACACTAATAAATATTATAAAATAATGTTTATTCATGTGTTTTATGTATCCGATTATGTATTCCGATTAAAAGTATGCATTTTTAATTTGTTGCTATAGAAAAAATATTTATATACATAAATTTTATACAAAAAAAAAAAAGAAAAGAAAAAACCATATGGCAATACAAATTTATTGCATCATTATGTACAAATTTTATGAATAATTTTTATGTTTGTATTCACTGTACTTGGTTTTGGTTTTCAGAAAACACTTTTCAGAAAATTTTATTTTTTAGTTTTTCGTATTTTTTTGTTTTCATATTTTAAGTAACTTTTTTTTTTTTTTTGATTTTTAGACACACTTAACATAAATACACTTAAAAAGTATAATATTTATGAAAAAAATCTTTACAAAAGTCACTAAATATCAAAAATAGTAAAAATTCACTATATTTTGTATATTTATTAATTTTTAAAAATATTTTTTCACAAATATTTTACTATAAAAAAATTAGTTAAAATTTTAAAAATATTCACTAAAAATAAAAAAAATACTAAAAACAACAAACTCAAATTTCAAAAAACTGAACTCAGAAACTTGAAATCAGACATATTGATTATTTTTTTATATGATGAGAAACTACCAACAGTCTAGATTTGATCGGTATAGTATGTAACATCTAAATACACAATTATTCATAAGTCAATAAATCATGTGTATTGGTTTACTATAGATGCAATGCAAGGGAGGCTAACTGTGTTTGCACCTTGTTTTTTTTGGAGAAAACAAATAAATTTGTTACCAAAATAATTAAGTCCATGTTTTTGTCATTTTTACAAAATTTATCATTAATTTTTTGTCCTTTTTCTTTTATAAATTCAAGACTCAAACAAAAATGAGAGATTGAAATAAAATTTAAATTTTGTTGCAATATGCATACTGATTCTATAATTAATAGTTTTGTTATCAAGTTTTAGCAGAAATTTATATAAGAAATTAAAATTTAATAGCTATCTATAATAAAAAAAATATTTAAAAAGAAAAAGCAAAGGGATAGTTTATTTTTAATTTTTGTTGCAACCAAGGAAATCGATGGTTTGGGTTTAGCAAAACGGCACCGCATAGCCGGACAGCAGTGGGTGCTCTCCGTGCGCAATTTTTTTTTTTTGTTAAATGAATTTTTTTAATATATAATGCATATTGTATGTAATTTTAATACAAAATTACATAAATTTTCATGAACTTATATAAGTGATTTTACAAAAATACGAAAATTAAATATAAATTTACGTAAATTCACAAAATCATATAAGTTTTTGCGAATTTATATTTAATTTACGTATTTTTTTAAAACTAGTTGGGTAAATTCATGAAAATTTATATAATTTTATATTAACATTATGGCAGTGGCTTCTGTACAGTCCTAGATCGGATTGGAGGGTGCTGTTGAATCCGTGGGGGCTCACCACGGGTTGTATTTTGATAATCTGAACCGTTCAATATGTAGAATTTGTCGAATGCAATATGCCCGTAAAACATTATGTTGATCGGATATTGATAGCTATCTCATCGTATCAATTTTCTGTCATTCGTTTATTTTTTCACCGTCTATTTTTTTTAATACAAAACTGATTTGATCGTGTAGCTGTCGATATCCGATTAATGTGATTTTGTACAAATATATAATACTCGACGAGTTCTATACATTAAACGGTTCGGATTATTGAAACGAGACCCGTGATGAATCTTCACGGACCTAACAACACCTTTCAATCTGATCTGAGACCGGGAGAAGCCAAGCCCTAAAATTATATACCCTGTGCATTGGTCATTTCGCAAGATGAAGATAGATTTTAAATAATTATTTTGACTAAATTTGCCCAGCTGCTATGAATGAGGAGCTGTTTGGAGTCCACGTTTTTAATATGTTTTTTATTTTTTAAATTTTCTTATTGATTTTTGCAGTTAATATATTTAGAAAATTATTTTTAAATTATTTTTTGTAAAAGAAAAAATGACATTGAAATTTTTTAATAATATATATATATATATATATATTGTGGTCAAAGAACCTCTGAATTTATTGGATAAATTACAAATACACTTTTTAAGATTTATTTAAAATATGAATTTTTTCCTGTTATCTTAAAAATTACAAATAACTCATTGTCTGAATTTTTTATTTAACAAAATAAACAGTAAAAATAAAATGTCTAACTACTCTCTTATACAATAATAAAATTACTTAAATTATTAATTAAAATATATTTTTAATATTATTAAAAATTATTACTGAATGGATGATTTATTAATAAAATAAATTATTTATTATACGACTACAAACTTAATGGGAAAAATATAATTTCTAAAATTACTTTTAAACAAATCATTTATCCGAATTTACCTTAGGACTATTTGTTTGTTTTACCCAATATCCATCCATAAACAATAAGTCTATGGTGTCAAATTAATTCATCCAAAAAATTCTCGATGAGTAATTATGTGATGAAAATTAATTTATGTATAAAATAAATTTGACTCAAAAAATAAATATTTTAAATAATTTATGAGTTGGTAAGGTTGAATTGCAATATTATTGATCCATAAATGAGGAACGTACTTTTTAAAAATTATTTGTGCAAATTCATGAAAATTTATGTAATTTTATAATAAGATTATATATACCGTGCATTGATCATTTCTCGAGATGAAGATAGATTTTAAATAATTATTTTGACCAAATTTTCTCAGGTGCTATGAATGAGGAGCTGTTTGAAGTCCACGTTTTTAATATATTTTTTATTTTTTTATTTTTCTTATTGATTTTTGTAGTTAATATATTTAGAAAATTATTTTTAAAATATTTTTTGTAAAAGAAAAAATGACTTTGAAATTTTCTTTCTTTTTTTTGGGGGGGGGTCTAAATTTAACAAAATAACTCACTGTCTAAATTTTTTATTTAACACAATAAACAGTATAAATAAAATGTCTAACTACTCTCTTATACAATAATAAAATTACTTAAATTATTAATTAAAATATATTTTTGATATTATTAAAAATTATTACTGAACGGATGATTTATTAATAAAATAAATTATTTTTTATTCGATTACAAACTTAATGGGCAAAATATAACTTCTAAAATTACTTTTAAACAAACCATTTATCCGAATTTACCTTAGGACTATTTGTTTGTTTTACCCAACAGCCATCCATAAACAATAAGGCTATGGTGCCAGATTAATTCATCCAAAAAATTCTTGATGAGTAATTATGTGATGAAAATTAATTTATGTATAAAATAAATTTGGCTCAAAAAATAAATATTTTAAATAATTTATGAGTTGGTAAGGTTGATTCGCAATACTACTGATCCATAAATGAGGAACGTATTTTTTTAAAAATTACTTGTGTAAATTCATGAAAATTTTTGTAATTTTATATTAAGATTATATGTAACGCCCTCAAAAATAATTCATAAAACTCATCATTTTAGACATGCATTGATATACGAGAAATCCACCATTTCTATTCATCAAAGTAGTTCTTACAACAATATTACATGTTAATAACAAAAGCAAATGCCCTACAGGCTTACAGCTTTCCAAGTCAACACTTGGTTACACAAAAAAAGAGTACTAACTCTGTACAAAATAAGCCCTTGGCTTGATAAATATGTAATACAATCAATTAAACAAAAAGAGTCTTCAACTCTCATCAACATCCAAGCTATGTCCTTGGAGGTAGCATGCTACCTGTACCTGAAAATAATGTCCCATATATGGTGAGCTAACGCCCAGTAGAGATATGCTAAACACAGTATGAGCAATAACTAAGACATTAGCAATTGAGAAATGTTTAATCCCCATAAATCAATTCATAATTCATTTCCATTACATGACCACTATGTCCATGTTTCTTTTCATTTTTCATTTCTTTTTCAACTTTAAGTTTGAAAACAAGGCTCAACACGTAGCCAAATAACTTAATGAGATTTAGACTAATCTTTAAAACACTTTCAAAATTCAAGATGGATACACATTGTAATGCTGTATTGATAACGCATAAACCATTTCCACACTTTACGAAAGATACACATTTTGATGCTGTATCAACATAACATAGAATCACTTCTATACTTCACAATTGTTAGTGATATACATTTTAGTGCTATATCAAATCAATTCGAACGCTTCCATAATCAACACTTGATACACCTTGTAGTGTTGTATCAATGTCACACAAAACCCGGTTTAGAGGCCCATCCCCTATCTTCCCCTAAACTGTGGAGTACATCCCCTATCTCCTCACATACAACACATGTATATAAACATAGATCATATACAATCAATCAATACATAAAGTTAATGTATTATTGCAGTCGCTATATTCGATAACATACTCAATCGACTAGTTTTAGTTTGCCTAATCATCATGCATTGTCTACAACAATCAAAACTACCCTCCACTGGTAGCCCAAGCAATTATTTCTAAACAGATAATAAAAGTTCTAATAGATAAATCATCAATGTTTTCAAAAGTAAGCGATTAACAAATCCAACTCCATCATTCCATAATATAATGAGTCAATTTCATTATTTCCAACTCAATTCCATAAATCCACAACTTTTTCCAAATTAATTGTACCAATTAATTTATACAACAAATTAGGGTTTTCTACCCTTTTTTCCAATATCAACCCAATGGTCCATAAATCAACTACTAACAACAATATCATTATTTTGAAACTTAAAATACACTTTTTAGAATCAAAATAACAAAACCCTCTTTTAACATTTTGAAACCGTAAGTCCCAAACCTTACCCAACTTCAACACTTTATCAAAACAACCAAAAATCTATGTCAAAGGCCATAAAAGTGAGTAGGAATCCCTACCTCAAAAGTTGACACCCAACGAAGAAGATGAAGAAAACGAAAAATGCTCCAAATCCCGAGATTCTTGGATCAAAAGATAGCCCTCGACAATCAACAACCTTTCTGTAAAGGCCAAAGGTGAGGAAACAACTCCTACTAGATCAATACTTAGAGAGAATGCAAGGTTCTAGAGAGAAAGGCTCAACAATGGAGTTTTGGAAAAGTAAGAGAGAGAAAAGGATGTGAAAAAGTGATTCAAAAATGGAAATCCCGAAGTTATATAAAAAGCGCCCCGCTCGAGCGTCACTCACAGACTCCCGCTCGAGTGTCAAAACTCCGGCTCAAGTGGCAGATGCAGACTCCCAGAACTTTTTGCTGAACTAGGTCCCCGCTCGAACGTAAAACTCCCCGCTCGAGTGTCACACACAAACTCACGCTCGAGCGTCAAAACGCCCGCTCGAGCGTCCAACACTGCAGAGGAAATACTGAAAGATGGAAAATCACACTCGAGCGTCAAAACTCCCGCTCGAGCAGAGAAGCAACAACGAAGGTCCCGTTCGAGCGTCAAAAGCTCCGCTAGAGCATGAAGGCAAAAATCTGGGCAACTACTGTTGGTTTCTAAGTTCAACTGACCTGAAACAAACTTGCCCAACACATTCTATAACTCAAATACAAGGTACGAAAGGATGTAAACAAGATATAAGCAACTACTAAC
The DNA here is from genome assembly GCA_025200525.1 of Camellia lanceoleosa. NCBI lineage: Eukaryota > Viridiplantae > Streptophyta > Magnoliopsida > Ericales > Theaceae > Camellia > Camellia lanceoleosa. The sequence goes on along the minus strand of CM045758.1, from coordinate 190,899,993 downwards.
ATCCACGGAAACAAGTCCGGATCACTGTACACAAGAAGTAAAACCCGGGATTGCTATAACCTCCCCCCCTTAAAGAATTTCATCCCTGAAATTAAGCACAAGTTTTCAAAAACAAGTTTTTCTCTGCTTAAACAATGTTACATTTCAACATTAAACAACTTGACCCATTACCGGTCATTCCATCTCTTGTCAAGAGGCATTTCACAACTCATACATTTCAATATGCATTTCTTTTCCAATTTCAATAATTTCATATCATAACTAATGTTCATGATACATTTCCAATTCTACAATATTCAACATATGCAATGTTATATCAAACTTCCATTTTGAGGCAAGTTTCAAAATACTTCCATTAAACCAAGACATAAACCATGCTTTACAATCTAAAATATATTCAATACTCTTAAGGTTCAACAATACAATAAAATATGCAATACATGCTCAAACATCCACAAATAGATCTGGATATTTCTCTCAAATCTCCAACTCACGTTCCCAAGTGGCTTCCTCTACTCCGTGATGCTTCCACAAAACTTTTACCAAGGGAATGGTCTTGCCTCGCAAGACTTGATCCCGCCTATCCAAGACCCGAACCGGTCTCTCCTCATACGAGGCATCATCATCTACCTCCAAATCGGTCCAATCCAACACATGCGATGGATCTGGCTCATACTTCCGAAGCATACTTACATGAAACATGTCATGAACTCTGGACAACTGCGGTGGCAAAGCTAAACGATAGGCAACCTCGCCAATCCTCTCAAGGATCTCAAAAGGACCAATAAACCGAGGGGATAACTTCCCACTCTTCCCGAACCTCATCAAACCTCGCCTAGGTGATATTTTCAAGAAAACATGATCACCTTCATCAAAAGCCAAAGGCCTCCTCCTACGGTCGGCGTAACTCTTTTGGTGACTCTGGGCTGTAACAAGCCTCCTACGGATAAACTCAACTTTCTCCGTCGTCTCCCTAACCAACTCCGGACCCAACAACGGTGCATCACCCACCTCGGTCCAACAAACTAGAGACCTACACGGTCGGCCATACAAGGCCTCAAACGGTGCTATATCGATACTAGACTGGAAACTGTTGTTGTAGGCAAACTCCACCAAAGGCAAGTGCCTCTCTCACGTCCCACTAAAATCTAGGACACAACCTCGAAGCATATCCTCAAGAATCTGAATAGTACGCTCAGACTACCCGTCAGTCTGAGGATGATAAGCTGTACTAAAGGTCAACCTAGTACCCAAGGCACTCTGCAAACTCTGCCACAACCTGGCAGTAAAACAAGGATCTCTATCTGAGACGATCGTTACTGGGACCCCGTGCAACCTCACAATGTCCCCAATATACAAATCGGCAAGATGATCCACTGAATCTCTCACGCGCATAGGGATAAATTGTGCCGACTTAGTCAACCAGTCTACAACCACCCAAATAGCATCACTACCCCGCTGAGTCCTCGGAAGACCTACAACGAAGTCCATAGTGACATACTCCCACTTCCATTCGGTAATAGGCAAGGGTTGCAACAAACCCGCTGGCCTCTGACGTTCGGCCTTCACTTGCTGACAAGTAAGGCACTTCGATACGAAAACCGCCACATCTCTCTTCATGCCCCTCCACCAAAACTGGCGCCCCAAATCACGACACATCTTGGTGCCTCCCGGATGCACCGCAAGGCGCGAATGGTGAAACTCTCGGAGTACCTCCTCTCGGCAGGACTCCGGCACAAACAATTGGTCTCGGTATCTCACACTCAAGTCGGGATACACCGTCAAACCTTTCTCAACCTTCCCACTAGAAATCTTCTCTCGGAGGGATTCTATCTCAAGGTCACCTCTCTGTGCCTCCAACACTCTAGTCACAAGTGTAGGCTGTGCAACAACAGAAAACAAAGCCGCAGCCTCAACGGATTCGCCTAGAAGCAAATTAAACTCACCAAGTGTACCCAACATCTCCCACTCCTGGATAGCTATACAAGCTACATCGCTAATAGATTTCCTACCAAGGGCATCGGCCACAACATTGGCCTTTCCTGGGTGATAGTGCAACTCAAAATCGTAGTCCTCAATGAACTCCATCCACTTCCTCTGCCTCAAGTTCAAGTCCTTCTGTGTAAACAGATACTTCAAACTCTTATGGTCCGAGAACACCTCGAACTTCTCACCATATAGATAATGCCTCTAGATTTTCAAGGCAAAGATCACTGCTGCTAGCTCTAGGTCATGTGTAGGGTAATTCTTCTCGTGAATTTTCAACTGACGTGAGCCATAGGCAACCACTTTTCCCTCTTGTATCAACACACAACCCAAATCCTCTCGTGAGGCATCACAATAGACTGCATAACCCAACCCTCTCTCCGGAATAATCAAGACCGGAGCGGTGGTCAATCTAACTTTCAGCTCTTGAAACGACTTTTCACAAGTCTCACTCCATACGAATTTGACTCTCTTCCGAGTCAGTCTAGTCAACGGTGAAGCTAACCTAGAGAAATCCTTTACAAACCGGCAGTAATACCCAGCTAACCCCAGAAAACTGCGGATCTCAAACACACTCTTTGGCTATGCCCAGTCTTGCACTGCCTCAATCTTGGATGTATCAACAGACACCCCTTCTCCGGATACTACGTGGTCTAAGAATTTGACCTCTCCCAGCCAGAACTCACACTTCCCAAACTTGGCATACAGCCTATGGGCTCTAAGCAACTCAAGCACCACTCTCAAGTTTTCCTCGTACTCCTCTTCAGAAGGCGAATAGATAAGAATGTCGTCAACGAAAATGACTACAATACGATCTAAGAATTCCCGGAAGATCCGGTTCATCAAATCCATAAAGACTGCTGGTGCATTGGTGAGCCCGAACGGCATCACCAGGAACTCATAATGGCCATACCGTGTACAGAATGCCATCTTCGGAATATCCTCCTCACTGACCCTCAACTGGTGGTAACCCGATCTCAAGTCTATCTTAGAGAAACAACGGGAACCCTTCAACTGGTCAAATGGATCATCTATACGGGGCATAGGGTACTTATTCTTGACCGTAGCCCGATTCAACTTCCGGTAGTCGATACAAAGTCTTAAGGCACCATCTTTCTTTTTAGCAAAGAGGGCCGGTGCTCCCCACGGCGAAACACTAGGGCGAACAAAGCCCTTATCCAACAACTCCTAGAGCTGAATCTTCAACTCACTCAACTTGGCTGGGGCAAAACGGTAAGGTGCCATAAAGATCAGTGCCGTGCCGGGCACTAAATCAATGGAGAACTCTATCTCACGGTGAGGTGGCAAACCAACGAGATCCTCGGGAAAAACATCCGAATACTCACAAACCACTCTCGGTAAAACAATCTGGGTCTCATCACACTCACCACTCAAAAAGCTAGCAAGTAGACCACTAAGGTCACTCCGCCCTCGCGGATCATACACCGGTGGCAACACACTACCAACCCGATCCCCCAAGAAATGGAAACACTCCCCACTCAAGGTACAAACTGTGACCCTTTGGCGGTAGCAATCAATAACAGCCCGATATGACGATAGCCAGCCATACCCAAAATAACATCAAAACCCTTCATGGGCCTAACTACAAAAGGGAACGGAAGCCAATGATCGGCGACCTCTATATCGCAACCTCTACATCCGTGCTTCAAAATCAATTCACCCCCAACAGGTGATACAACACATATGGGAGATGCTAATTGTGCCAACTCCAATTCCAAAACAGATGCAAATGCAGCAGATACAAAAGAAAGAGACGCACCCGTATCAATCAATACACTAGCAACCGAGTTGCAAAAGCGAAAAGGTACCTCTCTGGCCCGATGGAACCATTGCAGTCCTCTGTGATAATAGCATACATACACCCAGTAGGCCCCTGATCTACCTGCTCATCCCTCGGAGCATCGACTCTTTGTCTGATGGGACGATGAAGCCCTGGTTGGCCCTCAAGCTGTCTTGGTGATTTGGTGAAGACTCGCCTCTGCCCGGATGCACGGATGTGCCACCAAGCTGCGGGCAAAACCTCTTGGTGCCTTGACCACGCCCGATAACAAGGCGTGGTGACCCCTTACGACTCTCGGCTCTGACCTAGCTGAAGATGAAGCAGCTCTTTGGCCTCCTCCCATCTGTGGGCAAACTGAAGCCTTGTGGCCCAGCTGACCACACTTGTAACATGTGAAGTCCCCCTGATTGCCTCTCCCTGAGCCTGCACTCGGCACTAGAAAGGTCGATCTAGCAACACCACCCTGAGATTGCCGAGGGTTAGCACCCCTCTGTCTCCTACCATCTCCCTGACCATCCTGGCTCCTTTTAGAGCCCCTCTGTCCATCCTCTTCCTGCATCATGATCTCTATATGGGCTGCAGCATCAACCAAGCGCCCATAGTCTCGGATCATAGACCCACCAACTTTCATCTTGAGGCCGCGCCTCAACCTCTTCTTGAACTCGATACAACGGCGTTCCTCGGACGCCACAAGTTCAGGTGCGAACCTGGACAAGCTAGTAAAAGCAGCCTCATACTCGGCCACTGAAGAACTCAACTGCAAAAGCTGGCAGAACTGATCTCTCAGCTTCTCTCTGACTGCTGAAGATAAGAACTTCTCCTGGAAAGCACCCACAAAAGCCTCCCAAGTGCCATCCAAACGACCCTTCACGAATTTCCACCACTGACCCGCATCCCCCTTGAGTTGGAAAGACGCCAAGGTCACTTTCAATGCTCCATCCTCGATGCCAAGCATCTCGAACGTCTTACTTATCTGCTCCAACCACTCATTTGCCTTTAGTGGCTCCTTCGGATCCCCGACAAACTTATTCGGATTAGACCGGAAGAACTCCCTCTCCAAGAAAGAAGGCCCTGTCTCAGCAACTTAGGCCTGAACTGGAGCCTGAACTGGATTCTCAGCTCTAAGAATACCCATAGACTCTCTCAAAACATTGGCTATCTCTCGGGCTAAACTGCCCATAGCCTCCTGACCTGCTGGCTTGGACACATTGGCCTGGCCAACCCCTTCCTGTTGCGCTAGAATATCACCCGGTAAAGGGATCTCCTGCCGCCTAGGCCTACCTCGCCTACCACTTCGTCCTCATCTTGACATCCTAAAAAAGGTAACAGAGAACGTTGACACATTCACAAATGTGCCGAAGCTATAACACTCGCATCCTAATGCATAGACAACTGTAATTCACTCCACGTAAGCACATAAACACATAAGCACTTACGAATTTCATTTCCGGATAATGATAGTCCTGAGACGTTGCTAGAGTTCCGGTTAGAAAAAACATTAATCAGGTGCTTTTCCAACAAGACTCACAAAAACCCAAGGATCCAATCAACATCCTAGAAACTAAATCTCATACCCAAATAGTCACATAAACATGTTATCACATGAACACATTTCATTACACTTAAGTCTCTAACAAGCGAGACAAACCCATTGTGATACTAATCACTTCCCACGCATCCAAGTATTCGAACCTGGTATGCTCTGATACCAAGTTGTAACGCCCTCAAAAATAATTCACAAAACCCATCATTTTAGACATACATTGATATACGAGAAATCCACCATTTCTATTCATTAGAGTTGTTCTTACAACAGTATTACATGTTAACAACAAAAGCAAATGCCCTACGGGCTTACAACTTTCCAAGTCAACACTTGGTTACACAAAAGAAGAGTACTAACTCTATACAAAATAAGCCCTTGGCTTGATAAACATGTAATACAATCAATTAAACAAAAAGAGTCTTCAACTCTCATCAACATCCGAGCTATGTCCTTAGAGGTGGCATGCTACCTGTACCTGAAAATAATGTCCCATATAGGGTGAGCCAATGCCCAGCAGAGATATGCTAAACACAGTATGAGCAATAACTAAGACATTAGCAATTGAGAAATGTTTAATCCCCATAAATCAATTCATAATTCATTTCCATTACATGACCACTATGTCCATGTTTCCTTTCATTTTCCATTTCTTTTTCAACTTTGAGTTTTAAAATAAGGCTCAACACGTAGCCAAATAACTTAATGAGATTTAGACTCATCTTTAAAACACTTTCGAAATTCAAGATGGATACACATTGTAATGCTGTATTGATAACGCATAAACCATTTCCACACTTTACGAAAGATACACATTTTGGTGCTGTATCAACATAACATAGAATCACTTCTATACTTCACAATTGTTAGTGATATACATTTTAGTGCTATATCAAATCAATTCGAACACTTCCATAATCAACACTTGATACACCTTGTAGTGCTATATCAATGTCACACAAAACCCGGTTTAGAGGTCCATCCCCTATCTTTCCCTAAACCGTGGAGTACATCCCCTATCACCTCCCACACAACACATGTATATAAACATAGATCATATACAATCAATCAATACATAAAGTTAATGTATTATTCCAGTCGCTATATTCGATAGCATACTCAATCGACTAGTTTTAGTTTGCCTAATCATCATGTATTGTCTACAACAATCAAAACTACCCTCCACCAGTAGCCCAAGCAATTATTTCTAAACAGATAATAAAAGCTCTAACAGATAAATCATCAATTTTTTCAAAAGTAAGCGATTAACAAATCCAACTCCACCATTCCACAATATAATGAGTCAATTTCATTATTTCTAACTCAATTCCATAAATCCACAACTTTTTCCAAATTAATTGTACCAATTAATTTATACAACAAATTAGGTTTTTCTACCCCGTTTTCCAATATCAACCCAATGGTTCATAAATCAACTACTAACAACAATATCATTATTTTGAAACTTAAAATACACTTTTTAGAATCAAAATAACAAAACCTTCTTTTAACATTTTGAAACCCTAAGTCCCAAACCTTACCCAACTTCAACACGTTATCAAAACAACCAAAAATCTATGTCAAAGACCATAAAAGTGAGTAGGAATCCCTACCTCAAAAGTTGACACCCAACGAAGAAGATGAAGAAAACGAAAATGCTCCAAATCCCGAGATTCTTGGATCAAAAGATAGCCCTCGACGATCAACAACCTTTTTGTAAAGGCCAAAGGTGAGGAAACAACTCCTAATAGATCAATACCTAGAGAGAAGGCAAGGTTCTAGAGAGAGAGGCCCAACAATGGAGTTTTGGAAAAGTAAAAGAAAGAAAAGGATGTGAAAAAGTGATTCAAAAATGGAAATCCCGAAGTTATATAAAAATCACCCCGCTCGAGCATGGAAAACCCCGCTTGAGCGTCACTCACAGACTCCCACTCGAGCATCAAAACTCCCGCTCAAGCGGCGGATGCACACTCCCAGAACTTTTTGCTGAACCAAGTCCCCGCTCGAGCGTAAAACTCTCTGCTCGAGTGTCACACACAAATTCACGCTCGAGCGTCAAAATGCCCGCTCGAGTGTCCAACACTGCAGAGGAAATACTAGAAGATGGAAAATCACGCTCGAGCATCAAAACTCTCGCTCGAGCGGAGAAGCAACAACGACGGTCCCGCTTGAGCGTCAAAAGCTCTGCTCGAGCGTGAAGGCAAAAATCTGGGCAACTACTCTTGGTTTCTAAGTTCAACCGACCTGAAACAAACTTGCCCAACACATCCTATAATTCAAATACAAGGTACGAAAGGATGTAAACAAGATATAAACAATTACTAACATCCACGGAAATAAGTCTGGATCACTGTACACAAGAAGTAAAACTCGGGATCGCTGTATTATATACCCCTTGCATTGATCATTTCTCAAGATGAAGACAGATTTTAAATAATTATTTTGACGAAATTTGCCCAGCTGCTATGAATGAGGAGCTGTTTGGAGTCCACATTTTTAATATTTTTTTAATTTTTTTAATTTTCTTATTGATTTTTGTAGTTAATATATTTAGAAAATTATTTTTAAATTATTTTTTGTAAAAGAAAAAATGACATTGAAATTGTCTTTCTTTTTTTTTTTTGGTCTAAATTTAACAAAATAACTCATTGTCTAAATTTTTTATTTAACAAAATAAACCGTAAAAATAAAATGTCTAATTACTCTCTTATACAATAATAAAATTACTTAAATTATTAATTAAAATATATTTTTGATGTTATCAAAAATTATCACTGAATGAATGATTTATTAATATTGACAAAATATAATTTCTAAAATTACTTTTAAACAAATCATTTACCCGAATTTACCTTAGGACTATTTGTTTGTTTTACCCAATAGCCATCCATAAACAATAAGTCTATGGTGCCAGATTAATTCATTCAAAAAATTCTTGATGAGTAATTATATGATGAAAATTAATTTATGTATAAAATAAATTTGACTCAAAAAATAAATATTTTAAATAATTTATGAGTTGGTAAGGTTGATTCTCAATATTACTGATCCATAAATGAGAAACCCATTTTTTTTTAAAATTACTTGTGTAAATTCATGAAAATTTATGTAATTTGATCATTTCTCAAGATGGAGATAGATTTGAAATAATCTTAGATATTTACTAATAAATCTCATCTTACAAACAAGTGCTCCAATTAGTCTTAAGTTTTTTCTATTGATCTGTTAAATTCTATTAGTGGAGAGTTTCTTTCCATTTGGTCCTATTTTTTTTATTTTGGTAGTGTTTTGTGGACAGTTATACCCTTTTTTTTTTTTTATTAATGTGACATGTATGATGTAATATTCTAATGTGACACTCCAAAAAAATTAAAAACTCCTTAGTGTACCCTTCTTAAATGTGACAACGTGACAGGTATGATGTGACACTCCAAAACTTTTACTTCAAAAAAAATAAAAACGTTTTACTATATTTTTCCCTAATGTGACAACGTGGTGGGTATGATGTGGCATTTCAAAAAAAAAAAAAAAACTCTTTAGTGTACTTTTTCCTAATGTGATAACGAGATTGGTATGATGTGACACTTCAAAAAAATATAAAAACTCCTTAATGTACTTTTCTCAAACGTCACAACGTCGCGGGTATGATGTGACATTCTAAAAAAAATTAAAAACTCCTTAGTGTATTTTTCCAAACGTGGCATGTGATGATCCGACGTGCTGGATATGATGTGACACTCTAAAAAAATTAAAGAGTCTTTAGCGTATTTTTTCCAAGTGTGACACTTTAATATGGCAAGCAAATGAGTCAATATACATCAAAAAAGACTACATGGATCACAAAAAAACATATATATATATATATATATAGAGATATAGGACTATATGAATTACAAGTCCAAAATATGAGACTTATTGGTCAATCTCCCAATAATTATTTTGACCAAATTTGCCCAGGTTCTATGAATGAGGAGCTGTATGGAGTCCACGTTTTTAATATTTTTTTTATTTTATAATTTTCTTATTGATTTTTGTAGTTAATATATTTAAAAAATTATTTTTAAAATTATTTTTTGTAGAAGAAAAAATGACATTGAATTTTTTTAATAATATATATTTTTTTGTGGTCAATGAGTCTCTGAATTTATCGCATACTAGTGTATGCCCGTGCCAGAATGCACAGTGAAAATATTGTTGCAATGAAAATGTAATTGAATATAAAAGTATTGGGTTAAAATAGAATTTATTCAAATAGATGATCCCTATGATTTTGAATTTTCAAATGAATTTTATAATTAGATTTTTTTAAAAGAGTTTGTCAAACTTAAAATTTTGTTTGGTTTTATATATTAAAAATAATTTTTATAAATTTAAAATCCAAAACTTACTCGGTTTTGGAGTTTCCAAAAACAATTTTTAAATTTTTAATTTGTATTTTATTATTTTTAGTGAACTTTTTAAATATTTTAATCAATATTTTTCACTTTTCAGATCCACTCAATCTAAATATTTTGCAAAATTATAAAATTTAGAGAGATGTAACTTAATTTTAAAAAAATTAAACCCTCCTTATCTGTACTGCAAACTTAACGATAAACATATAAAAAATGTCCAATTGAATTTAACAAAAGTTTTGCTAGAAATTTTTATTTTTAACAATAAACAAGTTTCAATAATATCATTGTGATTGATATAGTATTTGAACTCTAATTCTCAATGCAAAAATAGTTGCATTTTTGTTTGTCAAACAGAAATTTAAATGGCAAAAAATGGCGGTGTCCATGATTACTAGTGGTATAGGCAATGTGATGGACATTGCTAAAATTTATCAGGAAAATGTGAAAATAGCGATGACACAATTATTACCCTGACCAAGAAAACGTGAAAATAGTGATGACACAAATGCAAACAAAGACCATATCACCAAATATTTACTATTGTAGTATTTTTTGTTTTTTTAATCCACCTGAAATTTGCAATAGAAAATAAACACTTCATTACCCTGGCCAATACCAGTACCCAAATAAATTTCTATATTTCACATTTTTTTAGAGAGTGAGCTTTGGTTGAAATAAATAAGCGAGATCTCATGGCTATAGTTATGCATCATTTTAATCTAATTGTTGAAATCTACCGATTTTATGGTTTGGTGGTTAGTTTACAGCGCATAAAATTAAATAAATGAAAAATAAATAAATTGTATGCTAGTTGGTAAATAAATCAATTTAAACATTGATTTTCAAAATTTCTAGGTAAACGAAATAGTGAAAAGTAAACACATAAATGCTACGTAAAATCCAAGCACAAGAAAAATATAAGATTTTAAACAAATAATAAAATGTAAGTCCCACAATACAGAAACATATAATAAAAATCTGACGAAATACGCCAGCCAGCGCTTTGCAATAGAAAAAAAAAAAACAACAACAAATTAAGTACACCAGCCGGTGCTCTGCAATACAAAGAAAATGACAAATAACAAATTAAGCACACCAGTCAATGTTCTGTAATACAAAAAAAAAAAAGAAGCAAAACAACAAATTAAGCATATCAACCAATATTCTGTTGGACAATCTTCACTGTATTTAAAAAGTTTAAATTTTGTTGTGTACTAGACAACAACAAGAATATAAAGAAATAAAAGAACGGAGAGAATTTGTTTGATTACAAAAATCAAACTAGAAATAAATAAATAAATAAGTAAAAACAGATTTTATTTTGTTACAAAAACAAAATTAAAATCTGATTTAATAAACAAATAAAGCAGAATAATAAACTAAACAACTTACTTGATTAATTTCTTATAATAAATATCTGATCAAGTCTATTGTTTGACACTATGTTCTTAAGACAGATTCGTCCTCTCCATGGTGCTTTCAGAATTTGGACGTTTATCTCCTAGGATAAAATAATCTACTACAAACAATAGCAGCACTACAAATTATTTGCCTAACGAACACACTAAGTGTTTATACTCTCTCTGACAAGAAAATAATGTAGCAACATAAAGAGAATGTTTTCAAAATTATGAAGGACGAAAATTAGAGTTCTAAAATCCAAATGAGGGCTGTCCTATTTATAGATGGAATTGTGGCTCTAGGTTTTGAATTGAACAGGTATGATACCTGTTGGTTTTGAATTCAAACAGATTTGAATCTGTTGGGTTACAATTCAAACAGATAACAAAAATGGGAAGGGCCTTGTTTGGGTGTACAGTAAATCCGGATCAGATTATTTCCGGTTTAATATGGGAAGGGCCCTGTTTAGATGTACAGAAAAACCAAACCAGTTTAATTTGAATTCTGGATTTTATTTTACCAAAAATAAAATTAAATTCAAATGTTTTTGACCCAAAAAGATTAATATTGGGCCGGACAAGCCCAACCCAACCACACACCCGTGCCCAGCCCGCCCAGACGATAGCGGCGCGCGCGTGTGGTGATTTTTGAGTCCAATGGGTCTAGCCCATTTTGCCCATAACCTCTCCCTCTAAAACACTTGGGTACCCCTTGGGGCACACCCCAAGTACTAAACCCATGCCTTATAAACCCATTCAAAACTTCCCACCAAATCAATGTGGGACAAGCCTTATTCAATACCTTTAAGGATTTTACACCAAAACTCCATTTTCATGGAGCATACTTTGGCTTCAATTTCCTATTCACTCGGTAATGGTTTTGAGCAACCAAATATACCACATGAATCACAACGTGGCATAGAATGCGTTACCACTTTGACCCGCGAAAATCGACGCACGGGGCCCACCTAAAAAATAGACTAAACTTAGGAAAAAAATTCTGGTTTTACCCAGAATTTTATAACCATTTCCAACATATTCTACAATATCAAAAAAAATGACAAATAAATAAAGCACACCAGCCATGCTTTGCAATACAAAAAAAAATGACAAAAATTGTGCAATGAGCAATTATTTAAATAGATTAATACGTACACAATCCAATGTTATATGAAAATAAATTATTAACTTAATATAAAAGTAACAACCTTCCTAATAAAAATATATATGGAAGCAAAATTTCAAATTCAACCAAATAAAAATATGATTAGTTTTCTTTAACCTAATTCAAGAGCATATTAGGAAGAAAAAAGAAAAAACAAAAGAAGACTATATCACTTAGTGTGTTACATTTACAAAAACAAACTCATAGCATAAGCCAATAATTCAAATGAATATTATCTAACATACATCTAAACTTAGTTATAAATTTCACATAGATAAAAGGCTTTACAAAACTATTGTAAGTGATAAAATTCACATCGATAAGAAACTTTAAAATTTTGATCGTAGCTAGCATATGTACCATTTTTACAAAAATAAATATGATCTTCAAACTTGTTCTTTCTTAGAATTCTTAGGAGCGCCTCATTACTTTCCAAAAAGTCTTTGTATCAACTTGTATGTATCCCCAGTGAGGAGCATGCACGACAATCTATTAATTTATAAAAATGAAAAAGTTAGTACATTAGTAAAAGAATATATATATATATATATATGTTAAAACACTTTCAAATTGAAATTACCTTATTACATCTCCATCGAAGCAATCTAGTTGTATTTATCTTTTTGAGCTTCATATATTTTTTAACCCAATCCTACAAAAGTCAATATATATAGCAAATATTTTTAAAATAAAAATTTGTAATCAGTAGAAGTGAATTTATCAATAAATAAATTGTACCTTTTGACAAAAGTGATTTGATCCATAAGTAACACTATAACAAACTTTCAAGATAAACAATGTTTGTTGTAAAATATGGCTCATCGTTGGAAAGGAGGACCCTTATACGATCAAAAGAAATGCATCTAGATAGGGCCATGTATAGTTGTCCATGACTAAACACTGGTGTGCATAAATCAACTCTAACAAATTTCACAGATTGTCCTTGAGATTTATTAATGGTCAAGGCATATGCCAATCGAACTAGAAATTGACATCTTGTCATTCGGAAAGGCATTTCTAAATAAGACAGTGTCAAGGATATCCTTGGTATGAATACCAAATTGCCAATTTTTTCTCCAGTTAAATTTTGAGCTTCAATTATGCAAGTATTTCATCTGGAAACCATCAATCTTGTGTCATTGCACAGTCCATCTTTTGGTGCAATATTTCTTACCAACATTATAGGACAACTCACTTCCAACTCTACCTTAAAAGCTTATAGCCTAGGAGGATCTAATGAATTTAAATACTCTTTAGGATATCTATTTATTATAGTACAATCAATTTCATTATCTTCAGATATCTTGTCTGCTGCTTAGATAAGTATATGTTTTATTGGGAAAAATATTCAATGCAAAAATATTGATAGCACTGACATCATCATTCCGTGCAGAAAGAATTGTACGTTCAGTTAAAAATATTGCAGTCGATGTCTTTGCCACATCCAATTACGGATATATTACTGAGATTATGTCTTTTAGATCTTGGCGTTTGTGTATTGTTGATGGAAATTTAACAATTTCTTGAGGATTAGTCCCAATCTATTTATAAAAATAAATGAATAAAATAATAAGTAAAATCAATTAAACTATATAAACATAAATGTATTTCGTCAATTTAAAAGCACCGTATAATAGAGAAAAAGTTTGAAGAAATATTACCTCCATTAAGAATTTTGCAAAATTAGCATTTCCAAGGTTTGCATGATTCAAGCGTATGTTCAAATTTAAAGACAGAACATGTATATCCTTCCACAAAGAAGAGTGTCTTAATGATGCATTCACAATTTGCTCACGGACTCCCTTTGGTTATAATTGGTAAGATTTGTCGAAAATCTCCACTAAGAACAACAGTGATATCCACAAATGGTTTTTCACTATCACAAGTGTCCTAAAGTGTGCGATCAACTACCTCAACACAATGTCTATGCTGTATAGAACTTTATCCCAGATTATAAGTTTTGTTTCTCTAAACAGTTCTGCTTGTAATGATTGCTTGCTAAATCCACAAATTAAATTTTCCAATACATCCAATGGAATGGAAAATGTTGAATGAGCAGTGCGACCTCCTACTAACAACAATGATGTAATTCCAGATGAAGCCACAGTAATAACAATATGGCCAAGGCTGCGACACTTCAATGCAATCGTATTGTACAAAAAAAATTTCCTTGTTCCGGCATGTCCATTCAGAAAGAAAATAGTTCCTTTATTTTCAAAGACTAACGAAGTGATTGCATCATAAGTTGTTCATTGATCATTGTTGAGGCAATCAATAATGATTTCTACATCTGCCTGTTGTGTCTTATTTTGTAGTTGTTAATGTTCGAATATAAACCTATTACCAACTACTGCACTCCAATTTGTAGAAGGTTGTGGCATTGGCGGGAAGTCAATTAAACTTTTTCCTAATTCTTGGAGCATTTGATTGAAAAAATAGAGACCATAATCTTCAATTTGAGCCTCAGTTGGTTCAGAAAATGACAAACAATGTTCGAATCTTGTGTGCAAGATCATCACATATATGCATTGAAAATTGATTCCATAACCCATACGATTGTGGTAAAGAGTACTGAGTAAGAATAATAGTAAACAATCTCCTCAATTGATAACCAATTTTCATATTTGTAGCCTCTTTAAGGCATTGTATCCATCATTCATCATCTTCTAAAAGTCCTCTTGCAACACATGCTGATTTAAACGTATCATGCAAAACATTGTTGACCGTACGTAAGCATTGAAACAATTTTGGTCCTTTGACAACAATTAATAGAAAACGCAAATAAAATCTTTCACCACAATTAGGGCTAGCAAAGCACATTCTACCAATTACATATCCTTGCTGTCTTCGTTTCTATCTCTTTTCTGAATTAAGCCAAACAAAATGTTGTGAAAATTCTTGGTAAGTGAATGGACATTCATCTTCCATAGAAGCACAACATGAAAAAAACCCAATAAGAGTTGACATTTGTTGCCCAGCTCTAGAAACAATTGCTTCTAATGATTCATCAGGATTAAAAAGAACACGATGCATTCCAGTTAAATGAAGTGCTAAGCGTACAACTGTTGGCATCTCTGCATGCAATGGATGACCAAATATTCACCAAGCAGCTTCTGGAGGTCCAATATACCTCGCATTAAGATATTGTTGGATCTCATTTATCAATCCCAACACCATCGTTGTACGATCATAGCCCTTGTAAATGTACTTGTGTATATACTTGTCACATCTCATTCCGGCACAAAGTTCCACATTTATGTGACAGTTGAAACGTTTAGAAAGATATGCATTGTATGGTATGACATCTCCATTATCAACTTCTTGACCCCTCACAATATGAACTTGACCATTATTGCGACGACGATAGATAGGATATCCATCATGATCCATAGTAGTTGTTTCTGCGAACGCTAGAAGGTATCTCTTAGTGCATTTACCATTTTCTATACATGGTGTTTGTGGATTTTGAGCACCACATGGTTCATGTATCATACAACACTTGATAGTTTCAAAAAGCATAGATTCATCTTTTGGATATGGAAATTCTACACAAACCAATTTGTCTACTTAAGCGCATGTCCAAATTTTGTCTAGACCCTTAAGAAACAGAAGTGCATGCATATGAGGAAGGCCTCGTTTTTAGAATTCAATTATAAAAACATGCACAACTTTATTACCAAACACTTGGTTTGTTTCTATTTCCTTCATCAAGCACTTTCTCTTTAACTCAAAAACACGAGCAATTAAATCATGACGATCAATAGGTTTCTGGTGCGGTAATAATGCCAAAGTAATTTCTGGCCAATTAGGATTTGGAGTCATGGTAAGAAAAATGTCTGAATGTTGGTTGTACTATGTGATAGCCGTTGAATTTTGAAAGATTTCAAACATGTGTCTAGGACCTCCAGGAAATGAAGATGGCAAAATAAACTTTTGACCAATTTGATTGGGTTGCAGGTCATTTGGATCAATATCTGTTGTTCGGTTCAACTTGGACCGGTGGAGGCAGAGGAGGTAAAGGTTGTTGCCTCTGTTGTTGCATCATTGCCTCTGTCAGGGCCGCAAACATTTGTTCCATTCGGCTCATTCGAGCCTCAGATGATTTAGCTGTATTGTCACTTCTTGTATTTTTCATTGCTATAGGTAAACAGAGCATTATAAATATAGGCAAATAGTCTTTTTCACAACATTCAGATTATTTGTTTCAATGCCATGTGGTTATGGTCAGATTTAGTTTTCACTTTCAACGAACATACACTCACACATCCAGATAAAATGCTCCTACTGCTTACTAGGACACCCTAAGCTCGTATGGACTCGTGTGTATGGTAGAACACGTGCTCTGATACCACTCTGTCACAACCCAAATCTGCCCCTATAGGTTTAGTGTTATAACCGGCCAGTAATCCTTAGATTACCAAAGGCGTCTGAACAGAATAACTTATAATTAGGGGCTGTTGAAGCAAATAAAGAATCATACATAGTCCAATGAGCTGTGGAGATGTATATAGGACATAAAAATTTAAAATTGTATATACACTTATGACATCATAATTAACATAGTCATACGTCACTCACAGATACAGATAAGACAAAAGTGGGACTTAACCCAGTTTATAGATAAACAGAACTTGCTCATAAACCCAAAAGAAAACAAAGTCTTAACACATGCTATTTAGACTTGACCCGCTTACAAAAGGGAACCTCCTCGAAGGCACAACAGTTGGCTGACAAAACGGAGATGCCAGGTCATCAACTTTGAACCTGGTCACGAGTCTGTTCACCTACATACATAAATATAAACAATGAGCGAGAGCCCAGTGAATAATAACAAAGTAAAGAATTTAATGAATGGTGTCCCATATCAGATTTCAAATTAGAAACAGATCCATATTCACATACTTTCTAGAAATCATCAGCAGGTATTTGTGGTACATCCATTTAGCTATTATGACATATCAAGTTTACATAGTCGGTACTGACAACCATTAAGGTCCATATCTTGCGTGCAAGTAGCCATGGTATTGTTACCCATAGGTGAGGGCTATGTGAATATAGGCTTCGGTATTGTTACCCTCAGGCAAGGGCCACGTGAACATAAGCCACGGTATTGTGACCCCCGGGCGAGGTCCACGTAAACATAAACCACAATATTGTTACCCCCAGGCGAGGGCCACGTGAACATAAACCACGTTATTGTCACCCCTAGGCGAGGGGCACGTGCATATTGGGATGCTACAAATATATTTCAAAAAGATAGACATTCATTCATGATTCATAAAATAACATTTCAGAAAACAGATCATATTATATCAGTCAGAAAATATTTACAATTAAACATAGCTTTACAAGGTTATTACTTACAAATGGCTCTAAGCAAACAGATAGAGTAGACAGATCAGGTAACTTGCAGTGCGTGATCTACACAGATACAGAACGAATATGTACAGAATTACACACTCAGAATCATAACTTAGTTCTCTCTTATTTTGGTGTGTTCTACTTTTATTCCTTATTATTCTGACTTAATTAGGGCTTAGAAATGCCTATAATGATATGAGGATGCCAAAATGTGATTCAGAACACTTAGTCAAATTTGCTGAAAATAGGGGTCTCGCTGGAGCGCATCTTCCTTTGCTCAAACAGACATGAAAAATGTGAGTGTTCGCTCGAGCAGTTTGGAAACTTTGCAAAAGTACTGGTTATGTGATTTGGTTATGTGATTTTCACGCTCGACGGACACTTGATGGTCGCTTGAGCGGTTTGCAAAAACATGGAACTTCTGGGAGCTCATATTTCACGCTCGAGCGGACGTCTGGTTACTCGAACGAAAGTGTAAGGTTACAGAGTGGTTACTCGAGAGCAGACTCTGCTGCTCGAGCGGAAGTGCAGAATCTGGGATTTCTAAATGATAAAAAGAAGTGAAGAATGTATTGAATGACCATCAACTGATGGAAACGACTCTCAAATGAAAGAAAGGAGTGGCAAGTTGATTCTTAAAATAAGGTTATTCGCATGAAAGTTAGACAAAGAAAAGCTAAGAACTACATAAGATAAGCTATGTGCAAAGACTAATGCTATAACAAATGAACTAATCAAAGCTTGAATCAATTAAATAGAGTAGGACGGCCCTAAACTAGTCTCTAATAAGCCCAAAACAGTGGCTGAAAAGGTAAGAAAAGAGCTCAAAAACTAAACCAAAGGTAAAGATACTAAAGCTATGTAAGCAAAAACAATGAGGGGTGGCCAACCCCTCCAATTTCAAGACTTCAAACCAATTTTTTTGGCCTTAGTTCAACTATGAAAGTCAATGAAAAATAGTGTAAAAGAGCCAAGGGTTGAGCTATAAAAATAGGTGCAAGTAAGGGTGTTAACCTTACCACCATTAGTAGCTTATCCAAACCCAAGTTCCAACACTTAAAATGGATACAAAATAGTCTAAGAATGCAAGAAATAGGTAGAAATGAAGTAAACAAAAGCAAGAACAAAAGTTACAAGCTTATACCTCTCAAAATGGAGTAATCTTTGGTTGATGATCAAACTCACTCTTGACACACTCTCAAGTTTGAATTATGTTTCTCAAGGGTCAACCATGGCTCTAAGATGATGAGTCAAGATTGTGTATGGTGCATAGAGATGATACAAGGTTGGTAGGCTAACTCAAAGGTAGCTTGCAATGGAAGAAGGAGGAAGAAGGAGCTCTCTCTGTGTGTATAGGCTTTCTTTCAATTGTTCAACCTCCAAAACAGAGGTATATGGTCATATTTATAGAATTTGAGCACAAAAGGTGATAAATATCTTCAAAAATGGACAGCTGGCGGCCTCCCACCCAGAACAGTGTTTCTCACTACTGAAGCCCGGCCGACCCTTAATGAATTCCCCTGTTTTTCCGTTTTAGCCTCAACACAGGGTGGCACAAGGTGTGCAAGGGAATTTCTTAGGTATGATCAATGGGAATATGGAAGATTTGGGGTTATTTCAAAGCTTGAACAAGACTTCTTCATTGAGACCTCGAACCACGCATAATACAACTTTCATCATCGAGTGTACTGAGTAAAGTGCTCGAGCCTTGCGAGCGGTCAAAAATGGGGTGTCCACACATAGGTCCCTCCGTGGTTTTGCCAATCAACCTTTACCAATGGGATCTCCTTGTTCCTTAATCTTTTGATTCTTCGGTTAATAACTTGGATCGGCCATTCTTCATACGTGTTGTCATCCTTTAGCAATACATGTGTCGGCTCAATCACATGTAATGGGTCTCTCAAATAATCCTGAAGCATAGAGACGTGAAAAACATTGTGCATATATTCCATCACAAGAGGTAAGGCCACTCGGTATGTTACTAAGTTGATTTTCTCTAAAACTTCATACGGGCCAATATATCTTGGTGCTAGCTTTCCTTTTACCCCAAATCGTATCTGACCTTTCATCGGAGTCACTTTGATAAATATATGGTCACCAAGGTTTGATTGGTTTGTTTAGACTAGCCATCGGTTTAGGGATGATAAGCACTACTCATCCGTAAATTAGTTCCCAAAGCCTGTTGTAAACTCTACCAAAACCTTGATGTGAACTTTGAATCTCGGTCAGATACAATAGATACTGGCACACCATGTAATCTCACAATCTCATTCATATAAATGTTAGCCAGCTTATCTGCATTATAAATAATTTTAACAGGCAGAAAATAGGCAGATTTAGTCAAACGATCAACTATGACCCAGATAGAATCCATACCTCGAGAAGAGTGAGGCAAACTCACAATGAAGTCCATAGTGATATGCTCCCATTTCCATTCTGGTATTGGGAGTGGTTGAAGTAATCCAGCAGGTCGTTGATGTTCAGCTTTACTTGTTGGTAGTGCAAACATCTAGCTACAAAGTTAGCAATACTCTTATTCATTCTAGGCCACCAGAAATTCTATTTCATGTCATGGTACATCTTTGTATTCCAGGGATGCATAGAAAATTTTGAATTGTGAGCTTCGGTCATAAAATGTTTTCTTAAATCAGAATAATCTGGTACACAAAGTCTATTCTGAAATTTTAACACATCACTTTCAATTACGAACCCGGGCCTCGGTTTTGACTTAATTTCATCAAAAATTTTCTTCAAGAATTCATCTTCATGTTATTTCTTTTTAATGTCTTCAATGATTGTAGGTTGAGCAAAAATGGCGGCTAAGATCCCGCCTTATTCACGTAGCACAATTTCAATCTCATTCCTTTCTAGCTTACATATTAACTCCTTTTGACCGGTGAGTAAACATGACAAATTACCCATGGATTTTCGACTCAAGGCATCTACAACGGTATTGGCTTTTCCCGGATGGTACAAGATTTGTAAGTCGTAATCCTTGATCAACTCAAGCCATCATCTCTGTTTCATATTCAATTCTTTTTAGGTGAAGAAATATTTCAAACTTTTATGATTGGTATACACCTCACAAGTCACTCTATATAGATAATGGCGCCAGATTTTCAAAGCAAAAACCACAGCTGCTAATTTTAGGTCGTGAGTCAAATAGTTCTTTTTATAAGAACGGAGTTGCCAAGAAACATAAGCAATTACCTTCCCATTTTGCATCAGCACGCAACCCAAACCTTTGTAGGAGGCATCATTGTAAATTTGAAACCCATCAGTTCAATTAGGCAAGGTCAGAATTGGTGCAGTTACCAATCTAGTCTTCAATTCTTGAAAGGCCGACTCTCGTTGATCGTTCCAGTCAAACAGTACATTTTTTTGTGTTAACTGTGTCAATGGCATGGCAAGTTTGGAGAAGACTTTTACGAATCTACGATAATAGCCTGCAAGCCCCAAAAAACTTCATACTTCTAACACATTGGTTAGTCTTGGCCAGTCCATAATAGTTTCAATTTTCTGTGGGTCAACCGAAATACTATCCTTTTTAATTATATGCCCCAGAAATGCTACATTGTCAAGCCAAAATTCACATTTGGAAAATTTTGCATATAGCTTCTTTTCTCTCAGAGTCTGTCACACAGTTCTTAAGTAATTCTCATGATCTTCCCTGCTTTTGGAGTAAATCAAAATATCATCAATAAATACAACAACAAATTCATTCAAATATGATTTAAACACCCTGTTCATAAGGTCCATGAAGGCAGCAGGTGCATTAGTCACCCCAAACGGCATTACCAAAAATTCATAGGGCTTGTTTGGTTTGTTTTTGGGAGAGTTGTTTTTAAAAAAAAAAAATTGGGAAAGTTGTTTTAGAAATTTTTTTAGTTTGTTTGGTTGTATATTTTGAGAAAAAATTTTTTTGTGGGAGTTTGGGATGATTTGATATTTTGGAAGAATTGAGTACATATGTGAGAGAAAAATTGATTGAGAAAGAGAGAGGAGAGAGAAAAAATGATTGATTGATGTGTAAGAGAGAGAAGTGATTTTGAAAATTGTTTGAGAAAAATCTCAAACCAAACAAATTTTGGGAAATTTTTTTCTAAACTTCATCTCCCAAATTCAAACCAAACAAGCCCATAGTGTTCGTATCTAATTCTGAATGCAGTTTTCTCTACATCTTCCGCCTTAACTTTTAACTAGTGATACCTGGATCTAAGATCTATCTTGGAGAACACTTGTGCTCCCTGAAGTTGGTCAAATAGATCATCTATTCGGGGCAATGGATATTTGTTCTTCACAATTACCTTGTTCAACTCACGGCAGTCAATACACAGCCTCAAAGACCCGACTTTCTTTTTAACAAGCAACACTGGAGCACCCCAAGGTGACGTGCTTGGACGGATAAATTTCTTGTCTACGAGTTCTTAGAGCTAAACTTTCAACTCTTTCAATTCAGAAGTTGACATTCTATATGGGGTTTTGGAAATTAGTTGTGTTCCGGGTACAACATCAATAGTAAACTCAATTTGCTTATCAATTAAGTCTCCTGGCAATTCAGTTGGAAATACATCAGGAAATTCATTTACTACAGAGATGTTTTCTACAGTGGGATTATCAGAAGTCATCGTTAAAACACAACACATATACCCTCTACATCCCTTCCTAAGCAATTTAACAGCTTTCATGGCAGAAATCAAGTATGGGAGAGGGACCACCCCATTTCCAGTAAACACAAACTTAAGTAACCCAGGTGGATGAAATATAACAGACTTATTCATATAGTCAATAGTTGCTCGTTAACCAGTCCATACCCAATATGCAGTCGAAATAATCAATTCCCAAAGGCAATAAATCAACATACAATATCACATCACCAATCACGATATCACATGTCAGGTACACATACACACATACCATAGAACCCCTAGATGGCATAGAGATAGACAATAAATAATTCATGGATTCTAAGGGTCTAGTTAATTTCTGAGAAAAAGCATGCGATATAAATGAATGTGTGGAACCAGAATCAATTAGCACATAGGCATTCTGAGCACAGATAGAGATTATACCTGA
Organism: Camellia lanceoleosa; assembly: GCA_025200525.1. Taxonomy (NCBI): domain Eukaryota; kingdom Viridiplantae; phylum Streptophyta; class Magnoliopsida; order Ericales; family Theaceae; genus Camellia; species Camellia lanceoleosa. Next base: position 190,877,264 of record CM045758.1, on the reverse strand, counting down.
CACCACTGACTCAGTATTCTGTACATCAGCAGGTACCAATGCAAACACTCTCCCTTGCCTTAGCATTTCATTTCTAGTGTTACCCTTGACATTAGTTCTTGCATTTGACCTTGCCACAGAAGTAGACCCGGTTGAACTTGCTGCAGGACGGTTAATATCATCGGATCCCAGCGGACAATCCCTAACCATGTGGCCAGTTTTACCACACCGAAAACACGCACTTGATGCATGGTAACATGCACCTTTGTGCTTCCTTCCGCAATCAGGACAGTTCGAAATAGATCCACTATTCTAACTAGAGCTGCTGGAGGATCCTGTATTCTGCCTTTCTGGAAATGACCGACCCCTCTTGAAATTAAATCCGGATCTTTTACCCTTTCATTCAGTTGTTAGAGCTAGAGCTTGTTTCTTTGCTGCCAACATGGCCTCTGCCATCAATGCTCTATTAAGTACTTCCACACACATAGGCAACTTTAGCACACCTACTCGATCAAATACGTCCAAATCCAATCCCCCTTCAAATTTTTGAGCCTTTTTGTAATTTGTGTTGACCATATGAGAAGCAAATCTGGCCAACTCAGTGAACTTAACTTCATACTCGGCTACAGACATCTTGCCTTGTTTGAGTTCTTGAAATTCTGACACTTTTCGGTCTCTGAAGCATTGGGAAAAGTACTTGTTGCAAAAGATTTCATTGAATTGAGCCCATGTCATATCCCTATTATTATTGCGGATTAACAACCACCATCTTCAAGCTTCATCTTTTAAAATGTAGGTGGCCGAAAGGACTTTTTGTGTCTCGGAGCACGGAAACATTTCAAATAGCTTCTCCATTTCTAGTAGCCATAAATTTTTGGGCGAGGTTGACTAGGTCATTGTTATTTGGTTCAACTTGGACCAGTGAAGGCGGAGGAATTAAAGGTTATTGCCTCTGTTGTTGCGTCATTGCCTCTGTCAGGGCCGCAAGCATTTGTTCTATTCAGCTCATTTGAGCCTCAAATGATTCAGTTGTATTGTCACTTCTTGTATCTTCCATTGCTATAGGTAAACAGAGCATTATAAACATAGGCAAATAGTCTTTTTCACAACATTCAAATTATTTGTTTCAATGCCATGTGGTTATGGTCAGATTTAGTTTTCACTTTCAATGAACATACACTCACACATGCAGATAGAATGCCCTTACTTGTTACTAGGATACCCTAAGCTCATATGGACTCGTGTGTGCGGTAGAACACATGCTTTGATACCACTCTGTCACAACCCAAACCCGTCTCTATAGGTTTAGTGTTGTAACCGGCCAGTAATCCTTAGATTACCAAAGGCCTCTAAACAGAGCAGCTTGTAATTAGGGGCTATGAAAGCAAATAAAGAAACATATATAGTCCAACGAGCTATGGAGATGTATATAGGACATAAAAATTTAAAACTTTATATACACTTGTGACGTCATAATTAACACAGTCATACATCACTCACAGATACAGATAAGACAAAAGTGTAACTTAACCCAATTTACAAATAAACAGAACTTGCTCATAAACCCAAAAGAAAACAAAGTCTTAACACATGCCATTTAGACTTTACCCGCTCACAAAAGGGAACCTCCTCAGAGGCACAACAGTTGGCTGACAAAATAGAGACGCCAGGTCATCAACTTTGAACCTGGTCATGCGCCTGCTCACCTACATACATAAATATAAACGATGAGCGAGAGCCTAGTGAATAATAACAAAGTAAAGAATTTAATGAATGATGTCCCATATCAAATTTCAAATTAGAAACAGATCCATATTCACATACTTTCCAGAAATCATCAACAGGTATTTGTGGTACATCCATTTAGCTATTATGACATATCAAGTTTACATAGTCGGTACCAACAACCATTAATGTCCATATCTTGTGTGCAAGTAGTCATGGTATTGTTACCCCCAGGCAAGGGCCACGTAAATATAGGCCTCAGTATCGTTACCCCCGGGCAAGGGCCACGTGAACATAAGCCACGACATTGTTACCCCCAAGTAAGGGCCATGTGAACATAAACCACGGTATTGTTACCCCCGAGCGAGGGCCACGTACATATTGGGAAGCCGTAAATATATTTCAAAAAGATGGACATTCATTCGTGATTCATAAAATAACATTTCAGAAAACAGATCGTATCATATCAGTTAGAAAATATTTATAATTAAACATAGCTTTATAGAGTTATTACTCACAAATGGCTCCAAGCAAACAGACAAAGTAGACAGATCAGGTAACTTATGGCGCGTGACCTACACAGATATAGAACGAATATGTACAGAATTACACACTCGGAATCATAACTTATTCTCTCTTATTTTGGTGTGTTCTACTTTTATTCCTCATTATTCTGACTTAATTAGGGCTTAGAAATGCCTAGAATGATATGAGGATGCCAAAATGTGATTCAGAACACTTAGTCAAATTTGTTGAAAATAGGGGTCCCGTTCAAGTGCATCTTCCTTCGCTTGAGTGGACATGAAAAATGTAAGTGTTCGCTCGAGTGCAACTTCCTTCGCTCAAACGGTCTAGAAACTTTGCAAAAGTACTATTCGTGTGATTTTCACGCTCGACGGACGCTTGACGATCGCTTGAGCGTAAGACTTAGGTCCTCGCTCGAGCGTAACTCTTGTCGCTCGAGCGGTGTGAAAAAACATAAAACTTCTGGGAGCTTGCATTTCACGCTCGAATGGACGTTTGGTCGTCCGAGCGGAAGTGTAAGATTACAGAGTGGTCACTCAAGGGTAGACTTTGCCGCTGGAGCGGAAGTGTAGAATCTGGGATTTCCAGATTGCACTCCCAAGCTCCAAACTCGAATTAAACATTTTGAAACTCATCCTTTTGGGCCAAAACTCCAGAAAATATTTAGAAACTTATAGAATATCATAAATTGAAGATCATTTTGCCAAATCAAGGTCCAAAAGTATGCCAATTGCTCAAAACTCAAACTTGAAATTGGGAAAACATGTCATTACATACCATGCATGCAAAGATACAAGCTCAAGCTTTCAAAACATGACCAAATGGGGCAAATTGGTGGAAAACAAGATGAATTCTCAAAATTAAAATAAACTTGACACATGAAAGTGGAAATTCTTTGGAATCAAACTCAAAATACTAAAATATATGCATGCATAAATGATTTGAGTTACAATTCTATAATCCTAGTTCATTCTCATGTCATTCCACCTCCTTTACTTGAATTCTTACAAAAACTAACTCAATCACACAGCTAAGAGTTGGATTTCTTACCTTAGATGCTCGACTATGCTCTCTAGAGTTAATTGATTGAAGTTCCTAGCCAATCTCCAAATTCTCAAGCAATTCCTCTGTTTGAAGTCACTTCCCTCTTTGTCTCTCTCTCTACACGTTTTTGAGCTCAAGCAAGAGGAAATGAGAGTGCAAAAAGTGGGTATTGAGGTGGGCTTATATAGGCTTGATCAAAAATTAATTAATTAGCTTACCACTAATCTAATAAGCATTAAATTATTCTAATTTAATCGTTCCGAATCGAATTCTAATTAAACTTACCATAATGTTCTAAAAATTCCAATTAACACATAATTCAAGTCAATTTTGCGATCGGATGGCGATAATGCCTTCAATTCACAGAACAAAACATATACATGGACAGATTTTTCTATGACAAACAGATATGAATACAAATAATGCAACATACATGCAATTAATGTAAAATTTCACCTTAATTTCTTATTAAGCATTCCTAATTATGGATTATACGTTAATCATGGGTCGGGATTGTTGCAAATAGTGAATGATGTAGAGCCTTTTCCAGTAAGTACTCTTGGATCTAATGTAGCACCAAGACTTATAAAAGCATTGGTTGCATTGTACACTCGAGTATAACGTCAAAACGATTTTGATTTATCATCATTCCCATTATATAATGCTTGAAGAAGTCAAGGGGTGTATTAAGCAAAGGAAGCTTAACTTTTCCTTTTGAACAACATGTTCCGAATAGAGGACGATTTGGAGTTGATTTTACTAATTTTTCATCCATCCAATGTAATGCTAAACAGAAAGGACATAATACATTCATCTTGCCAAGAGAATGACGACATAAATTTATATGTGCTCGAGTACCAACCGTTGGACTCATAGGCATATCCTCCAATTCCTCATCAGTACATAGATCCTCTTAAAGAGAATGAGTTGTAAGAGTAGGCCTACAAATATTGGTTCTGTGTAAATTAAAATAGAATGGTAATAGTAGGAGTATGTATTTGAAGAATAAAACACGGTCTTTTACCAATTCCTTTATAGAGCTAAAGATGTGTTTGGCATTAAGAACGAACATGTGGAAGGATGTGCAACCATTGTTTGTTTTTGCGTTGACTGAGTATCCTCAGTTGCCTTTGTTCCTAGTTCCAAGAAAGCACGACTACGATGACACGGTATCAAAGAAGTTTGTCTCAGTTAAATAGATTCTCTTGATTTCTCCCATTCTCGCCGTACACGTTGGGCCAATATAGCTTTTGATATAGGATTATTACTATGTGCCTAAAATATGAACATTATATCATTTGGTACCTAAAATACAAATATTATCGTCTGCTATTTTATTTCTTGATTCAATAATTTTTTATTTTAGTTATATTTTACTTTTTCTTCCTGCCTTGTGATAATTTTAAGAATATTGGAAATATTTTTTGTGCGAAGCTTCCTTTTCCATTTTGCTTCATTTTCCCTCTCTCTTTTATTTTTTTATACAATATTTTTTTTAAAATTATTGTTTTCTCTTTCTTCTTGCCTCATGCTAATTTTAAGAAAATTAGAAATATTTTCTATGCCTATGCTCCTCTGTTCCTTTGCTCATATGTTATAAAGTTTTCCTTCGAGTTGATCAAGATTACAATTATTTTTTAGGAAATGTTAAAGAGAGCTAAAAATACTCTGTTTGAGTGTACAAAAAACAAAGAGCATTGAAAAATAAAATTCAACCATACATTTTTCGTTCTCTTGATTTTTTTAGTAGAATGTAAAAAATACACACACACACACACAAAAAATAATAATAATAACAATATTGACAACACAAATTTTACATTTTTAAAAATATACATGATCGATGTTCAATTTAACAATATGATTGGCTTTGTTTTACTTGATAAATATATTTTTTTTAAATGTTGAAGAATATACCATTGGACATGCATTTCCTTTCCTTTGCCAAAAGAAGTTTTTTCTTATCCTTTAGACATTGCCTTGGCCTTTTCTTTTTCCTTGGCCTATCAAAAATAAATAAGATATATTTAGAATATGAAAAAAATGTAAATAAAATATACAGTGTTCAACTTGATTTTTTGAGTTACCTTAGAATTGCGGATAATATTAAGATTACACTCATCACAAATAACAACACCGATATTCCTAGTCTCATGGAGGAATGGGCTTGCATGAGTAGGCCTACAAATATTTGGTGTACGAAATAAAATTTATAAAATAAAATCTTAAAAACAGGGATATGTATTTATAGAATTAAAAACATTTTTTTACCAATTCCTTTGTGAAGCTAAAGATGTTATTGGCGAAGTGAGAATAGCATACACTACTCCTTTTTGAGTCGATGGAGTATTAGTTGTATAGCGATTCTGGTTTTGACCTGACACTTGTGGTAGTCTGGACTCCGGTTTCTGGTTTCTGAATGCCGTTCATTACCTTTTACTCTTTATTCCTCCTTAAATTTGGTTATTTAGATGTGTTGAGTGTGTTTGGAACATGTTGGTTGCTTGGTTTTCAAACCTTGTGTTGCCTAGGATTTTGGCCCTCCGCTCGAGCGGCCTTTCCTACACTCGAGCGGGGTTTGCAAACTCTCAGTACTTTGCACATCTACGAAAGTACTAGAGGGGTGTTTTTCACACTCGAGTGGGTCGACGCTCGAGCGGGTCGGTGCTCAAGCAACCTTTCTTGAGCTCGAGCTATTTGTCTATTGTCTACAAAAATACTGGATGTGTGTATTCTGCGCTCAAGCGGGTATCTTCTTGCGCTCGAGCGAAACAACTTATTGTGTCTGACGCTAGAGCGTCAACTTTTCCACTCAAGCAAACTGTGCGTATATCAGATAGCGAAAGTGACATTTTATATCACTTTTTCATTCTTTTCTTTCTCTAAAACTTTTCAAAAACCTAGATCTTGACTCTCTCTCTCTCTCTCTCTCTCTCTCTACATTTAGGCTTAGATCCTTTGGGTTCTCTACCTTACTGTCTTTGGGAAAAGGGTAGAGCCTCTTGAAAGCTTCATTTTGATCCGATTGGAGTTTGGTTTCGACATCGTTGAAGTTTCGTCCTTGCTCCATTGATCTTTTAAACTTGAGGTTGGGATTTTCTACACTTTAATATGATTTTTAACTTAGTTATTTGTCATTGTGTAACAATGGTGGGATTTGGGGATAATGTGAGCAAAGCTAGGGTTTGGGTGAATGAGAGAAAAATGATTGTGGGGTTTGAAAATTGTATTGTATGGTGTCAAAATTGTTGATTTTGGTATTTGGTTGATACTTGAGAAAAGAGGAGGTTTGCCCTAAAATGATCGTAATATTTATTTTGTATGAATAAATGAAATTGGTGTTGTAAATGTGGGAGCCGAATAAGTAGAAGAGTCGAGAGACGTGTACCCCAGAAACTAGATACTACTCGGCTTCGTATTGCGTAACTAGGGCGCCGAATGCGTTAGTAAAGCCGAATAGACGGGGGTCAGTAACTTCGAATGAATATAAGGTGAATGGGATAAAAGTAGGCTCAGGCCCCGAGGCCCAGAAAAGCAAGTATAAATATAAGAACCACAAATCTAGAAAGGTATGTAAGAATCACTGCACAAAACTTAGTAAACAAGCTATCTTGAGTGTCTGAAACTAACTTGTTCGTCGGAGTGCTAATTCCAGCACCCTCGATCGGAGTGTTTCCATCTTTTCAGGTGACTAGCTGAGAATCACCAGTGTCTCTCAGGATCTGAAGAGTATTTCCAATCCACTTCTCCACAATTGGCACCGTCTGTGAGAATACTCAAATACATCCATGGCAGGCATGACCGAAGATCCTTCGATAGCCACTGACAAGACCGCATAGGGAGGTGACCTCATTCCAACCAACTCGCTTGGACAACAAACCATCGCACCAAGACCAGCCTCAGACCTCCGCTCATCGTCAAACCCAACGCAAAAGACAATACAAGTGACCATGGCACAAGCTAGGCAAACCAAACAGAGGTTGGACAACATCATCGCTGAGAACGAACGCCTTCGTCGCGATCTAGTCTCGGAAATAGAAAAAGCCAAATAAATGGTACGCCAGGCTTCTGAGCGACCCCCGAGGGTAGATGATCGACGATCCCGGGCCCTACAGCAAGAAACTGACGGCCCCTATGCAACAACAAATCCTCTTGCGGAGTTGGCAAAGGACGAACGTCTTCACCAATACGTCCGGAAGAATGTGGTGGAAACACCTGCCCCTCCACAGGATGCATTTCTGCTTGACACCGTCCACATGATATACAGCCTGCCAGCAGCCCCGGCCGTACATGCGATCCAATCATATCCAAGTCCCCAACAGCAGCTCACGCTAGCAAAGCGGCCCCGAGAAACGCCAAGTATCACCTTTGATGATTATGATTTGATCGGTGTAGCACTCCCTCACATCGATCCGTTGGTTGTTGAGCTGCGCGTAAACCGGTTCACTGTCGAACGCGTTCTTATCGACCAGGGTAGTACCTCAGAGGTTATGTATTACAAAACCTTCACCAAACTCGGATTCAACGAGTCAGACCTGACTCCGGCCCCTTATCCACTATATAGCTTCAATGCCACTCCAGAGTACCCCTTGGGAAAGATCCGCTTACCCGTTCGAGCTGGCTCCAGAACGGTGAATGTGGAATTCTTGGTCGTCAGGTTGCCCTCATCGTACAATCTCATCATGGGGCGAACATGGTTGCATACATTGCAAGCCGTCCCAAGCACCTATCATCAACTGCTACGTTTCCCAATGGAACACGGCATTAAGCAAATCCGCGGATCCCAAAAATTGACACAAGCATGTTATCTCCTTGCCACCAGAACGCCAAAGGAACTGCAAGTAAACTCCATTGAGGTACCGAATCGGGAGATCCTGGATGACGTTGGGCGGTATCCAAACGAGAAGGCCACGAAAGATTTAGACCGACTTGACATTGATGGAAGCCCAAAAAAGTTCTTCATGATCAGTGCCTCTCTGAATCAGGCCGACAGGCAGCAGCTGATCGCTTTCTTGCTCAACAACCTTGACGTCTTTGCGTGGACTCCATACGAAATGCCGGGAATAGACCCGTCAGTTTCCTGACACCATCGAATGTCGATCGAAATGTAATCAATCATTCGAAGGCCGAAGATCGTGCATGAGCCTGCCGCCGTTGTTGAGAAGGTAAACAGATTGCTTGACGCCGGGGCAATTAGAGAAGTCACTTACCCTACGTGGCTCTCCAATACAGTGGTGGTGAAGAAGAAAAATAGGACTTGGCGAGTGTGCGTCGACTTCACGGATCTGAACAAAGCTTGCCCCAAAGACTGTTTTCCTCTACCTAGAATCGACCAGCTTGTCGATGCGACGGCATGTCATCAATGTATGAGCTTCCTCGATGCTTACAGAGGCTACCATCAAATCGCCATGTATCCAGATGACTAGGACAAAACTGCCTTCCTCACCCCAAGAGGAACCTATTGCTACAAAGTTATGCCCTTTGGGCTGAAGAATGCAGGAGCAACCTACCAAAGATTGGTCACTGCTATGTTCAAAGAGCAACTCAGCCACACTATGGAAGTATACATCGATGATATGGTGGTCAAGTCCAAAGAAGAACAGAGTCATATAGCCGATCTAGAAAAGACATTCAGCATCTTACACAAATACAAAATGAAACTGAACGCTTCCAAGTGTGCGTTCGGAATCGGCTTTGGCAAATTCCTAGGTTACATCGTCAATCACCGAGGAATCGAAGCCAACCCGAGGCAAGTCATGGCAATTTTGGAACTCGGCTCCCCCCGTTCTGTAAAAGAAGTCCAAAAGTTAATGGGGATGGCTGCTGCACTTAACAGATTCATCAACCGGTCTACAGATCACTGCCGACAATTCTTTCAGACACTACGTAGGTAAGGCTTTGAATGGTCATTGAATCTTGAATCGACCTTCAACGGACTCAAGACGTACCTTCACTCAGTACCTCTCTTGACAACACCTGCCGCTAGGGACCCGCTCATCCTATATCTAGCAGTCTCGATAGAATACGCAGCCGTCTTTGTTAAAAAGAGGAGGGGGAGCAACGGCCAGTGTATTATGTGAGCAAGGCAATGGTTGACGCCGAAACACGCTACCTACCGTTGGAAAAACTCATCTTAGTTCTAGTCATGGCGGCAAGAAAACTGATGCATTACTTCCAGGGACATAGCATTGGGGTGCTAACAGATTATCCCCTCCGATCGATTACTCTGGTCACGAAGCATCGAGACGCGTTTCAAAATGGGCTCTTGAACTCGGCCAATACAACATTTGGTTTTTACCTAAAACTGCAATCAAGGGGCAGGTGTTGGCCGACTTTGTTGCCGAATTCACCGACGAGCTTGCCAACCTCAAACCTGATGAAGTTCGACCAAAGGCCGAAGTTCTACCAAAGCCGAACTGGAGAATTTATGTCGGGGATATTTGGCAATTATACTGTGATGGATCATCTAACCAAAGGGGCAGTGGCGCCGGAGTTGTAATCATGTCTTCAGACGGCGTAGTAATTGAGCAAGCCGTCAAGCTTGGCTTCGAAGCATCAAATAACGAAGCTGAATATGAAGCCCTTCTAGCCGATCTGCGGAATGCCCATCTTCTCGGCGCACGACGTCTGCTTGTGTTTTGTGATTCAAAGTTGGCAATCAATCAGCTAAAGGGGGAGTACGCGACAAAAAACAACCGTATGGCGGCCTACATGAAAACGGCCAACTCCTTGCTGGCAAAATTTGACCATCATGAACTAAACCAAATAACACGCGACCAGAACACACACGCGGATGCCTTGGCATGCTTAGCCTCCGCCATCAATTCTGAGATCAAACGAACCATCGAAGTAGGTTTCATCCCGGAGCCGAGTATTGGCCCTTCGGAGGAAATCCATGTCAATGTTATAGAATCTGCACCAAGCTGGATGGACCTCATTGCTGCATTCCTCTCTTTCTTACAACTCCCAGAGGACAAAAAAGAAGCACACAAGCTGCGAAATAAAGCCCTGCAATACTATTTGGATCCGCAATGAGGGCTTTACAAAAAGTCCCTCTCTGGTCCATATTTGGAATGCGTGCACCGCGACAAAGTGGAAGAGCTTCTGACAGAGATACATGAGGGCAGTTGCGGTGCCCATTCCGGCGGACGCTCCCTAGCCCATCGAGCTATAACGCAGGGGTATTATTGGCCGACAATGAGGGCTGACGCGGAGAGTTATGTAAAAAAATGCGAACAGTGCCAAAAGTTCTCCCCATTAACCCATCTGCCTGCCGAAGAGTTGAACTCTATCACCAGCCCCTGGCCGTTTGCTCAGTGGGGACTTGATATCGTAGGGCCATTGCCCAGGGCACCAGGGAACAAGCGATTCTTAATCGTCGCGACAGACTACTTTACAAAATGGGTCGAAGCGGAGGCTCTAACACATATACAAGATGCCGACATTAAACGCTTTGTATGGAGAAACATCATAACACGATTTGGCATTCTGAGAGCTCTAATCTCAGACAATGGCACCCAGTTTGATTGTGGCATATACCGAGAGTTATGCAGCAAATATGGCATTCGGCCTTACTTCTCGACACTGGCAGACCCCCAAAGCAATGGTCAGGCCAAAGCCTCTAACAAATCCATCTTGGACGGCATCAAAAAGAGGCTGGAAAAAGCCAAAAGCAAATGGGTCGAAGAATTGCCGAGTGTATTGTGGGCTCATCGTACTATGCCGAGGAGATCCACCAGAGAAACGCCGTTTGCTCTATGCTTTGGAATCTAATCAATCTTACCCCTGGAAATCGGCCTTCCAACTCTGAAATCGCAAGTTTTTGACATAGGCCGAAACGACATGATGCTTGCCCTAGATCTGATTCTAATCAAAGAACGAAGAGACCGCGCCCTAACATCCATGGCACGCTATCAGCAGCAGCTCGCCAAGTCGTACAATCAGCGAGTTCAGTTGTGCCGATATGCACCAGGAGAGCTTGTCCTAAAGAAAGTACTTCCAGCCGACCGAAGTCCGGTCAATGGAAAATTGAGTCCAAACTGGGACGGCCCCTATCAAATTGAATCCATCGCAGGAACAGGGGCATATCGGCTCTCAAACATGACAGGAAGAAGCCTGCCACGGCCTTGGAATTCTACACATTTGCGTAAATTCTATCATTGACCCGACTTGTGGCCTTGATACTTGTATGTGTTCCACCTTTGTAATACAAAGTTTCTCGTTTTCTCAAGCTCGCCCCCAAGCCTTGATTAATAAGGGCCAATTAAGCCTTCCAAGGCCAAAACAAAGTCTCCGGATTTGGAGCGCCCTTCGTGGATATCACGATTGGCCAAAATAAAGCCTCCGGATTCAGAGCCCTTTTTGGTGCATGACACCTTAAGGGCCGATTGAGACTCCAGATTCGGAGTGCCATCGTGGATATCACGATTGGCCAAAATAAAGCCTCCAGATTCGGAGCCCCTTTTGGTGCATGACACCTTAAGGGCCGATTGAGACTCCGAATTCGGAGCGCCCTTCGTGGATATCACGATTGGCCAAATTAAAGCCTCTAGATTCGGAGCCCCTTTTAGTGCATGATACCTTAAGGGCCGATTGAGACTCCGAATTCGGAGCGCCCTTCGTAGATATCACGATTGGCCAAAATAAAGCCTTCGAATTCGAAGCCCCTTTTGGTGCATGACACCTTAAGGGCCGATTAAGCCTTCCAAGACCAAGACAGACTCCGGATTCGAAGCATCCTTCGTGGATATCACGATTGGCCAGGACAAAGACTCCGGATTCGGAGCGCCCTTCGTGGATATCACGATTAGGCAAAATAGACTCTGGATTAGGAGCCCTTTTTTGGTACAAGACACCTTAAGGCCGATTAAGGCTCCGAATTCGGAGCGCCCTTCGTGGATATCACGATTGGCCTTTCTGAGGTTTGTATTCGGACCACTTGATTGGCCGAATAAATATTCAATAAGAATTGTTCCTAATTCAGACCAGTCAATGCATGTCTAAACATTTACGCCATACAACACAAAACTTGCCAAAAAGATAAAATAATACGATTAATTAAGCACATAACATTTCAAGACCAAATACAAACGTTGAAAAGAAAAGAAATTCAATTTATTCGGCGCAATGTCTATTCATTCGGCACCCTCATCGTCGCTCTTCTCAATTTTGAAATCGGGATAAGGAAAGTGATGGCGATGATACAGGGGCAAGGCCGAATCAATTCCCACGGCTTCAAGAGATCCCTCGGTTTAATGGGCCTTGATCCAGCTGTGCTTGAATCCACGATTTTCACATCAACAGACCTCCTCGGCAAGGTCCTGTTTGGTCTTCTCTATCCCGACCTTCAGGCCATCTTGAAACCCCTTTTCACAACCAATTTAGATTGATCGACTGCAACCAACGTGCTCGCTTGAACATTCTTCAGCTCCCGAAGCTCACGCTCAGCCTTTTCCGTGCGAATCTCCAAACTGCGATTCCTTTCGTCATTTTTCTCACTCTCACATCGCGCTTCCCGCAGACGCATGCCGACTTCGTAAGCAGTGTATAGTCCTTTCACAGCCTCGTGGATACCGTCTCGAAATACTTCGAAATCTCGATGTCCGACCATCGGTTGTTGGACTTCCGGCGGGAATATTTGTCGAGCGAACTCGATTGCCACATCTGGGTCTTTAATGATAGAGTCCGCCTCCGTCATTGGTCTATTCCTCACAGAAACCGCAAAACTCAATGGTTGTAGCGTCACATTAGGCTCGATTCTCGGTTGACTGTCCTTTCGGGGCGATCTGCTTCGATGACTAAGGGGCTGTTGTGTTACCCGATCCTTGGGCGTTCTTCTTCCCGAACGCATAGGCTCGCTACTGCAACTCATTGCGACGTCTGATTCAGTCAATCTTCGTCCCTCCCCAGTTGCCTGAATGAAAATAAGTAGGGCCTCTGGCGTGCACCCGCTCTATTTATCCTTCAATGTTTGCAGCTTTCCTGAGGCAACGTCAGCAATCCCAAACGTCAACAGTCGGATGACAATTGTCCAGCCCACGAGTTGGGCCCATTTGGCTTCCCAAGCTCGCGTCCTGGCTAAGGCAAGAGCAGATTTATTAATCTTGTCGGCCGAGGTTCCAAGCGCAACCGCCAATCAATCCTGCCTTAGCCACCGCGAAGTTAGGCCGCCGGCATAAGCTCGCACCAGCTAAGGCAAGGCGGTTATTAATCTTGTCGGCCGAGTTTTCAAGTATTAATCTTGTCAGCCGAGTTTTCAAGTGCAATGGCCGTTCAATCTGTGCCTTAGCCAGCCCGCGAGTTAGGCCCATTCGGCTTTGCAAGCTCGCACCCTGGCTAAGGCAAGGGCAGATTTATTAATCTTGTCGGCCGAGTTTTCAAGTGCAACGGCCGTTCAATCTGTGCCTTAGCCCGCCTGCGAGTTAGGCCCATTCGGCTTTGCAAGCTCACGCCCTAGCTAAGGCAAGGGTAGATTTATTAATCTTGTCGGCCGAGTTTTCAAGTGCAACGGCCGTTCAATCTGTGCCTTAGCCAGCCCGCGAGTTAGGCCCATTCGGCTTCCCAAGCTCGCGCCCTGGCTAAGGCAAGGGCAGATTTATTAAGCAGCTAATCTAACCACAACCAAAAACAATAGCATTCAACATTTTCCTTAACCAGTTGAGCACAACTCATGAAATTTTTTATATATACTCAAGTTACTAAACAAAAAGATTTACTCATGACTGTAGCAACGGATAAAAAATACTAAATTAAAAACTGTAAAAGTACATTCGACATCCTAAAAGTTGTCAGTCGGCTGGATCAGCCATCAGAATCAGACTCCAATGGCTCAACATCCACTTGCTCATATGGTATTGGTGTAATCAACGAAGCATTAGCAGCAGCAAGGGCTTTGCACCAGCCATGTTTGAATCCCCGATTTTCAAACTTGGGGACTTGGTCAACGTACTTGGCAAGTCCAGCATTTTTCCCGGCCTCGAACACTTTGGAAGACTCTGAGTTGGCTACTTCCTTCGCCGCCTTCATTTAAGCCAACTCAGCCTCCAGTCTGGAGATCGCCTTCTGGGCCAATTTGTGCGCATCTTTGCTCGCGTCTGCCTCCTTCTCGGCATCCGATCTCAACTGATCCGCACTACGAGCTCTCTCCATCTCGGCGTCAGCCCTTGAGGCTTCCTTATTCGCCCTCAAAGCCTCGACCTCAGCCCTTCTCCTCTGGCCTTCAACTTCCTTGCGTAGATGGCCAATTTCTTTGACGGCGTCGCGATGGCGACGGCCCAAATCGGCTATCCATCCGACGGTCTGCAAAACAAGAATTTAAAACCTTAACTTCAACAGTATTTCGATTAAGTGAAGCTAAGTTTGAATATGTACCAAAAGTGCCGATTGGGCGGCTAATGTTGTCGCATTCAGATCCGTTTCCACCCAGAAAGCCTCCTTGTCAGACGGCAACGACACGGACGTAGCCAAGCTGAATGCGACTTCTGGATCTTTAAGCGTCGAAGCATCAGAAGAAACCGGCATGTTTCTTATCATCGGCTTTACTGTCGTCAGTAAAGTGCTTGGGGGGCAATTGTGGGAGCTGAATAAGTAGAAGAGTCGAGAGACGCATACCCCAGAAACTAGATATTACTCGGCTTCGTATTGCATAATTAGGGCGCCGAATAGACGGGGGTTAGCAGCTCCGAATGAATATAAGGTGAATGGGATAAAAGTAGGCTCAAGCCCTGAGGCCCAGAAAAGGAAGTATAAATATAAGAACTACAAATCTAGAAAGGTATGTAAGAATCACTGCACAAAACTTAGTAAACAAGCTATCCTGAGTGTCTGAAACTAACTTGTCTGTCGGAGTGCTAATTCTAGCACCCTCGACCGGAGTGTTTCCATCTTTTCAGGTGACTAGCTGAGGATCACCAGTGTCTCCCAGGATCTGAAGAGTATTTCCAATCCACTTCTCCACAGTAAATATGAAATTGAACAAGGATTGAAATAAATGATGGAATTGAGTAGATGATAAGCCTTATCCTTGGAAATTTTGAATAAATTATCAATCTTGAGATTGTATATCTGTTTAGAAATAACTGTATTGGGCTATTGGTAAAGAATAGCTATGATTGTTGTAGAAATTGCATGAGGATTAAGTGAATTAAAACTAATCCATGGTTGGGTATCATTGAATATGATTATGTTTTAAATACATTGTATATGTATGATAGTTTGGAAGAAGAAAGGAAATGTACTCCATGTGTGATTATATGTTTAAATACATTGTATATGTATGATTGTTTGGAAGGAGAATGGGGATGGACTCCACTGTTTGGGAGGAGAAAGGGGATAGACTCCACTATTTGGGAGGAGAAAGGGGATAGACTCCATTATAATTAAGTTGGCCAGAGTGCCCTGGATGAAAGTCCTGAAATCTATACATGGGTGCTAATCCCGCAGACAAAATTTTCATAAAATGGCAGTTTTAAATGTTTGTGTTAATAGTGTGATTATAGAACCATTGAGTTGTAGTCTCATTTAGGTTGTCGAAGAAATAATGAAATTGGCTCATGTATTGAAATGAATTAAAAGAAAATGAAATGAACTATGGATTTGGTATTCTATGATTATATAAATTCTGAATGATTTATCCCTGGCATTGTATATGCACCTTGTACTTATATCTTTGTTAAACCTCATATATTGTGTTAGATTATTCCTGCTGGGCTGTGGCTCACCCTATTTGGGAAAAACATTTTCAGGTAATGATGGCATGCCTCCGCCAAGACAATAGCATTGGAGGGACTTTTGGGAAGCAAGAGTTCCTTTGCTTTGTTTCATTTTTTGTATAGCCTAGGGCTTAAATTGTATGAGCTAGTCTCATTTTTGGTTGTAACCAAGCCAAGACTTGGAAAGGTGTAAGCCTATAGGGAATTTATTTATGTTAAACCCTTTTGTAGTATAAACTCTATGAAATGAAAAGAACAATGTACTCTAATTTACGCAGTTATTTATACGTTTTGGGTTATATTCATTGTATAATTTTGGGGGCATTATAACTTGGTACTAGAGCGTACCAGGTTTGAATACTTTGGGTATGTAGGGAGTGGTTAGCACCACAATGGGTTTGTCTCGCTCGCTAGAGACTTAAGTGTGAATGATATGTGCTTATATGATAACATGCTTATAAGATTATATGGGTATGGAATTGAATTTCTAGGATGTTGATTGAGTCTACGGGTTTCTAGGAGTCCTGTTAGAAAGGCACCTGATCACTGTTGTTTCTAATTGGCAACGCTATAGGACGATCATTATCCGGAAATGAAATTCATGTGTTTATGTGAATGCGTGCTTACGTGGAGTGAATTATTGTTGTCCATCGTATTGGGACGCGAGTGAGTTAGCTTTGGCACATTTGTGAATGTGCTAATTTCCTTTGTTACCTTTATTAGGATGTCAAGACGTGGACGCGGTGGTAGGCGTAGTAGGCCTAGACAGTAGGAGATGCTGGTACCGGATGATATTTTGGCACAGGAGGAGGGTGTTGGTCAGGCCAATGTGGCCGAACCAGTTGGTCAGCAAGCCATAGGCGCCTTAGCCCATGCAATGGCCGGAGCATTAAGGGAATCCATGGACATTCTCAGGGCTGATAATCAAGTCCAAGCCCAAGTAGCTGAAGTAGGGCCATCTTTCTTGAAGAAAGAGTTCTTTCATTCGAATCCGGAGGAATTTTTGGGTGTTCCCAAGGAGCCACTGAAGGCTGATGAGTGACTAGAACAGATGGTGAAGACGTTTGAGATGCTCAGCATCGAAGATAGAGGTTTGAGAGTGACGTTGGCGTCTTTCCAGTTGAAGAAAGGCACAGGTCAGTGGTGGAAGTATGCACGGGTCTGCATTGACAGGACTTGGGAGGCCTTCGTCGACGCCTTTCCAAAGAAGTTTCTGCCTTCCACAGTTAGGGAGAAGTTGAGATACCAGTTTTCTAAGCTGGTGCAGTTGAACACACCTGTGGCAGAGTTTGAAGCCACCTTTACTAGCTTGTCTAGGTTTGCACCTAAATTAGTGGCGACTGAGGAGTGCCGTTGCTTGGAGTTTGAGAAACGGTTGAGGACCGAGCTCATGTTCAGATTGGTTGGATCCATGATTAGAGACTATGGGCGCCTTGTGGAGGCAACGGCCCATCTTTAGACCATTATGCAAATTGAGGAAGAGAGGATGAGGGGCTCCAAGAAGAGTCAGGACAGTCAAGGAGACAGTAAGAGGCAGAGGGTTTCTAATCCTCAACCGTCCTAGAGGACTCAACCGAGGTCCACTTTTCCAGTGCCGAGTTCTGGTTCTGGAAGAGGTGGTCAGGGAAATTTCACTTGTTTCAAGTGTGGTCAGTTGGGCCACAAGTCTCCAGCTTGCCCGCAGGGAGGAGAAGGGTAGAAAGCAGCATCATCTTCGGCTCGTTCTTAGGGTCAGAGTCAAGAGAGAGGCCAGCCGCTCACTTGTTATTAGTGTGGGCAAGTGGGGCACCTAAAGAGATTGTGCCCACAGTTGGGTGGCACATCAAGTGTGTCTGGTTTGAAGCAGACACAGAGTCACCAACCTACACAGTCAGCATAGGCCTCGAGGGCTAATCAAAGAGCCTCTTCGGCTCAGTCAGTACATCAGACTCATGCTCCGAGGTGTGAGCAGATTGAGCAGAGGCCTACTCGACGTGTGTAGGTTGTTGCGGTGCCAGGTCTTGTACCTGCTCCTTCAGTAGTGAGAGGTACCTTCTTGTTTTGCAATTTAGTTGCTAATTTGTTGATTGATACCAGTGCATCACATTCTTTTATTTTGTCTGCATTTGCATCGGTTTTGGGGTTGGAGTTGGCACAGTTTGCATCTCCTATTTGTGTAGAGTCATCTACTGGTGGTGAAGTTATTTTGAAACAGAGATGTCGGGGTTGTGACATAGAGGTTGCCAGTCATCAACTTTTATTTGCATTTTTTTTGCTCGATACGTCTAGTTTTGACTTTATTTTGGGTATGGACTAGTTATCGTCATATCGGGCTGTTATAGATTGTTACCATCAGATGGTTACTATATGTACCCTAAGCAGCAATTGTTTTTATTTCTTGGGGAACCGGGTGGATAGAGTTTTATCACTGGTATACGATCTGCGTGAGTGGAGTGAACTTAGTTTTCTTCTTGCCAACTTTTTTAGTAGTGAATGTGCTGAAGTCCGGGTTGAGTTACCAAGGGTGATATGTGAATATCCAGATGTCTTTCTCGAGGATCTTACTAGTTTACCACCTCACCGAGAGATCGAGTTCTTTATTGATTTAGTGTCTGGCACGGCATCGATTTCTATGGCACCGTATCGGTTTGCACCTACTAAGTTGAGTGAGTTAAAAGTTTAACTCCAGGAATTGTTAGATAAGGGTTTTATCCGCCCTAGTACTTCACCTTGTGGAGCACCGGCTCTCTTTGCTAAAAAGATAGATGGAGTGTTGCGACTTTGTATTGATTATCAGAAGTTGAACTGGGTAACTATTAAGAACAAGTACCTAATGCCTCGTATTGATGATCTATTTGATCAGTTGAAGGGGTCTTGTTGTTTCTCTAAGATAGACCTGAGATCGGGTTATCATCAGTTGAGGGTAAATGAGGAGGACATCCCGAAGACGGCATTCTGTACACGATATAGCCATTATGAGTTTCTAATGATGTTTTTTGGGTTGACCAATGCACCGGCTATATTTATGGATTTGATAAACCAGATTTTTCGTGAGTTCCTAGATCGCTTCGCTTTGTGGTCGTCTTTGTGGACGACATCTTGATTTATTCACCCTCCAAGGAGGAACACGGGGAGCACTTGCGAGTGGTACTTGAATTACTTAGAGCCCACAAACTGTATACTAAGTTTGGGAAGTGTGAGTTCTGGTTGAAAGAGGTTAAATTCTTAGGCCATGTGGTATCCGGAAAAGGGGTGACTGTAGATTCATCCAAGATAGAGGCAGTGCAGGATTGGGCACAACCTAAGAATGCTTTTGAGATCCGTAGTTTCCTGGGGTTGGCCAAGTATTATCGGATGTTTGTGAAAGATTTCTCTAGACTAACCTCACCTTTGACTAGATTAACGAGGAAGGGAGTTAAATTTGTGTGGAGTGAGACTTGCGAGAAATCGTTTCAAAAGCTTAAGGTTAGACTTACCACAGCTCCAGTCTTGATTATTCCGGAGAGGGGTTTGGGCTATTCGGTATATTGTGATGCCTCACGGGAAGGTTTGGGTTGTGTTTTGATGCAAGAGGGAAAGGTAGTGGCCTATGGCTCGCGACAGTTGAAAACACATGAGAGGAATTACCTTACTTACGACTTAGAGTTAGCAGCAGTGATCTTTGCCTTAAAGATTTGGAGGCATTACCTTTATGGTAAGAAGTTTGAGGTGTTTTCCGATCACAAGAGTCTGAAGTATCTGCTTACATAGAAAGACTTAAATTTAAGACAGAGGAGGTGGATGGAGTTCATAGAGAACAATGATTTTAAGTTACATTATCATCCGGAAAATGCTAATGTTGTGGCCGACGCCTTGAGTAAGAAGTCAATTAGCAGTATGGCTTGTATCGCAGTTCGAGAATGGGAGATGTTGGGTACTCTTGGTGAGTTTGACTTGCATTTGGGCGAGTCTGTTGAGTGTACAGCCTTGTTTTCAGTGGTTGCACAACCTACACTTGTGAATCGAGTATTAGAAGTATAAAAGGGTGACCTTGAGGTAGAATCCCTCTGAGAGAAGGTTTCCAATAGGAAGGTAGAGAAGGGTTTGAATGTGTTTCCCGACCAGAGTGTGAGATACCGTGACCATTTGTTCGTGCCGGAGTCTTGCTGAGAGGAAATACTCCGAGAGTTTCACCATTCATGCCTTGCGGTGCATCTAGGAGGCACAAAGATGTATCATAACTTTAGTCGCCAATTTTGGTGGAGAGGTATGAAGAAGGATATAGCCGTGTTTGTATTGAAATGCCTTACTTGTCAACAAGTGAAGGTCGCGCATCAGAGGCCAGTGGGTTTGTTGCAATCCTTGCCTATAGCCAAGTGAAAGTAGGAGCATGTCACGATGGATTTTTTTGTGGGCCTTCCAAGGACTCAACGAGATAGTGATATCATTTGGATGGTAATTGACCGGTTGACCAAGTCGGCGCACTTTATAGCTATGCACGTGAGCGATTCGGTAGACTATCTTGCCGACCTTTACATTAGGGACATAGTGAGGTTGCATGGGGTCCCTGTAACGATTATTTTGGATAGAGATCCACATTTTATAGCTTGATTGTGGCAGAGTTTGCAGAGTGCCTTGGGCATTAGACTGACTTTTAGCACAGTGTATCACTTTCAGACTGACGGGCAGTCCAAGCGTACCATTCAGATCCTTGAGGATATACTTCGAGGTTGTGTCTTTGATTTTAAAGGGTTGTGGGAGAGGCACTTGCCTTTAGTGGAGTTTGCCTATAATAACAGCTTCCAATCGAGTATTGGCATGGCACCATTTGAGGCCTTTTATGGCTGACCGTGTAGATCTCTGGTGTGTTAGGCCGAGGTGGGTAATGCACCTTTGTTGGGCCCAAAGTTAGTTTAGGAAATGACGGAGAAGGTAGCATTATTCGTAAGAGGCTAGTTACAGCTCAGAGTCGCCAGAAAAGTTATGCCGACCGTAGGAGAAGACCCTTGTCTTTTGAGGTGGGAGATCATGTCTTTTTGAAAATATCACCTAGGCGGGGTTTGATGAGATTCGAGAAGAGTGGGAAGTTATCCCCTCGGTTTATTAGTCCTTTTGAGATCCTTGAGCGGATTAAGGAGGTTGCTTATCATTTGGCGTAACCGCCACAACTTTCCCGAGTTCATGACATGTTTCATATTAGTATGCTTCGGAAGTATGAGCCGAATCCATCGCGCGTGTTGGATTGGACCTACTTAGAGGTCGACGAGGATGCCTCATATGAGGAGAGACCAATGAGAATCTTGGATACTCGGGACCAAGTCTTGAGAGGCAAGACGATTCCCTTGGTTAAGGTTTTGCAGAAATATCACAGAGTTTCAGAAGCAACTTGGGAACGTGAATTGGAAGTCTGAGAGAAATATCCAGACTTATTTGTTGATGTTTAATTTTATATTGAGATCTTCATTATGTAAATGAAATGTAAAGACATTGTATATGTTGTGGACATTTTGGAAACATGGATTCAATATAAGCATTGCATATGTTTTGAGAATATGGAATATTGTGGGTGTTGTATCACTTTTGGAAGCATTGTATATATTGTGAAATTTTTGAAAACTCGGATTCTGATTTAAACATTGTGAATGTTTTGGGAAATTTTAAATTTCATTTTAATATGGGACTTGTGTATCGAGTCGATGAGAATGGATGACCGGAGGATAGGTCAGAGTATTGAATTTATAAGAATGACATTGTTATGAATGGTCTAATATTGATTTTGAACTTGATTTGTAATTTCGGGGATGAAATTCTTTAAGGGGGGAAGGTTATAGCGATTCTGGTTTTGATCCAACACTTGTTGTAGTCCGGACTTGGGTTTCTGGTTTCTGAATGTCGTTCATTACCTTTTACTCTTTATTCCTCCTTAAATTTGGTTATTTGGACGTGTTGAGTGTGTTTGGAACGTGTTGCTTGCTTGGTTTTCAAACCTTATGTTGCCCAGGATTTTGGTCCTCTGCTCGAGCAACCTTTCTTGCGCTCGAGTGGGATTTGCAAACTCTCAGTACTTTGCACGTCTGCAAAAGTACTAGAGGGGTGTTTTTCATGCTCGAGCAGCGTTTCCTACGCTTGAGCGAGTTGGTGCTTAAGCGGCCTTTCTTGAGCTCGAGCGGTTTGTCTATTGTCTGCAAAAATACTAGATATGTGTATTCTGCGCTCGAGCAGGTATCTTCTTGTGCTCGAGTGGAACAACTTATTGTGTTTGACGCTAGAGCGTCAACTCTTCCACTCAAGCAGACTGTGCGTATATCAATTTGCAAAAGTTACATTTTGTATCATTTTTTCATTCTTTTCTCTCTCTCTCTCTCTAAAACTTTCCAAAAACCTAAATCTTGACTCTCTCTCTCTCTCTCTAAATTACTCTCTCTCTCTACATTTTGGTTTAGATCCTCTGGGTTCTTTACCCTAGTGTCTTTGGGAAAAGGGAAAAGCCTCTTGAAAGCTTCATTTTGATCCGATTGGAGTTTGGTTTCGGCATCGTTGAAGTTTCATCCTTGCTCCATTGATCTTCTAAACTTGAGGTTGAGATTTTCTACACTTTAATATGGTTTTTAACTTAGTTATTTGTCATTGTGTAACAAAGATGGAATTTGGGGGTAATGTGAGCAAACCTAGGGTTTGGGTGTAAAATAGAAAGAGGGGTTTTTGGTGAATGAGAGGAAAATGATTGTGGGGTTTGAAAATGGTATTGTATGGTGTCAAAATTGTTGATTTTGGTACTTGTTTGATACTTGAGAAAAGATGGGGTTTTCCCTAAAATGATCATAATATTTATTTTGTATGAATAAATGAAATTGGTGTTGTAAACATGAAATTGAACGATCATGTTTTAAATACATTGTATATGTATGATAGTTTGGGAGGAGAAAGGGAACGTACTCCATGTATGATTGTTTGGGAGAAGAAATGGGATGGACTCCACTATTTGGGAGGAGAAAGGGGATGGACTCCATTATAATTAAGTTGGCCAGAGTGTCCTGGGTGAAAGTCCCGAAATCTATAAATGGGTGCCGATCCCACGGATGAAATTTTCGTAAAATGATAGTTTGAAATGTTTGTGTTAACAGTGTGATTGTAGAACTGTTGAGTTGTAGTCTAATTTGGGTTGTCAAAGAAATAATAAAACTGGCTCATGTATTGAAATGAATTAAAGGAAAATGAAATGAACTTTGGCTTTGGTATTCTATGATTATATAAAATGTTATTTATCCCTACCATTGTATATGCACCTTTTACTTATATCTTTGTTAAACCTCATATATTGTGCTAGATTATTCCTGCGGGGCTGTAGCTCACCCTATTTGGGAAAAACATTTTCAGGTAATGATGGCATGCCTCCGCCAAGTCAATAGCATTGGAGGGACTTTTGGGAAGCAAGAGCTTATTTGCTTTGTTTCACTTTTTGTATAGCCTAGGGCTTAAATTGTATGAGCTAGTCTCATTTTTGGTTGTAACCAAGCCAAGACTTGGAAAGGTGTAAGCCTATAGGGAATTTATTTATGTTAAACCCTTTTGTACTATAAATGAAAAGAACAATGTACTCTGATTTATGCAATTATTTATACATTTTGGGTTGTATTCATTGTATAATTTTGGGAGTGTTACAAGTTGTGCATGGTGGAATCAATTCTCTTGATCTCTCTCGTTCACGTCGCAAACGTTGTCCCAATTAATATGCAGAGCTTGCCTTTTCATTTCTTTCACATTCTCGCCGTGCACGTTGAGCCAACGCAGCTTTTGATATAACATTCTTGTTATATGCCTAAAACATGAAGAATAATTTCATAAGATGCCTAAAATATGAATATTATCATCTACTGTTTTATACTTTTCTCTTCCTTTTTGATTTCTATTAATTTAGTTTATCTTAATTCCCCTTCCTTCTGATATTTTGTAAAAAAATTGAAAACCTTTTCATTCTGTATCCCTCCCCCCCCTCCCCAAAAATTCCTTTTTTGTTCTCTTTCTTTTTTCTTCTCTTGTAGATGTCCATGCCAATAGTAAAAAGCTAAAAAAGAACAATAATAATTTAAAACACAGAATGTTTTTGTGGAAATGCTATTTTAGCATGCTTAAAAAAAAACATTTCACAAATTTACATAAAAACTGTTTACTCTAAAAACAGTATATGGCACTGTGCAAGTAATATGTCAATTTTACATTAAAAAAACAAACATGATCAAGGTTCATGCTCCAAAATAAATATTTCAAAAAAAGAACTTAAAATGAAAATGTTGAAGAGCCATACTATTGATTCACTGAACATGTATTTTCCTTTCCCTTGCCCGAAACGGTGGTCTTTTCATTTTTCTTCAACAATGCCTTGGCAATTTCCTTTTCCTTTTCCTTTTCCTATAAAAACTAATAAATAAGAATATACGGTGTTTTGAAAAAAAAAATCTATATAATTAAATTGGGCCTACCCCTCGAACCCGGATGACATTAAAATCACACTCATCACGGATAACAACATTAGCATTTCTTTCTTGTATAAATTGAACCTATAAATACAAAAGAACTAGGGGTAAAAAAAAAATTATACATGTAAGAAAATGAGTAAAAGGAGTCGATATTACAGTTTGACGTAGGTCTCCATCCATCTGTATAGCAATCCCGGTTTTCCCTTCATTGGTTATTGTATTCTGGATTCGGTTCCGTAGATGTCGGTTGTTGTATATGTTTCTTTTCTGTCCTTTAATTCTTTATATATGAGTTTTAGGATGTGTTGGGCAGGTTTGTAATAGGTTGGTTGTGATTGGGAACAAATGATTGCTGCCCAAATTTTTGTGTCTTTGCTCGAGCGAGACTTTTGTCGCTCGAACGAGCTCTGTGTTTTAGTTCCTTCGCTCGAGCCAGGGTTCCTTTGCTCGAGCGAGAGTTGAGTGTTGTGTCTGGTGGCTTGAGCGAGAAGTCTTGCACTCGAGCTTGCATCTGCGTCTGGTTCTGGACCTAAAGGTTGCATTTCTTGGCTCGAGCGAGCTTTTCTTCGCTCGAGCGTACTTCTGGGTTGTAGACCTGAAGCTTCGTATTGTTGGCTCGAGTAAGCTTTCTCTGTGTCTGGTCGCTCGAGCGAGCCTCGAATATATCAGTTGGCAACAGCAGGTTACACTTCACGTTTCATCATCTTCTTTTGCACAAACTCTAGCCCCGACTGCTCCTCTCTCTATACACTCTCTCTCTCTCTAAAATTTCATCTACTTCTAGTGGTCTCCTATCCTAATCCCTTTGTAAGAAGTGTGGAGCTTGGTGTGGGCTTCGTTTCAATCCGAAATAGTTGGTGTTTGGAGCATCTCGAGTTTTCACCTCCATCTCCTTTGAGTCTCTTCTCTTGAGGTAGGGATATCCTACTCCATCTTTTGATTTTTGTCATAAATTTTAGTCATTTTGATAGATGGTGTTGTTGGGTAATTTTGGGAAAAGTTAGGGTTTGATTTAAAGTTATAAAAAGGGGGGTTTTCAAATGTTAAACTCCATGTGTATGTGAAACCTTGGAAAATGATATTATTGTTGTTGAATTGATGAAATTGAACCTTAGGGTTGATACTTGAAAAAGGAGGGAAAATGCCCTAATTGTGTTGAACAATTAATTTAAATAATTAATTTGAGGAAATGTGAAATTGAGTTGGAAATCATGAAATTAGGAAATTATGAGATTGAACGGTGTAGTTGGATAAATAAATCACTCACCGATAAGAACGTTGATAAATTTATTATCTGTCTAGAAATAACTACTTTGGGCTATCGGTGGAGGATAGTCTTGATTGTTGTAGACACTGTATGTTGATTAGGGAAAACTGAAACTAATCACGTTGAATATGTCATTGAATATGACGGTTGGAATAATACATCGATTATGTGTATTGATTGATCATTGTATATGATTGGTGTTTAAATACATTGTATATGTATATTGTTTGGGAGGAGATATGGGATGCACTCCATGGTTTGAGAGGAGATAGGGGATGGACTCCATTGATAACTAAGTTGGCCGGAGTATCCAGGGTGAAAGTCCCGAAATCTTGATCACGTTGGTATAGCGTTAATAATTGAAGTATGGAAGTGTTTTAATATGAGTTGTAGTCTCATGTAAATTATGAATAAAGAAAGTGTTTTAATGTGAGTTATAGTCTCATTTAATTGTTTGGCCAGGTTCGGAGCCATGTTTATGAATCAAAATTGTTTAAGTAAAGGAAAGTGAAATGAAACCTAGACGTATTTGTCATGAAACTGGATTGTATTGTAAGTTGGTTTACAAGTGTTAGCATTTATCAAATGCTAATGTTTTAGTCATTTTTCATAATTGGTTTAGTATATCTCTACTGAGCATTGACTCACCCTATATGGGACATCATTTTCAGGTTCAGGTGATATGCAAACTCCAAGGACGTAGCTTGGAAGGCTTTGAGGCTGATAGATTTTTGTTGTTGTTCTCTTTTGGTATTACTTGTAAATTCAAGCCAAGAGCTTAAAGTGTATTTGAGTTAGTACTCTCTTTTTGTAACCAAGTGTTGGCTTGGAAAGTTGTAAGCCCGTAGAGCATTTACTTTTGTTGTCAACATGTAATACTTTTGTAATGAATACTCTGATGAATGAAAATATGCTTTATTCTCTTATGTCTATGCATGTTAAGAATGTGGGTTTATTTGTATTATTTTGAGGGCATTACAATCTGTAAATTATAAGAAAAGAGCATTTTGTTATAAGGAAATTAGATAATAATAAAAAAATATTGAAAAGAAAAGAAAATTGACTTCAACTTATAAGAAAGGTATGTTTTTATTTTCAAATAAATTAAAAAAAAAAAAAACAATTTACGTGACCAAAAATAGTAATGTTGTCCATAATTAGCGGTTAAAAGTCAATGGTGTCTCAACTTGAAAGTGTCTAGTTATGTAAATTTGATAAAGATAACCATAAGAAGGAAAAATGAGGTTCAATAATTGCCATAAAGAAAAATTAATCGACACAAAATTAACAATATCCTAACATGTTTTAGTTAACAACCTACTTAAAGAAGTTTGTCTGTGCATGAATATCACAAATGGAGAAATCGAACTACTACAGGATAGAAGAAAAATTATAATTTTTTTATGTCTTCAATATACATTAAAAATGATAGAATAAAAATTAAATACTCTCATGAAAATCTTCATCATTTTTCTTTATTGGCCAAAATGTACAACTATTGCAATTCATGATTTTGTAGTTGACTCTATATAGTAATTTTACATTGACAACAGCTAATTCTTATGGATTGTATTGCCTACTAACAACTAATGTATACCACAAAAAAAAAAAAAAAAGAGTGAATTATAAAAAAAATATAATTTATACTACTTATGAATAAAATTTTAGCAAAACTTAAATATAGAAATGTAATTACTAATTTTGCATTTTAAAATGTGAAAAATAAATAAATAAAAAACTACAATAAAAATTTATAAAAGGTCTCACTACAATGTAACCGGATAATTATAAATACCTTTTGTCTTGTCTATATAATTACAAATGCTTTTTTCAATACACATCATAAAAAATTATACTACACAGTAGCTTATTTACTCCAAGGAGTAATACTTTCATAAAAATCATTAATATATATATATATATATATATTAAAACAAATTTTTAAAATAAGTTTAAGTTTTTTCAAAAGTCTTGATAAATGTCTAAAAAGTATTTTTTATTTTTTTTTTTTGAAAAATTCCAAAAACAAAAATAAAAAGCTATATAAAGTTGAATTTTTTTTTTTTTTTTTTTGTAGACGAAGAAGCCAAAACTTTTTAAAATAGCAGTTCAATAAAAAAAACCAAATTAAAAATAGTTCACTAAATGCAAAAAAGGTTAAAAAAAGGTCATCAAATAAAAAGGGTTAACTTTTAATGTTCCCTTTTCCTTTCAGTCAACAAATTTTTTTCAAATCCTAAATCCAAATGCAACCTAAGAGGAAAAAAAAAAAAGAAAAAGAAAAAAAGAAAGACCTATCATATTACAAAATTAAACTGCAACAAAATCTTTGTAAAAAAAAGAAGAAAAGAATAGTTATTCAAGCGGAAAAGTTAGACCTACTTTATAGGTCCAGTGATATGTTAAGAAGAGGATTAGTTGATAATCAAATAATACTTAATTATCAACCAATCATTTTCTTGACGCATCATTGGGTCTATAAAGTGGGTATAAAAAATAAACTTGTATATCATTTTTCAAAAAAAAAAAAAAAAAAACATACAACATGTTTGGTTTTAGTTTTCAGAAAATTTTACTTTTTTATTTTCCTTATTTTAATGTTTTCAATAAATTTTTTTAATATTTTAAGTAATTTTTTTAAAAATTTTTAGACACACCTAATATAAATACTCTTAAAAAGTATAATATTTGTGAAATTTTTTTTAAAAAAATATACTAAATACCCAAACATACTACAACAAAAAAAAAAAAAAAAATTAGTACATTTTTCGTATTTTTGTGTATTTATTAATTTTTTCAAATATTTTTTCATAAATATTTTACTATTTAGATACATCTAAGATGTACATCTAAAAAAGTAAAAAAATTACTTAAAATTTAAAAAATATTCACTAAAAATAAAAAAATACGAAAAACAAAAAACTCAATTTTTAAAAAATTAAAACCAAACACACTGATAAGTATTCACATAATTCATCATACATTCCTATTATTCATAACAATCATGTCACATAATCTCTAGAAATTTAACTGTAACGCCCTCAAAATACAGTATAAAACAACCATTCATAACGTCCATAAACATAATAGAGAAGTTACATTTACATGCATCAGAGTTTTCTTTACAAAAAGGGTGTTACATGTAAGTAACAAAATAAATGTCCTACGGGCTTACAACTTTCCAAGTATTAACTTGGTTTCAACCAAAAGAGAGTCCTAGCTCTATACATAGAAAGCCCTTGACTTGAATATACATGTAACATTAAAACAAAAAGTCAAAAAGGGAATCTTCAACTCCTAAACCTCCCAAGCTAAGACCTTGGAAGCGGCATATCCCCTGTACCTGAAAAATGGTGTCCCAAGTAGGGTGAGCCAAAGCCCAGTAGAGATATGCTAAACAGAATATGAGAATTAACTAAAACATTAACATCTGATAAATGTTTAACACGTGTAAACTAACTTCCATCATTTCCATAACTAGTCAACATTGACTTTCATATTTCAACCCGCTTTCATTTCTATTTTCAATCCAATTCATTAACATGATTCGTTTATCCAAACAATTCAAATGAGATTAACATTCATACACTTCAATTCATTTGCCATTTTACGGAACTACGTCCAAGGGAACCGGCACCCAAATATAAATAAGATTTCGGGACATTCACCCTAGACACTCCAGCCAACTTGGTTATCAATGAAGTCCATCCCCTATCTCCTCCCAAACACTAGAGTACATCCCCTATCTCCTCCCAAACAAAGATACATATACAATGTATTTAAACACGTCATATACAATGACCAAATAAATCACATATTCAATGTGTTAATCCAATCGTCATATTCAATGACTTATTCTCATTAATTAGTTTCAGTTTACCTAATCATCATTCATTTTCTACAACAATCATGGCTATCCTCCACCGATAGCCCAAAGCAGTTACTTCTAAACAGATAAATAAATTTATCAAACAGGTAATTTATCAACTTTTCCATAGGTGAGCGATTTATCAATCCAACTACACCATTACATCACAATTTTACCCAATTTCATAATTCTCAAACCAATTTCATATTATATTAAATAATTGATTCAATTCCAATTAGGGCAAATCTTCCTCTTTTCAAACATCAAATCCCAACACTCAATCTCATTTATTTTATATACAGATGAAGACAATCTCAAGACCTCTCATACACAATGAACCCAAAATTGGAAAACCTCTCTTTTATAATTTCAAATCAAACCCTAACTTTGCCCAAAACTCTCAAACACAACCATCTATACAAAATAACCAACATTTATGTCAAAACTCATAATAAGGAGTAGATTATTCCTACCTCAAATGGAGAAGCTCAAAGGAGAGAGAGAGAAAGAAACCCAAGATGCTCCAAACTCAAGCTTTTTCGGATTAAAGTGAAGCCCACGCAAAGCTCTACCTTTTTAACAAAGGGAAAATGGTAGAAAACCTCTAGAACAAGGTGTTTTTGTAGAGAGAGAGAGACAGCCGAATTTAGGGTTTGGAGTGAAAAAGAGATGAAAAAGTGATGTAAAATCACGCTGTTGTAATCTGATATATATGAGGCTCGCTCGAGCGAAGGAGTCGTTGCTCGAGCAACCAGACACAAAAGAACCTCGCTCGAGCGCAAGAAGCCTCGCTTGAGCGCATAATTCAAAGCTTCAGGTCTGCAACGCAGAAGCACATTCGAGCACAAGAGTGCTCACTCGAGCGAAGGGATCAATAACACAAAGCTCGCTCGAGCGCAAGAAGGCTCGCTCGAGCGCAAGAATACCAACCTTCAAGTCTAACAGAGAAGCAAACGCACGCTCGAGCGTAGGAGTTTTCGCTCGAGCGAAAAGACAAATAACACAGGCCTTGCTCGAGCGAAAGGAAGCTCGCTCGAGCGGAAGCTGCGTCTGAAAAGAAACCTGAAGACCCTCAACCCTCGCTCGAGCACAAAAACCTTCGTTCAAGTGAAGAAGCAAATACCCAAGGCTCGCTAGAGCGCAAAAAGCCTCACTCGAGCGAAGAAGCCAAAACCTGGGCAGCAACCATTTGCAACAACTCAAAACCAACCTATTTCAAACTCACCTAACATATCCCAAAACTCAAATACAAGGAATTAAAGGACGGAAAAGAGATATATACAACAATACTCAACCATGGAACCCAAGTTCGGAACACAATAAGTAATGGGAAAAACTGGGATTGCTATATTAACAACTATACACCAAGATACATAATTATACACACTCTATTAGACTTATTTCTAAACCAAACATTAAAAGCTTAATGTTTAATCTAATTATTCAAAATTTGAAGACCAAACATGAAAATTTCAGAGCATTAAAGAAATCTGAGAGAGTTCATTCATTAACCCATAACATTCATTAACCCACTACAATTCAATAAAGAAAGTGAGAAACTAATAAAGAATTGCAACGGAGAGAGCACTCCTCAACACAAAAAATATATACGAATCTATTTTTATGTTTGATGAGTAAAAACATGACCATTGATGATTAAAGAGAGCCTCAACCCATTTGACTAAGATAAAATAAAAATCTATATAACAACAACCCAATTAATGTCAACATTAACTTAGAGTTTTTTTTAGAAGCTCAACCCATTAAGATGAAATAAAAATGATTGTTAACATAAAACCCATTTTTCCTTAACCCTCATTTAAAACACGAAACCCATTTTTCCTTAACCCCCATTTGATAGAGAGAGAAAAGTGGCTGTTAAAACCCCATTGATTATTAAAGAGAACCTCAACCCAATTAACGTGAACATTAACTCGTAGTTTTTTTTTTTCTTGGAACCTCAACCCATTAAGATGAAATAAAAATGATTGTTAACATGAATCCCATTTTTTATGTATACAAATATATTTTCCTGTTTGGGGAGAAAAAATGATTATTGATGATTAAGGAGAGCCTCAACTCACTTGACTAAAATGAAATAAAAATAATTGTTAACATGAAACTTATTTTTCCATAATCGCCATTTGATAAAGAGAGAAGTGGGTGTATAAACCCCATTAATTATTAAAAAGAATCTTAACTCAATTAATATTAACATTAACTAAGAGCACTACTCAACACTAAAAATGTATATGAATTTATTTTCATGTTTGATGAGCAAAAATATGGCCATTGATGATTAAAGAGAGCCTCAACTCATTTGACTAAGATGAAATAAAAATGATTGTTAAGATGAAACTCATTTTTCCTTAAACCCCATTTGATAAAGAAAGAGAAGTGAGTGTTGAAACCTCATTGATTATTAAAGAGAATCTCAGCCCAATTAATGTTAACATTAATTAAGAGCACTCCTCAACACTAAAAATGTATACAAATCTATTTTCATGTTTGGTGAGTAAAAATATGACCATTGATAATTAAAGAAAGCTTCAACCCATTTGACTAAGATGAAATAAAAATGATTATTAACATGATATACATTTTTCCTTAACCCCCATTTGTGTGTGTGTGTGTGTGTGTGTGTGTGTGTGTGAGAGAGAGAGAGAGAGAGAGAGAAATGGTTGTTAAAACTCTAATGATTATTAAAGAGAATCTCAATCCAATTAATGTTAACATTAACTCAGAGTTTTTTTGGAACCTCAACCCATTAAGATGGAATAAAAATGATTGTTAACACGAAACCTGTAACGCCCTCAAAATAATACATAAACTCAACATTCAAGATATCCATAGACATACGAGAATAAGGCATATTTCCATTTATCAGAGTATTCATTACAAAAGTATTACATGTTGACAACAAAAGTAAATGCCCTACGGGCTTACAACTTTCCAAGCCAACACTTGGTTACAAAAAGAGAGTACTAACTCAAATACACATTAAGCCCTTGGCTTGAATTTACATGTAATACCAAAAGAGAATAACAAAAAGAGCTATCAGCCTCAAAGCATCCCAAGTTACGTCCTTGGAGGTGGCATATCACCTGAACCTGAAAAAGATGTCCCATATAGGGTGAGCCAAAGCCCAGTGGAGATATACTAAACCACATATGAGAAATAACTAAAACATTAGCATTAGTTAAATGATTAACACATGTGAATCAACTTACAACACATCTCAATTCCATGACAAATACGTACATATTCCATTTCACTTTCCTTTATTCATCCAGTTCGAATATATAAACATGGCTCATTATCTAGCCAACAATTTAAATGAGCCTAAAACTCATATTAAAATACTTCCATACTTCAATTATCAATGGAGTCCATCCCCTATCTCCTCCCAAACAGGTTTGAAAGTACATCCCCTATCTTCTCTCAAACCATGGAGTACATCTCCTATCTCCTCCCAAACAATATACATATGCAATGTATTTAAACAGTTCATCATATACAATGATCAATCCAGGCACATATTCAACGTGACACTTCAACCGTCATATTCAATGACATAACACATTTGATTAGTTTTAGTTTTCCCTAATCAACATACAGTGTCTACAACAATCAAGACTATCCTCTACCGATAGCACAAAACAGTTATCTCTAAACAGATAAAATAACAACATTCTCATAAGTGAGTGATTAACTAATCCAACTACACTATTCAATCCCACAACTTCCCAATTTCATGACTTCCAACTCAATTCCACATTTTCCCAAATCAATTATTCAAATTAATTATTCATCATAATTAGGGCATTTTCCCCTTTTTCAAATATCAACCCTAAGGTTCAATTTCATCAATTTAACAACAATTCTTCCATTTTCCAAGGTCTTACACACACATAGGTTTAACATTTGAAAACCCCCTTTTTATAACCCCAAATCAAACCCTAACTTTTTCAAAATTACCAAACAACATCATCAAATCAAAATGACTAAAATTTATGTCAAAACTCATAGAAAGGAGTAGGTTATCTCTACCTCGAAGTTAGAAGCCCAAAGGAGTAGATGAAGAAAACCCAAAGTGCTCCAAATTCACTATTTTCCATATTAAAGTGAAGCCCACGCCACCCTCTACCTTTCTTACAAAGAGATTTAGGTGGAAACACTCTAGAAGTAGATGAAATCTTAGAGAGAGAGGGTGTGTAGAGAGAGAGACAGCCGGGGCTAGGGTTTGAGTAGAGAAGATGATGAAAAAAGTGAAGTGTAACCCGCTGCTGCCAACTGATATATTCGAGGCTCGCTCGAGCGAAAGATTGGTCGCTCGAGCAACCAGACACAAAGAAACCTCGCTCGAGCGCAAAGAGCCTCGCTCGAGCCAACAATTTAAAGCTTCAGGTCTGCAACCCAGAAGCACACTCGAGCGAAAGAATGCTCGCTCGAGCGAAAGAATGCTCGCTCGAGCGAAGAAACCCAAAACATAGACCTCGCTCGCTCGAGCGAAGGAAAGCTTGCTTGAGCCAAGAAATGCAACCTTCAGGTCCAAAACCAGACGCAGACGCAAGGTCGAGTGCAAGGCTTCTGGCTCGAGCCACCAGACACACCACCCAACTCTCGCTCGAGCGAAGGAACTAAAACATAGAGCTCGCTCAAGCGACAAAAGCCTCGCTCGAGTGAAGACACCAAAATCTAGGCAGCAACCATTTGTTTCTAATCACAACCAACCTGTTACAAACCTGCCTAACACATCCTAAAACTCATATATAAGGAATTAAAGGATGGAAAAGAAACATAAACAACAATAGACACCCACGAAACCGAGCCCGGGATACAACAACCAATGAAGGGAAAATTGGAATCGCTATAAAACCTATTTTTCCTTACCTCTATTTGATAAAGAGAAAAATGGGTGCTAAAACCCCATCTATCTATCTATCTATCAATTATATAAGGAAAAGAGGGTTTCTAACCCACAAGTCTTGTGGCAGTTCCAATATCCCAATCTCAATTCTCTAATTTTTTTATTTTAAAAAAAAAATTTCAGCATTTATTAACTTCTCTCAACCCACAAGCCTTTTTGACTTCTCACATACTTACTGCTACATCCTTTTCAACTTCTTTCATACACTATAGTTAATGATGAAATTGTTAAATTATTTTTATAAAAAATCTAAAAAAATATAATTTGTATATTAAAAAAAAAATCTAAAACGAAATAAATTCTTATTAAATCTATCCATCTATCTATATCTATATATTATATAAGTAACAGGGCAAGTTTTGTGAGAGTTCTAGTATCTCAAACTAAAATTTCTAATTTTTTGATTTTAAATAATTAAAAAAATCCTGTATAGCTCTCATTCAAGCAAAAAATTAAAAAATAAAAATAAAAAATAAAAATAATATCTCTTGATTTATGACTTTTAAATGGAAAGTATATCAAATATATAAAAATAAAATAAGAAAAAAATATACTAATCCATTTCAAAATTCAAATTTGAAAGGCACTAAATATGGAAAGCATTTCATTAATTTAAATTTAAAATTATAAGGATTTATCCCATAATATATAAGTTTTAAATAATGATCTACGAAAATGATCTGTAGCTCGAATGCATAGAGCTCGAATGGCCCGAATAATACAGAAAATATTATCTTACCGGTAAGAGAATAAAAAAAAATCCTAAAATGACGTCGTTTTGGGATTTCGAGCCATTCGAGCCTTTGATATTTCGAGCTACGTAGCGGAGTTGAATGATCTATTCCATGATTTATTTATATATCCATATATCTATATATTATTATAATTGCAAAATATTGTCATTTCATTGAGGTTGAAAGTTGTAATTCTTTTTTCTCATTTTTTTATTTTGTTTAATTTTTTGTTAATACGTGTTACAATATGATTGGTCTATAAATTAATTTTATATTCTTAAAATAAAATTTCAAATTTGGATTCTTACTTAAATTATGTTACTATAATTGGAATGAGATCAATATTCATTCCTTAAATTTTGTATCATTTATTAAATTATAAAATAAACTTTCAAATTTAAATTCTTCTTCAAATTAGATTACTACAATTAAAATGAGATTAATATTCACATGTTTCATAATGATATGTTATAATATTATTGGTCTAAATATAATTTGTTTTAAATACATGTGTTCAAATTATTAATTGATATTATTTTTTTTCTTGTTTTTTATTAATTTTATTTTTAAAAAATTTTATATTCTTCTAAACTATAAGGATTTGAACAATAATAATTTTTAATATAAGTTTTTTTTTTTAACAAAAGAACAAAACATAACTTTTTTTAGTACTTACCAAACATGGTAGATTTTGTTAGATTTTTTCTTTTTATCTCAATTGTCAATTAAAAAAATTAAAATAAAGAATAAAGATATCTTTGGCTCAAATTGTTAAAAAGTTACTTTTGCTAAAATAAATTAGAAAGAAACGATAATTTTTTTTATTAATTAAAAGTGATAGTTCATTAAACTTTTTTCTTATTTTATTTAGAAAAAAGAGGGTTCCTCAACTTTTTAGTCCAAAAAGTCAAAAAGTACACTTATTTAAGACATCTCAAACATTGTTCATCTAGAATTATTTTTAGATTAAATGAAAATACCATATTAATTTTCTTCTTACCTTTTTTTTATTCAAATACTTTTATTTTGTAAGAAATTTTTTTTATTCTATTTTATATTTTATTGTAATTTTAAATTAAAAATAATTTCTGAAAAAATCATATTTAAATCATTTATGCCATTATAAAAAGTAAATTTTTTTAATATCAACTTAGTGATAGTTTGGAAAGTACTAAATAAGCATACTTTTTTACTTTTTACAAAAATATGTACAGAAAAGTAGAGATGTGATGTGACCCAAAAAAGATAATTAAGTATATTTTTTTACTTTTTACGAAAAGATGTGTAAAAAAGTATAGATGTGATGTGACCTAAAAAACATTAAAAAAAAATAAAGTGAGCTAATATGGCACTTCCGAAACAACCCTTTATTCGATGATCCTTTTCTAAAATGTATATTTTTTTTAAATATTTTTAAGAAAAATTCTATTGGAAATCTTAAGTATATTGCTTTTTCTTTTGTTCATTAATATTAAACTTTTAATTAATTTTATTATTATTTAAAAAAATAAATTAGCAAATAATTTATATATTTATATATATAATTTTGTTTTGATTGCTTAGTTTATTTGGTGTTTTTTCCCAAGTCCACTCAAATTTAATTTGAATTTTTAAATTTCTGCATTGGTCCTCAATTAAAAACTATATTGTTCAATCTTTAAAAAAATTTAAACTCAACTCAACTTGTTTGGGTTGAGCTCGCATAGGTCCTCAATTAAAAACTATATTGTTCAATCTTTAAAAAAATTTAAGCTTAACTCAAGTTGTTTGGGCTGAACTCATCTAAGTTTGTAATTCTACCAAGGGGTTGAAAGTTGCATGATTAAATTTGTGACAAATTAAAAAATAATAAGTAAATTGTGATAAAATTGTAGGACTTAAATTGTAAATTTCAATCTTCTTTGTTTTCATAATTTGCATACAAAAATTTAACTATTTATATTATTTTGTATAAAAATATATTATTAATTTTTTTACATGCAGTGCATAGCACGGGTTACCACTAGTTGATTATTAAAGAGAACATCAATCCAATTAATGTTAACTTTAACTCAGAGTTTTTTTTGGAATCTAAATCCATTAAGATGAAATAAAAATAATTGACATGAAACCCATTTTTCCTTAACCCCCATTTGATAGAGAGAGAAGTGGGTGTTGAAACCCCATTGATTATTAAAGAAAATCTCAATCCAATTAATGTTAATATTAACTCATTTAATTGAAAAAAGAACTGAGAACAAAACACAACATATAAATTTTTTTTTTTTTTTTTTTTTTTTTTTTTGCTTCAGAGTCTTAACAAAGAGGTAAGAACCAAACAATGGGTGTTAACAAAGAGCTATGAGACCCATTTTTCCTTAACCCATTGTTAACATGAAACCCATTTTTCCTTAACCCCCATTTGATAAAGAGAGAAGTGGGTGTTGAAACCCCATTGATTATTAAAGAAAATCTTAACCCAATTAATGTTAACATTAACTCATTTAATTGAAAAAATAAATTAAAAAAAAAAAGAACTAAGAACAAAACACAACACATAATTTTTATTTTTTAATTTTTGCTTTAGATTCTTAATGTTAACATTAGCTCTGTATGGATTTGCTAACTGATGTTTTTGAGAAAAATCCTACATGGGAAATCCATTCATTCTTTCATTTTTGATATTCATTACTTCACTTCTTTATAGTCCACCACGTCCCAAGATCACTTCTTTAACATTAGCTCTCAATAGTCCACTTCTTTATTGTTTGGCATATTATATGATGCATCAACAAAAAAAAAAAAAAGGGTAAAAAGATGATGCATGTCATTTTAATGCATTACTAGATGAAACCCATGTCCAAAAACAGAAGGAAAAAAATAGAGCTATGAACTTGAAAAAAAAAAAAAAAAAAGGAGGTAAAAAAAAATGAATGGAAAAACAAAAAGAAAGTGAGAAGATAAGAGTGCCTTACCTAGTGATAGTGGAGAAAAATGGAAAAGGAATGCAAAGAGCTTTGTTCTTCCTTCAAAGCTTTGATCTTCCTTCTTCAGAGCTTTGTTCTTCCTTCTTTCACAGTGAGTGGGTTCGTTTGGAAAGTGTGTTGACTTTTTGGTTATTTGGCTTTTTTGTTATTTTAGCCTGTGGCTAAAAAGTCTCGTTTGGAAAAGAATTATGGCTTTTTTGGCTTTTTTGTGAGAAAAAAGAATATAATGATTATGGATTAGATGTGATGTTTTGTCTTATTGGACTAAAAAATCTATTTTGTTTTTGTGGCTATTTTAGCCAAAAAAAACCCAAGTTTTTTTCTTCCCAAATGGAGCTAAAAGTGCAATGGGTGGGTTGGTAAGAGTTGATAGGTAAACATATCTGGACCATTGAATCTTATTTCTTAGATAAATCTAAATCATTGAATCTCTTTTTGAATCTCAGTTATTGTTTTTAAATTAGACAAATCTAGACCATTGAAGATAGTTGTGAGAGAGATATTTGTAAGAGTAAATTTGAGCCATTCTTTTTAAATCTACACAAATCTGGACTATTAATTTGAAAGACATTTTCAAACTAACCCTTCCATTGTTATAAATTACAAATACACTCTTTAAGATTTATTTAAAACATAAATCTTCTCCTGTTATTCTAAAAATTACAAATAACTCATTTTCTAAATTTTTTATTTAACAAAATAAACGGTAAAAATAAAATGTCTAACTACTCTCATATACAATAATAAAATTACTTAAATTATTAATTAAAATATATTTTTGATATTATTAAAAATTATTATTGAATTGATGATTTATTAATAAAATAAGTTATTTGTTATATGACTACAAACTTAATGGGCAAAATATAATTTCTAAAATCACTTTTAAACAAATCATTTATCCGAATTTATTTTAGGACTAATTGTTTGTTTTACCCAATATCCATCCATAAACAATAAGTCTATAGTGCCAGATTAATTCATCCAAAAAATTCTCGATGAGTAATTATGTGATGAAAATTAATTCATATAATATAAAATTTATATATAAAATAAATTTAAATCAAAAAATAAATATTTTAAATAATGTAAGAGTTAGTAAGGTTGTTTCGCAATATTACTGATCCATAAATGAGGAGGACGGGTGAGTTAGGCAGTGGCGGCTTAACTGTTTTTGTCCTAATTTTTGTGATCTCTTGTTCAATAATGTCGCAACGTCCGTGGTTGTGTCATGTATTTCATCAGAATTGTTCATATCACAATGCTACATACGCATAATTTCTTTCTTATAAACCTTCCAATGATGAGCTAGGGTTGGTTAGAAGGTTTTGGGGAAAAAAAAAAAGTGTAACAATGTAAATTATTAATTTATTTTTTTCTCGTCACGTTGTTTGAGAGGTTTGTGTGAATGAAACATTTTTTTAGTTTATAATATATATTTTTTATTTTGAGGATTTGTCAAATTGTTTGGTATAATTTTTTTTTATAATTTATTAGGTAAAAATAGTTTAAATAAAGAGATAATTGTTAAAAAGCCAAACTTACGAATGGTACAAGGCATTAGATCCAGTAAATAATTTTTAGGGTTAATTGATGATAAATTCAATATAAAGAGGGTATAAGGCATTAGGTCCAAGGAATATTTTTTTGTTAATGAGAGGTTCATGCTTTGTGTAATAGTTTGGTAAGAAATCCTGCAAAACATTTTGTTTCCAAATTTATCCCTTGACTTTTTTTTATCTGTTTGACTTTTTATTGACTATCTGTTGAAATTATTTCTATCTGTTGAAATTTTTTATCTGTTCAAATTCCTATCTATTCAAAAAAAATTATCTGTTGAATTTTTTTATCTATTGAAATTCTTATATGTTGAAATATTTTTATCTGTTCAAATTTTCTACATGTTTATTTTTTTATTTGTTCAAGCAATAGATCATCACTAAATAAACCTTTCACTATCGTTTTTTATCTGTTTATAATTTATTAGGCAAAAATAGTTTAAATAAAGAGTTAAGTATTGAAAAGTCAAACCTATGGAAGGTACAAGGCATTAGATCCAGTGGATATTTTTTAGAGTTAATTAGTGATAAATCTAACATAAGGAGTGTATAAGGCATTAGATTTAAGGGATATTTTTTTGTTGATGAGAGGTTCACACTTTGTGTAATAGTATGGTGAGAAGTCCTAAAAAATATTTTGTTTCCAAATTTACACCTTGACTTTTTTTTATCTGTTTGACTTTTCATTGACTATCTGTTGAAATTATTTTTATCTGTTAAAATTCTTATATGTTTAAATTTTTTTATCTGTTGAATTTTTTATCTGTTCAAATTTTTTATTTGTTAAAATTTTTATCTGTTGAAATTTCTATATGTTGAAATTTAATCTATATTTAAATTTTTTTATCTGTTCAAGCAATAGATCATCACCGAAGGAACCTTTCACTTTTCGAATTCAGATCTGGCTAACTCTTCATCAAAGACCTCCATTCAAGACTTGACATCTTTGTGAAGAAAAAGAAAAAACAAAAAAAATAAGAGAGGGATGTTGGTCTGAAACCTAACATTGGATCCAAATTTATTTGTATGTATGTATGTTGTAGATCTTTGTTTGGATCCAAATTTGATTTAATTCCCCAAAAAACAAAAAAGTTCAACTTCCCTGAATTGAGCAACATGTCCATAACAAACAAAAATCAAAGATTCACATCAATCAAATTTATTTTCCAACACTATTCTAGCAAACAAACACAGTAGAAAAAACTAGAAATCAATGATTAATGCTAGATCTCAAACCCAGCACTCCATCTATGTTGTTTTCCATCCCTCTCTAGAAAACCCTATTATTTTCTCTTTCTCTATATATCTTCATATACACACACACATGGTTGGCCTGGACATTTTTCACCTCTCTCTCTCTATCTCTCTCTCTCTCTTTCTACAGCATAGTTGGAAGTAGCCATAGAAGACCTTCCATTACAGAAGATATCGTTGGCGACGATGAGGACACCATCGGCGAGTGAAGAGATCCGTAAAAAGAACGCGGTGGTGCGGTGACGAAAGATATGATCATTGTTAATGTATATAGGGTATTAAATTAATCCTATACAATAAAAGGCCTGTATATATAGACTGAGAAAGAGTATCCTACTATAAACATAACTATGAGAAAGAGTAACCTAAGTATAACTATTCCTAAATATATCTAGGGAATCAATACCTAATATATCTAGGAATACCACATATACATTAACATTCCCTCCTCAAACTCAATGAGGATAAACATCTTGAGTTTGGTGAGAGAAACTAAAACATGAAATAAAACTAAATAAAATAAAAGGCAAATAGATTGCAAAATTCGAACGGGAGAGCAAGGGCACTTGAAATAGATCAGAGGCCGGTACTAATGCCGGGAGACAGTTTAATGTCACGTCAGACCATTGTAGAAACTGACTGAAACTAATGCCAGGACAATTTAAGGTCGTGCCGGACCGATATAAGCCGGGCCGGAACTAATCTTGAGAGAGGTTTATGGTCGTGTCGGACCATTGTAGGAATTGGCTGGAACTAATGCTAGGACAATTTAAGGTCGTTCCGGACCGATATACAAAATGCGAGAAAAGAAAGAGAGAGAGAGATGAGGAAGAGGAGGACAACGGAAGCGACGGTGAATGCGTTGTATAGCGATTCTGGTTTAAACCTGTCTCTTATGGTATTCAGGACTCCGGTTGTATAGGTTAGAAAGGTCATTCATATCTTGTTTCCCTTGTTTCCCCCTCTATTTTTGGTTGTTGGGTTGTAATTGTGCGTTTGGAACAAGTTGGTTGCTTCCTTTTCAAAACCTGTGTTACCCAGATTTTGGTCTCCCCGCTCGAGTAGGCATTCTCACGCTCGAGCGAGCTTCACAAATTTTGCTCCTTCGCTCGAGCGTCCATTAGCACGCTCGAGCGGGATTCTACAACTCTCAGCATTTTTTGCAAGTCTTCAGATACTGAGTGAGTGCATTCGACGCTCAAGCATCCAGTTTCACTCTCGGCGAGCAGTGTCGACATTT
Organism: Camellia lanceoleosa; assembly: GCA_025200525.1. Lineage (NCBI taxonomy): Eukaryota > Viridiplantae > Streptophyta > Magnoliopsida > Ericales > Theaceae > Camellia > Camellia lanceoleosa. The sequence goes on along the minus strand of CM045758.1, from coordinate 190,835,028 downwards.
CGCCGGGCTTCCCACGGCGAAAGCTTGATATTTCAATTCGAAAAGACGACATTTTGAATCACTTTTTCTTATCTCTCTCTCTAAAACTCACCAAAAAGTTTGTTCTTAAGCCTCTCTTTATAGAATTCATCTTCTCTCTGAAATTTCATCTAGATCCATTGATCTTTTCACCCTTGTGCCTTTGACAAAAAGACAGAGCTTGTCAAGATCTATACTTTGCTCCGAAAAGAAGTGGGTTTCGGCACTCTTGAAGTTTGTCTCTTGTGTGGTTCATCTTCTTCCTTTGAAGTAGGGATCTTTCTACACTTTTATATGATATTTAGCTTAGTTATTTGTCTTTTGTGTAACGATGGTGTGATTTGTGGTATTTTAAACAAACCTAGGGTTTGAGGTATAAAATACAAAGAGCGGTTTTGGGTGTAGATGAAATTAATGTTTGTGGGGTTTGAAAATGATGTTGTGCTATGTCTAATTTGATGATTTTGGCACTTGGTTAATATTTGGAAAAAAAGGGAAAATTGCCCAAATTAGGTTAAACTATTATTTTGTACAGAAATTGGAATTGACATTGAAAATGTGGAATTGAGAGGGTATTGATATAAATGGTGGAATTGGTTATGTATTAACTTATTCTTCGGAAAGTTTTGAATAAATTATCTGTTGAGATTAAATATCTGTTTAGAGATAATTGTATTGAGCTATCGGTAGAGGATAGCTTTGGATTGTTGTAGAAATTGCATGTGGATTAGGTAAACAAAAACTAATCTTTTGATGGTTGTCATTGAACATGACCATAGTTATATACATTGCATATGTATGTTTGTTTGGAAGTAGAAAGTGGATGTGCTTCATGTTTAATTATCTTTTAAATACATTGCATATGTATGGATATTTGTTTGGGAGGAGAAAGGGGTTGGACTCCACTATAATTAAGTTAGCCGGAGTGTCCTGAGTGAAAGTCCAAAAATTATACATGGGTGCCTAGCCCGCGGACGAAATATTCGTAAAATGGCAATTGTAGTGCTTGTATAGTCTACGTTTACATGGGTCCCATTTGACGGTTGCCCACGGACAAAATATTCGTGAAATGGAAATTTTAAGTGTTTTATGCATATGTGTTCTATGATTTGATATTCATTGAGTTGTAAATCTTAGTTTGATTGTTGACAAATAATGATACTGAACCATGAATGGGGACAGATAAGTGAATGGAATGAGAATTGAAAGTGAATGAACAAAGGCTTTACGTTGGAATTTGATGAATATATGTATAATTGTGAAAGGTTTTGACACAAACATTATTTATGCAATTGTACTTATATCTTTGCTAAGTTTCATATACTGTGTTAGATAATTCCTACTGGGCTGCGGCTCACTGTAGACCGCTCGAAACTCCGCTCCGCGTGCGAGGGCTCGAATCGTAGTTCTTAGCTACTATAGTTCGGACTCATGTCGCGGTTCTGAATCTGATCTCACAAAGTGCAATGTGAGACTGATAAATCACCAAAGAGTCCAAATCCGGTAAATCGTTTTGGAAAACTGATTTTTATCAAGAAATGCCAAACATGGACTGCTTTGCCAGATTTCAGAGTCGCCACCTAAATATTTTGTTTTGGGAAATTTAGGAAACCCTACTCGTGCCTAAGGCCACGTGTCCGTCATCACCAAAGTTGCCTTAGCTCGGGAACTTGGGTACAAAGGGGGAAAGTCATGAAATGAGCACCCCTGCTCGCCCGATCAAAGGATCAGCCTCTACTAACGAGATATGTTGTTTTTGAAAACACATATGTTCTTATTCCGGTTTATTAGCTAGCTTACTATGTGATGCGCACAACATACAAGTGTAGACTCAATCACGCGAATTGGAACAAAACAACTCATGTTTGTTTTTTAAAGTGGTTTGAAGGTGTTACTCGCAAGTAGGTTAAGACGCGGATTTGCCACCCTCAAGTGAGCTTAGAAAAATATGATTTTGCCACTTCAAGTGGGCTTTAAAACTCACAATTATCCAGTTGTTCCAATTCAGGCAATCAAACCTCCATCCACAGGCATTCAAGAAGTTATAGCAGTTAAGCACATAGCCTCATGGCAAGCATGCTAAACATGGCAACACTTACACGCATGCAAGGATGCTAAAGCGTAAAAGCTTACCTAGTACTCTGAGCCAAAACAAAAGCTATGTTAGAAATCGATGCATGATCCTAGTTATGTTAAGAATGCCTAATGCGACATATGCAAAATGCAACTAAGATAGGCTCGGCTATTCTAAGATGTCATGTGAATGCAACTAGATAACACGTATTCAAATTGGTATTGAAATACAGTGTAGTTTGTATGATGCGTCGAGTTCAGTGCATGCAAGACAGATGAATGAATGCAAACATGCGAGCAGAAGGATGCTAATTGAAAATAACCCTAAACTAACCATCGAAAGCGGTTAAGTAAAAGGGAGAAAGAAATGGGGGTTGGAAAACATGCATCACACACACGCACACTTATTACAATAGTTGTGCCCTCTCAACGGAAGGTCCGAATAATAAGCTAACTAGCCAATCTAAGCTAATTAAACTAATTATTACAAAACAAATGAATAGCTAAACGCATTAACTAATTAAGTACAAAACCATTAAACTAGCTAACTGAGCAAAACAACTAAGTAAAGCATCAAGAAGAGGTCCTCGGAGCGAGGGGTGCATGCATGCTCGGTTGCCTCACTCGGAAATCCATCACTATGCCCCAACTTGCCTCTGTTTGCATTTGATTTCAGAACACTGCAACAGCCTCCAGATAGCTTCTACTCCATCATGGAGACTTCCAGGAAGGCTGCCGACCACTTTTTGGTGGTGTAGACCACCTGCCAACCACCCAAACTTGCTGCAGACCATAAAAAGTGGTCGGCCAGCCACTTTTTCTAGTCTGCCGACCAGAAAATCCTGCCAAGCTCCATTTTGCTACAATAAAGAACAAGAAGGGGCACAGCAGTGTATTTACAAGATATGTGTGCACGACCACCCTCCCTATCATTTCTTACTCTCAAAGGGGTGTGGTTCTCGACTCTCGGGCCACCAACCAAGCATCGCAATGCATGATGGCCGAGGAGCCAAGTTTGCGCATTTCAATGTCGATGAATGCACAAACAACAAATAAAAGCCTTAACCTCTATCATGCTTGATCAAGAGGGTCGGCAACCGAGAAATGAGGCACGTTTCATCACTTGAAGTATGAAACATTCCTCGTTTCTCGTGTTTGGATTAACACCCTACCCAAACACAATGCAACACAACACAAGCATGATCAACCTATCAATGCTAATGGCATGCAAACACAATGGAATATAGCAACATGTGAACACAATGCAAGGTAACAAAATGCAATGCTATGTAACAACATGTAAACAATATGCTCTTCTATGAGTGCTAGAATGGCATGCTTAAGATCCTATCATGCAAACAATGCATGCATGGCAAACTTAAAAGCTAAGGCTTCAAGGCAAATGAAGTGCATCATACATGAAGCATGCAAGATAATACTCAAATGGCCAAACCAAACATGGATAGACCTGAGATACTTCAAAATAGTGGCCAAAACTCAACAAAGCCTAGGTACAAAGAGCAAGGAATGCACATTCAACTCATGGCTCGCAAGTAAGGCATAAAGGCACAACTTTCAAGCACATTGAAGAGTGACATGCATGAGAATATGACAATGCTACATGCTCTAAAATGAAGTGTTAAACGATGCCAAATCATCCAAACAACACAAATGAGGCATGCTAGAAGGCCTAAAGCATAAGGCTAGTTAAGAGCAATACATAAGGAGCATGCGATACTAAGCTTAAACTACTAAACCAGCTCTGGACAGAGCTTAACCATGCCAGGTTAAGGGTCAAGAACATGCTAAAATGGAGCTCAAGAGTTTAGGCAAACATGCATACACATTGGCTCACAAACAAGGCATAAAGACACAACTTTCAAACACCTTGAAGGAGTGGAAAATGTGAGAGTGTGGCAATGAAATATGCTCTGAAATCATGTGAGAACTGAGGCTATACCATGCAAAAATCACATTCCAAGCATGCTAGAGACTTCGAAACTCAAAGCCAATGAGCAAGATTGCACCATAGGTATACAAAGCAAGGCATGCATGACCCAAAACACTTAAAACAGAGCTTAAGCATGGCAAAACATGGATAAAATCATGTTGGAGTGTAGTCAAAATAGGCTAGAATGATGGTCCAAAGTATAGAGCATGTTAGGCTAGCAATGTAGAATTACACTACAAGTGTATGAAGCACTCAAGAAACAACCAAACCAGCCAAAAACAGAGTGATATCAGGTCCAAAAAGTCACAAAAACTAGCTTAAACAAGGCCACAAAGGAGTGTAAAAACATGCTCATGTGATAGGCCCTCTATGCATACAAACAAAACAAGAGAAGATGGGACCACCCCCTCTCATTTTAGGCTTCAAAACCACATTTCTACCACTGAAAATCCACTGGATTTCAGTGGTTAAAAGGCCAAAAGAAGGTGATCTCAAAGGCTTAAAGAGATGGCTCAAAACAAGGCAAAATAAGGCACAAAAGAGGGTGGACCAACCCCAACACTAAAAAGGCCTTAAACAAGCATTTCAAACACTGGAAAATAAAGCTTTTTATAGTTGAAAGCTAAGCCCAAAAAAGCATGCAAATATGGCTCAAAGAGTAACCAAAACAAAGCTTAAAAAAAGAGAAAAGGGGTTACCCTTGAAGCACTGCAACAACAGCACCTTCTTCAGCCCATAACTAGCTTTTACGACCCAAATACCACCTCCAAGAATCTCAGCTCAGAGATGGTGGTGTGTGGCTAGGAGTTGTAGTGCAAAAGTGAAGAAACAACACACTTTAAGGCACAACTATAGAGAGAGAGGGGGGGATATAGAGAGGGAGATATATGTATAGCTCTCATGAAATTTTTCTGAACCTGGAAAAGAGAGAGAGAGCCTCCCTCTTATAGAACTCCAAGCTTCAAGCTTCTTGGAGAAGCTAGAAGCTTGGTGCAATCCCTCCATACACGTATATGGAGGATGCAATCTGTGCTCTCCAACTGGCACAGCTGGCATCCATAACCTCTGTAGAAAATGCAGGAAAGCTGCCGACCAATTAAAGTGGTCGGCCAGCTACTTACACTGGTCGGCCGACCAGTGAAAGTGGTCTCCAAGGAGACAAAGTGGTCAGCAAGGGGGAGAAGTGGTCTGCACAAGGAAAGCAAGGTGGTGGCATGGCTGCCGATCACTTTTGGTGGTCCAAAGACCACTAAGACCAGCTGGCCGACCAGAAAACTGGCTGGCGGGGAAGAAAAGTAGTTTTCAGGGAGAGAAACTAGTCTCCAACCCTCATTCCACCCTCCAAGTAAAGAAAACAAGGTTTGTGCCAAAAACAAACCAAAATGGATGCAAGACAAGAGTCCGGGGGTCGAGGCGCACAGTCGGAAGCCTCAAAAACTAGTCTACGGGCACCAAAAGTGGTCTATGAGGGAAAAGTGGCCTGCGACCACAAAAAGTGGTCTCCAAGACCTCTGTGTCCCTCTAGACCAAGGCAACAAGGCATGGTTTGAAAACCAGGCCAAAAGGAGAACGGTAAGCGGTCCCAAGACAAGGCGCGCGGCCGAAGACTCTGGAAATCGGAAACTAGTCTACATGAGGGAAAAGTGGTCTACAAGACCCCTCTTTCCCTCTAGGGAAGGGAAAACAAGGTTTGGTTCAAAACCAAACCAAAAAGGAAGCAAGACAAGGCGCTCGGCCGAAGGCTCCGAAAACCGGAACTAGCCTACAAGAGGGAAAAGTGGTCTACAGACCTCTCTCTCCCTCCAAGCAAGGGAAAACAAGGAATGGTCTACAAACCAAGCCAAAACACAAAGAGTTCAGAGGCCCGGAGGCAAGACACTCAGCCGAAAACCCCGGAAACTCGAAACGAGCACAAACATGCACGATCACCATGTGCTCAAACGATGACGTCTGAGTCTTAAGGTCGGTCAAAAATGGGACATCTACACTTACCCTATTTGGGAATAACATTTTCAGGTAAGGAAGGCATGCCTCCTCTAAGACAATAGCATTGGATGGACCTTTAAGAAGCAAGATGTAACGCCCCAAAATTCATGACCATTAAAAATAAAATAAAAAAGAGTACAAAATATAACTCAAGCAGGATAGATAACCAAAACATCTTAATATACACATATAAGCAAAGCTAATACCATAGTTAATTCATTTGTGGTCCGCAATAGGATTACAAACACTGTCACGCCAAAAGTCAAAGTACAAAAAAAACTACTAGTCTAAGTCTTCAAGTGAACCACGGCTCCAACATTTCATCTTGGTTGCCTTCGGGATAACTTTCACCATAAATCGCTTCCTCACTTTGGCATGACACGCCATGAGTTTGGAATACCCAGTAAAAACACACACACCCATATCTTCTATCAACCAATCTACCATACACATAACAAATCGAGTAACATAACATATGTTCTATGAATTAGTAGTTAAACTAGATATCTAGAATCCCCCAAAAAGATCCTTTTACCAAACCACAAGGTTGAACACCGGACTACTCAGAACTCTCCCTTTTGCTGCTTTGCAGACCTTACCACCGATGCTCACCTCCCAGTTATTTACCAGTCAGTAACATTGATGGATTTCAAAAGGGACGGTCAAAAAAGTGGGCTCGCTTACACCCAAATCGTGCCTAGGGCTCGCTTACACCCTGCACATACCACACCAAATGGCTCACTTACACCCTGAAACCACCGCATAGAGTCTGAATACATCTGTGTCAACCTAGGGGCTTGCTTAGATTGTTTGCACAAGACTTAGCTCATTTGGTATTAATCCCATCATAATTCATGTCATTCATATGTATATTGCATAAATCATTCTGAAACACAAGGGTGAACATCGCCCATTAGCAACCCCTTTCCATTTCTCGTTTAGTAGATCTTTTGCTAAGTAAGTTAGTCACATAAAAGAGCATGAGATAAACATAAGAGAGGAAATATAACCCATGATAAGCATACATAAGTATGATAAAGCAAACAAAAAACATTAGGAATGCTTTGAAACACTTAGAGACAAATAACACAATAAAACACAATTTCCAGCACTATTCACTTCTATAGGGCTAACAATAATGCTTTGGTAAAAATACTTCCAAGTCAAATTAGGGGCTGAAATTGCACATAAACAATAATCAACCTGTCTAATTTCAGTTCCAATTCTCAGAATTTTCACTGCACCTCCAGAAATTAATCTATAAGCTATATTTGAAAACCTGTCCAGATTTGTCACCCTTTAGGAAAACTAGCTTTCCTCTCAATCTACCCAATGATTTTCACCCAAATAAATTCCATTGGAAAATGGACTCAAATTCATAAATTTTGATAGAAGACCCAACATGAGATGATTTTTCTAGAATTTTATAAAATTGCAAGAACTGGACTGTTTTTCAGAGACTCAGGACTAGATTTTTAAACAAAATATCCAAGCCCTAAAAACACACAATTAGGGGCTAATAAAATTATCACAAGCTCTAAACACACCAAATAGCCTACATGAAATTCAAATTTGATAAATAAATAAATTTGATATTTCTTTTAAATTTGAGAAGTTACAGCAGTGCCTAATTTGACAAATTTGCAAGACAATGTTACTAACTCATACCCACACTTTCATACACACCAAACCCTATTTAACACTAATATGAAACACAAGAGGGCATCTAAACAATCGGATGAGATAGGTGAAAGAACTGGAGAAGAGAAGGGAGATGTGTTCTTACCTTCTTGAGTCACATTTTCTTCCTTTTCTCTATTTTTTTTTTCTTCTTCTCTACTTCCCCTAATCACACTCTCCCTCTCTCACCCTCTCCCTGGGCTGCTGAAACGAAAGAGTGGAAATTAAGACAATGATCTCAATTTATAGGCCATGAATTTGGGTTAAAAAGACCATTCTACCCTTCTAGCTTAATGACTAAGAAAACTTATAAATATTTAGATATTTTTCCACTAATTTGCTCAAATAAATAATAAAACTATTTATTTAAAGATATTTATGGCTATTTAATTAATAAAGATTCAAAGAATTAGTAAATATGCAACTAGGCTAAATAAATAAAATGTATGGATTAATTTAGAAACTAGGAGGTAAAATAAATAAAAGCCAAGTGTTAGGGTATTTCCAATTATAAAGTGGTGTTCTAGGATTTAAAATTATTCTTTATTGGGCCATTATGCAGACTTTTATGGAACTAGGGGCTAAAATGCTATTAACCTAAGGCGTAGGGTTTCAAGTGTAGTTACCAAACATTAGGGTCTCTACAACCTATCCCCCTTAAATAAATTTCGTCCACGAAATTAAATCATACCTCACGTCTCAAATGGTTATGGATAATTTGCCTGCATCGCGTCTTCACGTTCCCAGATGAACTCTTCAATACCATGGTGACCCCAGAGTATCTTAAGAAGTTGGATTATTTTTCCTCACAAGTTCTTTTCTTGTCTGTCCATAATTACTACGTGTTCCTCCTCAAAGGTAACGTCTTCGTTGAGTTGGATTTCTTCCCAGTTCATGATGTGAGAAGGGTGAATTATGTACTTCCGCAACATAGATACATGGAAAACATCATGTACTCCAGCCAACTGTGGGGGTAAAGCCAATTTGTACGCAACCTCTCCAATTTTCTAAAGTATCTCGAAGGGTCCTATAACGCCCTCAAAATAAAAGCATAAATCAATCATTCATAATATCCATAGACATGAGAAAATAAAATATATTTATTCATCAGAGTGTTTTCTACAAAAGATGTTACATATTGACAACAAAAGTAAATGCCCTACGGGCTTACAACTTTCTAAGTCAACACTTGATTACAACAAGAGAGAGTCAAAAACCCTTTACAATTAAAGCCCTTGGCTTGGAAATAAAAACATGTAACACAAAAGAAATATTAACAATAGAAGCATGTTGCCTCTAAAGCACCTAAACTAGGTCCTTGGAGGCGGCATGTCTCCTGTACCTAAAAATGATATCTCATAAAGGGTGAGCCAAAGCCCAGTAGAGATATGCTAAACCAAATATAAGAAATAACTAAAACATTAGCATCTGATAAATGTTCAACACATGTACATCGATTTACATCATTTCTATAACCCATCAACATTGTTATCCATCTTTCAAGCCGATTTCATTCTATTTCCAATTCACTTTATTGACATGGTTCATTTATCCAAGTAATTCAAATGAGAGTATAACTCATAAAAACAACACTTCAATTCATCAACAATTCAAAATGAGACTACAACTCATAAAGACAACACTTCAATTTATCAACAATTCAAAATGAGACTACAACTCATAAAGACAACACTTCAATTCATCAACAATTCAAAATGAGATTACAACTCACGTTATCAACACTTCAATCATCAACATCATTTAGATGTATATAAGGTTTCGGGACTTTCACCCTAGACACTCCGGCTAACTTAATTATCAATGGAGTCCATTCCTTATCTCCTCCTAAACTGTGGAATACATCCCATTTCTCCTCCCAAATAAAATACATATGCAATGCATTTAAACACTTTATCATATACAATGATTAATTAAAGCTCATATTCAATGTGTTAATCCAACCGTCATATTCAATGATATAATTCAATTGATTAGTTTCAGTTTACCTAATTATCATGCAACTCTATAACAATCATGGCTATCCTCCACCGATAGCCCAAACAGTTATCTCTAAACAGATAATTTAAATTTATCTAACAGATAAATTAATACATTTTCCATAGGTAAGCGATTTTCAATCCAACTACACCAATTAATTACATTTTCCCCCAATTTCATCATTTCCAACTCAATTACGTATTCCCATAGTTAATTCCATTATTTTGACAAATAATTCATTTCATCCCAATTAGGGCATTTTTCCTTCTTTCTCAAATAACACTTCTAAAGCTCAATTTCATCAATTATACACACATAACCCCATTTCAAAACCTCACATTTACAATAAAGTCCAAAACCAATAAACCCCTCTTTTATGTTTTCAAATCAAACCCTAACTTCCCAAAACTTCCAAAATCTCTACATTTATACAAATGCCCAACATTTATGTTAAAACTTATAAAAAGAAGTAGATTATCCCTACCTCAAATGAAGAGACTCGAAGGAGATGAAGAGAGGAACCCAAGATGCTCTAAATCTAATATTTTTCAGATCAAAGTGTAGCCTACGCGACACTCCACCCTTTTTATAAAGAAAGTAGGGTAGAAACCCTCTAGATTAAGTGTATTTGTAGAAAGAAGAAGTGTATAGAGAAAGAGTGTGTCAGATCTAGGGTTTGGAGAGAAATGGAGATAAAAAAATGATATATAAACCTGCTGCTGCAAACTGATATAAATAGGGCTCGCTCGAGCGAAGGAGTGGTCGCTCGAGCGACTAGACACAAATGGACCTCGCTCGAGTGCAAGAAGCGTTGCTCAAGCAAAAAATGAGAAGCTTCATGTTTGCAACCCAGACGCACGCTCGAGCACAATAATGCTCGCTCGAGCGCAAGAGACACACCACACAAATCTCGCTCGAGCTAAGGAACCCTAGCTTGAGTGAAAGAACTAAAACCCAATACTCGCTCGAGCGACAAAAGCCTCTCTCGATCAAAAGAACCTAAATCTGGACAACAACCATTTGTTCAAACACCCAACCAACCTGTTCCAATCTTACCCAACACATGCCAAAACTCAAATACAAGGAATTAAAGGATGGAAACAAGATATAGACAACAACAACCAACCACGGAACCTAAGTCCGGAACACATTATATGACAGGGGAAAACCGGGATCGCTATAGGTCCGATATATCAAGGTGATAATTTTCCTTTCTTTCCAAAACGGATGATCCCTCGGTGAGCTGAATTTTCAAGAAAACATGATCATCGACACTGAAAGTTAGAGGTCTTCTCTTTTTATTTGCATAACTCTTCTGACGATCTTGAGCTGCCACTAATCTTTGTTGAATAAGTTTCACCTTTTCTGTAGTTTCTTGCACGATCTCTGGGCCCAATAGACTCGCTTCTCCAACTTCAGTCCAACAAATTGGTGATCTACAAGGCCAACTATACAATGCTTCGAATGGAGCCATGCCAATGCTGACCTGGAAACTATTGTTGTATGTGAACTCTACCAACGGTAGGTGTCGCTCCCAATTCCCCTTGAAATCCATCACACAAGCTCTTAATATGTCCTCTAAAGTCTGAATGGTACGTTCCGACTGTCCATCAATTTGAGGATGAAAGGCGGTAATAAAACATAATTCGGTCCCTAACACTTCTTGTAAGCTTCCCCAGAATCGGGAGGTGAAACGCGGGTCCCGGTCTGACACAATTGATATAGGAATTCCGTGTAATCGGACAATTTCTTTAATATAGAGATAACTCAGTGATATCAAAGTGTCCGAGAGTTTATATAGCAAAAAGTGTGCAGTTTTCGTCAAACGATCAACTATAACCCATATAGCATTATGTCCTCTAGGTGACCTGGGTAGTCCAGTGACAAAGTCCATTGTTACATGCTTCTATTTCCATTCTAATATCGGCAAGGGCTGAAGCATCCCTCCAAGTCGCTGGTGTTCTGCCTTTACTTGCTAACACGTAAGGCATCTGGCTACGAATTGAGCCACATCTTTCGTTATTCCGTTCCACCAGTATTGGCGTTGTAAGTCTTGGTACATTTTCGTCCCTGTTGGGTGCACTGCGAACACTGAATGATAGAACTCTTTCAGAACTTTTTCTCTAAGCAACTCATCTTGTGGTACAAACACTCTGCCCTGATGTCTCAAACTTCCATCTGAGTGAATCATCCAATCAGGTATAGGATCGCCGGATGCTATTCGCGTTTTTATGCACGCCGCTTCCTGATCATATTTCTGTAACTCTATTACCTCGTTCTATAATTTGGGCGTAACAATTTGAGCACCAAGGTATACCTTCCCGTCCTAAGCTTTCATCTATACTCCAAACTCATTAAGTGTTCCGAGCAAGTTCCATTCCTTGAGTACCAAGCTAGTAATAATTCCCCGATTCTTGCAACTCAGGGTATCCACCACTACGTTAGCTTTGCCAAGATGGTAAGATAGAGTAAAATGGTAATCTTCGAGATATTTTAGCCACCGTCTTTGTCTCATGTTCAAGTTCTTCTGCGTAAACAAATACTTCAAGCTCTTATGGTCCGTGAAAATCTCAAATTGTTCACCATACAAATAATGACGCCATTGCTTTAACACAAAAACCATCGCTGCCAACTCTAGATCGTGTGTCAGATAATTCTTTTCATGCGATTTCAGTTGCCTAGTGCCATAAGCCACCACCTTCCCCTTTTGCATTAACACACAGCCTAACCCATCCTTAGACGCGTCACAATATATCGTATATCCTATTTCTCACTTCGAAATAATGAGTATTGGGGCACTAGTCAATCTCCTCTTGAGTTCTTGAAAGGATCGTTCACATGCTTCATTCCAATCGTATTTTACTCCTTTTTGTGTTAGGCGAGTCATCAGCTTGGCCAACTTGGAAAAGTCTTGAATAAACAGTCAGTAATAGCTGGCCAACCCTAAGAAACTGCGAACTTCGAATATTGAGGTGGTTGCTTCTAATTTGATACTGCTTCTACATTGACCGGGTCTACTGCAATCCCGTGCTCAGACACAACGTGTCCCAAAAATTTGACTTCCTTCAACCAGAACTAGAATTTACTTGCTTTCGCGTACAGCTAGTTGTCTCTTAAAACTTGGAGAACCACTCTCAAGTGTTGCTCGTGTTCTTTTTCAAACGATGAATAGACTAGAATTTCATCAATAAACACCACCACAAACTAGTCCAAGTATGGAGTAAAAATCTTATTCATCAGGCTCATGAACACAACTGGTGCATTGGTTAATCCAAAGGGCATTACCACAAATTCATAGTGGCCATATCGGGTTTGGAAAGCAGTTTTTGGTATATCTTCATCTGCGACCTGCAATTGGTGATAGCCAAATCTAAGATCAATCTTTGAATAACACTTTGAACCTCGAAGTTGGTTAAAAAGGTCATCAATCCGTGGAAGTGGATATCGATTCTTGATCGTCACCCGATTGAGTTGCCGATAATCTATGCACAATCTTAGTGTTCCGTCCTTTTTCTTTGCAAATAGAACTGATGCTCCCCACAGTGAGGTACTTTCTAGCCTCTCTTTCACTAGCCTCTCTAAGTTTGCACTTGAGTTGGTGGCGACTGAGGAACGCCGTTGTCTGAAGTTCGAAAAGAGATTGAAGACCGAACTCATGTTTCGAGTGGCCGGGTCCATGATTAGGGAATATGGACACCTCGTGGAGGCGGCAACCCATCTTGATACTATTATATAGGGTGAAGAAGAGAGGATGAGGGGCTCTAGGAGGAGTCAAGATAGTAAGGGGGACAGTAAGAGGCAGAGGGGTCCTAACCCTCAGCAATCCCAGGGAGCTCAGCCGAGGTCTACCTTTCCAGTGCCTAATTCGGGTTTGGAAAGAGGTGGTCAGGGTGATGTGACTTGTTTCAAATGTGGCCAATTGGGTCACAAGTCTCCAGCTTGCCTGCAGAGAGGATGAGGGCAACGAGCAGCTTCGTCTTCGGTTCGTTCTCCAAGCCAGAGTTAAGGTAGAGGGCAACCGCCCACTTGTTATCAATATGGCCAGGCGGGGCACCTGAAGAGATCTTGCCCACAGTTAGGTGGCACGTCTGGTGCGTTTGGTTCGAGACAAACACAGAATCACCAGCCAACACAGTCAACACAGGCCTCGAGGGCAAATCAGGGAGCTTCTTCAGCTCAATCAGTGCAGTAGGCCTATGCTCCGAAGGGTGAACAAGTAGATCAGAGGCTGATAGGGCATGTATATGCTGTTACCGCGCCAAATCTTGTACCGGCTCCATCTATTGTGAGAGGTACCTTCTTGTTTTGTAATTCAGTTGCTAGTATATTGATTGATACGGGTGCATCCCATTCTTTTATCTCGTGTAGCACCCTTAAAATACAATATAAATAATCCATTCATAAGATCTAAAGACATAATAAAATGGTGTACTTCATTCATGAGAATTCATATTACAAAGGGGTATTGCATGCATTATACATTCATAAATATCCATCCTGAATCTATAACATGTAACATTAGATGAACAATAACAAAATAAATGCCCTACGGGCTTACATGTTTCCAAGTTATCACTTGGTTACAACAAAAGAAGAGTCCTAAGCTCTATATATGTAAAGCCCTCGACTTGAATAAACATTTAAACATATCATAACAAAAATTGAGCCTTCAGCCCCTAAACCTCCCAAGGTATGTCCTTAGAGGTGGCATGTTACCTGTACCTGAAAATGTTTTTCCCAAGTAGGGTGAGCCAAAGCCCAGTAGAGATATATTGACACAATGTATGAAATTTAACTAAGATATAAGCATTAGATAATTGTTCAACACTTAAAACCAACTGATATCTTTCTATAACCAATCAATAATGACATCAATAACTCATTCCATTTCCATTCATTTATTCTAATCAACTCATAGATATAGTCCCTTGTTATCTAAACAATCCCAAACGAGACTACAACTCATTTGTTAACACTTCAATAGAAACCATCATTTAAACACTTCAATTTTCTTGCCATTTTACGGAATTTCTCATCCGAGGGAATCGACACCCATATATATAAGGTTTCGGGACTTTCACCCTAGACACTCCAGCTAACTTCATTTTCAATGAAGTCCATCCCCTATCTCCTCTCAAACAATAATACATATACAATGTATTTAAGAATGTGTCATACACAATGACTACAAAATTCACATATTCAACAATTTAGTCAAACCGTCATATTCAATGACATAATTCATATGATTAGTTTTAATTTACCTAATCCTCATGCAGTTCTACAACAATCATAGCTATCCTCCACCGATAGCCCAAAACAGATATTTCTAAACAGATATACAATCTATTAAACATATAATTTATCAAATTTCCATAAGTGAGTGATTTAACAAATCCAACTACACCATTCTTCTATATACCCTTCCAATTTCATATTCTCCATATCAATTTCATTATATATATAAGATGAATTATTCAACCCAAATTAGGGAAAATTTTCCCTTTTCTCAAATGTCAACCCCAAGGCCAAGTTTCCCATTTAATTACAAGAGAGCTACATATTCAAAGTCCCAAAGTCATTTTACAACCCAACATGGAAAACCCCTCTTTTTAATTTGTACCCAAACCCTAGTTTACCCAAATCACTCCCAAATCCCATCATTTATACATAACATCAAATACCTAGGTTAAAAACCATACTAAAGTGTAGAATATCCCTACCTCAAGCTTAGATGAGAGAGAAGAGAAAAAAGCTCAAAAGTCGATGGTGACGAAACCACGTTTTGCCCCAATCAAAACAAAGCCCTAGACAAGCTCTACACTTAATCTTAAAGAAGCAAGGTGAAAAGATCACCCTAGGTGAGTAGATCTAGAGATCTAAGAGAAAAAGTTTGAGTTTTAGAGAGAGAGAGAAGAACTCACGGGTTAAAGGGAAAAATGGGAGGAAAAATAATGAGAAAAAGTGGTTTGGGCCTATTTATAGTAGTAGCAAATAGCCCTAAGGTCAAATAAAATAATAGGCCCAAAAACCCCCAAAGGTAGGGCCCATTCGAACCTCAAAAATTTGAAAAAAACACATAGGAGTCGACCCTTTGGGCATGGGGGTCGACTTTTTAGGTAAAAAAGACAATCTGGCACAAGCAAGGGGGTTAACCCTTAGACAGGAGGAGGTCGACCTTATTTTCCAGCAACTAACACACAGATACTACAACATAAGAGGGTCGACCCTTCCCAGGCTGGTGTCTACCCTATATTCCAGCAACACTTCCAGAAACTTCACCAACAGGTAAGGGTAGACCCTTAAGAAGGCTGGTATCGACCCTAGAATAGAATTTCTAAGTCTCCAATGAACTTTTGACAAGAACAAGTGCGAACAACCAAACCTAACAAGTTTAAATCGGATTATACTCCTCCAAAACCAACATACACAACACCAAAGATTTCCAAAATAAAAATAACGGATTCGAATACACTTCCCCAAAAGTTTTGAAAGATACAGGTGCTACATCTCGTCTACATTTGCATCAGTCTTGGGGTTAGAGTTGGCACAATTAGCATCTCCTATTTGTGTAGAGTCACCTATTGGTGGTGAGGTTATTCTGAGACAGAAGTGTCGGGGTTGTGATATAGAGGTTGCCAGTCGTCGACTTCTATCTGCATTTGTTTTGCTTGATATGACTAGTTTTGATGTTATTTTGGGTATGGACTGGTTATCGTCATACCGGGTTGTAATAGATTATTACCGTCAGAGAGTTATTATATGTACTTTGAGCATGGATTGCTTTTATTTCTTGGGGGACCGGGTGGATAGGGTCTTATCACCAACGTATGATCCGCGTGGGCGGAGTGAACTTAGTTATCTTCTGGCTAGCTTTTAGAATAGTGAGTGTGATGAAATTCGAGTTAAGCTGCCAAGAGTGGTTTGTGAGTATTCAGATGTCTTTCCTAAGGATCTTATTAGTCTACCACCTCACCGAGAGATTGAGTTCTCTATCGATTTGTTGCTTGGCACGGCACCGATTTATACGGAACCATACCGATTTGCACCTGCTGAGTTAAGTGAGTTGAAGGAACAACTCCAAGAATTGTTAGATAAGGGCTTTGCATGAGTTTAGCAAAGAATTGTTAGATAAGGGTCCAAGAATTGTGTGATGAAATTCGAGTTAAGCTGCCAAGATTTGGAGACACTACTTGTATAGTGAGAAATTCGAGGTGTTTTTGGATCACAAAAGTCTGAAGTGTCTATTTACACAAAAAGACTTGAATTTGAGATAAAGGAGGTGGATGGAGTTTAGAGAGGACTATGACTTCAAGTTACATTACCATCTGGAAAAGGCCAATGCGGTGGCCGATGCTTTGAGTAGGAAGTCTATTAGTAGTGTGGCCTGTATCACCATCCGGGAGTGGGAAATGTTGGGTACTCTTGGGGAGTTTGACTTGCATCTTGGCAAGTCCGTTGAATCTGCGACCTTGTTTTCTGTAGTTGCACAACCTACACTTGTGAACTAAGTGTTAGAAGCGCAGAGAAGTGATCTTGAGGTAGAAATCCTTAAGGAGAGGATCTTCAGTGGGAAGGCAAAACGAGGCTTGAGTGTGTATTCTGACTCGAGCGTTAGATACCGAGACCGTTTGTTTGTGCCAGAGTCTTGCCGAGAAGAAGTACTCTGAGAGTTTCACCATTCACGCCTTACGGTGCATCCGGGAGGCACAAAGATGTATCAAGATTTGAGTCACCAGTTTTGATGGAGAGGTATGAAGAAGGATGTAGCCGTGTTTGTATTGAAATGCCTTACTTGTCAGCAAGTGAAGGCCGAGCATCAGAGGCCAACGGGTTTGTTGCAACCCTTGCCTATAGCCGAATGGAAGTCGGAACATGTCACGATGGATTTTGTTGTGGGACTTTTAAGGACACAACGGGATAGTGATGCCATTTGGGTGGTAGTTGACCAATTGACCAAGTCCGCGCATTTTATACTTATACGCATGAGTGATTCGGCAAACTATTTTGCTGACTTGTATATCAAGGACATAGTGAGGTTGCACGGGGTCCCTGTGACAATAGTTTCAGATAAAGATCCACGTTTCACAACCCGATTGTAGCAGAGTTTGCAGAATGCCTTGGGCACTAGATTAGCCTTTAGTATTACGTATCATCCTCAGACTAACAGGCAATCCGAGCATACTATTCAGATCCTTGAGGATATGCTTCGAGATTGTATTCTAGATTTAAGGGGTCGTAGGAGAGGCACCTGCCTTTAGTGGAGTTTTCCTATAACAATAGTTTTCAATCGAGTATTGTCATGGCACCATTTGAGGCCTTGTATGACCGACCTTACAGATCTCCAGTGTGTTGGGCCGAGGTGGGAGACGCACCTTTGTTAGGCCCAGAGTTGGTTCAAGAAAAGATTGAGAAAGTGGCCCTTATACGTAAGAGCTTGATTATTACTCAGAGTCGCTAGAAAAGTTATGCCGACCGTAGGAGGAAACCCTTGTCTTTTGAGGTGGGTGATCATGTCTTTTTGAAAATTTCACCTAGGTGGGGTTTGATGAGATTTGGGAAGAGTGGGAAGTTATCCCCTCGATTTATTGGCCCTTTTGAAATCCTTGAGCAAATTAAGGAGGTTGCTTACCGTTTGGCATTACCGCCACAGCTTTTTGGGGTTCGTGACATGTTTCATATTTGTATGCTTCGGAAGTATGAACTGAATCCATTGTACGTGTTGGATTGGACCAACTTGGAAGTAGATGAGGATGCCTCGTATAAGGAGAGACCGGTAAGAGTCTTGGATAGACAGGATCAAGTTTTACAAGGCAAGATGATTCCCTTAGTTAAGGTTTTGTGGAAACATCACGAGGTCGAGGAAGTGACTTGGGAGCGTGAGTTGGAAGTCCAAGAAAAATATCTGGACCTGTTTGTTAATGTTTAATTTTGTATTAAAATTTCGATCATGATAATGAGAACTATGTACATTGTATATGTTTTAAATTATAAGAACATTGTATATGTTATGGGCATTTTGGAAACATGAATTCTATATATAAGCATAGTATATGTTTTGGAATATCTTATGTATTGTATCACCTTTGGAAACATTGTATAAGCCACGTGAAATTTCGATTTAAACATTGCTAATGTTTGGGGAAAAAATTGTAAAATGTATTTTCCAACGTGAAACTTATGCATTGAATTGATGAGAATGGATGACCGGAGAATGGGTCATAGTGATGAACTTGTGAGAATAACATTGTTGTGAATGGTTTAATTTTGTTTTGAGCTTGATTTGTAATTTCAGGGATGAAATTCTCTAAGGGGAGAGGTTATAGTGATTCTGGTTTAAACCCGTCTCTTGTGGTATTCAGGACTCCGGTTGTATAGGTTAGAAAGGTCATTCATATCTTGTTTCCCTTGTTTCCCCCTCTATTTTTGGTTATCAGGTTGTAATTGTGTGTTTGGAACAGGTTGGTTGCTTCCTTTTCAAAACCTGTGTTGCCCAAATTTTGGTCTCCCCGCTCGAGTGGGCATTTTCACGCTCGAGCGGGCTTCACAAATTTTGCTCCTACTCTCGAGCGTCTATTCTCACGCTCGAGTGGGATTCTACAACTCTCAGCATTTTTTGCAGGTCTTCAAATACTGAGTGAGTGCATTCAACGCTCAAGCGTCCAGTTTCACGCTCGAGCGAGAGTTTGTGTTTGACGCTCGAGCGGACTACGTATATTTCAATCCGAGAAGATGACATTTTGAATCACTTTTTCTTATCTCTCTCTCTCTCTAAAACTCACCAAAAAGTTTGTTCTTAAGCCTCTCTCTGTAAAATTCATCTTCTCTCTTAAATTTCATCTAGATCCATTGATCTTTTCACCCTTGTGCCTTTGACAAAAAGATAGAGCTTGTCAAGATCTACACTTTGTTCCGAAAAGAAGTGGGTTTTGGCACTCTTGGAGTTTGTCTCTTGTGTGGTTCATCTTCTTCCTTTGAGGTAGGGATCTTTCTACACTTTTATATGATATTTAGCTTAGTTATTTGTCTTTTGTGTAACAATGGTGTGATTTGTGGTATTTTAAACAAACCTAGGGTTTAAGGTATAAACTACAAAGAGGGGTTTTGGGTGTAGATGAAATTAATGTTTGTGGGGTTTGAAAATGATGTTGTGCTACGTCTAATTTGATGATTTTGGCACTTGGCTAATAGTTGGGAAAAATGGGAAAATTGCCCAAATTGGGTCAAACTATTATTTTGTACAAAAATTAGAATTGACATTGAAAATGTGGAATTGAGAGGGTATTGATATAAATGGTGGAATTGGTTATGTATTAACTTATTCTTTGGAAAGTTTTGAATAAATTATCTATTGAGATTGAATATCTGTTTAGAGATAATTGTATTGGGCTATCAATGGAGGATAGCTTTGGATTGTTGTAGAAATTGCATATGGATTAGGTAAACGGAAACTAATCTTTGGATGATTGTCATTGAACATGACCGTAGTTATATACATTGCATATGTATGTTTGTTTGGAAGTAGAAAGTGGATGTGCTTCATGTTTAATTATCTTTTAAATACATTGCATATGTATAGATATTTGTTTGGAATGAGAAAGGGGTTGAACTCTATTATAATTAAGTTGGCCGGAGTGTCCTGGATAAAAGTCTCAAAATTACACATGGGTACCTGGCCCGCGGACGAAATATCCATGAAATGGCAATTGTAGTGCTTGTATAGCCTACGTTTACATAGGTCCCATTTAACGGTTGCCCGTGGACGAAATATCCGTGAAATGAAAATTTGAAGTGTTTTATGCATATGTGTTGTATGATTTGATATTCATTGAGTTGTAAATCTCAATTTGATTGTTGACGAATAATGATACTGAACCATGAATGAGGACAGATAAGTGAATGGAATGAGAATTGAAAGTGAATGAACAAAGGCTTTACATTGGAATTTGATGAATATATGTATAATTGTGAAAGGTTTTGACACAAACATTGTTTATGCAATTGTACTTATATCTTTCCTACGTTTCATATACTGTGTTAGATGATTCCTACTGGCCTGTGGCTCACCCTATTTGGGAATAACATTTTAAGGTAATGAAAGCATGCCTCCTCCAAGACAATAGCATTAGATGGACCTTTGAGAAGCAAGAACTTCCTGTTTTGTTTATTTTTGTATAGCCGGGGGCTAAATTTGTATCAAGCGAAGCTCATTTTGTTGTGACCAAGCCACGACTTGGAAAGGTGTAAGCCACTAAGGCATTTACTTTTGTCAAACTCTTTGTATCTTTAACTTCAGAAAATGTAAAGGATTATTCACTTTGAGTTATGCTATCGTTTAATATATATTGTGGATGTATTTATGCTTGTATTTTGGGGGCGTTACACGCTGAGATTGGTGGAGAAGGAAGAGAACGAGAGAGAAATCTGATGAGGAATGAGAAAGAGGTGTTTGTCTTTAGGCAGAGAGAGAACTGAAATGAGAGAAATAAAAGTACAAGAGAGGTGGGGGTGGCGTGGGGGTACTTTAATCATTTTGTGATCGCTTGTCTTTATGACATAATAAAGTAAGATTTGATTTTTCGCCTAAGTGCCCATAAATAAGTAGAGGAAAACTAATTTCTAAAAGTTACGTGAAGGATGTTTTTGGATTTTGATTTTTTTTTATTAACTTCTAGCTTACAATAAATTATACTAAATAACACCATACCGTATTATCTATGTAGTATTTTTTATTAAGAAAAAATTGCAATATATATTAAATTTGTGCTAAGAATGAATTTCAGTAGAAATTTTATTTTAAGAAAATGTTAATGAAATATAATTTAATCTTTTTATTCATTTCTCTTGGCTTTTAGTTATTTTTTAAAATTTTTATCTAAACTTGTGATCAAAATACAACTTAAATAGATTATTTATTGCCTCTTAACTAGCTAACAAAGTGGTTCAACATTGTCCAACCAATAAAATTATGTGTCACACCATTGGTTAGGAACATCTTGTGTACAATATTATATAATAATCTGAGAATCTATATATGTAAGGAAAATGGATTTTTTTAGTGAGAAGCTTTATAGGAGTTCCAAACTCTCATTCTAATTTTCTTGATTTTCTTAATTTTAAATAATTACTTTTATTTGATAATCCCACATCGGAAAAAGAAACAAAAAATTAATTATTTTACTCATATAACGAGAACCTTATACTCTCATTCCATTTAGTGAGGAGTCTTGTGAGAGTTTCAATATCTTATACTAATTTTCTTAATTTTAAACAATTAAGAAAATCTCTATTGGCTAACTTTTATTTGAAAACCCCACATCGAAAAAAGAAAAAAGAAAAAGTGAATTGTTTAGGTTGGAATAGAGTGAATTGTTTAGGTTGCGATAGTTTAGATTGGAAGCTTTTATCATAGTTTAGGTTGATGGTTCACCAAACTGTACGATAAAAATATGTTTATCTAATAGGAGGCCAACTTATATAATTTAAAGGTTCTTTTTAATAATTAATGTTATTATTATTATAATAAAAGGGTTTCGAAATTTGGAGGCTGTCAACCATCTCTCCCAATTGGATCCATCTTGTTTGCGTGACTATAATTAATTATATTTTTAAAACAATATTTTGCTCCAAATGCAACGATACAAGTTAATTTCACGATTATGACCACATGAATGACAATGTAACAAGGCACATATCGGAGAGGAGAAAATGTTAGTTGATTGACTTTGATTTATTTTTAATTTTTATTAGCAACAAAAATGAACAAATTAAAGTTCGATTTACTTTGAACGAGATTATCATTTATAATCATGTAATTTTATTACATTTAATTTTTAAAAATAAATAATATATATAATTTTATAAATAGATCATATATTTTTATTAAAGATAAAATACATTGAAATCACATGAACATGACTTTAGAATGAATTTGATTTTTTTTTTTTTAATATGCATATGAGTTTACAAAATGATCGAGTATGATAAATTCACCAACTTAAACTATGCCTCTCTAATTCCCGTTGACTAGCTTTCATTTACCTTGTATTTTACAATCTCACATCGAAAAAAGAAAGAAAAAGTGAATTGTTTCACTTATATAAAGCGAATCTTATACTCCTATTTATATAAGCAAAAATAGATTTTTAGTGAAAAGCCCTATGATCAATATCTTGTACTCATTTTTTTGATTTTCTTAATTTTAAGCCATTAAGAAAATCCCCATTGATTAGCTTTCATTTAACTTTTATTTTACAATCCCACATAAAATTGATTTTAAATATAATTTTGTATGATATTTTGAAACTCTTATAATATTTTACTTTAAAATAATTACAATCCCACATCGAGAAAATAAAATAAAAAGTGAGTTGTTTTGCTTATATAAAGTGTTACAATCCCACATTGGGAAAAGACGAAAAAAATGAGTCGTTTCACTTATATAAAATGAATCTTATAAAGGGAGTGTTAAGAGAGAAGTCTTTTAGAACGTCCAAACATTTATTCTAAAATTATTGAATTTTTTTAATTTTAAACAATTAAGAAAATTCCTATTAACTTCTATTTACCTTTTACTTTACAATCCCAAATCGAAAAAAAATAAAATAAAATAAAAGGAAAAAAGTGAATTGTTTCATTTACATAAAGTGAATATTATTCTCCAATTTATATAAATTATTGAAATTTTTTAATTTTAAACAATTAAAAAAATTCCCATTAGTTAGCTTCAATTTAACTTTTATTTTACAATCTCACATCAAAAAAAAAAAGAAAAAGTGAATTGTTTCACTTATATAAAGTAAATCTGATACTCCCATTTATATAAGCAAAAGAAGATTTTTAGTAAAAAATCCTATAATTAATACCAATTTTTTTTTAATTGTGTAGTTAGGAACACATGTACAATACTCCTAACATATCACCCGTGCTATGTGAAGGTGCTTTTGTAAACGTAGTTTCAATCTGCAGTCCAATGTGCGTATACATTTACCTTTTATTTTACAATCTCGAATCGAGAAAAAGAAGGAAAAAGTAAATTGTTTCACTTATATAAAGTGAATCTTATGCTCTCATTTATATAAGCAAAAGAAGATTTTTAGTAAGAAGCCCTATAAATAATACCATTTTTTTTAATTTTCTTAATTTTAAACAATTAAGAAAATCTTTATTGGTTAACTTCCATTTAATTTTTATTATACAATTTCACATAGATGTTTTGATTTTAAAAATAAATGTATATGAGATTTTGAAACTCTCATAATATTTAATTTTAAAATAATTACAATCACACATCGAGAAAAGAAATAAAAAGTGAATTGTTTCACTTATATAAAGTGAATCTTATACTTTCATTTAATATTATAATATTGTGCATGTTTCAGTTCAAGATGGTTTAAATTTTAAAATGAAATTTAAAGGTTTTAATTAATTAATTTTGTTGTAAATTGATTGGTCTTTTGACTTAGCCGATTAAGCTGAATCGTTTTCGGTTTGACAAATTCATTAGTTTAACCACAGTTTTAGTTGTTTTACCAAAATATATTGCTTAGATTTGTTTAATTTGAAATAAACTAAGATTGACCTTATTAAAAATTGAACGACTGAGATTGCTTGATTAGAAATGAACTTCTTATCCAAACAACTGTTAATTTTTATTTTACAATCCCACATCAAAAAAAAAAGAGAAAAAAATGAGTTATTTCACTATATAAACTTTATACTCTCATTTAATAGTATTGTATATGTTTCAGTTCAAAACAATTTAAATTTTAAAATTAAAATAAAATTTAAAAGTTTTAATTAATTAATTTTTGTATAAATTGGTTGGTCCTTTAACCTAGCTAATAGGGTGAGCCATATTCGGTTTGATTGATTCACTGGTTTAATTGCGATTTTAGCGGTTTTATCAAAATATATTGGTTAAATTTGTTTGATTCGAAATAAATTAAAGATTGATTTAATTAAAGATTAAACAGCTAAGATTGCCTGATTCGAAATAAACTTTCTGCCCAAACAATTGTTAACTTTTAAACAATTAAAAAAATTTCCATTGATTAACTTTCATTTAACTTTTATTTTATAATCCCACATTGAGAAATAAGGAAAAAGTGAATTGTTTCACTTTACATAAAGTGAATCTTATACTCCCATTTATATAAGTAAAATAAGATTTTTAATGAGAATCCTTATTATCAATATTTCATACTAATTTTTTTGATTTTATTAATTTTAAACAATTAAGAAAATCTCGATTGGCTAGTTTTCATTTAACTTTTATTTTATATAATATAAAAAAAATAAATATAATTATCACATTTTTATTAAATAATATATTATTTTATCATGTGTATAGCACAAGTGACATGCTAGTTTTTAATAATTATTTTGTTGTATGCTAAGGATCAGGGAGTGCAACAAAAAATAAAACAAAATTGACCTGCTTTATTTATTTATTTATAAATCGTAAAATGTTTGTTTGAATTTTAAAATTTGTTTTCTCAACAAATTTTAAAAACTAATTTTCAATAAAAAATGAGAAAAAATAATAAACACTCATTATTTTCAAACAATTTTATCTTTTTGGGGATTGAAATAATTTTTAAAAATTTTAAAAACCTTTTTTTCTGGTGTTTCTTTTTATCAAACTAATTTTCTTATTTTTCATATGAAATTTAGGAAACCAGTTTTGAAATTAGCGGTAAATCAATTAACTTTTGGCTCATTTTCCAAATTAAAGAGAAAAATATATTTAAAAAATGATTTTTTCATTTTTTTTTTTTTTCCACCAAACTAGTTCTTGACTCATTTTCCAAACTTTGATTTTATTAAAATAAAAACAATTTCAAAACTTTTTAGTTAAGAAATCAAGATTTATAAGCAATTTTCCAAAATTTTAATTAAAAGCTATTTTAAATCCATATTATCCAATACTAATTTGACTCACGATTTTAAATCCAATATTATTTGTAGTTGTATTATTTAAACCCATACTCTATGGACCAGGGCGATGGCAACACATGACATTAGAATTCAATATAATTAGGATAGGGTGCTACTTTGACAGGTTCAGATAGATTGAGAAATTGTCTATACTCAACTTAAATTGAGCTAAGAGTGTCCAGGCCTACCCAAGTCCACTTTGTAACTCAAGATGGGCTGCTCAAGTCCGACCCAAATTAAGGTCTTGTTTGGGAAGACTAAATAAGTGCACTTTTTATCTTTTTTGACTAAAAAAGTGAGGTTGAAAATATGGATGTTTGGGTTAACTTTTTGACTTTTTATGGAAAAATGTGTAATAAAAAATTGTAAAAATTAGTTTTTAGAGGAAAATTTGAATTGGGAGTTGTGTAGCCGTAATTGTTGACTTTTAGTGAATAGTGTCAACTTTTTAACTTTTTGAGTAAGTTTTTGACTTTTTAGATTATTCTCTACATCCCAAACAAGGCCTAAATTTGAGTTGTCCGAGTTGTCCGAATTGCCCGAATGAAACATAAATTTCAATTTTTTAAATGCAACTAAGTTAATTAATTTGTTGAAATTAAACTATTAACAATTTTTTTTTAGGGAAAATTATTTAGAAGTCCTATTAGGGAGACTTATGCTACATATGGTCCTACTAAAAAACTTATGTTCCCATAAGTCCTATGGGAAGTTTGTTGACACATTTACCCTCAATATTAGTTGTTAATATCATAAATAAGTAATAAAACCATATATAGGAAATTGATATAAACGTAACGTAACGTGACACCTACATAAACGTAACGTGACACCTATATAAACGTAACGTGACATATCTACATAAATGAAACGTAACGTGACATATCTACATAAATGTAACGTAACGTGACACCTATATAAACGTAACGTGACATATCTACATAAACGTAAAGTAACGTGACACCTATATAAACGTAACGTGATACCAATATGAACGTAACGTGACACCTACATAAACGTAACGTAACGTGACACTTGTAATGTGACATTTACATAAACGTAACGTAATGTGTCACGTTACGTTTCGCAAACTTAATAAGTTTTTATTTTTTTAATCCGTTTATTTTGAAATAGATATATAATCTTAATATATTTTTATTTTGTATTATTAATTGTAAAATTTAAAAAATTATTTATTTTTTAAATGTTTTTATTTTTTTTATATAGAAAAATTAAAAAAAAATATAGACATTTAAATATAGGCATTTATTTGACGACGACGACGACGTTGTTGTTGATGATTCTGAGAATCGCCCCATTCCTTGTTTAGCTTCCATAGTTGGAGCTTCTTTAACTTTACCAGGTGCTCTGACTAGCAATTAAACCATTGAACTTTAAGGGAAAACGCTGAAGCAAGTAATACATAAAAGACAAAGCCTCTTGACACTGTTCCATAACAATCTGCGAAGGCCTAGACCAATCATTAGTCACCGAAACAACAGAATTCAAACCAGATACTATATCCAAAGCCACCAAAATAGCACATTCCTCAATAATTTCCACTAAATATCCTAATTTGGGTGAAATGAGGGGTAAAAAGATTAGGATCTTGTGGAATATATTTTTATGAAAATAGGACTTGAGACTCTATAAGAAATTACACAGGACTTACTCTAGCATAAGGTTCTGAAAAAGGACTTATAAATAAGTCTCCCTTTTTTTTAATATGAAATCATTAATAATATCAAAACAAATAATGTATATAATGTAAGTGAGATGCTATTATGATGGTCTTTATAATTTATGAGTGACAAAAAATAAATAGGTAAAATTTTATATTGTATTACTGTATATATAATATATATTCAATATGATCTAACGATTTAAATTATTTTAATATCATCTAATGGCTAATAATTTATATGTGCATTCAATATTTTTATATATGTACATATAATTCGGGTTTTGAGTTGCTCGGTTGTTTTATTTTTTTGTCCAATCAGCCCAAATTTGATATAAGCTTCTAAATTTTTGTCCAAATCCGTACCAAATTTAAAAATATTTTGCCCAAACACTAAGTATAGCAATCCCGGTTTTGACACGACACTTGTGGTAGTCCGGACTTCGGTTTATGGTTTCTAAATGTTGTTCTGTAACGCCCTCAAAATATGATATAAATCAATCATTCATAAGATTTATTAACATGATAGAAAAGTTATATTTTCATTCATCAGAGTCTATATTATAAAAGATATTATATGCATTACACTTTCATAAATATTAATCTTGAAACTATAGCATGTAACTCTAACTGCTAACAACAAAATAAGTGCCCTACAGGCTTACATCTTTCCAAGTTATCACTTGATTACAACAAAAGAAGAGTCCTACCTCTATACATAAAAAGCCCTCGGCTTGAATTTACACTTAACACAAAGCAAAAATAGCAAAGTGGAGCTTTCAGCCCCTAAACCTCCCAAGCTAAGCCCTTGGAGGCGGCATGTCACCTGTACCTGAAAATGGTTTCCCAAGTAGGGTGAGCCAAAGCCTAATAGAGACGTACTAAAACAATATATGAGATTTAACTGAGATATAAGCATCAGATAAATGTGTAATATTCTTAACCAACACATATTCTTTTCAAGGCCATTTAATATAGATAACCAATACCTCAATTCATTTCCATTCATCCATTTTGAGTAAATCTATTAATCAAATTCATTATTATCAAAACAACCAATATGAGACTACAACTCAATGGTTCACAATTCAATACATTCATCAATCTAACACTTCTATTTCTTGCCATTTTACGGAATCACATCTGAGGGAACCGGCACCCATAAACACATAAGATTTCAGGACTTTTACCCTAGACACTCCGGCCAACTTAATTTTCAATGGAGCCCATCTCCTATCTCCTCCCACACAATGGAATACATCTCATATCTCCTCCCAAACAATGATACATATACAATGTATTTAAACACGTTGTCATATACAATGACTAATCAATTCACATATTCAATGGCTTAATCAAACCGTCATACTCAATGACATAATTCAATTGATTAGTTTCAATCTTCCTAATCCTTATGCATTTTCTACAACATCATAGTTATCCTTCAACGATAGCCCAGAACAGCTATTACTAAACAGATAAGTAAATTTATCAATAGATAATTTATCAACTTTTTCATAGATGTGTGATTTATCAAACCTAACTACACCATTCAATTACATATTCCCTTAATTTCATAATTCCCAAACCAATTTCATTATTTACGCAAATAGTTGATTCAACTCAACTTAGGGCGATTTTCTCCCTATTCCAAAACATCAATCCATAGATCTAAATCTCACCATTTCAACAATAAAGAACCTTACACTCAAACCGCCAAAGTTAATTTGTAAATCGACATGAAAACCCCTCTCTAGTTTAAAGCCCAAACCTTAACTTTTACCCAAATCACTTCCAAAATCCCTTCATTTATACAAAATGACAAATATCTAGGTTAAAACCCATATCAAAGAGTAGAATATCCTTACCTCAAAGTTAGGAGAACAAAGGAGAAAATGGAGACACTTCAAACAAGCTATAACCAAGATCTATTCGGATTAACACGAAGCCCTCAAGGCGCTTTACCTCTTTAACCAAGGCTCAAGGGTGTAGAAATCAATGGATGGAGGTGAAAATATAGAGAGATAGTGACCTTTAGAGAGAGGGAGAGCAGATCTAGGGTTTTTGGTTGAAAATATACAAAGCTCTATTTAAAAGATGAGCTGATGTGAACTGATATACGCGAGGCTCACTCAAGCGAAGGAGCTGTCGCTCGAGCAACCAGACACAAAATGTGACCTCACTCGAGAGCAAGAAGTGTCGCTCAAGCGCAGAATGCAAAGCTTCAGGTCTACTATAAACACAAACGCACGTTAGACCGCAAGAAGTCTCGCTCGAGCAGAAAAACCCTCGCTCGAGTGAAGAACTTCACCCTTCCAAAAAAGCTATGTCTGGGAAAAAAACCTGAAGACCCTCAATCCTCGCTCGAGCACAAGGAACCTTGCTCGAGCGAAGAAGCAATTTACACAAGGCTCGCACGAGTGCAAAAAACCTCGCTCGAGCGAAGAGACCAAAATCTGGGCAACAACCATTTATACTAACTAACAACCAACCTGTTCCAAACTCACCCAACAAGTCCCAAAACTCTATTTCAAAGAATTAAAGGAAGAAAACAAGACATAGGCAACAATATATAATCACGGAATCCGAGTTCGGAACATAACAAAGGTCGGGGTAAAACCGGGATCGCTATATATTTATTGTCTTTTCCTCATATTTTCTCTTTAAATTTAGTTATTTGGACGTGTTGAATGTGTTTGGAACAAGTTAGTTACTTTGTTTTCAAACCTTATGTTGCCCAGAATTTTGGTCCTCTGCTCGAGCAGCCTTTCTTGCGCTCGAGCGAGATTTGCAAACTCTCAATACTTTGCACGTCTAAAAAAGTACTGGATGGGTGTTTTCCACGCTCGAGCGGGTGGGCGCTCGAGTGGTTTGTTTGTTGTCTGCCAAAGTACTAGAGGCGTGTATTCTACGCTCGAGCAAAACAACTTGTTATGTCTGATGCTCGAACGTCAACTCTTCTGCTCAAGCAGACTGTGCGTATATCTGATCACGAAAATAACTTTTTACATCAATTTTTCAGATATTTTCATCCTAAAACCTAAAGTTGAGACCCTCTCTCTCTCTCTCTACATTTTCTCTTAGTTCTAGTGGTTTCTCCACCCATTCACTTTTGTTAAAAAGATAGAGCACCTCAAGATCTACACTTTGATCCGAATAGAGTTGGGTTTGGACATCTTTGAAGTTCCATCGTTGCTTGGCTCAACTTCTCTCTTTGAGGTAGGGACTTTCTAGACTCTATTATGGTTTTTAACTTAGTTATTTGTGGGTGTGTAACAATGGTGGGTTTTGGGAGTATTATGAACAAATCTAGGGTTTGAGATATAAAATTAAAAGAGGGATTTTGAGTAAATGCGAAATAGATGGTCATGGGGTTAAATGTAAGGTTGTATTGTGGCCAAATGCTTGATTTGGGCCACTTGGGTTGCTATTTAAAATGGGGGAAGTTCTGCCCTAATTGGTTCAAATATTTATTTTGCATAAATAAATGAAATTAGTGTTGCAAATATGAAATTGGGTAGATATTCGTAGAAATGGTGGAATTGGATATGTATTATCTCATACCTATGGAAATTTGAATTTATTATCTGTCTAGAGATTGAATATCTGTTTAGAAATATCTGTATTGGACTATCGGTGGAAGATAGTCATGATTGTTATAGAAATTGCATGAGGATTAGGTGAATTGAAACTAACCTCTTGTTGATTGTTATTGAATATGACCATGTTTAAATACATTTGCATATGTATGATTAATTAGGAGGAGAAATAGGATGTACTCCATTGAAATTAAGTTGGCTGGAGTGTCCAGGGTGAAAGGCCTGAAATCTTGTATATACATGGGTGCCGGTTCCCGCAGACGAAATTTTCATAAAATGGCAAAGTGAAGTGTTTATGTGTTGGTCGCATTGATTGGAGAACCATTGAGTTGTAATCTCGGTCAGGTTGTTGAAATATAAATGAAATTGGCTCATGAATTGATATGATACAAATCGACTGTAAATAAATTGAAGGAAAATGGATTGAAACATGATTTTGGGTACCTTATGGTCATATAAATGAGAATGTTTTGTTTCAAGCATTGTATGTGCATATCGTACTTATATCTTTGTTAAATCTCATATATTGTGTTAGATTGTTTCTACTGGGTTTTGGCTCACCCTACTTGCGAAACTTCTTTCAGGTACCGGTAACATGCTTCCTCCAAGGACGTAGCTTAGGAGGACCTAGGAGCTAAAGGCTTTATTTTGTCGTTTTGTGCTTAATGTTTATTCAAGCCGAGGGCTTTATATGTACAGAACTTATGACTCTATTTTGTTGTAACTAGGCAATATCTTGGAAAGATGTAAGCCCGTAGAGCATTTATTTTGTTGATCATCAACTGGCATTACATGCTATAGATTCAGGATGTATATTTATGAATGTATATCGTATGTGTTATCTTTTGAAATACGAACTCTAATAAATGAAAGTATTTTATTTCTGTTATTCTTCCATTCATGAGTTGGATTTATTAAATATTTTTAGGGGCGTTACACTACGAAATTTTGAGTTAGGGTCGAGTTGAACCCACCCAAATTATACCCCTACCACATATAAAATTAGGGATTATGTTGGAACATTCTATGTAATTCCAACAGTAGTTATCAAGTTTCTTTTATTTTGATTCCTTTAATTTTGAGAAAAACCTTACACAAATAATTAAAATTATGATATTTAAATTATTTAAATTAAAATTACGGGAATTTAAGCGGCACTTCACTTAAATTATAGGTACTAATAATATAGTTTATCCAAATGTAAATTGCAATAGTATCTCTTGAAGTTTGAGAAAAATGTAGTTAGTCTTATAATTTTGGCATAATTATATTGATTACATTTTCAATAAGGTTAAATGAGTTGAAAATAATGTAAATAATGCAAAACATAAAAATAAATAAAAAGTATATAAATTTAAATGTAAAAGAGATAATAACAGTGTGTTTGCTTTGAGATTTTTGGATTGAGTTTTTTGAATTAAGTTTTTTGCAAACTGAGTTTTTTTATTTTCGTATTTTTTTGTTTTTAGTGAATATTTTTAAAAATTTTAACATTTTTTTTTACTTTTTTAGATGCATCTTACTTAGATGTATCTAAAAAGTAAAAAAATTGTGAAAAAATATTTTTAAAAATTAATAAATACATAAAAATATAAAAAATGTATTGAATTCTCGTATTTTTTTTTTGTATTTTTAGTATTTAGTGAATTTTTAAAAGGTTTTGTTCATAATTTTTTTACTTTTTAGGTATATTTATGTTAGAAAAGTAAAAAAAATTTCTGAAAAAGTGTTTTTAGAAAAGTGTAACCAAGCAAAGTGAATAATTATTTTTTTTTATATGAGTAATGAATTATTAAAAAAATTAAATTTTACATAAATTAAGTGCAATATAATTATACTAAAATTATTAGAATTTAAGGTTAATTTCACTTTCTACTTTTGAACTATTGTCAAATTGTTTGTTTATTCTCTAATCAATCGATTAAATCTATTAAATCCTTGAGTATATAAATCAAAATCTATTTAATTCTTAAACTATTGATTGAATCTATCAAGTCCTTAAAGTAGGTAATTCAAAACTATTTATTCTTGAAATAATTACTACAAAAAAATATGTATGCCCATAAATATTATAAATTAGTGAAATATCTTAAGATTTTCTTCCAGAAAAATCTTATTTTCTTATTCTCTATTTAAATTAACATTAGAGTTTGGTTTCTCAATCTTACTAGTAAAATTATTTATATACACTGAAAAAGTATAATTGGCTTATTTTAAAAATAACAATTCGCTACAAATAATAATAATAGAATGGAATAATATATTATTAAGTTGTAAAAATAACTTAACGAAAAACATAAAGATACACAATTAAAAATTATAAACAAAAATCAATATAAAATATTAGATAAAGGCAATTAATTAACCAATGTATAAAATAATTACCTTTACCTTTATGAAGGAAATTCACTAAAAGAACTTATGCCCACTTTTCAAATATAAAAAAAAAAAAATTTAAGATTTTTTTAAAATAAAATTTTAACTAGATAGGATTTTTAATTAATTTATAATACTTATGTGCTTATATTTTATTTTTAATTAACTAGATAGGACATCATGCTCCTGTATCTGTTCGAGCATAACATCTTGCTCCTGCATTTTTCTGAGCAGATCATCCTGCTCTTACAACTATCCGAGCAGAACATCCTACTCATGTATCTGTCCGAGCAAAATATCCTATTCTGGTATCTGTTCGAGTAGGACATCATGCTCGTTCATTTGTCCGAGCAAAACATCATACTCTTGTATCTTTCCGAGTAAAACAATGTGCTTTAGCATCTATCTGAGCAAAACATCTTACTCTTGTATCTGTCCGAGTAAAACAATGTGCTTCTGCATCTTTCCGAGCAGAGCATCCTACTCATGCACCTATCCGAACAGAACAACACGCTTCTGCACTTATCTAA
Organism: Camellia lanceoleosa; assembly: GCA_025200525.1. NCBI lineage: Eukaryota > Viridiplantae > Streptophyta > Magnoliopsida > Ericales > Theaceae > Camellia > Camellia lanceoleosa. The sequence goes on along the minus strand of CM045758.1, from coordinate 190,801,197 downwards.
GCAGAACATTCTACTCTTGTATCTTTCCGAGTAGAGCATCCTACTCTTACACCTATCCGAACAAAACAATGTGCCCCTACACCTGTTTGAGCAGAACTGCATGCTCCAGCACCTATCCGAACAGAACAATGGAGTTTAGCACCTATTCGAATAGCATCTGAAGGAAATGTGGTTTGGACAACAAAACAAAGGCCTGATCTAATCACTTCTTTTTTTAGTAGGAGGATTAATAACATAGAACCTCTAAAAAATTTCAACATCCCAGAGTTTGAGCTCCATGATGGTCGGTCATATCCCTTAGACTATCTTTGTCACTATCGCCATGCAATGTCCCTTTGGAACAAGAATAAGGCACTCATGTGCAGGGTCTTCCTATCCAGCCTAGGAAAACTAGCCAACCAATGGTTTGACAAGTTTCATGAAGGGTCTATTGACAGTTGGCAACAATTGTCAGAGAGTTATGTGAAGCACTTTGTAACCAACATCAAGCAAGCTAAGGAGGTGAATGCTTTGCTCGCTTTCCAACAAACTCCTGATCAGACCCTTAAGTAGTACTCTCAACTCTACTGGGAGAGTTTTTATGAAGTTGAGGAGGACTGTTCAAACCAAGTAGTAGTCGCCACATTTAAGCATGGTTTGTCACCAAAAGATAAGTTATAGCAATCCCTTTCCAAGAAACCAGCTAGAGGAGTTACTAATCTATTAATCAGGATTAATCAATATAGTAAGCTGGAGGAATATCAAAAAATTTCTAAACAACTATTGGTTCGAAGGAAAGAGAGTTAGACAATCCAGCTCAGATTATAGTTATGCTTTTTCAATTGGGTGCAATTTTTAGCAATTCTCTAAGTATAAGAAAGTTGGACAATCTAAGCACATATTGTAGTTATGTTCTTTCACTTAAGTGCAATTTCTAGCAATTCCTTAAGTATAAGAAAGTTGGACAATCTTGCTCAAATTGTAGTTATATTCTTTCACTTAGGTGTAATTTCTAGCATTTCCCTAAGTACAACAAAGTTGGACAATCCAACTCGGATTGTAATTATGTTGTTTCACTTAAGTGCAATTTTTAGCAATTCCTTAAGTATAAAAAAGTTAGACAATCCAGTTCTGATTGTAGTTATGTTTTTTTCACTTAAGTGCAATTTCTAGCAATTCCTTAAGTACACGAAAGTTGGACAATCTAACTCTGATTGAGTTATGTTATTTCACTTAAGTATAATTTTTAGTAATTTCTTAAGTACAAGAAAGTTGGACAATCCAACTCAGATTGTAATTATGTTTTTTCACTTAAATTACTTAAGTATAAGAAAGTTTGCTAATCAATAATTGAAATTTTTCGCTCTAGTATGGATAGTTCTACCTCGGATGAACTCCAATTTTCCCCTATGACTAGCCTTGGAAAAGTCAGAGTTATGGGGCAATTGTGAGAGGCAAAAATAAAGAGTTTCATTCCGAACATAAAATGTGCAAAATCTAAGCAGGAGACACTATAATGAGCATAATAACAAGCCTATAGGACTAAGGGACCAAGATTAGAGGTCTAGGTCCAGACATTCCAGTCCAGAACCAGAGGTGCAGGACCATAACCAGAGGTCCAAGACCAAGAGTCCAGGTCCTGACATGTGGGTTCAGAACTAGAGGTGCAGAACCAAAACCAGAGGTGCAAGACCAGAAGTCTAGGTCTAGACACGTGGGTCCAGAATCAGAGGTGCAAGACCAGAAGACTAGGTCTAGGGGTCTAGGGGTCTAGATCAGAAGGCCAAGTCCAGAAGGCATGGCTCTCCGGGGCAGACTTGGTCACAGCTTGGTCCTTACTTTAAGGACCAACCACTCCTAGAAATCCACGATAGTGGAATATGATCGTACAAAAAGTGGGCTAAACATGAGAAGTGGCAAGAGAAGTGGAACCAACTCCAACAGTCACTTTGAGGGCTATATAAAGCCTTACTAAGTAAGGAAAAAGGGAGATAATTAATTAACACCACTTTAGGCTACTCTTATTTTTATATTTTCTTACTCCATAACTTTTAAGTTTACTAACTTAAGAATTAGAGAGTCCACTGACTGCCTACAGCTGGGTTCTTCATATTTTCTTGAGTGTTTTTGTAACACCCCACTTTTTATTTCTCAAAACCATTACCAGATTCATTAATTTAATTCAATTTTAGAGACAACATGCGGAAAACTCTTTACATCAACGAGTAAGAATAAATAAAGATTCTCTCATCCAAATGCAAAATAAATGCAACACGAGCATAACTAAATAAATTGCCCATAGGCTTACATATTTACAAGTAAAAAAAAAAAAAGTTTAACCCTTTTACATTAATGGCATTCTGCCCACAAATAAAAGGCCCCGTGGCCAACAAGTAAAGAAGATCTATGACCTTGAAACATTTCTTAATGTTCACCTAAAAAAGGATTAACAACGTGGGATAAACATAAAATCCAGTAGGGATCTCAATATGATCCTAAACAATAGCAACTTACAGATAGCTATGATCATGAATGCTTAGTCTCATACTGTATAAATAATGTGACGATTTATACAGAAAATATGTATATAAGAACTTCTATCAAAGTCATTCTTTTCATTCAACAACATAAGCAATTCATTTTTCTTCCTTCTTGATACCTTTTTTCCAAAATTCATATGACTATAATAAGTTTCTGAAGAAAACAATTTTACCAAGCCCATTACGTTTTCTTTCACTTTCCAAACTTATACCTGATTTGCCTTTTCAAAACATGTCCACAAATATTCAACGCCTTTCATATTTTTCACAATCTCAACACAATACTTACGTCCGTTTCTAACACATTCATAACTATACAAGTATGCCTTTAATAAAAAAAGGAAAACAACAAGCAATCAATAACTATCTGCTTCAACAATTGAGACAACACAGCCTTCTAGAACAATAACCATCATGACCCATGATATACCCAGATACACTGAGACAATAATGATAAATGAAATTCTGCTCTACCTGCCTTTAGCACAGTAAGTCAATGATACACCTTTCCATAACAAAATGCCAAGTCAAGGATACACCTTTTCATAACAAAATTCCAATTCAAGGATACACTTTTCCATAACAAAATGCCAATTTACCAGACACCGGCTGGAAGGTAATAGTACCTCTGCCAAGTTCTCTAGGCGCTAGCTGGAAGGTACTGGTACCTCTCATTCGAAGCGTGACCAATTCTCCAGGCGCTAGCTAGAAAGTAATGGTACCTCTCATTCGAAGCGTAAGCACATTCTCAGCCATTTCAACATACTAGAATGTATAACAACATAAGTGTAATACATACACAATGTATATGAACACATAATCACATATGGAGTACATCCCCTTTCCACTCTCAAATAGCTATACATATCCAATGTATATACTTATAGTCATATTCAATGACAAACATAAGTGATTAATTTCAATTCACCTAGTCCACATGCAATTTCTATAACAGTCATAGCTATTCTCTACCAATAGCTCAAAACATATATTTCTAAAAATATATACAATCTGTGAATAGGTAAACTATCTATATTTTTATAGGTGAGAGATTTCAAATATCCAATCCCACCATTTACATTCATATCTATCCATTTCTGCATCTAATACGAAAGGGAAACAAAAATCCAATTCTCGCATGACTTTCAGTCCAATAACAATGTTAATATGTGAAGGTTCCAAGATTCGACCTCAAGTTCATTATTCGTTTACAAAGGGTGATGATTTCATTTTCTTTCAAAAAGACCACTTTTGTTTCTTTTCTAATCCACACAACTCTAACCATTTCATTCTTGTCATTTTACAAAACCAAAACCAAATCCATCATCTTTATTTATGCAAAACCAATTCCATTGGTACCAAAATTATAACTCAACTCAACTTTACGTGATTAGTCTAAAACAATACCAACACCGTGGTTACTTCTCTTTTGTTTTCTTTTGGTATAAACACAATTATTCAACCCATATAAGCAAAATATAAAGATTATTCAACTCCATCCCTTTATCAATAATATCAAATTAGGGCTTTCCTCCCTTTCTTCACAAACATAGTAAAATCATTTCCCAAATTACTCAACAACAAATAATTTAACAACACCATTCACAAATATCAAACCCTAGATCCCCTTTCATGGCTTTCAAGAAAAATTCATAATAAATATGGTTTTTATGCAATAAAAACTACCACATGTCTATCCATAGATGAAGTATTGGAAAAGAGCAAAGAAATCCCTACCTCTTGAAGCGAAGAGAAAATAACCCAAAAATCACCGGTGACGAAACCACGAACCACTTGGATTAATAGAAAGCCCTTGACAAGATCTACAACCTTTCCCAAAGGACCAAGGTGAAAAGATGGCTCTAGGTAAGTAAATTTGAAGATCTAAGTGTGAAAAATTAAGTTTTAGAAAGAGAAGAGAGAAATCACGGATTGAGAGGAAAAGAAGAGAAAAAGTAATGAGAGGAAAGTGGTTTGAGTCTATTTATATTAGTAGCAAATAACCCCAAGGTCAAATAAAATAATTGGCCCAAAAACCTTCCCTTAGATGGGACCCACTCGGACCTCAAAAATCTGAAATAAACACGCAGGGGTTAACCTTAAACAGGAGGGGGTTGACCCTATCTTCCAGCAACCAACACACAGATATAAGAGGGTCGACCCTCTCACAGTCTGGTGTCTACCCTATCTTCCAGCAACTAACACACATACATAAGAGGGTCGACCCTCTCCAGTCTGGTGTCTACCCTATTTTCCAACAATACACCCAGAAACTTCACCAACAGGTAAGGGTCGACCCGTAGGAAGACTGGTGTCGACCCTAGAATAGAATTTCTAAGTTCCCAAATAACTTTTCAACGTAAATAAGCATGAATGAACAATCCCAACAAGTTTAAATTAATTTATACTCCTCCAAAACCAAGATACAATAACACCAAAGATTCTCAAAACAAAATAAAAGATTCAAATACACTTTCCAAAAATTTTAAAAGGGTACAAGTGCTACAGTTTCAAGCTAAGTTCCATACCGTGTTCAAGCTGGAGTGCCACCGCAGCAAAGGTGGTTAAATTTTTACCCACCACAAATATTATATACACTGAATTTTTAAAAATAACACTTCACTACCAATAATAATATAATGAAATAATATATTATTAAGTTATGAAAATAACTTAACAAAAAACATAAAGATAAGCAATTAGTTATAAATAAAAATCTACATATAATATTAGATAAAGGCAATGAATTAACTAATGTAGAAAATAATTACCTTTACCTTTACGAAGGAAATTCACCAAAAGAACTTATGCTCACTTTTCAAACATAAAATAAAAATTTAAGATTTTTTTTAAATAAAATTTTAACTAGATAAGATTTTTAATTAAGCCAACCACCACAAAGGTATTAAACTTCTCTTCATAAAAATTGAACTCGAGATTTCACACCAAGATGCTAAACAACCATCAGCTTCTTGAAAGGAAATGATAATTTAGAGACTGGGCCTCGTTTGGGAATATGATATTTTAGTAGCTTTTTGGCTAAAATATGAGATAAAAAAAATTAGTATGTTTGAGATGATTTTTTGATTTTTTACGAAAAGATGTGCAAAAAGTAGAGAGAAAAGAGAATCTTTGACTTTTTGGTATAAGTTGTTGGTTTTTTTATTTTTTTAGTAACCTTTTGACTTTTAAGCTAAAACAGTCACTTGCCAAATGAGATAAATTTTGATTTATATAATTTAAAAACTTATAATTAATATTTGATGAATTGAATATATAATTTGATATAGGTCAATAATAAAAGATGTAATAAACCCTAGAATTTATTATTTTATTTTTCAAAACCACGGAGGTCGGTGTAATTTACGCTTTGCCCAAATGTGAATCATAATTTTGGAGGCAAAATGTTAATAATTTTGGAGGCAAGTGGTCTTAATTTTGGAAGGTAACGCCGGTTACGAGAGAGAGCGAGAGAGAGAGAGGGAGGGAGAGTAGGGGGGCCTCCGACTCTGTAGAATCGTAGCCCACTTTTTCCGGCCGTTTTCTCATAAATAGGAGGAGCCTTTCTCCACTTTCTCTCTCTAGACGTCGGAGCTCAGACACATGATCCTGCTCTAGCATCTCATCTCTTTCGAGCTTTCGGTGACTGCGACAAAATGACCAACATCACTTCTGTCGAATTGAATTATCTCGTCTTTCGTTACCTTCAAGAATCTGGTCTCTCTCTCTCTCTCTCTCTCTCTCTCTCTCTATGTTGTATATTTAGGGTTTATGAGTAATTTTAATATTCGTCGTATTTGCGGCAATTAGGGTATCTGAGTTTGCGTTTTGTGCGTTTTTGGTTTAGGGTTTGGTTGAGGATATGGAAATTTAACATATTCGGAATAAATTCATGTAGTATGTGCGTGTAGATCTGTGGAGATTTATGGCCTTAGTGTTGATGACAACTTAGTTTACAATAGATTGTGGAAGAAACTGGTAGGGTTTGCTTCTTCTAACTGCGAATATTCAAGATTCCAATTTTATTTTATTTTTTTTTATTAATAAGAATGCTGAGGGCGTTTCTGCAGCAGAGATTTGGAAGGATTATTACTAATTTTGTATAGCAAATTCACCTCGAGGGAAGGTGTTTCAATTTGGGTGATGTTGTGGAATTTGTTGAGGATATCTCCAAATGGACTTTTTTTTGGTTTAAAAAAAAAGAAAAGAAATTTCATATGAAGGCACTGCGATTCTCTGTGAGTTTTGGTGGGGGGTTGTTCTTTTAGTAACTTCCGTAGTCTTTTGGCTAGAAGGTTAGCTTCCTTAGAAACAGCAATGAAAGAGAGATCCGGCTGTTTAGCTCTATCCTTAAGACTTTTGACAATGTGTACTTGTCCATTTGACTCTTGTATATTTATTATGTTTACTTTAATTCACGGTAGGTTTACTATGGAAATGAGCCCTATTTGCTTCTAAAAGATTTAGTTAGACAAACCAACCTTTTACTTAATAGTTAATAGTTTGAGGATCCAAGGAGGCAAGAGAGGAAACTTTTGGATGGCTGTACATTAAATTTTCCTTCTAAATTCTAGGGAAAGAGTAGCATTTGATGTTTGATGTGTTTTTTATTATACACATTTGCAGGTTTTACACATTCAGCTTTTGCTTTGGGATATGAGGCAGGTATTAACAAATGCCCCATTGATGGAAATTTAGTTCCACCTGGAGCCCTTATCACATTTGTGCAGAAAGGACTTCAGTATCTAGAGATGGAAGCAAACCTGAGTAATGTTGCCATACTTCATTCTGTTGCATAACTATAATCATATCTACTTCCAATCAGTTTATGTTATTCTATTTTATTTTTAAATACCTTGTGTACTTATGTTTGTCAATTCTTATTTCAAGCTTGCCAGAGCGAGACAGATATGGATGAAGATTTTTCATTTTTACAACCTTTGGATCTCATTACAAAGGATGTCTATGCACTGCAACAAATGATAAAGGACAAAAAGAAAAGTCAACAGAAGGATATGGATAAAGAATTTGACAGGGAACATGATGAAGGTGAACTTAAGCATGTAAGAGAGAGGGAAAAGCATGATAGGGAGAAAGAACGAGAAAAGGACAAAGAGAGAACAGAGAAGGATAAGGAGAAAAGGAAGCAGCATGAAGATCACACTTTGAGAGAAATGGTTACAGATCAAGAAGATAAGGTTGATGTAATAAAACATGAAGAGAATGGAATTTCTGGAGGTAAATCTATTTAGTTATTTTCACCTTTGCTTTTCAACTCTTTTTTTTTTTAGTATATAGTTGACATTTTGATGAATGCTTTGCATTTAAAGTAAGAAGGGTACTAGAGTACACATCTTTCTAAAGGCTGTGGGCCACTAGCAACCAATACTGTCCTGGGACACTTCAGTTTGGTAACAATTGTTTTTCATATCATGGTTTTGAAAACCAAACTGGACTGACTAGTCCAATTGGTTGAACTGGCAATCGGGCTTGGTTCTAGTCCTGTCAACCCATCTAAACCGTTTTAGATTGATAACCACCTTATTTTGGGTAAACCATTTGAACTGGTGGTTGGACCGGTAGCCTGTCCAAACTGGATCCAATTCAACTGGACCAGATATCAAGGTGCAGCCTGCTTAAACTATGTTGGGGAAGGCGTTTGAACCCATAACCAATCATAGGATGACAACATCTGCTACAACTGATCAGCGCGTTTGCAAACTTTTAAGTCGTATATTTTATTTATTCAATGCTTGTTGAAACTAGTTTCTGCAAGAAACCAATTAAAAATAATTTTAAGTAAATATATTTGTTTAAATATAAACGAGACATCAAATTAATTTTGAGGAAATTTTAGGTTTTTGTAAGTAATTGTTTTTGTAATTTTAATACCTATATTTATACATATATATATAAATTTTAATATATATATATATATATGTCATAATTATGATGTCATGATTCAATTTTGGTTGAGCCGACGGTTGAACTAGTGATCCTTAACCCAATTCCTTTTATTGTTTGGTCAATGGTCCAGGTTTTAAAACGTTGTTCCAGTTTGTCAATGTGTTGCTGTTTGTGCTTAACCACTATGTTTTAGGTTCAATTATTCACATTGCTAATGGAACGAGAGAGGCTATGAATCTTTAGAGATCATTAGATGAGATAACAACTTTAGAAGCACGAATATGGGCCTGGAAATGGACACAAATACGATATGGATACATTCATTTTGTCAAACCAATGAGAGTTAGCCACTTGTTCGTAGTTGAACTAGCCTTTTTCCATCACCTTCTATGAGGGAGACTTCCGCGCAACGTTGATCATCATCTTCATTCCTTGGCTCTCTCCATTCCACTGATAAGGGTTTCTCTCTACCGCCTTCCTCTCTTTCGCTAAGGTTGCATTAATTTCTCTCCTATGCTTCTGGCGAATCATTAAGTGTCCATTATCTTCTTAGAAGGCCATGAGTGACCACCTCACTAGCCATTACCCACTATAACCATATCTCCGAATGGTTATTTGCTTTGCTTCTCTTGATGTTCCAAGTAACTAAATGGCGTCCCTTGGATGTTCCTTGTTATAAATGTGCCTTCCTTGCCTTTTACTAATAAGGAGTGTTTCCATTGATTCATTTCCGGAAAAGGTAGGAATATACATATTGATACCATTCAAGACTGCTAAAAAGAAATTTTTGAATGAAAGAATCTAACACTTTCTAGAGGTCCAATCCATGCTAGTTTTGCTTTGGGAGGAACTCCAATGTTTGTTATTCACTGAAGACATCAATGGTTGAGCTTTTTTTTAGGGTTTTCAGTTGATAGGATCATTTTAAATAACCGGAAGGTAATGCTTCATGTGTCCTCTAGTTGGAACTTGGAAATTGCTGCAATTGGTTACATTTTTTAAGCAACTACAAAGATGAACTTGGTCATCTATTTATGCACTCGGTTTAGCTTATCACTATTTGGTTGTTTACTGTTAGAATCTAGTATATATATATATATATATATATATCATTCTGTACTTTAAGAGCTTGGTTTTGAGAATTCCATCCTCGGTCATTAATTTAAGATTTGTATGAACATGTTTCAAAAATTATACTCTCTCTCTCTCTCTCTGAGTCTATTTACATCTTCCACTTAAATGTAAATTCTTCTAGTTCTTCATATTTTTAATGATAGGGTCCGAGCCAATGGATATCTCTACCGCTTCAACTTCTCGAGCTTGTGAAATTCCTAGTTCTGATGTGATCATTCTAGAAGGACATACTTCTGAGGTTTGGGCATGTTCATCCATTTGTTTTAGTTCATTTTTCTGTGTGTACTCTGCAGTAATATATGCCCATTTCCCATTCTTCCTTGTAGGTTTGTGCTTGTGCATGGAGTCCAGCAGGTTCACTTCTTGCATCAGGGTTAGTTCTAATGAGAAACGATTTGATAGGGATGGTTTCTGTTTGTGTCTACATCTCCGTGTTATAAAGTATTTTTTTTGGGTCCATTTTGGCCACTTGTTTGGAATATATTTTTTGATTCCATAATTGCAATCATTAGATTTAGATGTTTCTACTAGACAAACGAGAGTCTTTGAACTCGTGGACCAGAATAATGGGATTTTTTGGAGAGTAAAATAATTGCAGAAACATTTGTATTTATGACATCATTGTCCTACTACCAATCTTTGTAATTGTTTATTACTATGTTGCTGCCGGCATATCTACGATGATGATGGTCTGTCATTAATTTTTTGTTTGAACTTCACACTTTTTGTTTGCTTATAGGTCTGGAGATTCAACAGCTCGTATATGGACAATTGCGGAAGGGGCCAGTAGATCTAGTTTGCAAAATGGACCTTCGAATGTGCTGGTGCTGAAGCATGTAAAGGGCAAAACAAATGAGAAAAGCAAAGATGTGACAACTCTTGATTGGAATGTGGGTGTTGCAACTATATTTTGCATTCTTGATGTCTTTTCTAGATATTCTTCATCTTATTATCCTACCTTGCATTTAGCGATTCTATCAAATTTGTTTCAAGATTTTGTGAATGTTATGGATGTTGCTTTTCTATATTCTTCTTAGTAGAGATTAGATCAAGTAATTTGTTTTTCCCTCCCTTATCATCTCCCCCTACCGAAGCTTGCACAACACAGAACTACTGGAGCTCTACCTCATTCTACAACATAACCCTCCTCAAACCCCTCACCCTTTTAAACAATGAAACCTAATCATCAATCTCTCCTAACGCCTCAATGAGGTCAACAATCTACGATGATGACTGCATGCTCCACCATACCTCACCGGAGTTTAATCAAGGAGTTTAGATGAAGGTGTACTCTAACCAAGGGCCATGATAAATCTGATTTATTTTAACCCCTGAACTCCTCTATACTAGAATGGTAACTTTTGCTATTAACCAAACTAACTAATTGCTTTAGTCTTGACTACTTCGGAGTTGTGATATATATGATAACAACGATAATATGACAATATATATAGTACTCATCAGGGAAAAAAATTGATGCTATTGATAAAGTATATATTTTTTTTGCATTTAAAAAAATGCAAATTGTGAATATGTACTGTACTCAAATGAGGTAGTCTTTGGATGTCATTAATGGTTCCTTTTGCTTTTTCTTAGGTTGTCAGTTTGTTTTTCATAAATACTTGATTATATTTGTCTCTTTTTTTTTTTTTTGTTTTGGTAGGGAGACGGGACATTGCTTGCAACGGGCTCATACGATGGGCAAGCTAGAATTTGGAGTTCTAATGGTAAGCCATTTTAGCTGGTTTATTTTACAATCTTTTCATCCCCTGATTTAAAGCCTTGAGCAAATTGTAAAAGATGCAATATCTATATGTTGTTTGCATCAAGCCATTGTTGTAGCCCTTAATGTGAGAAGACTTGACAAATGAGAATAGGAGATAACAAATAGTGAACATTTTTGTTATTTAGGTTAGATTATAAGGATAGTAAGGTTTAAGATGATATGAGTAGATTGGCGCAAGTGGAGTGTGTCTGACATTTTATGTGATTGACAAATACCAACAAAATTGAAAAGAAAAATTTATAGAATAACTGTAAGACTAGTGATGTTCTACGGGACAAAGTGTTGGGCGACTAAGAAACAACATCTGTATAAAATGAGTGTAGATAAGATTAGAATGTTTAAATGGATGTGTGGTAAGACTAGAAAAGATAGAATTAGAAATGAATATATTCATGAAATGGTAGGAGTCAATAGATAAATTAAGAGAGAACACGTAAAGGTGATTTGGTCATGTACAATGAAGACCTATAGATGTAATGATAAGGAAAAGTGATAGGATCACCATAAATGGAGATGCTATGGGGAGGGGAAGACCTAGGTTGACTTGGGATGAGGTAGTGAAAAACGATAGGAATTTATTTAATTTAACTGAGCATATAGCCCATGATAGAGCTGAATGGAGAAAAAAGATTTATGTAACCGACTCCATTTGGTTGGGACGCAAGGCTTAATTTGGTTTGGTTTGGGTTGGTTGGTATGCATATGAGATGCTCATTTTCATTTGTAATTGTTGCCTTATCCTATTGACTGAAATCACAAATTTGTAATGTAACCTCTATACTGGTCTTTACTTTTGAGAACTTTCACATTTTTGTAATGGTTTGTATCTGTCCAGGTGAACTAAAGAGTATTTTAAGCAAACACAAGGGACCTGTATTCTCTTTAAAGTGGAACAAAAAGGGGGATTATATTCTCACTGGAAGCTGTGACAAAACAGCTATTGTGTGGGATGTCAAGGCCGAGGAATGCAAACAACATTTTGAATTTCATTCAGGTGCTAGATTGTTGACCAAATGTTTCTTTGTTAAGAAATCATCTATGGTTGGACTAAACACTCTACACCTCATTTTACAGGCCCAACACTTGATGTTGATTGGCGAAACAATGTTTCATTTGCAACAAGCTCCACAGATTCTACGATTTATGTTTGCAAGGTTGGAGAGAAACTCCCTGTCAAAACTTTTTCTGGGCATCAGGTTTGTACTTGCAATGCTGGTCATTACTGCAAACCAAATAAACTGGTCTTTGTTCTCAACATGCTACTCAAACTACAAATCTCTCCTGATGTGAACTAATGGATGAGTTGTGAATATTGAAAAAGGTCCTAGATGGGGGGTTGGGGTTGGGGGGTGACTATGACCAACCTTTATTTAAATCAACTTCTAATCCAATTTTAAACCTTCTAGGATTTAAAGCTTAGTTTTGCCTCAAGTTCAGGATCTCCTACCCCTGTTGAATTGCTGGTCAACCAGCTTGATATCTGGTCGACCAACCTGATTCTTAGTGAACCAGGTTTGTAGATTGCCCAAATTCTCTAGTTGATAATGATGTCTTAACATTAGTCAATAGTTTAATTGATTGTTCCTTACAATGTTAATCTAACTTATCAAATCAAAACATGACAATCAACTGACTATTCATCACATACATTCGAAACATATATGATAGGTTTTCTAGACTTAATCCAAAACCAGCCACCACCAAATTCACAAACCTCCTACACTCAAACTAAGAAGCTCACCAAAAGCTTCTTAGATTGTCTCTATATGAGAAGTATAGGTGTGTGTAAGGTGGAATAGTGTATACTGTACACAAACGAGAATGTATGACATTGGGATGAATAAATATACCTTCAAGATGAGAACTTCCAAGTGTCCCAAGGAGCAAGCTCTCCACTGATGGTGTAATTGAAGGTTTCTCAAGCTTACACTCACTCACTTAAGGTGGAAAACCGTGAAGAGATATGGTCTAGACTCCACACAAACAAGAATGTGTAAGGTGGAATAGTGTATGCTGTACACAAACTAGAATTTATAACATTAGGATGAGTAAATAAACCTTCAAGATGTGAACCTCCATCATGTGCCCCAGGGAGCAAGCTCTCCACCGATGGCGTAATGAAGATTTCTCAAGTTTGTACTCACTCACCTAATTGTGAAGAGATATGGTCTAGACTCTAGAATGTATAAAGATCCTTTAGCTCTCAAATAGCTTGTCTCTCATCAAGTATACCAAGTGGAGGTCATTTGGTATTTATTGTTTTCCCATTTAACAGCTAGCATAACGGTTGGTTTCTTAAAATTGCTGAAAATGGGCTGCCGCATAGTGAGCCTTGGTCTGCCTGTAGCTTTGGTTGGCCCATGTGTGGGTTAGGCATATACGTATACCCTAAGTTGGAGCCTATCTGGTCAAGCACCCTATGTGATTGCTTGCCAGTGACCTAAAGTACCTTAGTTGACCAACCTCTAAAGCTAGTCAGCGAAGATGACCTAATAATTTCAATCTCCATTCTTCAAGGTCTTCTCAGTTCTAGTGGTAACGATGGTCTCCCATAGTGTCTTTCATGCTGATGAAGCTCTCCCATGGGCTCTTTAGATTCCAAGGCTCCAGCGATTTATCCAATGGGCCCTTTAGATTTATCTAATGCCATGAAGTTTCCAACATAATGCTAATCCTAGCACTAGCAAGTATTCGTGACCTTGTATTGTTAGTCAAAATTGCATTGCTATATCAGCTAGCCTGGCACTCAGTTTAATTAAGTGATGGATTCCCAACTCAAAAAGCCTTAATATCATGCAGTGTTGCACTCAGGTTAGTTAAGTTGAGGATTCTCAACATTGATCTCAACTACTTAGGGTTAGCTACCCAGCTATATTGTCAGTGAAACAGAGAATATTTTACCCATTGTTTTGCTTAAATTATTGTTTGTGTTTCCAAATTGGCTGTAGTGGTGGTAGATGGATAAAATCTGAATTGATTTCAAGCATTTTATCTTATATGAAAAACAAGATGTTGATACTTTACAAGAAGTTTTATTTTGTGATACTCATAGTTGATCATTGGCCTTCATTTAATTTCAGGGTGAAGTTAACTGTGTCAAATGGGACCCTACAGGTTCATTGCTGGCCTCTTGCTCTGATGACATCACTGCAAAGGTGATTGATATTATCTTTTTTCTTAATGTTTTTCTTTTTCTTGAAGAGCCATGACATCCTTGCTAATGCCTACTTCACTTGATATGTTTGCTCATCAGTAATATCCTGTTCTACTTTATTGATTTTACGTTGTATAAGTTCTTAGCCAATCCGGCTTGTATATTCATTTCTTTTTCATTTTTGTTTCTTTGCTTTCTAGAAGCAGTAAATCCTATGGTTTTTAACTGATTTGAAATAATGATGCAGATATGGAGTATCAATCAGGACAAATATGTTCATAATTTAAGGGACCATGCTAAGGTATGGCTGAGCTCTCCTGCCACCCCATATTGATTTACCTACCTACTTAATTTTGGTGGTGTTACAAATGTAAATTATATTTCAGGAGATATATACTATTAGATGGAGTCCCACTGGACCTGGCACTAACAACCCTAACCAGCAGTTACTCTTGGCAAGGTATGCTGCGTCCTAAAAGTTATTACAGTTGCTTATCTTATTTATTTGATTTTTTTTTTTCATTCCCCTCCCCAATATCCTCCTACACAACATTTATTCTTGAAGTTGTACTTTTAACATCATTTTTTTTTATTAAGTTGTAGTTTGTCATCTTATGATTAATGAAATAGTCTTTATCCTCTTAGACAGGCACAACCCTTGTACAATCAAGAAAAACTAAAAAAGAAAATATGAAAAACATGTAGGTACAAAGGATAAAACCGACACCCATTTCAAGAAACCAATCTTATTTATTAAAAAAGAATTCAGCCTTGCACCAATTTCACAATAGGTGTCTTATCAGCTAATAACATTGATTTCCACTTTTCTCTCCCAGCTTTACCATTAGCTACAACCACACTTCCATTATCATCATTGTGATTGTTTGTTTCATTATTTCATGATGTGTACAGTTCTTGTATTGGATTAAGGAAAATTTTATGGGCTTCTAATGACTGCTCCAGTTTTTATTTTATAATCTCTGTATTGATTATTTATTTTGCTTACTTGGCCATTTGGTGGAGCAATTGGTTTTTCAATTCAGTATTGAGCCACTCCTGTGTTGGGGCTAAGAGAGGACTTGTATTGACAAAATGTTATTATGGTCTAAATGCTTACTTTTGAGAACACTATTTGCCTTGTCTTGTAATGATTTTGGCCTTTGGCCTTTTCTACAGTGCATCATTTGACTCAACAGTGAAGCTATGGGATGTTGAGCTAGGAAGACTTATTTGCAGCTTGAATGGCCACAGGTACCGGATTTTATATGGATTTTTCGTGTTTTATGTTATAGAAAGAGTGCAACAATGTCCAATAAGATCCATGATTAACAAATTGGTGTCTTGGTCACATTCATGGTGGTTGAATAAGCCAATGTTCTGGTTTCAACTGGATATACTACTGTAGAAGTAGATAGCAATATTGACATGATTGTTAATTTGGTTGTGATGAGATTAGAGTCTCTAACTTCCATGTTCTGAATTGTAAGGAAATTCATCTTGCATTATTGTTTTATTTTTTTTCTTATTGGTCATTAAAGTGTAATGAGACATACTAAAATATCATTACTGGTGTAATATCTTTTTATAGTCTTAATTCAGGCTAAAATGAGCAGAATTTGTTTATTTGAAGTATAGATTCTTCTTTTTTGGCTCAAATTTGAAGTATAGCCTTTAGAGCTTTTTGTAATGCCAAATTGCCAATACTAGTGATGAAATCCGATAATGCCAATATGACAGAAATCCAATAATGCCGTTATTGGAATGATGAAACATCCCAAGCCAACTAATGCTTTTGGTTTGAACATTTTGAATTCAATTGAACTGTGCATTCAATATTTAATTGGTTTGTAGGTTCTGTAATTTTTGTTGAAAGTCATTTATCCAAAATCCTATGAGATTTACAGTGATTGCTTATGAATAATGAATTCCATGTTTTAATTCAAAGGTTCATACCTTAAGCAGTGGTCAATGTGACTATTTCTACTTGTGGTTGAACATTCTTTATGTTACTTCTCTCACACACATGCACGCGCGCACACACTGCTGTTTGAAGGAAATAATAACTATCATTCTGTACTTATGTGTATTTCAATTCAATTGCCAGGGATCCTGTGTACTCCGTCGCTTTTAGCCCTAATGGTGAGTATTTAGCAAGTGGATCTCTTGATAGATCATTGCACATTTGGTCTTTAAAAGAAGGCAAGATCGCGAAAACCTATACTGGCAATGGGGGTATATTTGAAGTCTGCTGGAATAAGGAAGGTGACAAGATAGCTGCTTGTTTTGCTGACAACACGGTTTGTGTCTTGGATTTTAGAATGTAGGTAGGGGCTTAGAAATGTCTTTGCCACATTGGAGCTGGGGGTTACTCTTTTTGTGCTGTTCCATCAAACCAATTACTTGATCTTAGGAATCCAGCATTAGAGAGAGAGAGAGAGAGAGAGAGAGAGAGAGAGAGAGAGATTAATGGGGTAGGTAATTAGTTATCTTGGGAGCCTTGCATTTTCACTGTAAATGAAGGCATTACCTGCTAATTTGGTTAATTTTGTAACATTGTAGTTTGTTGTTCTAACTTAAATGATAGTCAAGCTGCTGTTTTGAAGGAGTTAGTTTTTTTTTTTTTTTTGGAAACTGAAGGAGTTAGTTGGGTAGTTAATTATGTACAGATACTTGAAAGGCACTTAAATGACTCTTTGTTGATTACATTCATATTCATATTTATTAATGAATGTGTCTGTCTTTCTTTCTTTTTCTCCTAACAATTGATTTTTATTTTTCCTACACAAATTCATGTTTCAAGTATAACCGTAAGATGGCTGCTTTGGTAATTATTATTGTTGTTATAGTAGTAATCTGTCTTTGGAAGTTTGATATCTTACTACTGTTTAGTTTTTGTTTAAGGATTGAAAATATAATTTATATATCTAGCTTATTCTTTATGGGTACTACGAAGGAAGTCGCTAAGTACTGGAGCAGGTAAGCAGGTGAATTTGGAACGGATGACAAATGGTTACAAATAAGTATTAATGAATCTTTTTTTTGTATCTTACCTCACCTTTGGCGCAACTTATACTCCCAACTGGGCATATGTGATGGTTGGAGAGGTGTCACTAACCTTCAAGTCATTGGCACTCTTATCTTTTTATGGGCAAATTACAAACACCCCCCTCGAGGTTTGGTGAAAATACAGATTCTCCCCTGAGGTTTGAGAAATTACATCTCGCCCCCTGAGGTTTACATTTTCATAACAAATTGTCCCCTAGGATTTTTATTTTCATACAGATTCTCTCTTAATTTTTCCTAATTTATTATGAAAATTTGACCCTCAGGGGGGAATTTGTAATTTCTCAAACCTCAGGGGGGAATCTGTATTTTTACTAAACCTCGAGGGGGTGTTTGTAATTTACCCTCTTTTTAAATATACTAAGGCTATGTTTGTTTGAACAGACTGGATTAGCATTCTCGTGACTAATAGTCTTAGGACTACGAATCCGTTGGATTATGTATCTCATCTTAACTAACAGTCAAGTTTAAAATAATTAGTCCGTACTTTAATTGTTTAGTCAAACATTAGATTAATAATTTTATTGGACTGTTAGTCCAATCTTAAGCTCATGTCTACCCAAACAAACATGGCCTAAGTGTGTTTTGGGTGCATCACAATCCTTTTGTAGAATCTGTATTAAAAGAACTTTAATTTGATTTTGAGGTGGCATGTATTTTCTATTCAAGAAGGAATTTACTTTTTTAATTATTAATTTATTTTTTATCAATAATCTGTCATCTTACTCTTGGTCATATACTCCTGCATATTTTTGTATGTATTTATTTAAAATATTAAACATAGAAAATAATAGATAAATATTTTATCATTTCTTTCATTACATTTTTGAATTATACACAAAATATTAATATAAATAAGGAAAATGATTTGGAATCCTAAAAAAACCTCCCCTAATCTCTAAAACAACGTCGTATTGGAGAATTTTTTTTTTTTTTTTGGCCTTGGATTCCTTATGAAAATGAATCCTACTTGAAATGGCCTTTGATAGGGCCGCGTGGAGAAAAAGGATTCATGTAGCCGACCCCATTTGATGGGACTTAAGGCTTGGTTTGGTTTGATTTGAAAATTCGGGGGATTAAGGGGGGGATTTCGGGAGACATATCACGGCCCTATAAATAAATACAAAACATAGAAAATAATAGATAAAGATTTTATCATTTCGTTCAATACATTTTAATTATACACAAAATATTAAATGTTTATATTATTTGAAATATATATATTTTAAATTTTTATGAATGACAGGGTTGAATACTAGTACAAATCAATTATAAATTTTACATTGCATATGAAATACACTCCTTAAAGTGTTTTCTCCAAGTAATTATATGGTCTTGTTTAGTGCTATTTATAACCCCATTTTTTTTTTTTACAATTTTTTATTTTGAGATTATATATCAGACTATTAAACTTTCTCTTATAGTTTATAAGATAAAAGTAATTTAAAAAAATAAATAAACAATGTTGATTATCTTTGGGTTGAAATATTTTAAAATTTTATTTTCTGATTAACTTTTTGTAAAAGAAAAAGCACACCAAACCGATAATTTTTTTTGGGTTGAAATATTTACATTACATTAGTTGTAAGCTCATCTAATGATAAGAAATTATTTATTTATATGATTAAAAAAAGAAATAATAATAAATAAATGGAAATTTTTTTTAAGTTCTTTCATATTAAAATATTTTCATAATAGTTAAAGTTCTAACATTTGTACAGAAAAAATTCAGCTTAGAGAAATTTTACCCAGGTCAGTAAAATTTTGCCTAATTCAGAAAATTTCAATTTTCATAAAGAAATTATTCTAAATCAAGTAAAATTTTTCTAAATCAAATTTTATCTGTAAAAATAATAAGAGATCTTAATTAATAAAAAAAACATTTTAAACCTCTCCCGCTGCACCAATTACACAACAGTAGTAGTATTAGTTAGGGATGCGAGCGAAGCGTGGTGTTCTGGAGCAACGTATACGTATGTATGATGTTTTTACGTGCACCTGGAATTGCTGAACCTTGCTTGCTGGGCATTTGCTCCATAACCGTCTCTCTTTCTCTCTCTCTCTGTCATCGCGTACTCTGACGTAGCTTCCATCATCACTCTCTTCTCTTCATAGACTACCATTCCTCATCGTCACGACTCTCATTGAATTCCGATAAACTCTCCAATTCACTCGCCAAGAACCGCTCGTAATCGATTGGTTTGGAACCAGAAAAAACAGGGATCGATCCCCAAAAACCATGCAATCTAACGCGGACCGCTTCGTCTAGGTTTCCCCTCTCAGAATTTCCAGTCCTGAATCGGTTCCAGATTCGGCTTCCAAAACCCTTGCAATTTCTTCAGGTATATATGCTTTTTAACTCTCTGTAATACAGTTTTTATTTATTTTTCTTTTTCTAATACTGTTTCAGTGAGTTAATGTGTTGATGTTTGTAGTTAAGCCACTCTGTTTTAGGTTCAATTATTTTTCACATTGCTAATAGGGGGATCTCTTCAGTTATCAAAATTTTTGAGAGACGAGTGAGGCTATGAATCCTGTAGTGACAGATTGATTCTCATTTGTGAAACAAACAAAATCAAAATTCATATTTGAAGATATATGGGGAAAAAAAAGTGCTGATTGTGCTGAAGCTAATCATATATCAGGACAATGTTCCAAGCAACTAAATGCTCTTCAATAATATGGAGTAAATTAATTCCATTGATTCATTCTGGAAGAGGATTGGAAATATTGATATTGATACAGCCCTAGACTATTAAAAAAATAAAATAAAATTGAATGAAACATAATTTTGTTTTGGGAAGAACCGCAATGTAGGTTATTCACTTAGGTGGAGGTCATTTTTAAACAAGCTAATTGTGAATTGATCGTTAACCATCCACTTTTGTTCCTAATAATACCATTGCTGTTTTTCCATAATAAATTTACTCTTAACCAAGAAGAATGCGAACTCTATGCTTGCTTCCTCCTTTTTGTAGAGGCTGAAGAACAAAAAAACTGTCAATTATTTGTTGGAGGCATTCTGTTCAAGTCTTGTAAAAAATCTGTTGTAAGCATTCTATTGAAACACTATGTCATGAAGCAGCAAATTATTAACTGACAACTCCGTTATTTTTGCTACAAAATTCTGTGTTCTTTCTTCTAGGATAACTGTGGCACGGTTAGGAACATGCTTTAGATGAATGGCCCTCTTTTGTCCTTAAAGGATTTGTTATGATGTGTTGTGGAACTGACTTTTGTCCTTGCCCATACAAAATGAAGCCACATGCATAAAGAAACTCACCACTGAAGACGTCAATGGTTAACCATTTTTTTGTGTTTTTCTGTTGATATGATCATTTTACATAACTGGAAAGGTATTGCCTCATGTGTCCTCTGATTGGAAATTGTTGCTGCTGTAAAAAAAAATTTGGGCAAGTATCAAGCCTAGGACTATTGGTTGGTCATTTATCTATGCACTTGGTTCAGCATATCACTAACTGGTTGTTTTCTGTTAGAATGTATAATATATACTATTCTTTACTTCAAGAACTTGGTTTTGAGAATTCCATATTGAGTCATTAAATTTGTATGAATACGTTTCAAAAATTAACTTCTCTCTCACTCTCTGGGTCTATTTACATGTGCCATTCAAATATAAATCTGCTAGTTCTTCCTATTTTTGTTGGTAGGACCTGAGCGAATGGATATCTCAACCATCATAACTTCTCGAGTTTGTGGAATTCCTAGTTCTGATGTGGTCATTCTGGAAGGACATACTTCTGAGGTTGGAGCATGTTCATCAATTTGTTTTAGTTCATTTTTCTGTGTAGTCCACAGTAATGTGCCCATTTCCCATTCTTCCTTGTAGGTTTTTACTTGTGCATGGAGTCCAGCTGGTTCACTTCTTGCATCAGGGTGAGTTCTTTTCTGTTGAATGAGAAATCATTTGATAGGGATGGTGTATGTTTCTGTCTATAAGTCCCAACTATAAATTATTCTTATTTTGTTCATTATGGCCATTGTTTGGATTGTTTTGTCTCCTTGATTGCAATTATTAGATGTTTCTACAAGGTAAATTAAAGGTTCAGAACTTTTGACCAGAATAATAGGTTTTTGGAGAGAGAAATAATTGTAAAAACATTATTTTTGTTCATCTTTGATTACTTGGGAAACTATTGAATTGATGGGGCATTAGTGAATGCTCATGCAAAACAAATTAAATCAACTATGCGGGAGCTCTCATTTTGAAAATTATTGTTCTCGCATAACAGTTCTGCTGCAATGAGACAGTTGGTCCATGCAATTGGTTTTCCAATTGAAGGAGGGTTTGGAGCTTTCAAATCAAAGCCAGAAGTTAAAATTCACATTTTGCTAAATGAAACTTCTATTGGTTGTTATTAACTGTCGTGTTCCCACCAACCTTGCAGTAATCTTTATGTTTAATTCAAGTACTGTACGTATTATATTTCTGCGGATTTCCATTTTTTTTTTTTGGTCTCATTATTAAATTTCTTTGAGATGTATTTCATTATGTTTTATCATTTCTGCTTCTAATTTGTATATTTTTTGCTAGGTGGTTAGTATTGTATTAGCATAAAAATATGGTGAAGATTTAAGCCTAGCAAGTTGATATTAATTATTTGCTATGCATATGATGAATTATATTATCACATGATGCGTGTTTACAAGATTCCATATGAAAGTATTTATGACATTATTATCGCCATCTAGGAGTAATCTTCTTTCTAATGGTTTATTACTATGGTGCTGCCAGCATAGCAAGGTTGTGAAAGAGCAATCTTTATAATGGTTTATTACTATGTTGCGGCTGGCAAAGGAAGGTTGTGAAGGTCTGTCATTTATTTTTGTTTAAACTTCACACTGTTGTGTTCGCTTCTAGGTCTGCAGATGCAACAGCTCGGATTTGGACAGTTGTGGATTGGACCAGTAGATCTAGTTTACAAAATGGATCTTCAAAGGTGCTGGTGCTGAAGCATGTAAAGGGCAAAAAAAATGAGAAAAGCAACGATGTCACAACTGTTGATTGGAATGTGGGTGCTGCTACTGTATTTTATGTTCTTGATGAATTTTCTAGATATTCTTCATGTTATTATCCTACATTGGGTTTAGCGATTATACGAATGGTTTTAGTGAATGTTATGGATATTTCTTCTTCTTTTTCTTGGCGAAGAGAGAAGATCAATTGACTTGTTTCTTCCTTCCTTATCAACCCTTATGGTTTATATGAAAATTATCTGGAAGTGAGAAATTTAGTAGTGTTTGACAGGTCCTGTCTCCAGTTGCTATGAGATGTCAACCAAGACTCTAAATAAATCAAAAACTTTTATAACATCGCGCCCCTCCTTTTCCTTCCTCCACCTCCACCCTTCAACTCTACCATCATAATTGATGGTGCTAACCAAATTCTATAATTCCACTTCTTGTCTTCTTACCCACTCCTCCTAGCAACATTGTTGTCGTCATGTATGCACAAAAAAGCTCCACGGCCCATTTCAATTTTGATTGATGCTACAATACCTCCCTTTGGCCTAAACTAGTATCATAAGCCATTTCAGATATTGTCTCTGCAATGTCCTATGATCTATCCTTGTGAAGCCACCATATATTTTTTTGATAGCCTTGAAAACTGTCTTATTCCACAAGTGAAGTAGTAAACCACAATCTAAATCCACACTCAATGTTTGCTGTGCCTTAGGCTTAAAGCAGCTTTCCGATGGCGACCACCAGTTCCAAAAAACCAACCTATTTTTTAAGACCTGCTGCTCTGAACAAAGAATACGAGCTGCTTCCTTGGAAGGGAAAATGAACTCATTATCTCATTGCACAAGGACCACTTCACCTTGAAATTTTCTAACCATAGCCCACCGCATACCCCTACTCCTTGTCTTCGCCATCTTTGTACTACCACAACTTTCAAAAAGTTTTTCCTCTTTACCCTATCCATATTCCACACCATTCTGGGAACCCCCAAATCCTTAAAAATCTTCTCTATTTGCTCTCATCCTCATGTCTCCGAAATAACCACTTCTTTACTTCCATCCTCCCTCGCTATTGCCAAAATGATTTACCTCACCTCCACCAGCTGAATTCCCCACCTTTGTTGTTGTAAGAACCAAAATCCATCTTCTCCTACTGAAGCTTCCCAGAGCACAACGCAAACTATCAGAGCCCCACTCCATTGAACAGCATAGCTCTCCTCAGATCCGTACCTAAAACTAGTCATCGATTGCTCCTCCCACCTCAATGAGGTCAAGTGTCTTCAAAGCTTCATGAATGATGATTCTGCACTCCACCATACCTCACCAGAGTTCCATCAGGGGTTAAAGATGAATCTTGGTACTCTAACCAGGGACCAAGATGAATCTAGTATATTCTAACCTTCGAATTCCTCTATACTAGAATGGCGACTTTTACTAAGGCCTCGTTTGGGAACATGCTTTTTTAAGTAACTTTTTGGCTTTTTGGCTAAAATATGATGTAAAAAAAAATAGTATGTTTGGGATGACTTTTTGACTTTTTACAAAAAGATGTGCAAAAAGTAGAGAGAAAAGGGAATCTTTGACTTTTTGGCATAGGTTGTTGGCTTTTTGACTTTTTGGCTAAAAAGCCACTTACCAAACGAGGCCTAATAGCTGCTTTTGTTGCTTTCGTCTTATCTACTTGGGAGTTGTGATATGTAAGATGATAACAATGATAATATGTTGATAGAGTACCTAAATAAATAAATAAAAAGGACAAAAAAAGTGATGTTATGTTAATAAAAATAAAACTTTTGCATTAAAAAATAAATAAATTGAAATGTACTACTTTTATTCACTCAGAGAGGTAACCTTAGGATGTCATTAATGTTACCCCTTGCTTTTTCTTCCATTGTGGTTTCTCTTTATTTTCTCTTTCATAAATACTTGATTATATTTCTTCTTTTTATGCAGGGGGAGGGGACACTGCTTGCAACAGGCTCGTATGATGGGCAAGCTAGAATTTGGAGTTCTGATGGTAATCTATTTTAGCAGGTTTTAATTGACAAGTTTTTCATTTCTTGCTTTAAAACCTTTAGCAGATTGTGAAAATATTATGCACAGATAAACAGTGAAGCTTCTATTCTATGTATCTTTTTTCTTGTTTCGTTGTGTGCTCTCTTTAAAGTGCTAAAATTTTAAAAGTCAAAGATGCAATAAATGTAGTCTATATTAAGCCTCTGTCATAACCCTTATTGTGAGAAGACTTGGACAAAGTTATTTTACCTGTGCTTGCTGACTTGGTAGTCACTAGTCAGTTACAATTCATTGGCATAGTCTTTGAACAATTTCTAGTTGTATGTTATGATCAAATTCTAATGTTGATCTCACTGCTGCACAGTGATCTATCCCTGACCTTTGTTGAGAAAGTTTATTGGAAGTCTAACATCAATTTTTAGAGTAGGAGTTGACGGTTTTTTAGAGCTTCCAGTGTAATTAGCATTTAGCCCATAAAATGAAACAAAATGATGAAAATGAATAAATGTAATTAGCAAAAAGAGAATCATGCTCTCGTGTTTCCATCAGGTGGCATTCCAAGGATGGGCCTAAGTATTAGAGTTGGTTAAAATGGGGTGTTTTACCGTGGTCAGCAGTCAATCTGCTCTTTGATGTTTATCATTGTTCACATAAGCAGACTCATTGGCAAAGTTGTTTGGGCCTTCAGCTTGTTGTATTATGATGGAATAATTAATGAATGCTATGGGATCTTTGACAAAACCAAATTAGTTGACACATTATGGTGTTACACTTGCATTGGTGATAATAATTCCTTTTATTTCATGAACTTCATCAGTGATCATCATTGTGATGGCTGGAAGCTTAAGATAGGAACACTAGCCAGGACCTTTCAGTAACTAGGAGAGTGAAGAGGTGTGGGTACTCCATATTGTCATTCTTCTTTTGGCAGCAAGGAAGATCCTTGTAAGATGATAAAATATCTAGTATACATAGGCAAAGAAAGGAATAGAAAAATTGGAGGAAACCATGGGGATTTTTTTGTTAAGGATACATATGGTATGGGATGCTCATTTTCTTTGTAATTCTTGTCATATTGGTTGAAGTCACAAATTTATAATGTAACCTGTCTTTATCTGGTCTTAACTTTTGAGAACTTTCACTTCTTTCTCATGGTTTGTAATCTCTGCCTAGGCAAACTAAAGAGTACTTTAAGCAAACACAAGGGACCTATATTCGCTTTGAAGTGGAACAAAAAGGAGGATTATCTTCTTACTGGAAGCTCTGACAAAACTGCTATTGTGTGGGATGTGGAGGCCAAGGAATGCAAACAAAAATTTGAATTTCATTCAGGTGCTAGATTGTCGACCAAATGTTTATTTGCTAACCAATCATCTATGGTGTGACCAAACCCTGTACACCTCATTTTACAGGCCCAACACTTGATGTTGATTGGCGAAATAATGTTTCATTTGCAACAAGCTCCACAGATAATATGATCTACATTTGCGAGGTTGGAGAGACTCATCCCATCAAAACTTTTTCTGGGCATCAGGTTCGTTCTTACAATAAACTGGTCATTAAATAAACTGGTCTTTGCTCTCAACATGCTACTCAAACTACAAATCTGTCCTGATGTGAACTAATGGATGATTCTTACTCTCCTATTGTCCTTCAAAAAAATTCATTGCTGCTTATTCTATCCTGGCACTCAATTTAATTAAGTGGAGTATTCCCGACTCAAAACGCTTTAATACCAAGCAGTGCTGCACTCAGGTTAGTTAAATCAAGAATTCTCCAACTCAAAAAACATCGATTCCAATTACTCTGGCCAAACTATATTCAGAGTTTAGCAGAGAGTATTTTACCCAAGGTTTTGCTTGCATTATTTTGTGTGTTTCAATATTAGTTGTGATAATGGTAGAAGGGTAATATGTGGATTGTTTTCAAGCATTATAAGTTATATGAGAAACAAGATGCTGATAATTTACTTCTTGTATTACTTTATGAGACTTATAGTTGATCTTTGGTCTTGGTTTAATTTCAGAATGAAGTTAACTGTGTCAAATGGGACCCGACAGGTTCATTGCTGGCCTCTTGCTCTGATGATTGTACTGCAAAGGTGATTGATAATACCTTTTCCCTTACTAATTGTTTATCTGCTTCCTGAAGAGACATGACATTCTTGGTAACGCCTACTTTACTTGATATATTTGCCCATTTCGGAATATCCTGTTCTAGTTTATTGATTTCATACTGTGTATTCTGTGTTTGGTTTTTAGTCAATCTGACTTATGTTTTCATTTTCTTTTCATTTTTTTTCTTTGCTTCCCAATCTGTAGTGGTTTGCAACTGATTTGAAATAATGATGCAGATATGGAGTATGAATCAGGACAATTATGTTCATAATTTAAGGGAGCATGCTAAGGTACGACCAAGCGCTCTTGTCTGCCACCTCTCCACACCATATTAATATATTTACCTACTTAATTTGGGTTTCCTTACAAATGTAAATTATTTCTCAGGAGATATATACTATCAGATGGAGTCCCTCTGGACCTGGCACTAATAACCCTAACCAGAAATTACTATTGGCAAGGTATGCTGCATCCTAAAAATTACTCAGCGGATACATACTATTAGTGGTTTTTTGCAATTGACTATTGAGCTGCTTCTCTGTTAAGCCTAAGAGAGGATTTCGAAGTGATATTATGGTCTAAATGCATACTTTGGAAAGCACTCCTTTTCTTGTCTTGTAAAATTCTGTGCTTTGGCCTTTCCTACAGTGCATCATTTGACTCAACAGTGAAGCTATGGGATATTGAGCTAGGAAGACTTATTTGCAGCTTGAATGGCCACAGGTGCGAAATATTATATCACTTCTTCATGTTTTATATTATAGAAAGAGTGCAAGTCTCAATAATATCCATGAGTAACAAGTTGGTGTCTTGGTCACATTCGTGGTGGTTGAATAAGCCAATGTTCTGGTTTCGACTGGATCTACTTCAGCAGAATTTGATATCAACTTTTGGCATGACTGTTACTTATTTTGGTTGTGTAGAGATTAGAAGTTCTATGTACAGAATTAAAGGAAACGTCTTGCTGTATAATTTTTTTGTGTCTATTAATGGTCATTAATTATATTGTAATTAGATGTTTTTAAATATCTTTATTATTACTCTTCTTAATTCAGGCAATAATGGGTCGAAGTTGTTTATTTGAAGTATAACCTTACGAGTTTTTTTAATGCCAATACTGGACAACATCCTCAATAATGTTTTTGATTTTAAGCATTTTGATACATTTGATTGAATTCAATTGAACTGAACAATTCAGTATTCTATTGGTTTGTAGGTTTTTGTAATGAGTACTGTCATTTGTCCAAAATCCTATGAGATTTATCTGATATGCTCAAGAGTAATGAATTCCATGTTTTATTTGATGATTCTCACCTTCAGCCTTGATCAATGTGTCTACTTCTACTTGTCAAATATTCTTGATGTTAACTCTCTCTCTCTCTCTCTCTCATATTATGTTATTGAAGGTAATAATATGACTAATTGTTTTGTACTTACTAAATTGATGAATGTATTTCAATTGCCAGGGCGGCTGTGTACACGATTGATTTTAGCCCTAATGGCGAGTATTTGGCAAGTGGATCTCTCGATAAATCATTGAACATTTGGTCTGTAAAAGAAGGGAAGATCGTGAAAACCTATAATAGAAATGGGGGTATATTTGAAGCCTGCTGGAATAAGGAAGGTGACAAGATAGCCGCCTGTTTTGCTGACAACACAGTTTGTGCCATAGATTTTAGAATGTAGGGGATAAGAAATTTCCTTATAACATTGGAACTGGGACTTTACTCTTTTTGTGCTGCGCCAGGAAGCCAATTTACATTTCTCCTGTGAATCCTGCATTAGAGATAGAAAAGAAGAGCGAAAGTAGGTAACTGGGAGGCTTGCATTTCGACTGTTTTGGTAGATATGTAGTTTGTTTTGTACGTACGTTATTCCAATTGAAATGGTGGCTTGGAATAGAAGACTCTTCATTCACTATATTGATTTTTCAATAATTTTATGATAACCATATTCTTTTTTACCATCCATATGTTGTAACAGACATGGGTGGTAGAACTCACTAAATTAATGAGGTTGTGACACATGGTAAATAAATTAGGATCACTATAACATTATTGTTTTTGTATTTTCTGTATTTTTTTTATTTAATAGTTCTTCTATTGTCTTGTATTCTCTATTATGTTCATTTGAATCTTATTAGGTCATGGGATCACCTTTTATTTATATAGATTACCCAATGCATGGTAAATGTTTTGTGTACTGGTGATATCTTCAATCAATCACAAATGTTTAGCTCTTATGATGCATCTCTCAAACACCCAATATAAATGTCTTTCTTTTTCTTTTTTTCTTTTTTATTTTATAATTTATAATTTATTTTTTTTCCCCTAGTTGGAATACTTAAAGGTGTACTTGTTGAGTGTTGTGGGCATGCCGGTGTGGGGCAAAGCAAGCTCCCTTATGGAGCCAAGGAGCGTAAAGAAGGGAGGAAACTTTGGAAGTTCGTGTGTCGTTTGTTATAATAGAGCCCTCTTTATTTACTCATAACATGTATCTCGTGATTTCATTTAGCTTTGGTCCACCAGCTTTTTATTAAAACAATAATGGTGAAAAAACATTGGATTATATAAATATATATTTCTTGTTTTTGGTTATATCATGGAGGTCACATTTTCCATTTATACATTGTTTTTATGTTAGTTTTAAAAGAGAATAATTGCTAATGCTTCTTTGTTTTTCTTCTTCTTTTTTTTTTTTTTTTTGTGAAGGGGGGAGATGGGGCTAATGCTTCTTATCATGGTGAAACATTGTAATATGAAAATTTCTCCGGTATGCAATGCACATCATATATAATCTTATCACAAAATTATGTAAATTTTTATAAATTTACCTAAATAATCACACAAAAATTCATAAGTTTAACACAATTTTCATAAACTTACGAAAATTTATATTCAACTTATACATTTTTGTAAAATCACTTATATAAATTTGTAAAAATTTATGTAATTTTGTGATAAAATTGCATAAGCTATACAATACACACTAAAACATTTCTCATGTACAAAATATGAGAAATTTTCCAGAAATCACTAGTTTGGTTTCACTAGAAGATGATCCATTTTTACCTCTTATCAATATCTAATTCAAAGATATGCTTAGAAGACCCAATCCATTTTTTAAAGACATAGAGAAACCCCTCAATCATCTCCTCGTTAAAAGCCATGATATGCACAAAGCAAGCAAGAAAATGATGCGCATGTTACGCGGGTCCTCCTCAATCTTCAAGCTTTTTGTCTACTTCTCTCCCAACGTCTTTTGACCACCCTCTTTTTGTTGAAACTCTTCTTTCCAAAATCTCTCTCTCTCTCTCTCTTGGTTATAATTATACAATCCAAAATAACATTTGAATTACCACACATAACACTATTGCTACATATTTAAAATAAAAAAAATAAAAAAAAACCATTATTTAAAATTTTATCCACAATTCCAATATGTAATCATGATTTATTCATCAAAAATTTCAACCCACTAGACTTGAATAAAAATAGGGACCAACTTGATGAGGAGGCTTGCCGCACCTTCATCGAATCACAAACTCGCAACACTTTTACTTTGTAACTAACTTTTGTTACAAGATTATATCTAAACAATAGTTTTTTTTTTTTTTTCAGTGAGAAAGTACGAGGCTTAAACAGTTGACGGCCAAGAACACACTAATTTTAAATCAACCTCTTATACTATACCTTTATGGTAAAATCTTGAGTAAATTTATATAGTACCAATTATTCAATTCCTAAAAATCATAATAGATATAAAAAAAAGAAAATGACACATAAGTCTGATTCATCGGTGATGATATTGCACAGTTCGTTACCTTGAATTTTTTTTGGCTTCCTTCCAGTGTAGTAGGAACTGTACTCATTCTCAACTCAGCTTCAAACCCACCAGGACTTGACTCAGAATTAATCAGTACTCGATCAAGTATAGTCCATTATATCCATATCTCTCTGTACTGAACTAATTTCTTTTTTTGTGTTCACCATTTCGTTCCACTCCTTTGCTGCTTGAAGCGCTTCAAAACCCCATCAATGGCGATATCAAAAGCATCTCTAATATTCTCCAAACCCTCGCTGGGTTTCGCATACACAAACTTGGGTATAAGCTCTATCACCTTCTCTCTCATCTTCCTCACCTCCTCTCTACTGTACTGCTCCAGCACTTTCTTTATCGACAACCCATTCCTCACATGGCGACGGTCGATAAAAACTGAGTAACTCTCCGGTTCACCCGGCAAGAACCACTCGTACTGGTCGTAAGCGGTCCGGAACCAGAAAAAAACCGGGATCGAACCGGCGAGCATGCAATCGAACACGGACCTCCTCGTGTAGCTGTCTCCTCTCGGCTGCAAACAGAAGTCCGAGCCGAGAAACGTTTCCAGGCTCGGCGTCCGGCCCACGGCGCACTCGGTCTTACCACAGTCGATGAGTCTGCACGAGTCCGACTCGTTCCCGCACTGGTCCAGTAACAGCGCTCTGAAGTCGTTCTTGAAGTCGGCTCGAGCGCCGCCGACGAAGCAGAAGAGGCTGGACCGGTTCTGGTTCCGGACGAAGCTCTGCCACTCGACGACGTCGGAGTCGGTTCTAGGGTGGAATCCAGTGGGGTAAGGTACACCGACATCATAATAGTCCCTGGGAGCTCGCTCAATCACGAAGCGAGTGACGTTTCTCATCCCCGCCATGTTAATGAAGCTGGATCCCCAATCGATCTCCGGTTGATCTAACCGCCGGAAATCCCATGTGATGCGACCCAGCGTGATGAAGTGATCAGAACCCTTGGATCTCCTCCAAAACCGTTGATTCTGGACCCAATTCAACAACATCTCGCAATCACGGTCCCTCATAGTATGATTATGCCACAAGT
Source organism: Camellia lanceoleosa (assembly GCA_025200525.1). Lineage (NCBI taxonomy): Eukaryota > Viridiplantae > Streptophyta > Magnoliopsida > Ericales > Theaceae > Camellia > Camellia lanceoleosa. Next base: position 190,769,650 of record CM045758.1, on the reverse strand, counting down.
ATTTCCCGACTGCGAGTCCAGCGTAAAAAGGGATATAGAACGCGGCAGCCGATTCTGGCTCCAGCGTTCTACACTTGTAATTCAAAAGCCGATTGTGAAACAGCATCTCCGAGGCGAACTGGTTGGTCCAGAACATCGCCGGAGCAAGATTTTCCGGGACAATTCCGGCTAGCTCGGTGGCTCTGGAGCCAAACCCATCATTAGAAACGGCGCCGCATCGCCAGTGCCAGGGGTCGGAGTCGTTGCAGGTGTGGACTAGGTCTCTGTTGAACCTTGGTGGGAGGTCGTAAACGTAGATTGTGCCGGAGGGACATTGTGTTTGTGTGGAGGAGTGGTATGTTGTGGTTTTGGAAGGAGGCAAGAGTTGCTGGAGAAAGAAGGGTAGAGGGAGAGTACGGGTGATTAGGAGGATGAGGAATTGGATTGAGAGAACTGAAATGAAGATCCATTTACAAGGGTGTAGAGAACAGTGGGATTTGATTGAGTTGAAAGTGTTGTTGTTGAGTTCGTGTTTTTTGGGTTTTTTAGGGGATGACTGGCCGGAGATGGGAAGCATCATACTGTAAAAGGGAGCACTATGTGCGAGTGAGTGAGAGAAAGGTCGTACTGTGTGTGGTGGTTTCTCGCTTGGGCGTTTATAGCTGAACGGGAAGTGACACACAGTTTACGGTACGGTTGGAGCAAACTTACATAAGAACCGTTTGGAATGTTTATTTAGGTTAAAATAGTGAATAAAATATGTTTTTTTTTTTGGTTAAATAAAATAGGAAAAATTACTCATAAGTATTGGAAAATGTTATTCCATCTAGTCCTGTTTTTTTATAAACCATTTAGTCCTTTTTACATCAAAACATTATTTATCAAACATCAAACATCAAACATTATTCATCAAACATCAAACATCAGATTGATTTTAAAAAAAAATTGAAACTATTACTCAAGATCCATCATCAAATTCATATATATTTTTTAATTTTTTTATAAAGGGGAAAGCATCAATGATCACCAACGATGAAATCAGCCGCAAGGTATTCATCGGCGCCTTGGAGATCACCATGCCCGATCTTTATAACGATGGATGTGTCGTCATTCACTAAGATCCAAGGTCGCCGTGGAAGCCATTTTTTCCCAATATTTTCCCGGAATCACCAAATGATTTTGCTTAAATTGTTTGTTATTTTAATCGATTTTAAACTTTCCCTCCAAATAAGTGAAAAATTAGGTTTTTACAATTGATGGTGAGGATTAGGGTTTTGAGAGTTGAGTAAGAAAACTGAGGACTTGAAACAAAATAAATAAATAAATAATGGAATGAGATGACTAATTCATGAAATCACGTAAAACCAGTAAAGGAACACAACCGAGAATGAATGAGGGATTCGAATCCGACGCATGAGAATCAGATCCATCATCGTAAGAATTCTCTCTTGATTTTACGTTTCCATGTATATTTATGTATCTATAAATAAGCTTCAGTGTCTCTTTGGTTTGTGACATTGTTGTGTTGTGATGTTTGATGTTATTTTGATAACGATGTTTGATATTGTTTTGATGATGATCTTTGGTGAAAAAAAAAATTTGTTATGATGATGATGTTTGATAAAAAAAAATTGTTTAGTCGTTATTTTTGATGTTTGATGTTATGTTAATCGTTATTTAAATAAATTTGATGTTTGATGTTTGACTAATAATGTTTAATGTTTGATGAATAATCCTAATGTTTAATGGTTGTGTTTGATGTTTGATGAATAATGTTTGTTGTTTGATGAATAATCTTAATGTTTAATAGTTGATGTTTGATGAATAATCCTGACGTTGATAATATTTGATATTGGATGAATAATTCTATCGTTGCTAATGTTTGATATTTGATAAATAATTCTGATGTTGCTATGTTTGATGTTTGATGAATAATGTTTGACATAAAAAGGCCTATAGTAAACTTTTAGAGAAATAGGACCTATTAGTCCAACAAAAAACATTCGGGACTAAATGGACTAGCATTTGCAAATTTAGGATTTATTGGTGCTTTCCCTTTAATAAAATATCATATTTAATTTATAATTTTTTTTTATAAATATTAAAAAATTTATTTTAAATAAAACTTTTTAACTCCAGATTAAAATAGTTAAAAAATCAATTCACATCCCAAACGAACTCATAATGAATTAGATAATGTTAGAGATGCCAAATTTCTTATCAAATAAATGATTAAATGTCTCACATGAATGTAAGATCTACACTTATACAAAATGTTTAATTATTTATGTGATAAAAAATTTAAAACCTATAACATTTTTCTAATCGACTTGACTTGTCTATGTTAAACTAGATCAAACAGGTAAAATTTTGAAAAGAATAATTAAATGAGAGACTTTTATGATAAAAGTTTCCTTTAATGACTTTTAACGTTAAAGATAAGTTATTCCTTTAGATAAGCCATTCCTCCATATAATAGTGGATGATTTTATAAAGGGCGCTATTTGAATTCATAAATTGTGTTTTTAATAATTTAAACGGTTGATTTGAATTCATGGATTGTGTTTTGCAATAATTTAAACGGTTTATTTGTCATGGATTTCGTATTTTTTCTCGACGTAAAATTAAATTAATTTAATAATTATTATATATTTAATTTTCACAAATAAAATAGATGATAATTATAATTTTAATAACAATAATACTATATTCTCTAATTTATTATTGAATAATGTTAAAGATTCTAAATATTTTATTAAAAATTTTATCAAATGTCTCATATGAATGTGAGACTCATCTAATTTAGGTGTTATATGAGTTCCACACCCATGTGAGATATTTGGTAAAATTTTTGATAAAATTTTTAGAATTTCTAGCATTTTTATTTATTATTATTCTTAATGATATGACATTAAGATTAGATTTTATATAATGAAATATTTGACGAATCAAACTTTGATACTTGTTAAGTACATCATTAAAAATAATTTTTAAAAGTAATAAATTAAGTGTCTTAAATATTTTTCTTTTGATAATAATTCATTCCATTTTTTGTGACCAAAGTGATAAATTAATTAGATTAAAATTATTTTATCAATTTAATTTTTTTTAGATGAAATACACGAAAGTCCGGACAAAATTAACGGTTCAAAAGGTACAATGGTTCCACAGTCCTAAACAGTGTCGTTCTCCTTATATAATACGGGGAAGAGTCATGTTATGACACCTGGATTGGCAGGCAACAGTATCTCTTAACCGACAGAATAGGACGCATGTTATTGGACGGGGGGATTGGAGTACGAAAACAAGAAGAAAGTGAGAAACTTCATTCAGCCTCTGTTTGGAAAGTGGGTTGGCTCTTTAGTTTTTTAGTTCTTTTGACTATATGAGCTTGGGCTCAAAAGTTTAGTTTGAGAAAGACTTTTTAATTTTTTGACTTTTTTGACTTTTTTTGTGAAAGAAGAATGTAATGATTATGAGTTTGACGTGATTTTTTATTTTTTGTGACTCAGAATTGCTATTTTGTCTTTTGTGGCTCATTGAGCCAAATGAGCCACTTCCCAAACGAACCCAAAAACCCACTCTTTCGACACACCACTCAATTATTCGATTCGAGTTTTACACTTGTTCCAAAAAAAAAAAAAATGAAAAAAGAGTTTTACATGTTTTATTTTTTATTCTTTCAAAATAAGAAAGGCAGTAAGGCAAGTTTGGAAAGTGTAAAAAAAGTCAAAAAGTTACTAAAAAAGTTAAAAAGTTATTACTATTTATCAAAAATCAAAAATTACGACTGCACAACTTCAATCTTAATTTTTCCCTACACACTAATTTATACAATTTTTTAATACGCATTTTTTTTTATAAAAAGTCAAAAAATTAACCCAAACATCCATATTTTTTTCCCTCAACTTTTTAGCTCAAAAAGATAAAAAGTACACTTATTTAAGACACCACAAACAATCTCTAAATATTGACGAAGAAGTACATTTATCAAATAATAATAATAATAATATATATATATATATATTTTTTTTTGGGTTAGCAAGTGCCTATTTGATAAGAATATATTAACACAAATATTAAAATTTTTAAATAAATTATTAAATATGTGAGACTCATTTGGTATGAACCCCATATGATATAGGCTCTACACTGTGAATATTGTACAAAATATTTAATAATTTATTTGAAACTCTAACATTATTTATTGTTAGGACCTTTGTTGTCAAAATCTATGGAAAAAAAACTAAGTTTGTAATCAGTTTGTAATTTTTCAGTTTTGTTCTTCCCGCTTGAGCGGGAAAATGGTCGCTCGAGTGGAGTTTACACACTCACAGTATTTCGCGTGCCTACAAAAATAGTGAGTGATATGTTTTTACGCTTGAGCGTGGGATTTTCCGCTCGAACGTGAACCTGGGTTGGAACACGCGATAGAGAGTCCCCGTTCGAGCGTCCATTTCCACGCTCGAGCAGACACCGCAATCTCTGCTTCTATAAATTCACTTGTTAGTCCAACTCTAGGGTTACTTTTTCCTAGATCTGCTTTAAGAGTCTTAGGGTTTCTTTTGAGGTTTTTCTCTGAAGTTTTTATGAGTTTTTCTTGATATATTTGAGAGGGTTTGAGACCTATGATCTAAGATACATACATCAACAAGTTTGTTTCTTCATATTCAAGAGTGATATTCTTCGGCAAAATCTGGAGATCCAAGCGTGGAGCATCAAAGGAGTTTGATACTGTGCATGATCGTTGAATTGACATTGGAAGTTGTGGATTCAACTTCATATTGATCAATTCCGAGACAAAGGCTATGGTGAAAGAGTTACAGAAGGTTTGAAGATAAATTTGATGCGTTTGGTAATTTGTTGGTTATCTTTGCAATCTTTCTTTCTTCAGTAGTAGATTGATTAGTGGCGTTTCGCTCGTGATTTTTTTATCACAATTGGAGGTGCTTCAATTGTGATTTTTTCACGTAAAAATCGTTTGTGTTGATTTATTATTTTTCGAAAACAATAATCTAAACCATTTTTGTAAGTGCTTGTTGATTTAGATTGTGTATTTTGAATAATTGGGAATTAGTGGAATTAAATCTTGATCAAATCACGAATCACTTAGGATTTTCATTTATGTATTAAATGAGAGTAACTAATTACACTATTATTAAATGTAACAAAGATAAATCACACTAAATATTTTTTTTATAAGACCAAACTATCCTTTGTTACATTCCCTTTTGAAAAATCTAAATAATCCAAGATATTGATTTGTAATTATGTTTCAATTTTAAATGGTGAATATCAATCTCAATCAAATAATCAATAACAAATCAATATAATGATTTAATGTGAAAAAAAATCATAATTAGAGCGCTTCTAATTGTGATAAAAAATCATAGGCCAAAATCACAAAACAATCCACTTTTATGTCCGAATTGAATCGATCCTGATGTGCCTCTTCCACCACCGTCTTTATTTTAGAATTGTCTAGCCTAATGTTAAATCCACAGTGCCGATGTCGAATTCACAACGATGAGCCACTATGGAATCCACCAAAGTTTCAAACCCAAGTTCCTTGGAATCTATCGAAAGACACCTCTCTCTTTGTGAACGTAACAGTAAAATCAAACCCTTGATGAAGTCAATATGAAATTCATAAATTCATTAATCACTCTCAAATTATTAAAGAAACACTTATAAAATATTTTCTAATATACCACACTTATTTTTCTTTCTCTCTAAAAGTCTGGACACGATAAACCCTAAAAATAATGAACAACGCACTTTATAGAAAACAGAGTTGCGAAGACCACTCGAGTGCACACTTCAGTGCTCGAGCGATGTGAGTAAAAGCGATGTAAACCATATAGGTCAATTGCTCGAGCACACATTTCATCGCTTAAGCAGTGAAATATCTTTTCCAAAAATTCAGTTTGCAGGCAAAGATATTGGATGCTCCTATTCACCGCTTGAGCGGTCAAATAACTTTAGTTTTGGGGGAGCTACCCCTGGAACTCTTATGAGCTACATAGTCAGCAAATTACAAACACATCTGCATCAGCACAATTTAGGCTAGATTCACATCTAAATACTCACATCTTCATTGAGACAAAAGAACAAATAAAATTACAACTAAAAAGAGTTTTGTCAAATGGGATTGCCAATTAAAAAAACCTAGCACCTTTTATTTTACTTTAAATTTTTTTTCATATAATCTCACACTATTTATTTATTTATTTATTTATTCTCTCGTAGTAAAAAAAAACCAATTTATAACTATTTAAAAATATAAATTAATTAAATTTATTTTACACACCTTTAAAAGGATACCATATGTATCATATGATAAAGTACGAAATTTGAACATAATATTTCATAGCAGATATAATATTTCTCAACAAAGTGGTAGTGTAATGAAAATGTTACCAACCAATACTAGTTAAAAATGTTATAACCTATTATTTTGTTAAAAAATATTACATGATGTTGTGATATTTGTTCAAAATATTATTATCAAATTATGTAGCTTATAATATGATGTGTAGTATCGTTGTAGTAGTGCATAAAATTAGTTACCTCATATTTAGGTCTAGTAACTAAGAGCATCCACAGTGGAGCTATTAACGATAGTATTAATTTCAGTTGTTAAGTTTTGGTTAGCAATGTTTGTTGTTAGGTCGTGCAATGGAACTGTTAAGGGTAGTATTAGTCTACTTTGTTAGTGTCAGGTGTTAGTGTGTTTGTTATCTGCAGCGAGTGTTTTAGCTAGTGGAGGAGGGCCTTTTTTTTGTTTTACCGGTTGACTGGTCAATGGAATTTTTTTTATTTTTTATTTTTTCTTTTTGGAATTTTTTTTTGGACTTGAAATTTAATTTTGGGCTTGAAAATTTTGATTAAACTAAATTATTTATGTATTTTATTTATTATATATATATATGTACACACCTTAACACATCCATTGCATCACCACTCACTCTCTAAAATTAATAAACTCTTAACACATCTTCACAAATATTTTTGGGCTCTACTTTTATTACTTTTTGTCATATAACACATACCTTAATACACTTTTTTAATCATCCCATTGTGGATGCCCTAACTAACAACAACAAAAAAAAAAAAAAAAACACGGGTGGGAGTATTATGAAAAGAGTAACTAAAAAAAAAATTAGAGGAGAATGCAAAAAAAGAAAATTATATTCATACGCAAATTTTATCTAAAAAAATTGACAATAATCATGTGGCAATACCATTATTATAAATAAATATATTTTTAATGATATTTTATTTTGACATAAAAATTTATAATGAGTCATATCATTATGTATAAATTTTTTGTTTGTATAATATTATTCTGTAAAAAATAATAGTTTGGTCTCGTATAAAAAAAATAATAATATTATATGTACGAATTAATATATTAATTAGTATACTAACAAATGATGTGACATAATTTTAAAAATTTTAAGTATTTGTAATTTGTGTAATAAGTGGGGTCAATAATATTGACATAACATTAATTAATATATTAATATGTATATTAATTGGTGTATATAGTATCATCGAAAAAAAAATTCTTTAACATGAAATATATTTATTGTGTTTATTACTTTCTATATTTAATTACTTTCATTTAATACATTCTTACCACGTATGGTAAAGGCTTTTATTAATAAGAGGGCAGCTAATCTCCAATTCACAAAGTGAGTTGGAAGACTTTGCTTGGGCTCGTGAATCCTATCATGCAATGTCATGAAACCCGTTTAGGACTTTTTTTAAGTGTACAACTTACACCTTACACTTACGTCTTTCTATTTACTGTCTTGTTTTATGTTTATACCTTACACTTACATTTTTTATGTTAGTTGCATATGATATAGCAGGACCCACATGTTTATTCTCTTTATTAATTTCTATGTTTAATTACTTTCATTTAATACATTCGTACCATGTATTGTAAAGGCATTTATTAATAACAAGGCAGCTAATCTCCAATTCACAAAGTGAGTTGGAAGACTTTGTTTGAGCTCGTGAATCCTACCATGTTCAGCTTATCAATATTTTGAAAACCGAATTAGTAAACGAATCAAAAAAGAATGGGGTGGATTAGGTCAAAACGGTCAAACCGTAATGTCATAATTAATATTATATAATTATAAATAATAATTATAAATTATAAATAAATAAAAATATATATAAATATTCAAATAAAAATAAAAATTATTGCATGGTATTTATTAATAATATTTAATAAAGTCATAAGTGAAAAGAAAAAATCATTTGCTTTAAAGAAATTAAATTTTTTTAACATTCTCTCTAAACAAATTGATTGAATGTCATATTTAATTTTGGAAGGAACTAAAATTTTCAACTCTTCCTCCAATCAATATGATTTAAATAATTTGATTGAATCTCACATTGAAGTTTGTAGGTTCTCTTTGAAAAAAATTTTCTTATAAATATCAATAGACTTTCATAATCTCTCCAAACTTCCAATGAGATTCCTCTTCATGAGAGGAGACTCTAGAAGTAAGAGTTTTTGGTTAAAATTTTAAAGGGTAAATTAAATTGACACCCCCTGAGATTTATGTTTATTACAGTTCTCTCCCTCACTTTTTGAAAATTACATCCCCCTTCTTGAAGTTTAAAGTTTCATTACTCTCACTACCCAAACCTGCCCCTATAGATTTAGCATCGTAACCGGCCATCAATTCTTGGATTACCAAAGACCTCTTAACATAATAATGTATAATTAAGGGCTGTGGAAGCAAAGATATAAAATATACATAGTCCATCGAACTGTGAAGACATATATGGAACTTTTATAAATATATGAGTGACGTCAAAAGACATAATACTTACACGTCACTTCATGTACATAAAAACAGAAAAAACTTGTTCATGGAGCAAAAAGAACCAAGTCTTATATTTTCATAATATTACAGCCACTAAACTTGACTTTATGTGGAACCTCCTCGGGAGGCACAAAGGTTTTTTTTGGGTAAGTAAAGAGGCACAAAAGTTGGTTGACAAAAATTGAGACGCCAGGTCTTCAACTCTGAGTCTGGTCACGTGCTTAATCACTTACATATATAATATAAATAGTGAGCAGAAAGTCAGTGAATAATAACGGAGTAAAGGGGTAGATGAATGATGTCCCATAATTAAGTTCGTACATAGGATAGATTCATATTTGTATTCTTGTTTGAGTTATTGGCAAAAATCAGAATTTATGCTTCATCATACATGGTTTATCCGTTAGCGCTAACAGAGCATTATAGATTATACTTGTCAGTTCCATAGAGGAACCTCCGGCCGAGTAAGGATAATTTGTCAGTTTCTTAAAAGAACTTTCGGATCGAGCGAATAACTTGTCGATTCCATAAAGGAACCTCCAATCCTAAACAGATAGTGTACTTGAATAGCAAAGATAAATACCACAAATATGTGTCAGAGTTGGACAATCATTCATATTACAAAACATAGCATTTCATAGAACAGATCTTATTCTATATAAAGAAAATAATTTAACTTGAAGATAACTTTACTAAGTTATTACTCACAGATAACAGATGGCTCCAAGTAAATAGACAGAGTAGGCAATTCAGATCTCTTGTGGCGCGTGACCTACACGAATACAGAACGAATATGTACTGAATTATACACCCGGAATTATTAACTTAGTTCTTTCTTGCCTTGGTATGTTTCTACTTCTTTTTCCTTATTAAGGTGTCTTAATCTTGGTCTAAGAATGCCTAGGCTGCAATGAGGATGCCAAAATGCACTTGAAAACACTTAACAAAATTTATTAAAAACAGGGTCCTTACCCAAGCATAACTTCCTACGCTCAAGCAAACATGCAAAATGTGAGTGGTCGTTCGAACGCAAGATCTGTCGCTCGAGCGGTCTGTAAACTTTTGCAAAAGAGCTAGTTGTTTGATTTTTCCATTCGATGCTCACTCGAGCATGAGAGACATGCCCTCACTCGAACACAACTTTTGTTGCTTAAGCGACCTGCAAAACATAAGAACTTCCGGGAGCATACATTTCATGCTCGAGCGAACTTTTGGTCGCTCGAACGAAACTGCACGCACTCAAAGTGGTCGCTCGAGCATGGATTCCTTCACTCGAGCGGAAGGTACGAATTCTGGGTTTTCCAGATTCGCCTTCAAGCTTCCAAACTCAATTTCAAAGCATCAAAACACATTCTATTGGGCTCAAAACTTGAGAAAACATGTATAAACTCATAATATATCATGAATTGAAACCATTTCACAAAATCAAGCCCAAAAGCATTGACAATTATCCAAAATCAAACTTGAAATTCAATATATAAATCATGCATGAATTGATAAGTTTTCTATTCTTCCAAAACATGATCAATTGAGATAAAAATGTATGAAATGTGATGAAATCTCAAACAAATCTATAATCAATGCATGCATATGAGGATTCTTTGTAAACATCTTCAAAATTTCATGAATTGTGCATACATGTGCATGATTTAATGCAAATTCCTTCTTTTCTAGCTCTTAAACTCAATTATCGAGTTAAACACTTAAACCTCTTATATTTATAAACTCATCAACTCAGAAGCAAGACCAAAAGCTTAATTTCTTACCTTAAACCTTGAATTCACAAATATAGAGGCTCAAACTTCTAAATGTTCTTCAATTCCTCAACAATTTCTAGCAATTCCCTTTTCTCTCGCTTTTGATCCTAATTTCTCTCCTCCTCTCTCTCTCTCACACGTTTTAGAGCTTGAAGGTGAGGAAATGAGGATGCAAAAATGAACTAGTGGGGTCATATTAGCCTTGTATAGGCTTAATTAAGAGTTGGTTAATTATTTGACATTAATTATTCTAATTTAATCGTTTCGAATCGAATTTCAATTAAATCAACCATAAAATTTTAAAAATTATAATTAACACGTAAATCAAGTCAATTTCTGAATGGATGCCGATAAGGCCTTCAATTTGCAAACCGAAACGAAAACATAAACAAATCTTCCTACGTTAAACAGAGATAAACACAAATAATACAATGCACATGTAATTAACTCAAGATTTCGTCTTAATTACTTGTTAAGCATACTTAAGCATGGATTAACGTTAATCATGGGTCGGGTTGTTAAAATTACATATTGCTCCCTCCAGCAATTTAATTTTTTTAAATACCAATTTTTCCATCACTGGGTAAATTATATTGACACTTTTCACATTTTAGAAATTACAATCCCCTCTCCAAGGTTTCAAGTAGCATTACCAATTGCCCCATCGGTTAATATTAGTTGAAAAAAAAATTCAATGGAAAAAAAATTATTTGAAAAAAAAATTTTGTTAGTCAAAATTTTAAATTTCAGTTTAAAAACTAACGTAAGATAAAAATTACACTGACACCCATTGAGATTTAAGTTTATTACACTCGAAAGATAAAAATTACATAAAAATAATTATTATTTTTTATTTTTTATTTCTTAACCAAATTAATTTTTAATTTTTTAAAAAAAATTCTAAAAATTAAACCATGCATAGCCTAAGAATCTTTTGATAAGTCATTTCTTACGTTGGTAACTTATTTAATTATTTGTTAATTTTATGACAATTTTACCATCTGAGGCCTGTTTGGTAACTATTTCATTTTCAATTTTTAATTTTTATTTACAAAAATTTAAAAAACCGTCATAAAAACTTGTTTGATAATTTTTTGGTTTATAAATGGTTGTCCCAGTTTGTAAATTTGAGGAAAAAACGTAAATTCAAAAAATGAGTTTACGTTGATTTTTAAACAGAAATTTAAAAATTTGACTAACAAATTTTTTTTTTCAATTAATTTGTTTTTCAAATAATTTTTTTTTCCAATTAATTTTTTTTCCAATGAATTTTTTTTTTCAACTAATACTAATTGAGGGGACAATTAGTAATGCTACTTTAAACCTTAGGTAGGGGATTGTAATTTTTAAAATATGAGGAGTGTCAATGTAATTTACCCATTGGGGGCAAAATTGGTATTTAAAAAAATTAAATTGCTGGAGGGAGCAATCTATAATGAAATTTTAAACCTCAGGGAGGGGGATGTAATTTTCAAAATGTGAGGAAAGAATTGTAATAAATATAAACCTCAGGGGTGTCAATGTAATTTACCCAATTTAAAAAATATATATATAAGAGTAAGAAAGGGAAAAAAAAAAAAAGAAGAAAAAAAAAATAGAAATTTTCCAAATGTTTGGTTGTTCCAAAACCAGTATCAGGTCATCGATTTTCCCTATTGAACCGACGGTTCCTCCGATTTTGACAATTTAGACCGATTTTCAACCTAATCCAGGTTTTGAGGGTTTTCCGGACCGAAACTAGGCCCGGGTCCCTGTTCTACCGGGATAAATTGAATGGATTACGTTATCTGATTGATTTTTTTTTTTTATAAATAAAATATACAAAATATTCAATAAAATAAATAATTTAGATTGAAACGGCCCCTCTGATGAACGCCATGAGCCCAAAAAATTATAAAATAATTAAAATTAATATGATATCATTATATTTTTAGGATAATTTGTCTCTTTTTATCTCTTATATTTTACTTTTTCTCTTCCTTTTTCGTCTCTGTTGTAATCTTTTTTATTATCACCACCACTTTTATGAATTTGAGATGGCTGTTGTGCAGATTGTGCAACAAAATAAGTCTATTTCGAGGTCTATTTTGATAATTTAAACTGTTCATATTTTAGAATGCATCAAGTAGAACATGTCTGTAAAAAACCAAATTAATCGAATATCGTTTACCTATTCATCCACTTACATTTGTATTCATTTTAATTGTGATTTAAAAAATTAAATTAAATACAAAAGTGAGTAGATGAATAGATAAACAATATCCGATTAACTTAATTTTTTATAAATATATTCTACTTAATATATTTTAAAATATAAATAATTCAAATTATCGAAATGAACTCATTTCATCGCACGGTAACCACCTCAAATTGCCCCTTCCCCTCCACCTTCCCCGCCACTCCCTTCCCATCTTGACCGCCCACCGCTTTGTCCAACTCAAGCACCCGCTCCCACCTTTACTGTAATTTGTAAATATAAAATATTCTTCATTGTTTTTTAATATTTTTTTTCTAAATTCTTTTTTATTTCTTTTTGTAATTTTCCTATATATATTGGTAATTTTAATTCTCACTTTCATGAAATTGTGTATACCCACTAAAAAAAGATTAAAGTTCAGTTGTATTAATGAGTTTTTTTGAGGCTTTTTGTATTTTGTTTTGATTTTTTTTTTCTTTTGTTATACTTGTATTTTGTTTTTTATTTTAATATATTATATGTTTTCTGGTTCTAAAAAAAAAAAATGAGTTGAGTAATTTCCTTCATATAATTATTTTTGAAAAATTAGATGAAACTTTTCCTGTTACACCACGTGACCCCTCACACGTGCTCGATGTATTCAGAAAAATTTCATGATAAAATAGACATCTATGTGCTCCTATCCTTCGCCTGATTAACCTTGATTTTTTTTTTTGGTCAATATTTTAAGAAGTTAAATTTGTTAATTTGTTAGTCATGTTAGTATAATGGCTTAAAAGAGTCCACCAATGCTGATCCATCAATTTGAATACCTCACATTTTTTCATTGTACTTAAAATGTAGCTACATGCTAACTTGTAATTGACTTCCTTGGTTTCAAATTAGTCTTCTTCTTTTATTTTCTTTTTTACCGTTTTAATCTAAAAAGTGAGAAAAAAAAAAAAAAAAACTAGAAGTTGAAAGTTAATAAATAAAAAAATAATTTTAATTATTTTTTCTTATGAAAAAAATTGTTATTTTTTCTAATTTTTTTATAAAAAAAAAAATTCTGTCAAAATCATGTGACATACATCTTAATGGAATTTATTTAAAAATGATAAAGCCACAATTAAAACCACATCATTTTATAAAAATTTCATGTATCTTTTATGTTTTTACAACATTACTCTGCCTAGAGTACCTCTATTTTAGACTCGCTTATTGAAATATATATAATAAAAAAAAAAATAAAAAATCAAAAATCAAACTGTGAGTGAATTTTTGAGAAACGGCATGGCAGGGCAGCTTTGGAGAATCAGATCCTCTCCTTCGTCACTTTCTTTAACTCCTTACTTGTTTGGCTATTGGGTTCAATTTTGATGATTTAAACAGTTCACATTTTAAGATTTTTATACATCATACTTATAAAAAATCAAGTTGATCAGATATCAGAAATTATGTAATCGGAAAACTATTTATTAAATTTTGTAAAAAATAAAATTGATTGAATATCAAAAAATATGTATTCAGAAAACTGTTTATTAAATTTTTAAAAAAAAATGGTTTGTAGTTTGATGATCAGAACACATAATTTTTTATAACTGATCAATTTAATTTTTTACAAGTATAATATACAAAATAAATCTTAAAATATAAATGATACAGATTATTAAAATTAAGCCCAAAAATGGGTCAATAACTGAACAAGTAAGGAGTTAAAGAAAAAAAATTGAAGGAGATGAGCTTTGGAAGCTGCAAAAAAAGAAAACGAAGACCATTAATGATGCACTAAAAGTGTGTACCGATACATTGAAACACGTTGGGTCACGGCCCATGTGGGACTGCCATGTTTTTGTGGACCTTTACAAATACTGTGAGTTGCAACCAAAAGTGTAAATATTCGAGGTAATGGTGATTAATTTTTTAATGTGAAATCTCATATTATGAGAGTAGGGACCGTATGATTAATTTTGGAGCATTGCTATTAATTCTTATCTTTTTTTTTAGAACCTTCAGCTCTTTTAATTTTTTTTTTAATTCTAATTTTGTCCGAATTTAAAATTTCACTTTTACCTTCATTCCTAATATTCTAATCTTAATTTTTTAAACCCTAACCCTAATCATCACTGGCAGTACCACCATCTCCGACCATCCTTCACTATCGCAACCACTACTACACCCCCAGCCCTTACTACAGATCTGAATCAAATAAGAGAGATCGAGAGAAAGAAAGAGAGAGAGAATGAAGGAGAGAGAGCGAAATCGATCTCTATTGCGTGCACTGCGATCACAATAGTAGTAAGCGTAGATATCGCGATTGTGACGTTGGTCCATTCAGCACTATGTTACCGAACTAAAAGTATTCGTTTAGCATTGTGTTGTCGAACATTCAAGATTCGTTCATTATTGTGTTGCCAAACCCACTCCGCCATCGTGACCTCTCCATCCATTGCAAGAGAAAACGAGCAAAAGAGAAAGAGAGGGTTGAAAACCTAGGGTTTTCAAAAGAAGATAGAGAAGAGGGAGAATGCGGAGGGCAAGACATACGACTATGAAATCACTCGCAATAGCTTATGATAGTGGTTTTAATGGTGACCATTGTTGATGGATCTTTCCTCTTGCTTTATTTCTTACTTATACTTGATTGGAATGTAATAAAACAAAGAAAACACACACACACACACATATATGGAGATAGATAGATAGATAGAGAGAGAGAGAGAGAGAAGTGAAAGGAGGTTGTGGTGGTGAGAGGTGGTGGGAGGGTGGTCGTCAATGGATAAGCACTGAGATGGCTGCCGATCAGAGTGGAGTGGAGGTGGAGGTGAAAGTGGGATTGGGGTTAGGGTTTGGGTTTGGTTTTAGAGTTAGGAATATAGTTGGTATTAAGGTGAGGGTTCAAAGAAAAAATAGAGGAGTTTTATTTTGATGGGTGAGGATTCAAAGAAGTAAGGGGGGCTAACTAAAAAGGTGGGGGCAAATAGTAGCCCTTTAATTTTGTTTTCTTTTGGGGAAATTTTACTATACACCTCATTTGAAAATGATGTATTATATGCACCTTAGTTATGTCATTTTCTTTAGTTATAAATAATTTTATTATTTAGTTATAACATTATTTTAGTTATTACTCTTGAGATCTTTAGTTATGTCTCGTGTGATGTTTGTTATATTTTTTTTTTAGTTATGACTCAAAATATGAAATTATACTATTTTCTTCTTTACTTATAAATGCGTATCATAGTCTTTCCTTTTCTTTTCTTTTTCTTTTTTCCATCAATAAAAATAATATTACACTTTACAAATATCAAGATAATTACAATTAATTACACAATTGACTATAGAAAGTCCAACAATACGTATATACAAAGCTCAACACCGACAGTTATTAGCGGAAAAAAAATTATGTAGTGGGGAAGAAATAATCAATATTTGTCTTTGGTAGAGCCTAAAAATTGTATTTGAATCTTAAATAAAATAAATAAATAAATAAAAAATTATTTTTTATCTTTCATCTATAATTTTATTATATATGTTAAAATCAAAAAATAAAATAATTAAGACAGACATACATGATAAACAAGAATAAGAATCGAGCGATATGGACTCAGTATAAGATTTATTCAACTTGGAGTTATTTCAAAAGGTCATTATATGTTTTTTCAATTCTTAACTTAAAGATTTTGAGATTAAGTTATGTATATGTATGTATGTATATATATAAATTAACTCAGACATTTAATTAATAAAAAAAAATCAAATAAAAAATAGTGACGAAGCCCTTTCAGTCTTTAATCATGTCTGCAATCAGCAGCATATTTCGAACATGCGCTGAAGAGAATCCTGCGAATTTTGTTAACCTATTTTAAAAGTGCATGAACATATCTTATTATTTTGATAAATTCTTTTAATATAGTAGTAGACTAGGCTCCATTTAAAATTATATATTTCACTTAACCAATAAAATTCGATTCGGAACCTTCCATAACCGCAATAAAATTAGATGCTTGTCAGATCAAATTTAATTAAAAAAAATAGTTTAATATTTTCTTCTTCTTTTTTATTTAAATTTTTTTAATAGGGTTAGTTCTTGTGATGAAACACTAATAAATCATAAAATATAATCTTTTAAACTGTTTAGTTTTTATTTTTTTTTATGAACTCAAAAGTCTCATTAAAGTGAAAATTATACAAAAGGATAATCACTTACACATTTGAGTTTAATTTTTTAGGGATAAATAGATTTCTCCAAATATGAAATTACACATTTGGCCAATCCGCACTATAGGAGTTTTCGATTTTTCCTCATTATGAAACAAATTCTACATTACGAATAATAACGTAATATTCCAATGTAACACTCTAATAACGTAAACACTCTAATGTAATATACTAAAAAACTCTATATACTTTTTCCAAACGTAATAACATAACACTCCAAAATTTTCTCAAACGTAATACTCCAATATAACAAAATAAAAAATAAAAAATTAGTATACTTTTCCTAAACATAACATACTGTTGGCTTTTGGGCTTTTCGAAGGGTATTTTTGTAAATGCGAGCGTGCCAGCAAGGATCAATCAGTCCTTACAGAAATTATGATTGGCAACCAATTATCAGACGATTGTGTTTTAGTTCTTTCAGCCTCAATGAAGAGGACTTTTACTGGTGGCTTAACTTAGGAGAAATTAAGAGAGATAACAGTTAATATGAAGAACAATCAAAGTATTTCATTAAAATGAACACTTACAATAGTCCGAATTCAGCCTCGAAGAGGTTTACAGCGACAGTCTACTTGAATCTACTTGAGACTACTCCTATGAATCGAAGTGCAGTGCGGGTATTTAAAGTGCAGGTATTTAAAATACAAGAAAAGTAAAACTGGAAAGGAAAAATATGAAGTAAAGACTGGTTTGTATGATCTGAGTCCGGGGGTTTTTTCTGAGGACTTTCTTGCTATTTATACTTGTCAAGGATGACCTTCGAACTGCACTTCGAACCGTCGAACTGCTCCTCCATGTTCGCTGATCATGCTTCCTTAGAAGTAGTTCCACTACGCCATCACTTGCAATTGAGCTTCCCTCCTGTATTTGAATTTGAATATAGGTAATCGTTGAAGCCACGTCACCTTATATCTCATTACTGATCTAGTGCTACTCAGATCACTTGAGAACCAATATTTATTGACACGTGTACGATTGAGATCGAAGATTAAAATCATCTTCCCATAATACCCTTATTCTGCCACGTGTCGAATTGTAATTGGCTTGTACAAAATATATAGCCAACATTACCCTCCGCACTAATATATCCAATACTTGGAGATATTAGTGGATCAAAAGCTTTTCCCGCGCTTTTTGGAACGTGCATAGAATCCATCTTCAGGAAACACAACCGTCACCTATTTGGTGATTATTTGCATTAACTCTTAACTTTGTTGAACATTCCAATACCTTTAGCATTCGAACGGACTATGACTCAATCAACTTCTCACTCTATTGATCAAGCATACGAAGAGCCATTGAGTAATGCTGTTTCCCCTCGAAAGAATCTCCACGCATTTATTAGCCACATTTACCCGCCCTTCTATATTCAGGTCATGGAGGCTTTCGCAGATTATCAACCTTTGGACTACGAACACATTGCCCTCAATCCTTTGGTTTACAAATTTACTGATACAAGAAGTTCTTCCTCTAAACTCCCCTTGCACTTTGAACGAACTACTCTCAAGCCTTTGCTTCAACAAGTTGCAAATATGGACTTGGGAAGTTCTTCTTCACAAACTTCTGCTTGGGATGAAGCTACAACTTCTTCATCTTCTGGGGTTTCTAGATGGACAAACTGATCAGCACCTGAGTCCTGGGACTTGAGGGAACGAATTAATCACCATTTTATTGAGTTCACTGACCCTTTAGATTTTCCTTCTTACGCTCGAAGCTCGGTGGTCTATCCCTATGTGCCCATTGACCTTCGACGCAGTTTGGAGGAGAATTTGCTTGTGGCCTGGTACACATCCTCTATGCCCACAAGGATAATGCACACTGCCCGGTGTCTGGAAGAATCACAAGGGTATACCCCCTTCATTTTTAGCCAAGAAGGCGAAGATTTGCTCTTCTGACTGGCTTGACTACATTAATGCCTTTGTTCCTTCCACTCCCGTGTCATCTCCCCTAACAAAAGCATCCACTTCTTCTTCTCCATCTTCTGGAATAGAAGCATCCACAACTTCTCCATCTTCTGAAGTAGAACCATCTACTCCTTCTTCTCCTCCCACTCTTTCCTGGACAGAGAAATTAAGGCTTGTCCTTCCCATGGAAAATTTTTTTCCACCTTACAAACCTCCATCATCCCCAACTTCAGCTGAGCGGAAACAAGCTCAACTTCTGCTTGCGGCTTTCTCTCACTTGCCCTTCAATGTTCTTGAGGATGACATCCCTCTCAAGAACTTTCGATGGGCTTGTGATATTTTGACTAGGGGTCATGTCCTTAATCCCATTGCCCAAGCAGAACTTCACATGGTCTTGGACCCACTTCGGTGCTCCTCCACCGCATCGTAATTCCAAGGTCACCATCCAATCTTTGGATCAACTTTCATCTCTCCGAATTCATGCTCAGAATAATCCTCGCATCGACATCGAATAACCACGGAATTAAATACTGATTACTGCTAAACTGGACCGCTAATGACTGATAATTGAATTAATCAAGTATTGGATAGACGATTGAAACCGAACTGAAATTGGAAAAGTTATCTTTATATTGCATTTCTATCTGCTTAATTGATTAATTATCTGTTTGAATCCATGTGTTTAAACTGTTAATTGAAGGCCTTATCGGCGGCCGATTTAGAAACCGTTTGATGTTTTAGAATCAGTAGAATATTTCTGATTTTATGGTATATTTATCTGAAAATTGATTAGGAATGATTAGATTAGATTTAAACGAGTTAATTGTCTAGTTTGACTTATTTACACTATTGCCATAGTTAGTGGACATTTTGTTTAATATTATCCTTGCACCTTATACACTTAGAGAAAACATTGATCAGCCTCTTATTCTTACTCCTAACCGACCAAGAGAGTAGAGAGTGAGGGACTTGGAGTGAAATCAATTTGGTCTTGAAGAAATGCTTATATTCTTGAAGGATTGAAGTGTAACTTGGCAAAATTAAGCTCCTAAACCGTGAATACAAGATTAAGGTAGGACATTCATCTCCTTATTGTTGCCTTTGAGCTAAGTTTTGCATGATTCTTGCATCATTGTACAATTAAGTCATGAAATTGTTCATAATTGTTGAATTAGAGCTTGAATGTTGCATGCATGGTCATTTGGCATGTTTTGAAGTTAAATTATTGGAGAATTATACATGCATGTCCATGTTTTTATCATAATCCATGTTTCCACATTGTTTTCAAAGATTGGAGCTCATTAGAGCAAGATTTGAAGCTTGGTTTTGGTTTAAAGTTCATGCATTGCATGTTTGAAAGTATTCTTGAAAATGGGTTTGAAAAATGGTTTTAATTGACTCACCTTTGGGGCTTGAATTCATAAATTGGCTTTTGAAACTTGTTATATATTGTTTTGGGATGTATTTTCGAATTTGAGCCCAAGAGGTCGAGAATTGAGTTGAGAATGCTTGGTTTGAGCTTGGAAGGCAAATATGGAAATTCCAGTTGGCTTCTTCGCCGAGCGAAGATTCTCGCCGAGCGACCAACGCTTTCCTCCGAGCCACGCCGGCGAAGGATTGCGGCTCGAGCGTAAAATCGAACATCCAAAGATTTTATCGCTTATCGCATCGGCGAAAAGAAGGCTCGCCGGCGAACCCTTGATTTTGGAAGCTCGCTCGGCGAGCATCGAGCGAGCATCGCGGCGTAAAAATTGAGCATCCAAGATTTTTATCGTTTCATCAGATCGCTCGGCGAAGGATTGTTCGCCGAGAAAGCCTTTGTTTTTGCAACCTCGCCGAAGCGAAGGAAGATTTCGCCGAAGAGACCCCTGCCAAAGAACTTTTGAAAAATGCCTTCCAACTGTATTTTTGCATCCTCATCGCATCCTAGGCATTCTTAGGCCTAGTTTAAGACATCTTAATGAGGATTTAAACATAGAACCACACCGAGGAAATTTAGGGATTTAATTATCATCCTTCCATCGTGAACTTAGTGTGTGTTCTATTTGTTAACTGCTTAGGGTTGGTTCCTAGACGCGCTTTAGTCGCTATAGCCCAATCTCTGTAAGTAACAGATTGTGTAAAGATATGTTCAAATGGTTATATTTTGAATACTGAACTGAACTGTTTATTGAACTGATATTGTTTATTGAATGAATGTATGTCCTGCATTTTGAACTGTATTGTGGCATCCTTAGCACCCACTGTTATTGACTGTTACAGAGCTTTGTCGGTTTCCTTGTGGAACCATACTGTTTGATGGCCATCATTATTGTTGGGTCTGTTAAGGCCCGGTCCTTTTGGACCTACTATTTATAGGCTAATGGATGTACCACATATGACTGATTGATTGAGATACTGATTGATCAAAATCGAAAGATTGAAATCAGATAATGAATTGATTACATTACTGTAAGGGACATTCATTCATAACCTCTTTACACGTTGTGTTATTCATTGGGCTTTAGCTTACTGTTTATATATATATGTAGGTTCTCAGCAGCCAGATCGGAGCTAGGAGCGTGGGATTGATCCCCAGTCTTGTCAAGCCAGCCTATGTGCCTCACTGCGAGGTTCCGAGTTGCCATGTTATGGCTTGGGGTGTTTTTGTGTCCCCCGTCGGTCTCCTCACTATTATCTTTATCAGATTGTTGTCTAGGACTTGATCCCTCGATCGATCAGTATATGATTGTATAGATCAGTATATGGATTGTCTTGTTTTGAACTGTATGAATGCATAAAATGTTTTTGACATACTGATTTTCATGTTTCAATGGACACTAGTTATTTATCAGTATTTCCGCCAGTTCAGACTGCTTTTGACTGTTTTATCGCTCAACAGCCTTTGGTAATCTCTTGACATCGCTGATTATGCTAAACCCATAGGGCCGGGTTTGGGTCGTGACAATGCCTAGTACGAAGCAGAAAACTTCATCGAAGATTTTGATGACTTCAAAAATAAAGATTCTACGTATTGGGATGATTTAGTTATAGATGAGTTGGAACAAAAATTGAGGGAAAAGGCTTTCGAAACAAAGGCTGAGGAGTTCTACTATGAAGTGAGAGCACACCAACTTATGCAGCCAACATTAGAGGAGATAGAAGATATAATAAAGAAAGAACAAATATTCATTGATCATTGTTGGACAAAGTTCCATGATCTTGTTATTTATTCTATTCCTTATTTTTATGAGCTTGAATTTGTACTCAAATAGGATTACTTAATGTAATTGTCTTGGCTTTAATACAAACAGAGTCTTTCTGTATTTGACATTGTTTGACTCTGTTTCCTTTTGCTTTTAAAAGCCAACTCATAGCTTCGAATTGAACAATCTCATCCTTCGAATCTAGACTCAATTGTTTAATGCAACGCTAAAAAAACCAACATGTCTTTTTTCCAATTTATGGAGTAAAGTTGACAATTCTGGCTGATATCATCTGGAATTAATGCTTTGAATTTTAACAACGTTACCCCTCAAAACTAACTATAACCAACATGTGGTCATGGTTAATATAGCCAATCAATTTCAAATTGACCATTTTGCTTCGAAGAGTAATCCATACTGTTTTTTGTTCAAAAAGCAATTCCTTCTTATAAAAACCAACGATTGGTTTTAATGCTTCGAACAGTGTTCCCCATCCTTAAAGGATCCGAGGATTTGCTCCAAAGGTCGTTACTTTGATTAATAACCTTCAAACAGGTCTTTGAACCCTTTGAAGTGGACCAAAATTCGAGCATTCTAGCATTTTTAAGCATGTAGTACGCTTCGAAGCCGACTTATGTATTTCGAAATTGTTATTATTTGATTTTTTGGCGCCAAAATCTCATTTCGAAGCTAAATATCTTGCTTCGAAGCTGGCGTCAATATCCGGAATGTGTTTTTTCCCTCCAAAACATTCAACATCAGCAGAGACTCCTCGTATTCGTAATTTTAGTACTTAACGACTTATGCAATATATTTCCAGACATAAAAAGCTTTTCTTTTAAAACCCTCTTACTTCGTGTTTCTGAAATCACTTGCTCTTTTAACGTTCAAACCCTCATATCTTTCACTTCTCTTTACTTCTCCCTTTTCTTTTCGAAAAGCGTATCATCAATGGCCTCTTCTTCACCAGAAGTGCCAATCGTAGAACGTGTGAGCTCATCCGTAGCCTTGAAAAGGCTCATCGATGTGGAGTGTGAGAAGTACAAGGCTGGGGGAAAAGCGCCATTGACGGGCGTGTCTTTGTCCCTCGTCGTCATGAGCGACAAGACTACGTGCTTGGGCCAATCTTCAAGGAGATCCCTATTGAGCTCCCACCAGACCTCGTCCCGAAAACCAATGTCTCCTTTATGAAGGTGGTCTTGATTGGAGGAACCGGAGAATCAATCGCCCCACCGATGTTGGCCCACGATGAGACCGGAGTGGCAAGAGTGGTATGATCGGGTCATCCTCGCGAGGACACCGGACCTTCAAGAGCTCGCCTTCTCGATGCTCTTCGACTATCTAGGGTAACTATCCCAGAAGACCCTTTCTTAGTCCCTGCTGCTTTATGCTTTTGGAACCCTATCTTCAATTTCTTTCAATTTAGATGTGGGATGATGGCTCCTACTGTTCTTAATATTTGCCATCTACTAGGAGTATCCCCCATTGGTACCATTATCACACCAGACTTCCCGATTCAATGTCTTTTCTCCTCCCTCTCTTAACTTATCTTACAGCGATTTTTTTTAAAGCTGAAAATAAAAAAAAGGGCCCAGTAACTGACAGGGAATTCTTTTCCTTCTTGTTATACTGGCTTTGCAAATTCCTCTTCTGCACCTCTTCACAAAGAATTATGCCTGAATTTGCTCCACTTGCCAAAGCCTTTGTTTTGCAAAAAAGGGTAGCCTTAGCCCCATACATTCTAGGTCATGTATACAGAGTTTGTTCCCTTTTTTGTGAGAAGTCTTTAGATGCTAATCAAGGGGGGCCATTCTGGATCCTTCAGCTTTGGCTTTTTGCCTACTTCACTGAACTACAATCCAAATGCCTTAAATTTTCTAGGTTACACTCTCTTACCCATGGCATAAGACTAGCCAATGCTTCCCTCTATCCTTCTTCTTTTGCTTTTTATTTCTCTTTCTTCCATCAACTACCAGCTGCCCTTACTATTTACCGCTTCCGTCCCTTCGAGACCAACATAGGTCCAACTTGGTTGAGTCACTTTTTAAGTGATGTGCTCAGATTTCACCTATTCACAAAGATATATGGGCCTCCTTCGCTTCCTAGGGAGGCTTTATTGGGACCACAAACCCCAGGGCTTATAAATGTATAGCTGAACCTTATTGTCCTGCTCAATTTGCTAGACAATTTGGTTTCACACAAGGGGTCCCAATACCTCTCTACAGCAACACCAATCTAAGCCTTACCAAAAGAGATCTGAAGGTTAGGAAATCAAGACTGGAGGAGGCAACCTTCAAATTCATGGATGACTTGGCTAGGTTTGAGTATACCCCTTTCATTCCTGAAGGTACTGTATTGAAGAGATACCAAAACTGGTGGAAAAATAATATGGAACTTTATTTAGCCATTTCACCTCAAAACCTATTAGAGGTATTAGATGTATCCAAGCCCAAAGGAGTTGAAACTGTCCCTTCCTCTACTGTGCCTTCTACAACTCAGTCAATTCCTGCTACCTCAACTCCTTCGAAAGCCACACGGGCTGCTTCAAAGAAAGGTATATACTTTCAACTTCTCTTTTTTTCTTTTGAATCTTTTGTTTGTTTCCTTTATACTTATGTTCTTTGGTACAGGGTCCCCGCAAGAAGAGTCTCCTAAGAGAGCTGAAACTTCAGCTATTCTCAAAAAGAAACAGCAACAGAAACAAAAAAGAAAGCTGATCCTTCCCTCTGAGGAATCTGAAACTTTGGGAGAAGAAGCAGTTGAACAAGAGTAGGAAATGCCCTTACAAAGAACAAAGAGACAAAAGGTGGCTGCCTCCCATTCTGATCTCGGGGCAAACATTATAGTAATGGAGAAAGAACTAAACTCTGAAAAATCTGAAACCCAAATTGAAGAGAGAGAGATCAAAAAAGAACCAGTAATATCCCCACCGAAGAGGAAGAGGAGGAGAAAGATTACTGTCTCTCCTTCTGACTTTACTGAGGACTCAGATTCCGAAACAATCGCCCAAGCAATAGAGAGAAGAAGGAAGGTAACTATTTCAACTACTGTCTTGGTTGAGGATCCCATTCACGAAGCAGCTACCAAGACAGTAGAGCAGGAACATCCCAAGGCAATAATTGTCTTTGAGAGGGCCGAGAAGAGACGGCATCAACAATTTCTGAGGGATGAAGCTGCTGCTACTGATGCATTACAAAGAGAAGCTGCACGAAGACACCAAACTATTGAGCATTATACCCTTCGCAGTTCTCCCATCAATGCCAACACTTCTGAAACAAGTAATTTCTTTCACATTTCTGCTGTTTTTCCTTCATCAGCTTTTAATATTGAATTTTGACAATCCTTTGTATTTTTTCCTCTTGCAGCAACAGCTACTGCATTCATCTTTCCAGCTAGGCCTCCCTTGACTTCAGTTGAAGTTGACCAGATGCAATGTGTGAAAACTATCCAAATCATGCTCCCACTCTCCAAGCCTATATTTGATACGCCTTCTTTGAGTCCAAGCATCCCCGCGTCTCTTCTCTTTGGCTTAGAGCCCTATCTCCCTTTTTTGACTTTTGATATGCCTCAGTTTACTTCTTCTTCGAGCCTTGTTCTTCCTCCTTCCTTCTCAGAAATTCCAACTGCTACTCTATTCCCAATGGCAGTTGATTCTTTCACAGAGGGTGCTGTTAGTTCTCCAATTCATGGTTCATCACCTGTGCCTACTTCCAGCCCCTCTTCACTTGATTCATTGGTGGCTAAGACCATAGAGGCTGCCAAAGATGCTCCATCCATTTCTCTCATCCCCATGCAGCCCTCTGTGTCTTCCACCACAAAACTTTCCATGCCCTTCATGTCTAGGGATGAGGTAGACATCTTCGAAGGAAGACTTGCTAGTCTTTTCGACATACCTTCTACCTCTCCAACATTTAGTGCTGAAGCTGAGCCATTAGTCCTAGCTGACTCCTTGTTGGAAATTTTTGAGAGTCCTTCTTCTTCTAGCAGCAAGCTTCCTGCACCTTCAGTGGACTTGGACACATGTTTGGAACTGCTGACTTCCTTTTCGAGGATCCCCTTCGAGGCTCTACAAAGGCTTATTATCAGGAATGGGTTCCTTCAGTGCTGTAATATTGCTCAGCAGTCCAGTATGAATGTCTCCAATCATCTATCCCAGGCTGCAGCTACTATTGACTTCTATATCAACATTTGTCATGTCAAATCGCCAATGAGAAATTGGCTAGGATCGCGCTT
Source organism: Camellia lanceoleosa (assembly GCA_025200525.1). Taxonomy (NCBI): domain Eukaryota; kingdom Viridiplantae; phylum Streptophyta; class Magnoliopsida; order Ericales; family Theaceae; genus Camellia; species Camellia lanceoleosa. The sequence goes on along the minus strand of CM045758.1, from coordinate 190,743,346 downwards.
TGTTTCTCAAGTGCATACCGAAATATCGATCTCAAGGAACAACACTTCTCGCCTCCCGCCAATTCAAATTGGAGAAGAAAGCTCAACTTGAGGAGGAGTTAGCTGCAGTAAATCAGGCCTTGGTTCGAACTGACACCAAATTGCAAATCACCAACCATGAATTGGCTGAGCGAAAAGAAGACATGGCTGCAGCTATTCACCTGTTTCCATCACTTAGTAGTAGGAAATCAACTGTACAAAAACAATTGAAACATTGTAATGATTTTTGGGCCAATTTGTGGCACCATGTACTTGATTCTTTATGAAAAATCAAATCCTTATCTATTGTCTGAGTATCTTGTGTTTTTGTACATAATGTTTATTTTATTCCTTGTGTTTCCCAAATGGTTGGAAAATAAGGCTTCAAATATCTGCCATTAATCTTTTTGGGATGTATATAGCCATTCAAATTTCTTAAATGGTATGCTCCAAAAGGCAGAACTCTATGAATTTGATATGGTCCTTCCCAGTTAGGTGACCATTTGCCAAACTTATGGCTTTTAATTCTTATTGGGAGTATTGTTTTCCATACCAAGTCATCTTCATCAAAGCCAATATGCTTGACTTTCTTATTATAATTCTTGGATGCTTTCTTCTTTTGAAAAAGAATGCTACTTAACACCAAAATCCTAGCTTCATCTATGCCTTCTAATTCCAAGCACATGCTTTGATGATATTGCTCAGGATCTAATTGATCTTGGCATCTTACCCTCATAGATTTAACATTAATCTCCACAGGTAACATTGCATCATGCCCGTATACCAAAGCATAAGGGGTGACTCCTGTGCTTGACCTTGGGGAAGTTCTGTAAGCCCATAAAACATCCAACAATAGGTTATGCCAATCCCTAGGATTATCTTCCACCACTTTTTGTATTCCCTTTTTCAAGGACTTATTGGATGATTCAGCTTGACCATTGGCTTGTGCATAATAAGGTGTGGAATTAATAAGGCTAATTCCAAATTCTGCCACAAAGGACTTTACCATTTTCCCATCGAACACAGTTCCATTATCAACTGTTATGGTCTGTGGGATGCCGAATCTATGGATCAGATCTTTAATGAACCCAATGACCTCTGTCTGGTCTACAGCCTTGTATGGCTTAGCTTCGACCCACTTAGTGAAGTAGTCAGTGGCCACTAGAATGAAACAATGATGCTTCGAAGAAGGTGGATGTATTTTCCCCATCATATCCATGGCCTATCCTCTGAATGGCCAAGGCTTCACTACTGCATGTAGGTCAGTTATGGGCACATGTCTTATTGTGCCATGTTTTTGGCATGCCTGGCAACCTTTTGCATATTCTATGCAATCTTTAAGAATAGTTGGCCAACAGTAGGAATGCCTTCGAAGCAACCATCTCATCTTTACACCAGGCTGATGAGCACCACAGATGCCTTCATGAACCTCAGCCATGGCTGTTAATGCTTCTTTTGGGCCTAAGCATTCCAACAATAAGCCATCTCCCCCCCTTTTGTAGAGAGCATTACCATATATCATGTATTGCATAGACTGCAATTTGACTTTTCTGCTGGCCTTCGAAGATGGACTAGCCAAGTACTGCTTTATTGGATGTCTCCAATTTTGTGCTTGTAAGTCATTATGGTTGACTTCTAAGACCACATTCCTTTTATTCAAAGGCTGTATTAATTTCTGATATGTTGTTTGGCTTATGTCCCTTTGGGTATTATCCCTTCTCTTGAAATTCGAAGCTTTTTGAGCCATATCGTTAGCTCTATTATTCAAGAATCTTGAAACGTGGGTTACATTTGCTATTTGAAACTGAGAAAGCAGATGTAATACAACAACATAATATGGTAGGATGCTTATGCTTTGACACTTGAAAATCCCTTTCACTTGGTTAACCACCAATTGAGAATCCCCAAATATGTCAACTGCATGTACTTGTAATCCAATGAGGATTTCTAGTCCTACTATTAAGGCTTCATATTCGGCCTGGTTATTGGAACAAGTGGCTTCATCCACTTTGAAACCATGTGTGGTTTCTACCCCTTGTGAAGATTTAATCACAACACCAATTCCAATTAAACCATTGGCTTTTGATCCATCAAACCACATCTGCCATGGCTCAACATTAACCATACCAAACTCCATTATCTCTTGGCTTTCTGTTTGAGATGGATGATCTGCCAGAAAATTGGCTAAAACTTGCCCTTTTACTGCTCTTTGAGGGACATATTCTAAATGAAATTCCGATAAGGCTAGTATCCACTTGCCAATTCTTCCCTTCAACATAGGTCTAGACAACATGTATTTAACCAAATCTGTGGTTGCAATTACCAAGACAGTTGTAGGTAAAAGATAATATCTTAATTTCATTGCAGCAAATACAAAGCAAGACACTTTTTCAAATTGAATATTTACATTCACAAGGATTTAAAAACCTACTAAGGTAATAAATAGCTTGCTCTTTGCCTTCTTCGTTATCTTGGGCTAAGAAAGCTCCCAATGAATCTTCTGCTGTGGCTATGTACAACTTCAAAGGCTTATTCCCCTTTGGTGGCATCAGCACTGGAGGTTTGGCCAAGTAGGCTTTGATACCTTCGAAAGTACTTTGATGCTCTGCTGTCCATACAAATTCCTCTTCATCTTTCAGCCTTAACAAGGAAGAAAATACTTTAATTTTTCCTGCAGTGTTAGAAATAAACCTTCGAAGAAAGTTAACCTGTCCCAGGAACCTTTGTAATTCTTTCTTACTTGATGGAGGCCTAGCTTCAATGATGGCTTTAGCTTTATTATGATCAATCTGTATTCCCTTCTTGTGCACTACATAACCCAAGAAGTTTCCAGATGATACACCAAAAGCACACTTAAGAGGATTAAGTTTCAACTTGAAGTTCCTCATTCTTTCGAAAGCTGCTTCTAAATGAAACAAATGCTCCTTCATGGACTGGGATTTCACTACAATGTCATCAATATAACATTCTAGATACCCTCCAATGAGATCATGAAAGATAGTGTTCATAGTCCTCTGATATGTAGCCCCAGCATTCTTCAGACCAAATGGCATTTTAACCCATTCGAAGGTGCTAATATTCCCAAGACATCTGAATGCTGTCTTGTGGATATCTTCCTCTGCAATGCATATTTGGTTATAACCAGAGTGGTCATCCATCATCGATAAGACTTAATGCCCTGCTGAACTATCTACCAGCAGATCCACTATAGGCATAGGGTACTCATCTTTAGGAGTTGCTAGATTTAAGTTTCTGAAATCGATGCATACCCTCATTTTGCCATTCTTCTTAACTACAGGCACAATATTAAATAGCCATTCAACATACCTGGCTGTCCTAATAAAGTCTGCCTTGAGTAGTCTAAGAATTTCTTCCTTAACCTTCTGAATCACTTCTGGACTCATCTTTCTTGGTTTCTGCTTGTATGGCTTGAAATTAGGCTTCATAGGGAGCCTATGTTCCACCAATGATCTATCCAATCCTGGTAGTTCATTATAAGACCATGCAAAGCAATCTTTGTATTTCTTTAGAACAACCAATAACTGGTCTCTGTCCAGAACATTCAAGCAAGTACTTATATGGGTGGGCTGCTGCACAGAACCTTTCCCTAAATTCACTTCTTTAAGGGGTCTTGCATTTGAGAACTCATCGAAGCCTCTTCTTTGGTTTCTTCAACCTTCGAAGCAACATTTTCACCTTGTTCTGCTCCTAGGTTCTTTAATTCGACATCTCTGCCCTCTTCCTCATAGACAAAATCTGTCCATAAGGCGTCTTCTTCCTGTATCTCCTGAACTTTTGTTTCAATGTCCAATGCACAGTACTTCCCAAGGGTCAAACTTCTGACCTGTTGCTGCTCTTGTTTACAGCCAATTATCATGGCCTCTCTCTTGCTTCAGATTTCTTCTCGACTATTGCTTTTACGCTCAATGATGAGAATTTAATCAAAGCCAAGGACTTGGCTTCGTTCTTCACTTCTTTGCCTATAACCAGCATCATTGTCATCTTTCACGACAACCTCTTCATCAAGACTTTCTTGGACTAAGTGCTTGTGTGTTATTTCATCACCGCCACTTCGGCCGAGCCATCACTTTCTCGATAATCGAGTGGTGTCACTCCTCAATATACAACTTGGCCTCGCAAAGTCTCGACAGTTATGAAGGGTTGAGGATCTGCATCAATCTCCTCTGTCTCTCCATTGCCCAGGGCCATCATGATTTTCTGATGCAAAGAGGAAGGCACACATTTGTTAGTGTGAATCCAATCTCTCCCAAGTAAGGCATTATATTTAGCATTGCTGTCGATTATGAAGAATGTTGTCATACAATCCCTGGTCCCCACACTCAAATTAATAGGCAGAATCCCCTGGGCCATCTGCTTATCTCCAGCAAAGCCAGCAATGGTTGTACTGGTTGGGATCAACCTGGGATTCTTCTTCCCTAATTTCTTCAAAGAAGATTTCGGTAATAAATTTACCGCTGCCCATTGTCTACTAGGACTCGATTTAGCTGTATCCCATCAAAGAAAGCCTTAATGTACAAAGGCTTGACATGTTGGGTCATGGAATTCGAGGGGTATTCAAAAGGATATGAGAGGTTGATGCTCACCTCTTCTTCGCTTTCACACTCAGTTTCCATTGAATAGCCATTTCAGAGCATCCTGCACCATACTCACTTGTGACTCTCGCTAGAGACAGAATTGATCCATGTCTTGGTCACCCCGATCCTCATTTTCAGCCTAAAATTCATGAGGTAGTATGTGTACCATGTTGATCGACATAGGGGAAATGAGCCAAACCGAATGGTCAGACCTTCTTCCTCTTGGCTACCTTACTCAGTGTCTTCAGCAGCATCCTCCATGCTGCATTCTGGTATTTCATTGATAACTGATCCTTTCAAAGGAACCTTCTCAACTGATTCTTCAGTCAGAAATGTTTGTTCAGCCATGAAGGCTTCGAACATTTCTTCTTCTGCCATTTCCTTCTTTTGGCTCATGCCAATCTCTTCTTCCGTTTCGCTATCACTTTTCATCAGAGCCTTCTCCAGCCCTGCCAAACTAGCCTTCTCGCCTTTAATTGAGAATGAACTTGGGCCAATTGTTCTCTTACAAACCACTTTACTTTGTAGAGTCGGTTTTGGAGCATGGTCGACTGAAGTTTTCTTTTTTCCTCTGTCTTGACTGTGAAGAACTCTCTCCACTTTCTTTTCAGATCTTCCGGTACTGGGTGTACTCATTTGAATCTTCCTCCTTTGTGATCTCGAAATAATCGAACCATATTTGGTTCCTTTGTCTTTAGGTGTTTCAAAGAATACCCAGCTTGTTCGAGCCACCAAAGGAGGCTTGACCATTCTGCCTGTGATTCCAACATCTCTCCTGGCAGGCAATTCCCTAGGTTTGTTTTGCATTACAAACCAATCTGGAACTCTAGGTACCCAAGAGCTTACTGATTCAGATGTTGAATCACCTTTTTCCACCTTCGAAGCCATCTTTGAAACTGGTCGTGGAGGTAAGTGCTTGGCTCTGGTCTCATGCTTCGAGCTTGATTCTGGCCTTTGATGGAGGTGGCCATTTTCTGTTCTGTTTGAGGTTGGTCTGAGGGGCCAATCTCTGGCTTTAGTCCCATAACCTGAACTCCTCTCCAATCTTTTTTCAGAATGTTTGCTTTCCATTCTGTAGTAGTTAAGTGGCCTAGACTCATACAAGGGCCTTTTGCCTTTAGCATTTATTCTGTCAACTGCAAGCTCAACCACCACTGGTCGCTGCCTATCACTAGCCAGGTACGGCCTTTTATTGTAAGCGTTGGTTGATTTAGGACGTCTCTGAATATCCTTATAGTATTGCTTCCCATCAATTAGAAGCCCCTTCAACCATTTGTAGCTTAGTCTACATCTGGGACACATCCTCTGCATTATAGCTCTAAGGAATCGTTATCCAAGATTTCTTCATCGAGTGTTCTTCCGATGTGAGAAACCCCGTCCCAATAATCGGCGGATTTCTAGTCTCCTTCTTGGCAATGTTCGTTGGCAATATGCATTTGCACATTGACCTCTTCCAATTCCTCGCAGAGATAGATTCAAAGTTTGGTACAACCACATTAGCCGCTTTCTCCAACTTCGAACGGAGTTCTTGTCAATTCCTATGGCTTTCTCGCTTTTGGTGAACTTCAGACTTCCTTTCTGGATTTGCTCTTGGATCTGTCTCAAAAACAATGCGCTTTTTAGTTGAGTGAGACCAAGAATTATGCCATTTACAAGATACTTTTCCTTTAAGTTCATCAAGAGACGCAATTTTACCCCTTTTGGTAACTTAAGGAAATTGGTACGCAAGCAAATGATAAAAAATGTCATCTGCTTTTGTTAAATCGAAGAGTACTTTCAGGAAAGTCTTTCTTTTAAACTGTTGATCGATGGTTGTATCCTTATGAATTAATGCTTCACAGATTACAGGTTCTTTGCCCACAATCTCTGCTGCATCGATCTCATAATTGGGATCTCTATAGTATGTCTTATACGAAGCAATATTTCGATCTTGTTCCTCCTCTAGTAATGCTTCATATCGAGACATCTTATAGGTTAATTCGACCAAATCCCTGAATTCAGTTGAGTCAAACTTCTTTCGAAGCCTGAACTCTAAACCGTTTTGAGCCAATCTTACAAATTCTGGGTCTGGAAGGATGACTCTACATTTATTTCGGGCCCTTTTAAATCTGGCAATGAATTGAGTAGCCTTTTCTTCAGGCCTTTGACTCAATCTTGCCAAGTCTGCCATGGACACCTCTGGCTCTGATTGGAAGAATTTGGCATGAAATGCCTCTTCCATTTGTTGCCAAGTTTGAATGGAGCCAGGTGTAAGGTTGATATACCATACAAACGCTTTCCCAGTTAAAGAGTTTGGAAATAATCTCAGTTTTATATAGTCATGATTAGTGAATTCACCACATTGAACAGCGAATCTAGCAATATGCTTTACTGTTGATTGATTTCCAGTTCCATAGAATAGGGTAAAATTTGGTATTCTGAATCCTCTTGGGTATTCATGTACCCTATCTATCCACTCTAGGTATGGTTTTCTGTATACAGGAGTTTGGACCCACCGAACCATCGGTCCACACATCTCCCTAACAATATCAGCAATTTGGTCTCTAGGGACCATATTTTGGGCTTGCTGAACCACTACTGGAGGGACAAACACAGGGTTTGGTGGACAAACTTGTGCCTGTGGTCCTCTTGGTCCAAAATGTGGTATATTTGGGACTGGTTGCCCCTGTGGTGCAGGTTGCTGTTGGGGGTATGGGTAACCCCTTTGAGCCTGTCCTGCGAAAGGACCTGTGAAAGGTGTTGGAACAGGTATTGTGTCCCTTCCATTTGTGGGAAAACCTTCCAACCCCCCGGGTATAAATTCGAATAAGGGATTATTATACCCCCTAGTGCCAGGTATGGCTTCGAACATGGGATTTGCTACCATTCTTATGCCAGTTTCTTGTACTTGGCTAGATCCACCAACTTGTGTGGCTTCATTGTTGAGTACTGAGGCATTTTGGCCTACTACAGGCCTTGAAATGGGTTCATACCAAGACTGAGGCGATGGTCTTTCATAGTTTTGAGTACTAGTCTGACTATTAATTTGTCCATTAACTTGCATAGGCTGTTTTTCTCTAGCCAATCTTTGCTGAGGGACATTTAAAATTTCTTCTGTATGTCTTGTATTTGTTGGTTGGTGGTTACTCATTCGATCCAAAAAGGATGTTGCCCACCTTTCCATTGTGTTCATTAATTGTTGTCCCATAGCATCTACCAAGCCATCCTATGGATTTGTTGGCTGAGTAGATGGAACGGTGGATGGTCCAATTCCTTGGTTTCGTCCAATATTATGAACATATGGTCCTTGTCCAGAAGTACTGGTCTGTTCGACCAAAGGTTCTGATAGCATAGGAGTCTCTACAGGATGTGTTACCACATTCTCCTCTGGATTAGGTATTTCTACCTCTCCTTCTACGCCTTCTTCCAAGCGTTCATTTTCTCCTTGTCGTCTTCGTCTAGCCATTTTAACAAGTCCCACCGGGCGTGCCAAAAATATATGTTGGCTTTTTGGCTTTTCGAAGGGTATTTTTGTAAATGCGAGCATGCCAGCAAGGATCAATCAGTCCTTACAGAAATTATGATTGCCAACCAATTATCAGACGATTGTGTTTTAGTTCTTTCAGCCTTAATGAAGAGGACTTTTACTGGTGGCTTAACTTAGGAGAAATTAAGAGAGATAACAGTTAATATGAAGAACAATCGAAGTATTTCATTAAAATGAACACTTACAATAGTCCGAATTCAGCCTCGAAGAGGTTTACAGCGACAGTCTACTTGAATCTACTTGAGACTACTCCTATGAATCGAAGTGCAGTGCGGGTATTTAAAGTGCAGGTATTTAAAATACAAGAAAAGTAAAATTGGAAAGGAAAAATATGAAGTAAAGACTGATTTGTATGATCTGAGTCCGGGGGTTTTTTCTGGGGACTTCCTTGCTATTTATACTTGTCAAGGATGACCTTCGAACTGCACTTCGAACCGTCGAACTGCTCCTCCATGATCGCTGATCATGCTTCCTTAGAAGTAGTTTCACTACGCCATCACTTGCAATTGAGCTTCCCTCCTGTATTTGAATTTGAATATAGGTAACCGTTGAAGCCACGTCACCTTATATCTCATTACTGATCTAGTGCTACTCAGATCACTTGAGAACCAATATTTATTGACACGTGTACGATTGAGATCGAAGATTAAAATCATCTTCCCATAATACCCTTATTCTGCCACGTGTCGAATTGTAATTGGCTTGTACAAAATATATAGCCAACACATACTAATCAATGTAATCTCAAACGTAACACTCTAATATAACATACATAAAAATATTAAAAAATTACTTAATATACTTTTTCCAAATATAACGCTCACAGTTTGAAATTATACATTTACCTAAAACTTACTAAGGAATTTCTGTACTCTTTTTTAGAATGGTTTGAAGAATCTCACACCCTTTTGAAATGGTTTGAAGAATCTCACTTTTTGGAGTGTTATAATAATGTTTGAAAAAAATACATTAAGAAATTTTTTTTGTGTATAACATTGGAGTGTTACACTAAAGAATTTTTTTTTAGAGTGCTACATTAGAGCTTTACAATTAGAAAAAGTATGCCAAGGAGAGTTTTTGGAAGTATTACATTGGAGTGTTATATTTGAGTGTTACATTGGAGAATTATAGATGAAAATTATATATTTGTTCAAAAATTACTAAGGAAGTTTTGTACTTCTTTTGAAATATTTGAAGAATCTCACATCCTTTTAGAATGTTTGAAGAATCTTATATTTCAAGCCATTTTTGTTTTTTAAATATTTGAAAAATCTTATTTCAAGTTATTCCAAATAAAAAAGATTCCTATATAAAAATTTATCCCAAATTTAATTCCCATTTGTATATCTTACTTTTCTAGCACAAAATAATAAATAAATAAAATAAAAGAAATAAGGATATAAATGTGTAAATTCAATTTTCAAATAATATATTAAATTTATGTTTCCAAAATCAATGAGTATTTAGTTTATAAAAAAACTTGTAGAACTAATTAAATTACTATTCCTTAAAATGATATTTATAGATAAATTTTCCTATTCTTTGATGGTTTTATGACTAGATTTTTCTTACTTGTATTTTACTTAGCTTTTTGGCCTTAGCCCTTATTATTATTATTATTATTATTGGAATATTTATTAATAAATCGTCTTACAAACAAGTATTTTAATTAGTTTTAAATTTTTTCTATTGATCTGTTAAGTCATATTAGTGGAGAGTTTCTTTTCGTCTAGTCTTATTTTTGATTTTGATAGTGTTTTGGTGGACAATTATACCCTTTTGTTAATATGACATGTATGATGTGCTATTTCAATGTGACAGGTATTAATGTGACACTCCAAAAAAACTAAAAACTCGTTAGTGTACTTTTTCAAATGTGATAACGTGACGAATATGGTGTGACATTCCAAAACTTTTACTCTAAAAAAATTAAAAACTCTTTAGTGTATTTTTTCTAAATATGACAACGTGGCAGGTATGATGTGACACTTCAAAACTTACTCCAAAAAAATTAAAAACTCTTTAATGTACTTTTTCTAAATATGACAACGTGGCGGATATGATGTCACACTCTAAAAAAATAAAAACTCCTTAGTGATGTGAAACTCCAAAAAAAGAATAAAAATTCTTTAATGTACTTTTTTCTAAATGTGACAATGTGACAGGTATGATGTGACACTAAAAAAAAATAAAAATTCCATACTATACTTTTTTCAAACGTGACAACGTGACGGATATGATGTGTACTCTAAAAATAAATAAAAATTCTTTAGTGTACTTTTTTCAAATATGACATTCTAACGTGATAGGTATGATGTGACACTAAAAAACTTTTTAGTATACTTTTTTTAAGTGTGACACTTTAATGTGGCGAGAAAATAAGTCATTACACATCAAGGATGACTAAATGAATTACAAAAAAAAAATATAAAACTATACAAATTACAAATTTAAAATATAAAACTTATCTCTCTCTTTCTATGATCATTATAGTGTTCGGAGTTTTGCCTTGACTATTCGGTGGAATAAATATAGTTCTCATACACGATACATTAGGTAGGAGTGATCTGCAAGGGGAGTGAAAAATAAAATTTTAACCATCAGTCTGTCATTCAAATTTAAACCCATGACTTTTCATTGGAGCCTAAGCACTTGATTAATAATTGAAAATCTCGTGTTTCATACTCTCACGTCTCCTAATTTAAAACTTTGTTTCTATCACAAGATCGGAATTATAGAGATAGATTATGTATTAGAGAGATGATTTAAAATAAAAAATTGAAGAAGTGAAGACCAATCGAGACTTCAGATCAAAAAAAAAAAGAAGACCAATTGAGACAACTCTAATTATTTTAATTGATTTTTAGTATGATTTGTCCCTTTAGACCAAATTTATTTTTATTTTATTTTTTTGTGATTTTAGTTCATTGAACTTCACTATAGATTTAGCATAAAATAAATAAGTTTGAAAAATAGATTTAACTTTTGAATTAGAATAGCACTTCTCATAATATATAGCATTGATGAGTTTAAGGTTAAAATCTAGCACAGTGAAAGTAGAGGAATTCATTGAAAGTTTGCCAAATGAATAGGATAGGGGATAATATTTTTTTACACCATTTTATATTGTCTATGAATAATAATAAAATTTTATTGTGAGTAAACGATATAAAATGATGTGTCTGTATTGCCAAATATAAAGGAAATGGTATCATCCCTAACAAACATCCAAAATTATATAGGTCCATTGTCCTGTCCTTGAAGTCAGGATTGGGGGGTCCTTGATCAAGTTGTCTTCTTCTCATCTATGCAAATATATATACTAGTGAAAATTAATTAAATTAGATTGGTCTTGCACATAAAATAGTTTCATTGAGTATTTTGAATTTGAAACTCATTTTGATGTAATTTTCTCTTCTTCTACTCATTTTTATTGTTGTGGATAAAATATTTTTAATGAGTATTTTTTATTTCACTATTATATGTGATATAATATATATATATATATATTTCTATTCACCTCTTACTGAATTAAAATTAGATATCGTGAAAGATGTCATAGATTTTGTGCAGTAAAATATTATTATTAGGTTGGATTATAAAATTTGGTAGAGTTTTAAAATAAGAAACAAAAAAAAAAAAAAAGTAAATAAAATATGATTAAATTTTATTTACATTTTACTCTCGTGTTGGAATGAAAAGAAAAGCGAGAAGCAACTACGATTTAACAAGAGAAAGATGATATGCATAGCCCCACACTCTTGCTTTAATAATTGTTATAAAACCGACAAACTAGAGTTTTATTCTCCAAGATTTAAGCAAGGGAAACATAACTAAAGCTCTGATTAGTGTGGGGAAAAAAAAGTAATATTCCCTGTCGTGTATTTCTTGGTTTTATTGTGATCATTGAATGATTTAAATTTAAAGTTGTAACAAAATGCCATTATTTTAAATATTTATGATTTAAAAAAAAAATTACAAGACATTTAATGTTATTTTATTTTAGTTTTAAATTTAAATTACCGAATTACATATTTTATTGACATATTTTAATGTGAGAAAAAATAAAATAAAATCAGTCGGTAACATTAAAGGTAGTCAAAACCAATTTGTGTTAAAGAAATTGGATTATTGTTGTGTTAAAAAATAAAATAAAATAAAATAAAATCCAAACTCATAAAGATTGCTTGAGTTTAGGATAAAAAAGATACCATGTTGGAACTTGAAAATGAAAGCAAATTTGACTTGTTTATGGTGGGGAATGAGGAAATTTTATGGATCTTTTAATATCAAGTTGATCACTAAATCTGGATTAGCACGCTAATTTCTAAGGACAAAAACACGTGAAACATTTATTTGTTATTTCCAAAGTTGTTCATACAATTTTCTTTCACCATTTTCTTCTTCTGTTGATTTTTTATTTCTTAATGAATTTTAGGGGTAAGCAGCGGATATATCGATCCATCAAAACTGACCGAACCGAACCGATCCGTCGCATTTTGAATGGATGCGTGATGACGAGTGGACGGTTGCGGATTGATTTTCTCCAATTCGCTAATCTGGCGGACAGATGACGGATTTGAGATTCCTTTGACCGCAACCAAACCGCCAAACTGCAAGCACCCTAATAATTTATAAGACTTTATGTTTTCTTGTTTAAATATTTTGTTTGTGTTTTCAATTTAAAAAGAATTTAAATATTCTGTTGAAAAAAAAAATTCAATTTGAATATCTTTTTTGAATTGAAAAAAATAAACATATTATTTATCTATATTTTTTGGTTTTTAAATCTATCTCTAAAAATAATAAATAGAAAATATGATATATGCTGGTTGATTTTTGTTTTCAAAAACAAATATAGATGTAACAATACAGAGACATACAATCTCTACTACTGCTCTGTTCATAATTTTGGTGGTTTGAATTGTTTTTATATTTTAAGAACCACAGATTGTAATAATTTATGTGGATAAGGCATGTTGTGATTATAGTATGTGGATGAGGCATGCAGTAATTGTGATATTCTAAAGTTTCAAACTTTTTTACTTTGGATGAGGCATGCAATGATTGTAATATTTTTTTAAGTCATTGACTGTAATACTTTCTTCTTCTTTTTTTTGAGGAAGTACACAAGTTGAATTATGTTGAAAATTTATAAAATTTTAAACCACTAAACCGATTCGCATCCATCTGCCAAACCGCCAATCCGCTCAATCCACATCCGCCGGATTGGCGGACAGATGTGGATTAATTTTCTCCAATCCGCCAATCTGGCGGACGGATGGCGGATTAGAGGTTTCGTAGCCGCAACTGATCCGCGCCCAACCCTAATGAATTTCTTTTTTTTTTTTCCTCTCCAACAACTAATCACGCTACAAAATCAATTCTTTTAGGGTTCGTTTGGCAATAACTTTTTTAGTTAATTTTTTGATTTTTTTGACTTTTTTAACCTAAGACTTTTTTATTGGTTTGGTTTTCTTATTTGACTATTTTGGCTTTTTTGCATTGGAAATGATGTTCCTAAAGTGAAATGACAAAATTACCCTCTACTTAAAAATGATGCTTTTTTGACTTTTTGTTTAAATATGGGTCAGTTTGGTAATTTTACATTCCAACACAAGTGTTTTGATATTTTATGATTTTGTAATATTTTTTTGTCCATATATGATTATTTAGCCTACAACAAATGCCAAACCAGGACTTATTAATCAATCATTTAACTGGACAAAATTCTTTAGCGCGTGTGTCATAAAAATCTGAGACTCACCATTTGTGAAATAGTTACTTCCAGTTTGTTAATTGATTTTTGTATTGCTGGACTTTTTCCTGCAAAATAAGTGGAAAAAAATTTGCATCTGGGTTTTTTTCGGTCTGGGGCATCTGGGCCTAGGTAGGTCATCTCCTGAATTTTTTCTTTGGGTTCAACTAGACAGCATTCCTTCTATTGTAATCTTAAGGTCCACTTATATTGGGCCTTTGCCCGCTAAAGAACGTTATATATTTAGCTGCAAAATTTAGAGCTCTCCTCTCTTCTCTTCTCTTCTCTTCTCTTCTATCTATTTATTTATTTTTATTTTTTTCTCTTGGACATCTGTAGGAACTTAAATTAGTGAATATTAGGTGACAGACATTTTGAGTAACTTCTGCCATAGTGTTAATCCTTCATTTATATTGTTTTAGCAGAAAAGAGTGAAGGGAATTTGAATTTTTGAACACTTTATCTTGTTTGGAAATATGAATTTTTAATTAAAAAAATTAAAAAACCAATATAAATTATCAAATCATTCTATTTATATTTTTACATATCTTTTTGTAAACCGTTAAAAAGCTTTTAAAGTAATCAATTTCCAAGCACCTTCTTCTTTATTTGTCCACAATATAATGGCAATTGTGCCTATGGGATTGGTAATGCAATTCCGGCTCACCTTGGCACTTCAAGTACAAACCTGAAGTCGGGTTCCAAAAAAAGAAGTACAAACTTGAAGTAATAATAATAATACATTGACAACCTCTAACATTTGGAGGCAAAAAAAAAAATCACAAAATTAATATAATTACACGTATCTCTTTTTTTTAGTAATGTTACCCTAATCGAAACTAATGTTGATATTTTGCAGATATAAAGATAAAATATATATTTCATTATAAAATAAATGACATAATTTTTTTTTCGTTTATACAATTAAAGAATTAAAGAGAAAAATGAGGCGGAGTGTTATTTAATTAAAATTTTAAATGAGCTCAATATAATTATGTCAAACTTGTAAACTTAAGCCTATTTTAGGAAGTAAGAAACAAGTTAATTTTTTGACTTTTTTTTTTCAATAAAAAAAAAAATGTGCAAAAAAGTATAAAGGTGGTGTAACTCAAATAAGTCAATAAGTTAATAAACTGACTTTTTTCCTATTTGCCAAAATAGGCCTTAATACATATATCCATATATATACGGCAATGATTGGTGGCCACAAATTCTGTGGCTCAAATGGTCCGAAAATGCCAAAACGACGTTGTTTTAGGTACAAAACAACTCCAAAAATGCAAAAACAACATCGTTTTGACATTTTCGGGCCATTTGAGCCACAGAATTTGTGGCCACCAAACATTTTCCATATATATATATATATATATTCAAAAACTCAAGAAAAATTAGTATAATTTAGTATATATATATATATAAAACAAAAACAAGAACAAAATAAAACAAAACAAAAGTAGTAAAAACTTTCTATGCTTGGTGAACAATTAAATTTGTGATGCACTATTGAGAATTCTGACTTTACTGCTCAAAATAATCCAATCTTAGGTCTAGTTTGGGTTTAATTTTTTTAGAATGTTAATAGAAGGACCTAGAATTTTCAGGACAGAAGATTCTAAACTCACTGGAATATGTAGGTGTTACTTTAAATTTACCTACTTTCGAATTACATTTAACTGTTAAACCCTCTTTTTAATTTTTCCTTTTGAGTTCTTGAAAAAAACATCAAACCCAACAAAAAAATAAAAAATAAAAAATACAAGGCTATTCAAATCTGATGAAAACGAAAAATTAAAAAATATTAAAAAAAGAAGATGTTGACTATATAGTATTGATTAAATACTTACTTTCCCTGTCCCAAAAAATAAATAAATAATTTTATTTTCTAGCGCACCGTCTGTTTGCTCCGCCTTGAGTGGATGTCACACGTAGCATCTTATTGAAAGCTGTAATTAGACAAATCGAAGTATTTGAATGATGTATCCATGTGAAGATTAAACTTATTAATGGTCATGGTATGCATCTCCATTAAATTGGACTTCTTCTTCATCATTTGAATTGACTATTTTTAACGGAACTAGATTTTCTTATGTTTATAGTTGGACTTCAAATCTGGAACTAGATTTTCTCCTATTTATAGTTGGACTTCACAATCAAGTTCTATAGTTTTGATGTTGATCTAATAATGTGTATATTTCATACATAAAAATAAGATTGAAATTATGCGAGTATGATTATTATATCAATATAATATTTAAGTTTTTTTATTTTTTATTTTATTTTATTTTATAGATGATCAATATATAGTAAGCTAGAAATTATGTGATATTAGAATTATTGTACATTTTTTTAGCTTTGATGTTGATCTGATTTTATTTTATTTTTAATAGATAATCATTAGTCAATCATCTCTTACACAAATTACTGAGTCTAACAAGTAGTATTGTATACCTTCTTTTTTTTTTTTCTCCTTATTTCTATATTCCTACTTATATAAAATATTTTGTAGAAATAATTAGTGTGTACTAACTAACTATATTTGAGATTAATGATATACAATAAAATTTTTATACACAATATTTATATAGAATGCTGTAGCTTATTGTGATATTTTCAATTTAGGCAAGAGTTTGCTCCTGTCTATAAAAATGAATTGTATTGTATAAGTTGCATTTTGCTGACCTATTTCAATAATCTGAACTATTCATCATGTATGATTCGTGAAAAAGATTATTAATGCAAAAATTAAATTGATCAAATATTGATATTGATATGATCAGATTACAAAACCATTCAAAAAATATAGATAGTTTATTTTTAAAACCATTATTTTCATCTATTTTTTGTTGTGATCCAATTATATAGATATCGATATCTAATTAATTTTATTTTTTGAGTTATTAATCTTGAAAATTATACAATTTAGTCTATTTTCAAGTCTTTTATTTTAAATCAAAACACTCATTATTTTATTTTAGTTTGAAAAAAGTCAATCTAAAACATTCAAAACAAAAAAAAAAAAAATTAAAATCAAAGGCATTCGTGTAATGAGATTTATTTGCACAATGACACTTGATCTCGCCACGTTTTTTTTGTTCTTTCATCAAATATGTCATCGAACCTATTAACACGTGAATCTCAATCATCAAACCCATTAAAAACTTTTTCTCTGATTATTCATTATATTTTAGAAGTGAATCTCAACCATCATTTGATTGTAAAGATAAATACTTTCAATTTAAAAATATCTCACTGACTCCCTCTAATCTTTTGTATCACTATTGCAATATTGGAGTTCATAATAATAAAAAAAATACTTCTCCAAACAATTCTCTTTGCATAACTTCTATTAGCACGTTCGTTTGGAAGTTGATTTTGGTGTTATGCCAAATACAGGTCAACACGTTTTGAAGTCAATGCTCCATCCGTGTATTAATTCCATGTAACTTTATTTTTGAATTTTTATTTTCATGATTTTGACAGTTTCATTCCACCACCATGCACTTCTCATGTGCCATAATCAAGATTCGAGCACAATCTCTTCACACTAATTGACATATAGAATAATAAAAAAAAATGTTTCAACAAGAATAACCATCAGTAAATACAAATAAGAAAAGAATGCTTCTTTTATTCAAAGTTTTATTAGTAACCCTAGTCAAAAGTGAAAATATTCAATTAATAAAATCACCGCCCCATTCATAACCGGTTTTTTTTTTTTATTCGAAAAATAAAATAAAAAAAATGTATACAACACATAAATTAGAGAATGGAAAAGTATATACAACACATAAATTAATCTATGACAAATAAAGTAAAAAAAAAAAAAAAAAGTGTGTTTCTTTATTGGCAAGAATTGTTTACATGGTTTGTCTTTCTTTCCCATTCCCAAGCCTCCCTCTGTTGATGTGATCCTTGAACTTGCTCAACACCCCATCAATGGCGATATCGAAAGCATCTCTCGTTTTCTCCAACCCCTGACTCGGCTTTGCGTACACGAAGTTGGGTATATATTCTATCACTTTCTCTCTCATCCTCTTCACCTCCTCTCTGCTATACTTCTCAAGCACACCTCTTATCGACGTTCCGTTCCTCACATCTTTCCGAGGTATGAACACCGAATAGCTCTGCGGCTCGGGAGGGACGAACCATTCGTACTGTATATAAGCGGTCCGCCGCCAGAAAAAAACCGGGATCGAACCGGCCATCATGCAGTCGAAAACCGACCTCCGAGTGTAGCCGTCGCCTCTCGGCTGGAGACAGAAGTCGGAGTCGAGGAACGCTTCCATGATCGCCGTCGTGCCGTCGAGACAGTTTTCCCGAGCGCAGTCCACGTGGCGGCAAACGGGGGAGGCGCGGCGGCACTGGGTCTGTAAAAGGCCTCGGAAATCGTGCTTGATGGATTGACGAGCTCCGCCGACGAATGAGAAGAGGCTGGACCGGGTTCGGGTCCGGACGAAGCTTTGCCATTCGATGACGTCGGAGTCGGACCGGGGGTGGAATATGGTGGGGTAAGGTACAGCGACTTCTAGGTGGTCCCAAATGCTTTTCTCGACGGAGAGATGAATTACATTCTTCATTGCCGGCATGTGGAGTAAGCTGGATCCCCAATCACCGTCCGATTTGGGGTCGATCCAACGCCGGAAATCCCAAGTCAACCTCCCTAACATCATGATGTGATCAGACCCGTTCGATCTCTTCCACCATTTTTGTTCCTGGACCCACTTCAACATCAACTCACTATGCCTATCCCTATCTTTCGCCGTATGATTCCCCCACAGATAGTTCCCCACCGCGAGTCCAACGTAGAAAGGAATATAGAACGCCGTAGCTGATTCAGGCTCCAGAGTCCGACATTTATAGTTCAGCATCCGATTATGAAACACGTCCTCTCCCCAATAATGGTCGGTGCAATACTGCCGGAAGAATACTCTCCGGTACGATTCCGGCGAGCTGGGTGGCTTGCGGACCCAACCCATCATTCAAATTCGCGTCACATTTCGAATGCCACGGATCTAAGCTATTGCAATTGTTCTTGAGATCTGAATTAAACATTGGCGGGAGGTCGTATACGTAGATTTTACGGGACTCGCAATCGCCGGCGTGAAAGACCGGCGAGAATTGATGGGTAGAGAGATAAACATGAGGAGCTCCGGTGATGTAGAGTACGAGGAAGACTTGGAAGAGGATGACGAGGAAGAAGAATGTGCGGTGGCGTAAGGAAATGTTGGATAGGGCAGAGTTTAATGTGGGTTTGAGTTCCAGAGTTTTGGGTTTCTTTATGGCTTCGAATTCAGATTGTGAATGGCCGAAAATGGGAAGCAACATTGTAGCATTAAAATCCGAAGAAAGAGAGGGTGAGAGAGAGAGAGAGAGAGAAGAAAAGAAAAAGAAAAAGAGGAGAAAAGAGAGAGAGAGAGGCGTTGATTGTGGACACTGTGAGTGGCACCGCACTTGATTGAGAGGTTTCTATCGGCTAATATAAGTCAAATTTTTGGAATGCCTTGCGCCAACGTTTGACAGATCACCAATCAATCGTATAATTCTTTGAAAATTATTAAAGAAAAGAATCATTAATTTTAATTTTTTTCACATTAAATTTTTTTTTTTTTTTACATTGTGTTAATTTAAATTATTTATTAAAATCAATTCAAATAATTAATTTAAAAGATAATAAATTATTTCAAATTAAACGTTAATCTCTTAATTACTTTGAAAATAATGAATATACCAAATTTTTTTTTTATTACATAAGAGACAAATTATACAAATTTCATGTAATTTGGCTTATGTTTTTTTATTTTTAAAATTAATTTATAAATTAATGTGACAATTAGACTGCTTTTTATTTAATTTTAATATGTGCATTTCAAATATCAGTTCTTTATTATCCCATGGTTGTAAGAAATGTTCATAAATGAAGTTTATACGTATAATATTTTTAAAATAAAATAAAATAATGATATACTTCATTTATCATCTTTTTATCATATTTTATTCATTTTCTGTCTATCATATTTTATTCATTACATAATATGACACGCATGTCAGTTTGGAAACTCTATGGTCACACAAAAAAAAAAAAAGAAAAAAAAAAGATTATAATGATTTAACTCTTTGTATATAAAAGTCAGTTTTATAAATTTTTTGTTTTGATGTGAAAGATTTATATATTGTTCTAAACAATTAACCGGAGAGAAATATAAAAATGAGGAAATAAAAGTTTACATTGAGTCACATTATATTTTATAAAAAAAGGAAAATGCCTCAGAGCTCGAGTCTCTGAGGCTCGAATACTGGCTCGAAAAGAAGAAAAAGAGAGAGAGAAGGAGAAAAGAGAGGGAGAGAGGAGAAAGAGAGAGAGGCAGACGGGAAGAGAGAGAGAGAAGACGCCGATGCCCAGCCATGGGCGAAGCTTCGCCTCGTCAGCAATCGCCGATGCTGAGCCAGCCTTCCGATCGTCCGCCTCGTCAGCAGCCAAGACCGGCCGCCTCCGCCTCCGCCTCCTCCTCCTCCTCCTCCTCCTCCTCCCGCCTCCCGATGATTAGGCCCTCCAGCCCTCTCCCTTCCTCCTTCTCTTCTTTCTTCTTCTGCCTTTCTTCTTCGTCTGTCCAAAAAAAAAAAAATATAGTGAAGGAGGGTCAACGAGAAAAAGAGAAGGAAAAAAAAAAAAAAAAAAAAGAGGGTCAAAACGACGTCGTTTTGGATTCGAGCCAGTATTCTTCGAGCTCTCTAGCGGTGCCGATTTTTTTATCGGCACCGCTAGGGCAATTCGTATTTTAATTAAATTTTAGGAATGTATTTGTAATTTATCCAAAAATCTGCTTAGTACAAAAGAAAAGTTAGAGGATAGTCTACGAATTTTTATTTATTTATTTATTTATTTTTTTTTTGTGGCAATTGAGTGTAATTTTGGTTAGTGTTCTGTTTTGAATTGAATTAATGTAATATTTTAGTTCAATCACATGAAATTTGTACGAATCATTGTAATGGAGTTTTGTTATAACTTTTTTGAATAAGATTCCATTAATTCAAAATTCAAGACGCTAAAATACACAAGAAAAGAATAATAATAAATGGCCACTAAAATCCACAATAAAAAAGCATTAAAATAAGACTTAGTAATAATCACACCACTACAGTCCACAGGCGTAGCAAGTTGTTCATATCACAATAAATGATAAATAAATAACAAAAAATAATGTTATATATATTAATTAATATACTAATTAGTGTATCAATTGATGGTGTGACATAATTTAAAATTTATATAATGAGTAGGATCAATGTTAATGTCATAACTAATTTTGGTACACTAATTAATGTATATAGTATTACCGAATAACAAAACAAGAGAAAGTGAACTAATGAAACTTCTCCAGTGAACTGATTAGCACTTGAAAGTAATAAAAATAAGGAAAATGCATTGGACTTCCAATGGGGTGACCGCCACCACCCCAACTGTTTTCTTATTGGTTGAATTTTTTATTTTTATTTTTTTGTCTGACAATCACAGACCCCCATGTGGAGTGGGGATGCTGGGGTCACCCCCACTGGGGGTTCCCAGCACGATTGTAAAAAAAAAAATAATAATAATGACGATGATAATAATAATAATAATGTGTGTGCATATAGAAGGTACTGTGTCGGTATCATCGGTTATGATGTCACTATATTTCTCTAATTATTGACAAGAAAAATGAATTACTTATAAAGATGATCTAAAAAATTTCTTTTCAAAGGTCAAGATTAGGAGCCCACTTAATAATTTTTTAGTCTCTAATCTAATGTACAGCTCACAATTCATCGGATTTTGGAACAACTTCAAGCCTATCAATGCATACTTCAATTTTTTATTTTTCTTCTTGGTTTTTATTTGTTCTAGTTATTAGAACAACAATTTGTCCGCTGGCCAAAACTAGAACTACAAACAAGCTAAGATGCTCAATTTTTTTTTAAAAACCAAAAATAAGTTTCAAAATGTAAGTTTATATTATTTAGTTTTCAAGCTCATTAAGTTTTCTAAGCTCGTTTAGTACTTAATGAAGTTTAATCGATTTTGTTTTGAATTGAATTAATGTAATATTTTAGTTCAATCACATGAAATTTGTACAAGTCATTGTGATGGAGTTTTGTTGTAACTTTTTTGAATAAGATTCCGTTAATTAACAATTCAAGAAGCTAAAAAACACAAGAAAATAATTTAAAAGGCCACTAAAATCCGCAATAAAAAAGCATTAAAATAAGACTTACACCACTACAGCTGCAGCAAGTTGTTCATATCACAATAAATAATAAATAAATAACAAAACAAGAGAAATTGAACCAATGAAGCTTCCCGGTGAACTTATTAGCACTTGAACGTAGTGTAATAATAATAATGATGATAATGATAATAATTATAATAATGTGTATGCATATAGAGGGGTGTTGTGTCGGTATCATCGGTTAGTATAATGCCGCTGTATTTATCTAATTATTGACACGAAAAATGAATTACTTATAAAGATGATCCAAAAAAATTCTGTTCAAAGGTCAAGTTTAGGAGCCCACTTAGTAATTTTTTAGTCTCTAATCTAATATAAAGCTCACAATTCATTGGATTTTGGAACTACTTCAAGCCTATCAATGCATACTTCAATTTTTTATTATCCTTTTTGGTTTTTATTTGTTCTATTTTTCAGAACTACAATTTGTCTGTTGGCCAAAACTAGAACTACAAACAAGCTAAGATGCTCAATTTTTATTTGAAAACCTAATATAAGTTTCAAAGTGTGATTAAGTTTGTATTGTTTATTTTTCAAGCTCATTAAGTTTTCTAAGCTCGTTCAACACTTAATGAAGTTTAATCGAACCGAACTTTAGTTTGAATTTTTTTAGTACATATAAACTTACCAAGTGGATCTTACAAAATTAACAAGCTTCAAAATATATTTGAATTTGACGTGTTATTATATCGAGTTGATTGGAGTAGCTTGATTAATTTCACAGCCATAGCCAAAATCTTGCATCTGCTCAGGGTTTAAATCTTCTCACTTCTGTAAAAGTTTGATTTCTTTTACATTTGTTTGTGGTATAATTTGATAAATGGTTTCAATTAGTCTTATTTTTATCTAAGCTTGGGATAATTTAGTTAAAATTTTAAGGTCTCAAGACGCTCAATACAGTAGTAAAAAAACTGAGTTTGTAAATACTCGAAATTTTGGTCTTGTTCAAATTTCTAAAACTATCAGTCCAATTTAAACTTTGGCACTCAGCTTTTGTCGCTAATGTAACAACAATCAAGATGATTTTTTTAAAGCTTGATTCTTTCTATAAATCATATCTTACTCATTTGATCAAGGATGAATCAGATCTAAACTTTGAAATAAATGTTTGACCTGTAAGTTTAATGACCATTGATAATGTTGAGCACATTGATCAATTATACAAGCAAGCACCGTTCTTCGAATTTTGTGCTTGATGAGCATCTTGTATTAATGATTTCATGTGATGAGGTTATATACCCAACGTATACTAATCTTTTTAAATAAATCTGTACTCCTAAACTTCAATGGCATCTGGACTATAGTCAACCTCTCTCATATTAGAGTAATTAAACTAGCTCAATTGATCACTTTTAACTCCATCTGCTAGCTCGCCAACCAATTCCTACTTTGCCACCTTCAGCCCCTTTCCCCGATCCCCAATGCCACCATCACCCTCCCCACCTTCCACCTCTGCCACCCAACTGCTCCCCCCAACCTCGTTGCCACCCTAAGCCCCTCTCTGAGGGGGTGGGTCTGAGTTTGAATCTTATGGTTACAAGTGCAGTTTCCTTTTCTCTATTCCATATTTTATACTATGATATCATGTTAAACTATTAATGCCCAACTCATATAAAACATACAACTATTAGGTTCTGTTTGGATAGATGTAGATTTCAAATCAATGGACTTGAGCTTAATCATTCAACGACAATGACATAAATTTAAATATGATAGTTTACTTACGAATTTCAAGATTGAGTTAAATAGTTTTATCATGGTGGATTTGAATTACCTATATAAAACAAGTTATTTGAAATTATGTTAAGGATTCTCTTTATAGGTATAAGGATCTTACTAAAATGTATATATCATCTAGCCCAACTTATCTTGTTCTATTCTTTTTTATTCATTTAATCTCAAATCCCTTGATTTGAAATTCACAACTATCCAAACAGAAACTTAGAGAGCATGCTAACTTCTTTAATTATTTCTATGCTTTTCAAAGAAACTGAGTAAATTGCTCATACCACATTGCATACAGCAAGAAAAAAAGAGAAACTAATACGAAAAAAACGGAAAAGAGCTTGATTGAAAAGAAAACTAAAATCTTAGTTATTACGAATTTTTAACAACTGAAAAAATTGGCAAACAAGAAAAACCTGGAGAGGCATTCTTCTAAGCAGGAGCTGCTTTGAATTTGCATGATGATTGATGATGTCGATCCCTCATGATGATCTCAGCTTGGTCACAGTATGACAATCTAACTGCAAACAAAGATTCTTGGCAAGCTTGATTTAAGCTTCTCAATGTGAAATTCAAGTCATTGCTCTCTGTCTGTCTGTCTACTATCGTTCAATACAAGATTTGTCAATGGGTGTAAGTGGCTGAGGATCTTGTGTCCTAAAACTCTCTGTCCCTCCTCCTGGTCCAATTGTTCAAAGTCGTTTGATTATGATTCATGATTTCATATGTCAAATTCTCATATGTCATATGATCAGATGGATGAGATTGAATTGAGACAGAATAGCAAAAGTTTTTGGGACAGAGAATCCCTGATCGGTGTTGGTGTAACCATGAGTGTGCAACACTCTTTCATCTCATTGAGAATTATACATGTACATTTTAGGTTTTTCAGATGATTTAAATCACAGGCAAGCAATTTCTGTACCTTATTGTTCACTTCAATTGTTCTTTTCGTACTGTGATTCTGTTCATAATAGTACTCACATTGCCTGCAGCATATTACAATTCATTAGAGACAATAATTGAAAGAGTATTGATATTCACACTTCACTTGTAATTTTCTAACGTTCTCCTCGTGAGAATTTAGAAGATTAAAAAAATAATCAAATTGTGAAAGACTTAAGCTGAAATGTGTGCAAGTATCATTGCTCGAATTAATTCATGAATTAACAAAATTCTAACCAACAAGGGACTCCACATTACCTCTCCAAAGCCAATGTAACAAAGCATGGAGCAATGTTCCCCACAAGACAAGCCAATATTCAGACCTGTTGAATAGGTACAAAGGCTTGTCAAGGTGAAGATGATGTCTCTACCTTGTCCCGCCAAGGTACAAGTATATCCCTATCCTGACCAGCCAAGAGAGAGAATCTTAGCATGTGATCCCAGAGATACATGGCATCTGTATGCTACTTAGCACACCTAGTACAACTACAAATAGTTAACTCTACCTCTCCAGTTAGTGTGGATCCCTCTACACCCATGTTGTTTTACTCCCTGTTGGATGGGTTGTATTGCTTCTCCCCTGCATGATCCTTTTGTCTGACACATTCTCTGTTTCAGGCCTTTCGGCTTAGGCAGTTAGACCCTTGCGCACTTTCAACAATCTAAATTTTAAAAAAATAAAAATAAATCCTGAATTCTTTTCAATGATTTTGAATGGTGACTAGATTGATTCTCCTGGCTGATAGCTGATCCTAACATTGGTCAGATTAATATCAATATCATAATAAGAAAGAGTCTACTGCAGGGGTCAGAGGGTATATATAGAGGAACAACGATGATTCATACCACTAATTTTGGTGATCTAATAGAGCACTAATAACATGGCAATGAACAAATAAAATAAAATAAAAACAAACCAAGACCAAAACATCACATCACTGTGAGTGGAGCCCACTGCTAACTCATTAGAGCTACTTTTAGAACTCAAAAATTAGAGCTCTAAAGCATTTTTCATAGAGGAAACAATTTTATTTATGTCAACTTGACTTTAACAGATCAAGTAGAAAAGAAAAGAGAAACGGACTGTAATCAGAAGTCATAACAACTTGAATTTTGAATAATTAAAAATGGTGAACAAAAACAACCAATAGAGACATTCTTTAAGCATGTGCTGCTTCTTTCAGCAAACCAGATTGACAAATACAGTTTACCAGTAATCACCACAAGAACATGAACCATTTACAAAATGATGAAACCGGTTTCGATCCCTAACAACAATCTTACGCCCTGTAATCTTCGAAATTAGCTTGGTCACAGTATGACAATCTGAACACACCCGAAGGTTCTTGACAATCTTGATTGTAGCTCCTGGTTGACTGCTAATAAGCCCAAAAGCAATTGCAAGCTTTTCGCTGTGAACTTCAAGTGATCGCTTCTTTTCAAATTCTCCGATATCATGTAATACTATATCTGTCTGTGGGGTATAACCATGAGCCTCAAGCCATTGATTCATCTCCTCTAGCATCACATAGATTTGTTTGCTTTTTGGATGCCTCAAATCTCCGGCGAGGAACTCATGTACCTTATTGTTCACTTCAATTGAGCTACAACCTGGCTCCTTTTGTACTCCACTACCTTTCATCATAGTCCTCACCCTCGCAACTCCATCCCAATTGCCCGCTGCAGCATATATATTAGAGAGAAGAATGTAAGTTCCTGAATTTGCAAGATTCTGGCTAACAAGTTGCTCCGCAATTACCTCTCCTAGGCCATAGTTACCATGAAGCCTACAAGCACCAAGCAATGTTCCCCACAAGACAGGATCTGGGTCAACCTTCATATTTTTGATAAGTACATATGCTTCGTCTAAATGCCCAGCACGACCAAGTAGATTAACCATACATCCATAGTGCTCAATCTTTGGTTCAATCTGGTATTCATCTTTCATTAAATGAAAAAATTTCCACCCCTCGGAGACTGAGCCCACATGAGCACAAGCACTCAAAATACCAATAAAGGTTATATCAGTAGGGTGGACTCCTCGCCTACACATATCAGTGAACAATTTCAAAGCATCTTCGGTGAATCCATGCATTGCGTACCCAACAACCATTGAATTCCACGCAACAACATCCTTGTCCTCAATCATATCAAAAACGAATCGTGCATCCTCCAAACTTCCACATTTGCTATACATATCAACCAAAGCAGTACCCACATGAACATTGAACCGAATCCCATTATTTACAATGTAAGAATGAACCCACCTGCCCAACTCCACCGCCCCGAGCTGCCCACAAGCAGAGAGGACTGTTAGCAGAGTTACTTCATTAGGTTTCACTTTCAGACCCAACATTTGCCTAAAGAGTACCAAAGCCTCGTTTGACCTCCCGTGCTGCGTATAACCGTTGATCATCACATTCCAACAGACAACATCCCTCTCTTCCATTCCATCAAACAACAATCTTGCTCCATCAACGTCCCCATGCTTTGCATAGCAAGTGATCATGGCAGTCAAAGAAACCAAACTCTTGTCAGGCATAGTATCGAACAAGTGGCGTGCGGACACCACATCGCCACCTCTCGCATAAACATCGAGCAGAGCGGTCCCAACATACGTATCCGAATCAAACCCAAATTTGAGGGCTTGGGAATGAAGGGCTTTTCCTGGTTCAATCGGGCATGACTTTAAGATTGCTGAGAATGTGAACACATTGGGTTCGACGCCATGGGTCAGCATCCGAACATAAAAATCAAGGGCTTGTTGGTGGAGATTGTTGACAGCGTGGGCGTGGATAATGGCGGTGTAGAAGAAGACATCGGGGTTCTGGGTACGGTGGAAGAGGGCGGTGGAGTAGTCGAGGCGGCGGAGAGAGGAGTAAGAGCGCTGGAGCTTGAAGCTGAGAATTGGGTGGCGGTCGAGGCCGTGGCGGATGAGCGAAGCGTGGATTTGGAGGAGTTGCGTGATGGATTTGGATTTGTCGATCAGTAATGCGAGTCTGTCCGGTGGGAGACGGTGGTGGTGGTGGTGGTGTTTCGTGGCGGCGGAAGGTGGCGGGAGAGATGAACGATTGGCGGTGGTTATTGGTGGGGAGGGGGAGGTAAGAAGAGTAACCCAGGGCATTTTTTAGTTACTTGTT
Source organism: Camellia lanceoleosa (assembly GCA_025200525.1). NCBI lineage: Eukaryota > Viridiplantae > Streptophyta > Magnoliopsida > Ericales > Theaceae > Camellia > Camellia lanceoleosa. The sequence continues at coordinate 190,715,375 of CM045758.1, read as the reverse complement.
TTTCAAAATTTTGGCGCCATAAAACATTTGTTTAGCAATTTCTATTTCGGTTTACCTTACTTACCAGTTTGTCTGTTGGGATTAGCTTTTTAATTTAAGGTGGGTTTGGTTGGAGATTTGGGGAAGAGACAAGAAAAATTAAAATAAAAAAACTATATGTATATTTTATTTATATTTTATCTATATTTTTTATTTATCTTTCTAAATCTCTCCTCAAATTTTTCAACTAAACACAATATTCAGGAAATGAAATAGGGTAGTGGGGGATTTGGTCAAAACTCCCTTTTAAGCTTCGTTTGAGAACAGACTAATTTAATAATTCTTTGGTTATTTGGCTAAAATATAAGCTAAAAAAATTAGTATGTTTGAGATGAATTTTTGACTTTTTATGAAAAGATGTGCAAAAAGTAGAGAGAAAATAAAATCTTAGGGTATGTTTGGTTTGAGTTTGGGAGATAAAAAGTACGAAAAGTTGTTTAGTTTGATTTTTTTGGAAAGATGTTTTGAAAAATTATTTTGAGAGAGAGTTTTGGAAAAAGTGATTGATTTGATGTGTATGAGAGAGAGATTTGTTTGGAAAACTTGTTTGGTTTACAAGTTTTGAGAAATTTTTTTGGAAAAATTTGTTTGGTTTGAGTTTTTCTGAAAACTCATTTGTAGAGAAATTTTTCCAAAAATTTTTGGGAAATTCAAACCAAACGAACCCTAGTATGAGTTGGCTTTTTGGCTTTTTTAATAACTTTTTGATTTTTTAGCTAAACCGGCTTGCTGCCAAACGAGGCTTTAATAAATTTTAATATATTAAGGACAAGTATAAAAAAAATTTATTCAAAAGTCTAACACATACTATTATTATCAAAATATTAAACTTTAAAATAGTATAACTTTTGATATAGATGTCGATTTTTAATAAAATTAGTATTTTTAGAATTTTCCATCAAGATCTATCAAATAAGACCCATGTTAACTATGAAATTTCTAAAAAAATAAAAATTATTACCGTCAAAATTAATATAAACTATAACAATAATATGTTATTCTGTCTCACAGAAATATGTTACTCTGGTAATATTCTCCAAGAAAAAAAATATATTTTACTTGGTCCTTTCTCAATTATATGTTTTCTTCTTAGAGAATTTATGAAACAAATAAATTAAACTGTCTTTTTTATTAAATAAGAGTCTAATGAAAAAATTTTGACTAAGGGTTGGTTTGGGATGTCCTAAAAAAGTGTACTTTTTGACTTATTGGTGGGTTTGGGTTGGGTTTGGGTTGGGTTTGATGTGATGTGTTAGAGAAGTGATGTAATTTAAATAAGATGATGTGACTTAAATAAGATAGTGACTTTTTAATTTATTTAGGTTATGCCAAACTACCCCTAAATTTCTCTATAAAAGTCTGGAAGAAAAATGTACTTTCAAAATAAATAATAAAAAAATCTCATAAAATAGGGTTACAAGATTTTTTGGAAGAAGTTGCTGAAATTGGACTTCTCACCAAATTTTCATATTTATTTAACAAATTGATGTGATAGGTGAGCCATTTATAAATAAATTGGGTAAATTATAAATATAACAATTAAAATTTGTTTAAAGTACAGATTATTTTTTGTGATTTAAAAAATTACAAATATTCTTTTCTTAGAATTTTTTATTTAACAAAATTAACTGAAAAAATAAAATTCATAATTGTTCTCTTGTACAATAATAAAATTAACTAAATTATTAATTAAAATATATTTCTAACATCATTAAAAACTGTTAACTGACTTGATGATTTATTAATAAAGGGGTGATTTGTTATGAAAACCTTAAGGGTGAAATGTAATTTTCAAAATCACATGGAGCGATTTTGTTGGCTATATATTTTGTAAAAGCCAATTACAATTCAACACGAGGCAGAATAAGGGTATTATGGGAAGATGATTTTAATCTTTGATTTCAATCGTACACGTGGTAATAAATATTGGTTCTCAAGTGATCTGAGTAGCACTAGATCAGTGATGAGATACAAGGTGACATGGCTTCAACGGTTACCTATATTCAAATTCAAATACAGGAGGGAAGCTTAATTGCAAGTGATGGCGTAGTGGAACTACTTCTAAAGCAGCATGATCAGCGATCATGGGGGAGCAGTTCGATGGTTTGAAGTGCAGTTCGAAGGTCATCCTTGATAAGTATAAATAGCAAGGAAGTCCCCAGAGAAGTCCCCAGAAGAGCCCCCCGAACTCAGATCATACAAACCAGTTTTACTTCATATTTTTCTTTCCAGTTTTACATTTCTTATTCTTTAAATACTTGCACTTTCAATACCCGCACTGTACTTCGATTCATAGAAGTAGTTTCAAGTAGATTCAAGTAGACTGTTGCTGTAAACCTCTTTGAGGCTGAGTTCGAACTATTGTAAGTGTTCATTTTAATGAAATACTTCGACTGTTCTTTATATTAACTGTTATTTCTCTTAATTTCTCCTAAGTCAAGCCACCAGTAAAAGTCCTCTTCATTGAGGCCGAAAGAACTAAAACACAATCATCTGATAATTGGTTGGCAATTATAATTTCTGCAAGGACTGATTGATCCTTACTGGCACGCTCGCATTTACAAAAATACCCTTCGAAAAGCAAAAAAGCCAACAGATTTGCATTTTAATTAAATTTTAGGAGATATATTTATAATTTACCCTTATAAATTATAGTTATATATTGAAAAATGTAATATTGTAGAATGGTTCTTTTTCAAAAAGGCAAATATTTATGAGATTAACATACCAGTATGCTAGAGTCCGAGTTTTAAGAGCATCTCCAGTAGTATTTCACCAAAATAAGTGAGGCACTGTTGAAAAATATAACATTTACAAAAAATAGCTGTAAGTAAAATAAAAAAACGAAAAAGAACAAAGGAAAAAATGAGATAGTTAAAGAATAAGAATATTTTAACAATATATAATTAAAATAGAGAATTTTGTTGGAGTATATATTTAAAAAGTGACTAGCTAAATTAGTAAGGCGAAAGTTTAGATATTTATTTTAACTATGCTGGAGATGCTCTTAACGGGCTTAAATCCCGCTGCAAAAACTTTCGTATTTGTTTGGTTTGATTTTTCAAAAATTATTTTAGACTAGTTTTCATTTATTTTTAGTGAATTTATTTAATTTTTTAATTAATTCTTTGCACTTTTTATATGGATTTAATTAAGATTTATCTAAAAAGTAAAATAAATTAGCTAAAATATTGAAATAAATTACTAAAAATAGACAAAAATCTGTGTATATTTTTGTCTGAATTTTCGTTAGTTTTTAATATTGTTGTTTTTTTTTTTTTCATATTTTAGTTGTTTTTCTTTTTTACTTTTTAAATATATCTAATCTTGATATATCTATAAAAAAAAAAAAATTAAAAATGACAATAATATTAAAAAAAAGTTGAGTAAAAACAAATAAAAACCGATTTCAAATTCAGAGACAGAAAATTGAAGATGGCTTGGCGCTAGGATCGTTTTCAGGCCATTTTATCGCCGAAAAATGTTTAAAATTCACAAAAAAAAAAAAAAAAAGGAACAAAAACTTCTATAATTATTCTCATAATAATGTCACATTATATGTATTGACTTTTAATTAATTATACATCTAGTAATTCTCATTGTTGGTTTTATTCCTATTGCAAGGACTACCGAAGTGCTAGGGTGTACTCAACACTACTGGCGGTGGCTACTCGCCTCACTTCTCACATTGCCGTTGAATTGCTCGCTGTGACTTGTCTCGGAGTACCTTCTTCTGTCATTCTGCTCAAGCTCTCTAATTTTCTGGCGTCTTTGTGAGTCTTACTAGTTCTATTTGTTTATTGTTTTACATCTATCTAATCATTTAATTGATTCATATCTTATGGTTAGGGCTATGCAAAATACCGCTCAATCTGCTAAAATCACATTGATCCGCATTAATCCGCACCAGTCTAACCGCTAACCGCGTTTAAACTTTAAAATTTATAATTCGCTAACCGAACCGTTCCGCTCCGCTATAGTTAATACATATAAAATTTTTAACTTCCAATGAAATATCAATGTAAAAATGAGTGTGAGAGCAATTTAAGATATAAAATTTATTACAAAGTAGTGGTTACATATATGAAACATATTATGTAAAATTACTTTGTGTTATATATCTAAAAAATATTATACAAATTAGTGTTATATATTATGCAAATGTATAATATGTTAGAAAATTTGGTTTTATAAGGCTTATTTTGGGCTAACTTTGAACCCAAAATTGAGTGGGCCCCAAACATCTTTTGGGGTGAATCCGAAGAGGTGACATGTTTCCTGCTGCATAGCAAATCACACGGTGAAGACGGTTCATCAAAACCATTTATGAGTAAATAGGAAGTTGACGTCGTTTTCGGATTCGTAAGATGGATATTTAAATAATTAAATGTGGGTTTCCTTGTAAGGCTTGTCCCACATTGAAACTTGAAGAGAACTTGTATGTGTATATAAGTTCAAGGTGACAACACTTGGGTTGGGCCCCAAGAGGCACCCTAACCCTAAGTTTGTAGAAGGGAGGAATTATGAACAAATTGAACCTTGCCTTAAACCACCACACGCGCGCGCCCCGCCACCACTGTCCAACCGGTCGGGTCGGTTCTAACATTAATTTTTTGAACAAAATTCATTTAAATTTTTTTCAAAAATTATTGCGGGAAATTAATTCAAATTTGAATTCAAAAATTTCTATCCAAACAAACCTTCTCCAGTCAAATATTCCAACAGTTTAAACTGCTCTAAAACAGTTTTAAAACTGCCAAGTTAAACCGGACATATTTATTATCAATCTGAACAGGTTCGGGTTTTTCAACAAGTTCGAAAATGGGTTCTGTAGACACCCCATTTTTGACCGTCCTCAAGACTTGGACATCATCGTTTGAACACTCGGTGATTATCCATGTTTGTGTTCGTTTGGAGTTCCCGGAGTTCTCGGCTACGCGCTTTGTCTCAGGATCTCCGAACTCGACCGTTTTGTGTCTGGTTTTGCACCAAACACTTGTGTTTTGCCTTGGAGGGGCAGGGAATGCCTTGTGAGGCATCCCCACACACCACCGGCAGTGGCTAGAGGCCACCGACTGGTTTTTGTTGCCACCGGCAATGTATGTTGCCGGTCGGCACTCTTGTTGGCCGGCGATCAATTTTGTCAAAATGACATTTTTGGTGGCCGACTCGCTCAAATTGGTTTTGGAGATATTTTGAAACAGTGGTGGCATTTGCTTCCCCTCCATACACGTGTATGGAGGGATGCCCCTCTTGTTAGCTTACATTGTAAGTTTACAAGATTGGCTCCTCTATAAGAGGAGCCCTCCTCTCCCTTGCTCAAGGGTTAGAAAAATTAGAGCTTTTTGCTTAGAAAATTCAAAGGAAGCTCTGGTTTTAGGGTTAGGGTTCAATACACATCCTATCTCTATATTACTCTTGTGTGTGTTTTAGTCCATATTATTGCACACAAGCACCTAGTGCTTCACCTTCCTTGGGCTACTGAGGTTCTAAGAGCTTGTTCTTGCTATTTTTGACTGGATTGAAGCTTAAGGAGGCAACAAGACCACCACTGTTGAAGAAAGGCTTCAAGGGTAAGAAACTAGTCCTTTTTACCCCATTTTTGCATCATATTTCTACCTATCTTAGAGCTGTTTTTGTGATTAGTGTATAACATAAAAAAGTTCTATTTTTAGGCCCTCTTGATTGTTTGTTAAGAGTGTTTTGTGGTTTGGGTGTGTTTGACCACCCTTAGGCCTTGAAAGGCCCCATTTTTGTGCTATTTTGTGCAAGTTTCGAGACTTTGGTGTTTGGGCCTCTTCACCACTGAAATCTTGAGGGATTAAGATTTCAGTGGTGGGGATGGTTCCTTGAAGTCTTCAAAAGGGGGGGGGGCACCCCCTCTCCTTGTTGTCCTTGAAAGGGACCATTTTTGGTCTCTTAAGGGAGCTTATGTTTGAGTGTGTGTTGAGCATGCCATGACTGTTTTTCATGCTTATATTGCCATAATATAACATGGTTTTAAGTTGGTTTTGGTATACCATGCATGCCTTGTATACCTACCTTGTAATGCCTTGTGATTGCCTTAATATGCCTTAAGTTGTGTACCTTTGTTTTAGCATGTTTTAGGCTTAGATTTGTGAAGCTTTTGTGCTTATTTTTCCATGCTTTAGGTCTGTCTTAGGTTGTTTGAGTCGACCCTAGCATGCATTATATAGCCTCTTTGCATTTTTGGGCTTGTTGGCCTTAAGTATGTAAGTGTATAGCATGTTTTGTTTGCTTTGATTTAGTGGATTGGAGTCATTTTTCACATTATTTTAGTCCCTTTAACATGTTTGTATGCTTGCCTTGCATGCCTCTTTAACGCCTTATGAGCTTGTGTTGTATGCTCCTTGAAAGTGCATTTGTGCATGCCTTTGGACTTGAGCCATTTAGATGCCATCTAGGAGTTCCTTGGGTGTTGTTTAGGTCTGCCTTTGACCTATCTTGAGTCCCTTTAGCCTTGTGAGGCTTGGTGGGTTTGACCTTGGTTTAAGCCTCTTGGCTTGCCTCAAGTACTTGGGCCATTTGCATGCTTTACTTGCTTGAATTAGTTGGTTTGGCACCTCTATTTTGTGCAATTTCAGAGCTTGTGTTGCATGCTAATTGTCTATTGTTTGGTCTCTTTAAGTGTGCTTAAGAGTTGCCTTGTTTATGCTTAAGGTGTTGGACCATGATTGTATGTATGTGTGTGTGCATTTTGGCCTTTATTTCCTCGGTTTTGGCCACTGATTTTAGGCCTAATTAGAGTTACTTAAATCATGTTTAAGACCATCATTTGCTTGGTTGCATGCTTACCTCATGTTTGCTAGTATGCTTGCACAAGTGCCTTGTCATGCCATGTTGCATCCTTAGCTTGCATGCCTAGGTTGCATTGCATCTTGCATGCATGCCTTGTTCCTTGATTTGGTGATAGGAATTGGGCCTTGTTTTGTTTGATTGGTTTGCATTTCATTTGACATGAAAGTGCACACTTGATTCTTTAGGCCATCATGCATGGAAATGCGTGATTGGTGGCCCGAGAATCGAGGCACATACCCCTTTGAGTCGCAAACATGATAGGGGGCATGATTGGTGCATACATTACTTGAATTGTATTGCCATGCAAGTTTTGCCCTCTGCTGCTGTGAGTTGCAGGTTCTGCAGGTATTGTTTGCCGACCGGCAACATTTTGTGCCGGCTGGCAGTAAGTCATCAGTCGATGGGTTCATTTTGTGCCGATGGCCACATTCTAGTGCCGGTGGTCATTCTGCTTAGCCGGTGGGATCCCCCAGTATCCTGAGAGGCATTCCTAAGACTTTGGCAGTTTTCAGAGGAGCAAAGCAGGGAAAATAGAGGCAGACTATGCATGGCAGTGCGATTCTGAGCAAGTCTCGAACATGCGCTGTATCTGACCCACTTCCCGAGGGCTTTACTGTTTTAATTAGATTAATTAATTTGTTTAGTTAATTTAATTGATTTGTAATATTTAATTAGCTTGCGTAGTTAATTAATTTGTATATTCTTTTGGTCCCTCCAGGCAAGGGCAAATCTGTAATAAGCGTGTGTGAGTGGTGTACATGTCTTCCACCTCCCACTTCTTTCTTCCCTTTTATTTACCCGCTTACGATGGTAGATTAGGGCACGTTTATTTTAGCATACCTTATGCAATGCATGCGTGCATCCATACATTTGTCTTACATGCACCGGGCTCGGTACATCATACAAACCGCACTGTATCTTCAAATCTAACTTGAATACGTACACCGAATGATTACATTTCACATGCCATTTTAGGGTTAGCCGAGCCTATCCTAAACTGCATCTCTGTATGTGTTGCATTGGCCACTTAACATGAACTAGGATCATGATATGACTACTAACTAGTTTATTGTTTTGGCACGGAGTACGATGTAAGTATTTATGCTTTAGCATATCGCATGCGTGTGAATGTTAACATGACAGCATGATTACCATGTGGCTAAATGCTTATATGAGATAAACTGTTTGAATGCCTGTGGGTGGAGGTTGGATTGCTTGAGTTGGAAAAACTCGTTGAAATCCGTGTTTTAGCCTACTTGCAAGTAGCAAATTCCGAAGCGTTTTCAAAACGAACGGATATGCAATGCTTGTTTCCAAAATAGGCAATCTAATCTATATTTATTTGCTGTGCGCATAACATAGTAATTCTAGGCTAATAACCGGAATGAGAACACATAACGTTTTCAAAATCGGATATCACGGTTAGTAGAGGCCGGTCTTCGGACCGGGCGAAAGGGGGTGCTCATAGCTGACCTTCCCCGATCGTACCCAAGCTCCCGAGCCAAGACAACTTTGGTGATGACGGACACGTGGCCTTCGGCACCAAGTCAGGGTTTCCTAAATTTCCCATTTTTAAAAAAAAATATTTAGGTGGCGACTCTGTATCTGGCAAAGCAGTCCATGTTTGGCACTTTTTTTCAAAATCTATTTTTTTCTCAAAACGATTTGCCAGAGTTGGACTCTTTGGTTTAGATTACGAACCGCAACAAACAAAAAAGGGGAGTCCGAACTGTAGCATCGAGGTCCCTCGCGGGCGCTGCTACAGGTTCAAACAGTTTTTTCACATGTTTAGTTTGAAACATACCTTTTCAGGTTTGATTTCATACCTGTTCAAGCAGTTTGTGTTGCCTATAAATTCATATCATTCCAGCAGTGTTAAAACATTCCAAAAATTTATTCTCTCATTCTAGTTTTGCTTTCTTGCATGATATAATCTTCATATTAATTTTAGGAAAAATTCAGAGAGTTAGAACACAGGTTTTTGGTTCGCCGTACAAATTGTTTGGAGTGCTACTACAATTTGTGAAGATTATTATATCTTGGGAGGTAGACGCCTTTTGTCCGTAAGCACCGTAGTGGGGTAAATCTGTCTCAAGGACAGAGTGTCACACACTCGACTTGATCTTTTAAATATTCATTCGGTTCAATAAAATAAATTTGGTACATTATTTATTTTATTTGTTTGATTTTGTTTCAATTTATATATTGTACACAGAAGATTGTTTAAACAATCTTAAGACAGATTCGAATTATTCTGTTTACAGAATTTTTCATTTATTTCCCTTTCTCTTTCTTCTTCTTACAGAAATTATTTTCTGTGATTTTACAAAATAATATTCTGGTTGGAAAACAAATAGTAGTAATATACTATTTGACAGATAGTAATAATATACTATCTATTTTCTTTGACAACTAGTAGTAATATACTGGTGTCATTAACAATTCAAAATATTTATTTGTGGAATTTTGTCAGAAATTAACTTTGGTTTTTCAGAAATTATTTCTGAGTGTTCATTAGTTAAAATTCTGTTTCAGTATTTTAATTATTGAAGTGTTACAGAAATTTAATTTTTTGTGTGGAATTAATTTGGTTAAATAAAATTTTATTTTATTTCCAAATTAATTAAAAATAAAAGTTATAATTCTTGTTTCTTTTATTTTTTAATAGAATTTAATTTTGTAGCTTTGGTTTAAATTTTCGATGTAGTATAAAATTCTAATTATAATTTTGTTTTATAATTTAGAATTCATGACTACTGAAACTGGTCAAATTAATGCCCAAACAAGAACTAGTGTGGTAGCTGCAATTGCTCCAACCCTTCCTGTTGTGACTGTGTCAATCAACCACGGTGAGAAGTTAGAGAAGTTCTTAGGAATTGATTTTAAAAGATGGCAGAAGAAAATGCTATCTAAAGGAGGGGAAACTAAGAAGCACAAGTTTGATGCAAGTGTTACATTTGTGGCAAAGAGGGACATCGGGCCAAAGATTGTCGTTACAAACGTAAAGGCAAAGAAAGATCAAGCAAGAAGCCTGCTCAAGTCAATATGACCGAAGTGAAAAAAATTTCCAATAGTGTAGATGTCATAAATTTTTCTGCAGTTGTTTCCGAAGCAAATTTTGTCGGAAATCCTAAGGAATGATGTGTGGACACTGGTGCTACTTGCCACATCTGTGTTGACAAAAAGATGTTCACATCTTACTCTATAGTGGACAACGGTGAACAATTTTATATGGGCAACTCTTCGACTTCTAAAGTTGAAGGACAAAGAAAGATTATTTTGAAGATGACATTTGGAAAGGAACTCACTTTCAACAATGTGCTGTATGTACTGGACATTCGCAAGAATCTTGTTTCTGGATCTTTGTTGAGTAAAAATGGATTTAGGCTAGTTTTTGAAAGTGACAAGTTTGTACTTACCAAAAATGGAATGTATGTAGGAAAATGTTACATGTCTGATGGCTTTTTCAAAATGAATGCAATGACTGTTGTACCCTCTGTTATTAATAAAAATACATCTTTTTCTTACTTGCTTGAATTTTCAAATTTATGGCATGATAGACTTGGACATGTTAATTATAGATCTTTGCGTAGATTAATTAATATGAAATGTTTACCTAAATTTGACATTGATTCAAATCATAAATGTGAAATTTGTGTTGAGACAAAATTATCCAAAACTCATTTTCATTTAATTGAAAGAAGTACGGAATCACTTGAATTAATTCATAATGACATTTGTGATTTTAAATCAATTCAAACTAGAGGTGAGAAAAATTATTTTATCACTTTTATAGATGACTATATTAAATATAGTTATGTTTATTTAATTCGAACCAAGGATGAAGCTTTGGAAATATTCATTCAATATAAGAATGAAGTTGAAAATCAACTTGGTAAGAAAATTAAGAACCTTAGAAGTGATTGAGGTGGTGAATATAAATCACCTTTTGGTAAATATTGTAAAGAATATAGAACAATTCATCAAACCATCGCTCCTTACTCACCTTAGCAAAATAGAATTGCTAAAAGGAAAAATAAGACTTTAAAAGAAATGATGAATGCTATGTTAATAAGTTTTGGATTACCTTAGAACTTATGGGGGAAAACAATACTTTCTGCAAATTATATACTTAATAAAGTACCCCGGAAAAAAGTGAATCAAACATCTTATGAAATGTGGCATGGAAGAATACCATCTATAGACACCCCATTTTTGACCGACCTTAAGACTCAGACGTCATCGATTGAGCGCTCGGGATAGTGCATGTCGTGCTTGTTTCGAGGTTTCGGAGTTTTGGCTGGGAGCCTTGCCTCCAGGCTTCTGAACTCTTTGTGCTTTGCCTTGATTTGTGGACCGAACCTTGTTTCTCTTCCTTGGAGGGAGGGAGAGGTCTTGTAGACCACCTTTTTGTGGTTGTAGACCACTTTTCGCATTTGGAGACCAATTTTTGATTTTCGGAGCCTTCGGCCGCACGCTTTGACTCGGAACCGCTTAACGTTCTCTGTTTGGCGTGGTTTTTGAACCATATCTTGTTGCCTCTGCCTAGAGGGACACTGTGGTCTGGGAGACCGCTTTTGTGGTCGCAGACCACTTTTGGTGCCGGTAGACTAGTTTTTGAGGCTTTCGGCTGCGCGCTTTGCCTCCTGAACTTTCGTCTTGCATCCGTTTTGGTTTGTTTTTTGCACAAACCTTGTTTTCCTTATTTGGAAGGTGGTACAAGGGTGGAAGATCAGTTCTTCCCCTTGGAGATCACTTTTCTCCCCGCCAGCTAGTTTTCTGGTCGGTCAACTAGTTTTTTTGGTCTTTGGGCCACCTTTTCTGGTTGGCCACCACACCACTGCATTGTTTTCATGCTCTAGACCTTCTTCCACCATGGCTAACCACTTCAAGTAGCTGGCTGACCACTTTAAGTGGTCGGTTGCTTTTCATCACCTTTTTGGAGATATTTTCATCCAGCTGGCACAACTGGAGGGCATTAAAGCCATTTTCCATATACGTGTATGAAGGGATGGCCTTGAACCCTAAGCTTGTCCAACAAGCTTGAGCTTTGGTTCTCTATAAGAGAGAACCTCCTTTTCCTTCCTCCAGGTTTAGATTTTTGGGCTTGGAAGATATACATACACTTTTGTCTCTATCCTGCTCTTGTTTTTCATTTTGTGCCTTAAAAGTGTAGTTTTATCATACTTTAACACACAAACACACACTCAAACACCTTACTCTTGTTGCTGAGGCTTCTTGAAGTTGTTTTTGAAGTTTTTGGACTGGTTTTGGGTCAAAAAGTATGCTTGAGTTGTAGCTTTGAAGAGGTTCTACAAGGGTGAGCCTTTAACCCCCTTAAACCCCTTGTTTTGCTTAAGCTTTTAGACCTATTTGCATGCTGATTTAAGTTTAACTCTTAACTGCAAAAATTTCTATTTTTCAGTCCTTAAAATGTTTGTTAAGGTCACTTTTTTGTTGGGGGTGGTCTACCCCCTCTTAGGCCTTGTTTTGAGCCATCTCTTTTGGCTCTTGTTCTAGCCTTTGTATGACCTTTCTACCACTAAAATCCAGAGGATTTTCAGTGGTGGAAAGGTGGTTTTGGGGTCCCAAATAGGAGAGGGTCATCCCCTCTCCTTGTATTTTGAATACTTGCTTCATATGCCTCATGTTTGAGCATGTTTATTAAGCTTGTGTTGGCTTATTCTTAGTATGTATTTGGGGTTATTTCAGCATGTCATACCACTGTTTTAACTTGGTTTTGTCATCCCATGCATGCTTAATACACTTGTAATGTAAATTTCATAAACTAGTCTTGTATGCTTCATGAAGTAGCATGTCTTTCTAGCTTATGTTAACTCCATTTCAGTAGGTTTTTGGTGTTGTTTTAACATGCCTTAGATCTATTTTGGGTCGGTTTGGTTGGTCCTTGCATGCCTTATACACTTGTAGTGTATTTCTCACAAACTACCTTTGTGTGCTTCATGAAGTAACATGTCTTTCTCAGCATGTTCTTGGTGTTGTTTTGACATGTCATACCTCTGTTAAGGTTGGGTTTGATAGCCCCATGCATGCTCCATGGACTTGTAGTGCAATTCCATGAATTAGCCTAATGTGTGTCATGCTTTAGACTATCTTTCTAGCACAATTTTGGCTTAACTTTGAGAAGCTTTTGTCCATGTTTTAGCATGCTTAAGCTCTGATTTGTGTTATTTTGGTCATGCATGCCATGCTTTGTATAGCTATAATGCATTCTAGCTTGTTAGCTTTGTGTATTAAGTCCACTAGCATGCATTGCTTGGCCTATTCGAATGATTTGGCATCATTTGTTATGTGATCTCAGTACATGTTTCATAGTCATACACTTGCATTTGTCACTCATTCAATACGTTGGAGGGTTTGCCCTCTATGCCTTAAACATGAATCATTGCGTATGCCTTCATGTCTAAGCTTTCGAGCTATCATTTCATTGTGTATTTGGGGTTATTTTGCCATGATATAACTCTGATTTTTGTCGACGAAGCCATCTCATGCTTGATCTTGATAGGTGTAGTGTAATCCACCTTATTTGTCTTGCATATTCCATGCCTTATGCCCTTCATGCTAGCATATTTTGGCTTCCTTCCATACATGTTTTAGTATCATTTTGACATGTTCTAGGACTGTTTTGGGTTGCCCTCGCCATATGCTTCATGTTTTGCATAGCTGTAGTACAAATGCCTATGCTAGCTTCAAGCTTTGGGTACCATAGCATGCTTCATTTGTGTTGTGTACATGATTTGGCATCATTTACCATGTCATTTCAGAGCATGTAGCATTGCCATGTTCTCACTTCATTCACTCTTTAGGTGCCTTTGAGTGTTATGCATTGTTGTCTAGTTTGTGGCCTAGCATGTATGCCATCTTGCCTAGGTCCTTGGGCCCCCATCTCAGCATGTTTTGGCCTTTGTTTAGACCTAATTAAGCTCTGTCCATGGTTGGTTCATGCATTTGTGCCATGTTGTGCATGCCTCCTATGTGTTACTCTTTGCTAGCCTTATGCCTTAAGGACTCTTGCATGCTTTACTTGAGTTGTTTGAATGATTTGGCATCATTTCATACCTTATTTCAGAGCTTTGGTGTTGTCACACTTCCATGTTTTTCACTCCTTGAGCACTCTTGAGAGTTGTGCTCTTATGCCCGGTCAATGGACCTTTGCATTGTGCATGCATTGTCTTGCATTTCATGCCTTTATTTCATCATAATGGCCACTATTTTGGGCATGGCTGAGGTCTACCCACATTCGGTTTAAGTCCATTGAGCATTGAGTATGCCATATTACATTGTATTGAGTATGCCATGTTGTTGTTTGCATTGTGTATGCCTTTTTGTTGCTTTGCATTGAGTATGCATGCCATTTAGCATTGAGTATGCTGTGTTACATTGCATTGCATGTTTGCATGCTTGTTCCTCGCATGTTGTTTGCATGCTTGTTTTATTGCATTATATGTTTGCATGCTTGAGAGGCATTGCATGTTTGCATGTTTGCATGTTTGATATTGCATTGCATTGTGTATGCCATGTTATTTGTTGCATTCGTTTGGATTAGGTGCTAGTCCAAACACGAGAAAAGAAGGACGTTTCATACTTGAAGTGATGAAACGTGCCTCAATTCTCGGTCGCCGATGCTCTTGATCTATCATGATAGATTTCTAGGCTTTATGTGTTTATGTGTGCATTCATTTTACATTGAATTGTGCAATTTGGCTTCTCGACCATCGTGCATCGAGATGCATGATTGGTGGCCTGAGGATCAAGAACCGCACTCCCTTGAGCTTATGAAATGATAAGGAGGATGGTGTTGCACACATATGTTGCAAATACATTGCCATGCCCTTGCTTGCTTTCTATTGCAGCAAACTAGAGAAGTGCAGCAAAAACTAGCCGGCCAGCCAGAAAAACTAGTTGGCCGACTACTTTTTCTGGTCTGTAGCAACAAAAAGTGGTCAGCTAGTGGCTGGAAGCATCAACAACTGGTCGGCAACCCTCCCACAGGTCCCCAAGGTGAGTTAGAAGCTTTCTGGAGCTTGGTGCAAGGTTCTGAGAACAATTGAAAACAGAGGCAAGTTGGGGCATCGCGACGAATTTCTGAACGAGGCGACCGAGCATGCGTGCATTCTTCTCCCGTTGAGGCTCCTGATTTATCGCTTTACTTAGCTAATTTGCTTAGCTAGTTTATGCTTTGATTTTGTACTTAATTAGTTAATGCATATAACTATTCATTTGTGTTATAATAGCTTAATTAATTAGCTTGTTAGTTAATTAGTTTTGTGATGTAATAATTAGTTTAATTAGCTTAGATTAGCTAGTTAGCTTCTTATTCGGACCCTCCGTCGAGAGGGCCAACTGTTGTAATTAGCGTGCGTGTGTGTGTGTGATGCATGTCTTCCAACCCCCATTTCTTTCTCCCTTTTACTTAACCGCTTACGATGGTTAGTTTTAGGGCATGTTTCAATTAGTATACCTTATGTTTGCATGCATGCATCCATTCATCTGTTTTGCATGCACCGGGCTCGGCGCATCATACTAACTGCATTGTATTTCAATTCCAAGCTGAATACATGTATCAAGTTGTCACATTCACATGCCATCCTAGAATAGCCGAGCCTATTTTAGTTGCATTCTCGCATGTGTTACATTAGCCATCTTAACATAAACTAGGATCATGCATAATTTCTAACTAGTTCTTTGTTTTGGCTCAGAACACACTGTGAGTATTTACACTTTAGCATACTGCATGAGATGTGTATGTTGCCATGTTAGCATGCTTGCCATGTGGCTAACTGCTTAAGTGATTAACTGCTTGAATGCCTGTGGATGAAGGTTGGATTACTTGAATTGGAACAATTCATTGAAATCCCTGATTTAGCCTACTTGCGAGTAGCACCTTTAAACCGTTTTCAAGCAAACGAACATGCACTGTTTTGTTCAAACTTAGGCGATCTAGTCTATATTTGTATGCTGTGCGCATCACATAGTAATTCTAGGTTAATAATCGGAATAAGAACACATGTGTTTTCAAAAACAACATATCATGCTTAGTACAGGCTGATCTTTGATCGGGCGAGTGGGGGTGCTCATTGTATGACCTTCCCCTCTCGTACCCAAGTTCCTAAGCCAAGGCAACTTTGGTGATGACAGATACGTGGCCTTAGGCACGAGTCAGGGTTTCCTAAATTCTCCCAAAATAAAATATTTAGGTGGCGATCAGATTCCGCAAAGCATCCATGTTTGGCGCTTTATTAAAATCGCTTCCAAAATGATTTGCCGGATTTGGACTCTTTGGTGATTTATCGGTCTCACATTGCAGTTTGTGAGATTAGATTCAGAACCGTGACATTGAGTTCGAACTGTAGTAGCTAGAGAACAAACGCAATTGGCCATGGTGCGGAGCCGGGGAGTTCTCGAGGGCACGTCTACAGTTTCTGGCGACTCCGCTGGGGATTTAGAGAACTTGACTCAAACTCATGATATCTTGTTTTGTTTACACTTTTGTGTCTCTTTGTATTGGTGCACCTAGGACACCGTGTTTGCCGTATGCTATTCTTGAATGGTTTGCCAGAGGCTTGCTTTGAGAAGCGTGCCATAAGGTCGACGGTTATGCTCTGCCACGACGGAACACAAACTCGGGTTTTTAAGGGCACCCTTTTTGACTATTCGACCTAGTGCATATCGGAATCCAGAGTAACTATTCCGAACTAGGACAGGTTGCTTACCCGATTGTAGGTTGTTTGAAACTGTTGTGTGCATAGTGAAAACCCTAGCTCCTGACAAAATAGGATAGGGAAACCCTACCCCAATATAGGGGTATTTTGGCTCTCATTTTCTTGCTGTGTGCTTTTAGAGTGTGCCTCTACAGAATTGCATGTATCAGTTTGCAAGTCTGGGTATCAGGCCTGCGGGCATCAGTATTTGAAGAATTAGTTTTACCTGAGGGTATCAGTTTTAAAGCAGCAATTTGGGCACAATAAACAGTGTTTGAGAACGGTGTATTCAGCTTCCAAGTGCCAACTGTGTGTTTTCTTTATTTAAGTCGTTATGCTGTTCATTTTTCTGGTTGTTTATTTACTTATTATGCTTTATTTATCTTTTTGCAAGGTAGTTTAGCACGATTGCATCTGACCAGGCAGATATTCCCCAAGCACTCTGGGTTAGAGGTCGCAGACTTCATCGATCCAAGGATCTGATAGACGGACAACCAGTGTACCACTCATTACCCCCGGTTATTAGACGGAGATCAATTAGGAGCAGTGCATTAGTACAGCGGTTGCCAAATCAGTGGTCCTTGAGTAGCCGGGTTGAGATTTCCGAGTTTACTGCAGAGACAGATATACCGGTTATTCAAACAAATCAGTATAATATGGCAGGCATGGAAGAGATGATGCGTCAGCTCCAGGAGACTATGCAAAACATGCAGCGGGATGCTGCCCGTCAAACAAAAGTAGTGGCCCAACAGGCAGAGTTAATCACCAGGCTACAGCAGCAAACCGGAGCATCTGCTTCACATCCAGCTCCTCCCCCACCAGGAGTTCCAACACCCGGGGAGACAGCAAACATCCAGGAAAATATGGACGTTCCAACGGGCCAGCTCCGCC
The DNA here is from genome assembly GCA_025200525.1 of Camellia lanceoleosa. Lineage (NCBI taxonomy): Eukaryota > Viridiplantae > Streptophyta > Magnoliopsida > Ericales > Theaceae > Camellia > Camellia lanceoleosa. The sequence continues at coordinate 190,697,904 of CM045758.1, read as the reverse complement.
CCCAATCCTACCCCAGCTATCCAAAACGCTCACCAGTCTAGTGGATTCACCATTTGAATTTGAGGTGGATCCAACAGTGCTAAAAGTAAGCAAGCTAGAAAAGCTGTTCAAGAAGGCTCAACGCGTGAAATCCATTCCGAATATAGAGAATGGATACACCGACTCGGCTGTGACTTTGCCAAACCGGTTTCAAATGCTGCATATAGACTGTTTTGATGGGTCTGGAGATCTTATGGTGCACTTGCGACTGTTTTTGGTTATCTTAAGGCGATGGGCCTCTTTAGATTACAAAAACTTTCCCTGTTTGGCCGGACCCTGTCGGGTGTAGCAACTATTTGGTATGCAAAACTACAGGACTCTGTTAAGAGGAACTAGGAGGAGATGGCTAAAGCCTTCATAGCTCAAAACTCCTACAACACTCAGATCGAGGTCACAACTTGTGATCTCGAGACAACTAGGCAAGAGTTGAAGGAGAGCTTCTTCGATTTTGTAACCCGTTAGAGGGCTAAAGCCTCGGTGATGACCATTAGGCCGGTTGACAAAGATCAGATACGGATGGTTGTGCGCAATCTCCAGTCCAAGCTCATGCAAAATATGATCGTCCTCCCCCTACCCACCTTTGCAGATTTACATGAGATCGGGGTACAAATCGAGGACACAATAAAACAAGGTCTGATTGACCATGAGAGAGAGCAGCCCAAGAGGGCATTCAACTGCAGTGTGAATGCAGGCACAAGCAGTGTTGCAGCTGCCAGATCTTCAGATGTAGGAATGGTCACTACCACCACTCCAAAAACCCTTGCAGCTACACCCTTTACCGATGCGTCCGAAAGTTGCTTGCAAACAGCCATATATGCCCCCTGAGGCCAGAGAATCTTCACCCCACTATACATGCCTTTGTCCAAAGCTTTGGGGGTTTTGATCAAGAAAGGGCACTTGAAGCCCTTAGAGTCATGCCCTTACCAAAAAGCTTCCTCCCTCTCATAACTCGTGAAATCGCGCCTATCACCAACAAAGATGGTCATTAAACCGACTGTTTATGACAAGGCCATAAGATTCAAGATCTCATTGACAACAGGGTGATCATGCCTCTAGAGAAACCGAATGTCACAACCAACCCACTCCCACCAGATAACCAAGCTCCACCTCCTAAACGCACCAACCTAATCCGAACTGGGGTTGTGTCATATGACCCTAGCATATACATCACCCCAGAGGTGTTCATTCCTGACAGCACAGACTTGTGCATGTTGGACATCTCTCAAACCCAACCAGAACTAGTGGTGATGACTACTGAAGATAGAGCAGGGATCACTTTTGGGAGCAGAGATGAATGAGGATTCAAAGCCTGAGGGGTCTGTAAGCTTTGAGTACAACCTGAGTGGTTACATTACTTCAATAGGCCAGGTTAAGCCGAGAATAGAGCTGCCGGTTAGGGCAGAGATCTATGTAATTTGAGAGGATGGACCTAATCAGGGGCTAGATGACCTAGCGGAGCTGGAAGAGGACATAGCCAACCTTTAGTTTTTCAATGAACAGGATCCGGGGGACGTGACTGAGGGGTCTGTAAGCTTTGAGTACAACCTGAGTGGTTACATTACTTCAATAGGCCAGGTTAAGCCGAGAATAGAGCTGCCGGTTAGGGCAGAGATCTATGTAATTTGAGAGGATGGACCTAATCAGGGGCTAGATGACCTAGCGGAGCTGGAAGAGGACATAGCCAACCTTTAGTTTTTCAATGAACAGGATCCGGGGGACGTGACTGTCAACTGGTTCAACTTGGAAGGGTCAGCGGAAGCTACTGGGTAGCTTAACGACGAGCCAGATGTTGTTGAGCAGCCTCAGCCAGAACAGGGTCCGTTACAGATGACGACATCAGTAGTGGCCGGAATGCCCAGGAACCAGAATGGACCGTCGGAGAGCACCGATGTTAAGAATTTTGCTCGAGATCAGAGCATTTTGAGTATAGAAGATGCTGAATAGCAGATTACACCGAAGCAGTTTGAGCGGGAAAAGATCGAAGATCTAGAGAGGGCTAGAAAGGCCAAAGCCCCTGTAGGGACGAAATGTGCTGTGAGCACCAGAACAGAAAGTGCTGTGCGCACATAAGTAGTGGTAATGGAACCAGATAGCTGCCTGTCGATGGCTGACGGTATGTGGTAGGAAGACGACGACTTGTGTCTTGCCCACACAGATGAAGATTGGGGACAAAACCAACCGGATGATACCTGGTATGTTGGAGAGGTGGACCACATGACCAGGAGTGGGCGGTATTTCAAGCCCCCACACCTGGATCAACCCGAGGCGTCCGGGAAGGACAAGGACGTGGAGAGGCAGAAAGAAAAATTGCTCGAGAAGGAGGCTGTGCTGAAACAGCTTAAGAAGATACAAGCAGACATCTCCATCTGGGGACTGCTAATGGCCTCAAGAGTACACAGGCAGGCTGTCCTTTCTGCAATGGACAAGGCCAAACTTTCAATAGATACCACAGTTGAGCAGCTGGTAGGATTGGTCTTTCTAGGAGGAGCTTCCCCGACGTTGACCTTCATTGACAAGGAGTTGCCGCCTAAGGGCGCAAACCATAACAAACCTCTCTACATCTCTGTCGAGTGTAGAGAAAAATAGATACCAGTAGTTCTTGTCGACACAGGATCTGCTATCAACGTGTGTCCATCGAGGACGGCATATGTAATCGGGTTAAAACCCGTGAATTTTGTGCCTACTGCCTAGGTGATTCGGGCATATGACAATACCAGCAGAGAAGTGATGGGGACTGTGCAGATTCAGACTCAGGTTAGTCTAGGACATCAGGATATTGACTTTCATGTCTTGGACGTTCTCGCGACCTTTAATCTACTCCTAGGGCGGGGCAGTCTCTTTCACCCTGCACCAAATATTGAAATACCCCCACGGGAAAGGGGTAGTTATTGTTTTTGGGAATTCTTCAATCCATCCGCCGCTAGAGGTGTCTACACCAGTTCTGGAGATCGAGCATGGCGTGGAGGATGTGTTCTTGTCAGGATCTACCCTAGCCGAGGCTCGGGTTATACAGAACATACTGGCTATTGACGAGGGGATATATGTAACAACCTCGCATCGACATCATTAATTCTTGATTATTCTTGAATTAACCACCGATTAATTAATCGAGACCGATAATGACCGATAACCGGATCAATAAAATGCGAATCGATCGATCAAATTGAACTCAAATGATTGTGTATATACATGGTATTGCATATTTTATCTGTCTGATTGATTGTTTATCTGTTCAGGTTTTATGTTTAAACTGCTAATTAGAGGCCTTATCGTGCCAACCAAATTGACTGATGTGTTATAACCATCATAATTAATGTGATTTTATGGTGTAATTATCTGAAAACCGATTCTGTATGATTAAACTAGATTAAATAAAGCCAATTAAAGAGTTTGACGTAATTACCATTTTGCCATTGTGAGTGGGGCCTTTGTTTATTCATCTTTGAGCCTTATACACTTAATCAAAAACATTTCTTCTCCCATTTCTTGCATACAACCGAATTTAGAGAGAGAGGAGAGAATTGAGGAGATTTTGACTCCAACCTTGTGAATTGCTTGAGAACTTAGGGGAAATTGAAGATTGATGTATTTTTGAGCTCCTAAACCTTGAATACAAGACTTTGGTAAGGAATTCATCTTCTTATTGTTGACATTGAACAAGTTCTTGCATGATTCATGCTTCATTGTAGAACTAAGTCATGATTTAGTTCAAATATGTGGGATTCTAGCATATATCATGCATGCATGCTTGAATTGATGAGTTTTGAGTTGATTCCATGGTCAAATGCCACATGCATGTTCATAATCATGTTTAAATCCATGTCTTCCTCTTGTTTTGAAAAGATTGAGCTCTTTGGAGCAAGAGTCGAAGCTTTGAAATGGTTTTAACCCATGCATGTCATGTTTGAGGATTGTTCTTGAAAATGGGTTTGAAATTTGGCTTTAATTGACTCACCCTTGGGCTTTGAATTCACAAATTGGCTTTTGAAACTTGTTGTATATTGAGTTCAAATGTGTTTTCCAGAATTTGGGTCCAAGAGGTCGAGTATGGAGTGGGAGAATGCTTGGTTTGAGTTGGGAGGCAACTGAAATTCCAGATTAGGCTACTTCGCTCGAGCGAAGGATTCCTCGCTCGAGCGACCAACGTTTACTCTGAGCTACGCTCGAGCGAAGGATTGGTGGCTCGAGCGTAAAATTCGAGCATCCAGTACTTTTACTGTTTCATCAGACCACTCGAGCGAAGGATTTCTCGCTCGAGCGAAGCCTTTGATTTTGGAAGCTCGCTCGAGCGAAGGAAGGCTCACTCGAGTGAGGGTCCCATTTTCAGCAAACTTTGCAAAATGTTTTCTAAGTGTATTTTTGCATCCTCATCCCATTCTAGGCATTCTTAGGCCTAGTTTAAGACATCTTAATGAGGATATTGATGTAGAACACACCGAGGCAAATTAGGGATTAAGTTATTGATCTTTCCCAACTGTATAGCTTAGTATGTGTTCATCCTGTATACTGTGTAGGATTGGCATTCCGAGGAGACGCTCTAGCTACTGATAAGCCCAAACTCTGTGAGTAACAATTGTGTAAAGATATGTTCAAAAATAATTATCTTCTGAATTGTTTATCGAATCGAATCAACAGCTTCAACCGACATCGTTAATGAATGAATATATGTCCTATATTCTGAATTGTACTGTGGCATCCTTAGCATTACTGTTACTGATTGTCTACTGTTACAGAGATCTCTGTCGGTCCCCTTGTTGGAACCACTATCACATCGTTGATTGGCCATCAACGCATCGCTCGGTCTTTTAGACCTCTCATCGCTTCGGTCTTTTTAGACCCATCGCATCAGATCATTATGCTTATGGATGTACCACATATGACTGTTTACTGTACTGAACAACTGATAATTGATTTAAACGATTGTCTTCAACATACTGAAAAGACATCCATTCTAACCCCTTTACGCATTATGTTATTTACTGGGCTTTAGCTCACTGCTTATATATATATATATATGTAGGTGTCCAGGCACCAGACTGCAGCTAGGAGCGTTAGGCAAGCTTTAGTTTTGTCAAGCCAACCACTGTGCCTCACGAGCGAGGTTCCGAGTACAATCAAGCTTAGACTGCTTTTGGGATGTCTTAGCTTCCCAATGTCATTATCTTGCATAGACGTATTCAGACTGTGGATCGATAACACTGCATCGCATTTCCATCGTAATGTTACTAGGGATTAGGTCCTCAGATCAATGTTTGTAAATGTTATGCATACGGTTCTCTACTGAAAGTATAAATGTATGAAAAATCTTTTTGCATACAGACTGTCACAGCTCATTGGACATTGTTTATTTACTGTATTGGCTTCCGCCATGCCCTCAGACTCAGACATCGTTTCATCATAAGGTGCCTTCGGTAATCTCGGATTACTGGCCGGTTACGGTGCTAAACCCATAGGGGCGGGTTTGGGTCGTGACAATATATGTCAGTGCACAGTCTGTGTACCTCATGAACAAGCTCCAGCACATCCCCGGGATGGGATTAGGGAGAAGTGGCCGGAAAGGCATAGTAGCATCGGTCGAAGTGCCGCATAACCCACATATCTTTGGTTTAGGTTATCTGCCTACCAAGGAGGACTGGTTGAGAAAAGGAAAAGAGATGGCCGGAAGAGCCAGAGCAAAGCAGGCCGGGAAGCCTTATGAGTTGGTGCACCAACCCATCTAGGGCACCCTGAACGGATGTTTTGTCCGGGAGGGAGAGGACTTTTCGTTCTACGGCTTACCGGAGCCATGACTAAATACAGAGAGGCGGCGGTTACCGAGATTCGAGATATTCTTTGACTTGCAATTGTTTGGGGATGATGTTGTTGAGGAGCAAACAGACCCACCAGCTGAGGTTGAACAGTGTAGGGAGGAGGATTCTGAGAGTGCAGAGTTTGAAATGGGGGTAGCACTAGCTTGTCTACTTTTAGATCCTCAGATCGTACAAGAGTGCTTGAGGGATAACTTCTCGGTGTCCATGATTGGGAATGAAACGGTTGCGAGCCCATCTTCAAACATTTTGGATGCATCCATCACACCCTCCCTCGTTTGGCAGTACGAGGAGGGATTCTTATCGAGCAGCACCCGGTCAGGTAGTGAGCCGGAATCTAATTCCACTGAGTTTGTGGAGTCAGAATCAGGTTCCAGCTCGTCTGAGTCTGAGTCCGATATTCTCAGGGGTGACAACCCGGATGCCACAGTCCTGTCTAGGTTGTCTTTTTCTTTTTCCTTTGAGTCTGTTGTAATAGAGGAATTAGGCGATTTGGAAGTGATTAATGAGAATAGAATAGCTGTGGCTTCTGAGTACTTTTTTGTACCCTTAATTTATTGCATTAATAAGGACTTTCAAAATTTCGATGAAAATGACGAGGAAGAAATTCCTCCGGTTTTGAAATTCTTGCTTGATCAAGAGCAGGAGAGGTTTGTAAAACCTTTGGTTGATGAAATCACCCAAATTAATGTTGGTACTGAGAAGGACCCGAGGCTAATCCAGATCGGGTCCACGTTGTCTTCGGAGGAGTGCGAGCGCTTAGTCGCTTTGTTAAAAGATTTCAAAGATGTTTTCGTGTGGTCCTACGAAGACATGCCTGGAATAGATCCTGAGATTGTACAGCACCGGATCCCCTTTGACCCCGAGGCCCGACCTGTCAAACAGAAACTCAGGAGGATCCGCCCGGACTAGGCTCTCAAGATCAAAGAAGAGGTCACCAAGCAAATCGACGTAGGCTTCCTGCTGGTATCCGAATACCTGACTTGATTGGCCAACATTGTTCCAGTGCCGAAGAAGGACGGCAAAATTTGGGTATGTGTGGACTTCAGGGATTTGAACAAAGCTAGTCCGAAGGACGACTTTCCGCTTCCGCATATCGACGAATTAGTGGACTTCACTGCTGGGCATACGTTGCTCTCATTCATGGATGGGTTTTCTGGCTACAATCAGATATTGATGGCACCCAAAGACCGAGACAAGGTTGCTTTTACCACCCCGTGGGGGACCTATTGTTATAGAGTAATGCCGTTTGGGCTGAAGAATGCTGGGGCTACATATCAACGGGCCGCGACCACAATTTTGCATGATATGATCCATAAGGAGGTTAAGGTATATGTGGACGACATGATTGTCAAGTCCAAGGAAAGAGAGGGCCACTACACCGCCTTGTAGAAATTCTTCCAACGGATTAGGGAGTATCGGTTGCGACTGAATCCTCAGAAATGTACGTTTGGTGTTACAGCAGGGAAAATGCTGGGGTTCTTGATCACACAGAGAGGTATCGAAGTCGATCCTTCCAAAATCAAGGCCATCTTAGAAATGCCACCACCAAGGATTGAAAAGGAGATGCGAGGCTTTCTGGGTAAAGTGCAATTCATAAGACGGTTTATTGCTAAATTAATCTTGACTTGTGAACCACTCTTTGGTCTCCCGAAGAAAGGAACGAGGTTCCAATGAGACGGCCGATGCCAAGCTGCTTTTGAACAGATCAAATAATATCTACAGAACCCACCTGTGTTGTCACCGCCTGAGTTGGGAAAATCGTTGATTCTATATCTTTTAGTGACTGAAACTACAATGGGCTGCATGCTTGCACAGGAGTCGGAGGACAAAGTGGAGAGAGCTATCTACTGCCTGAGCAAGAAAATGCTGAATTACGAGACCCGTTACACTCCGCTGGAGAAGGCTTGTCTGGCCTTGGTATGGGCTACCAGGAAGCTGCAGGACTACCTGTTAGCTCACTCCATAATACTAGTTTCAAGATTAGATCCCATCAAATATCTTTTCCAAAAACCGGCACTTACGGGTAGGGTAGACCGTTGGTTGCTTCTACTTTATGAATTTGATCTGAAGTATGTGACGTGCAAGTCAGTGAAAGGGAGAGTGGTAGCGGAGTTTTTAGCCGATCACCCAGTCGAAGAGGATGAAGCAGTTGAGTACTTGTTCCCAGACGAGTCCATTTTGCATGTCGAAGAAGAAACTTGGAGGATGTACTTTGACAGAGCGTCAAACTAATACGGGTATGGGATAGGGGTGTTGCTGATAGCACTCGACAATTCTTGCATACCTCTGGCATTCAAACTCCGGTTCAGAGTGTCGAACAATGAGGCAGAATATGAGGCATGTATTGCTGGTTTAGAAGCTGCCCTAGAACTAGGGGCAAAACGGTTAGATGTCATCGGGGACTCGAACCTTGTTGTATCTCAAGCTAAAGGAGATTGGAAAGTTAAAGAAGAAAAGATGAGAATCTATTGCCAGACCTTGGACGTGCTAATTCCTCGGTTTGAGAAGCTGAATTTTGCCCATCTGTTAAGAGAGAACAATAGATTCGCTGATTCATTAGCAACTCTATCTTCTATGATAGACATCCCTTTAGGAGTCCGAATGCGTCTGATCATCATTGAACAAAAATTCGTGTCGGCCTACGAGCTGATTGCTGCCATAGATGAGGTACAAGATGAGAATCCCTGGTATTACGATGTCTGGAACTTCTTAGAAAAAGAGGCGTATCCACTAGGGGCAAATGCCAAAGATAAGAGAACAATTCGAAGAATGGCCGCTCAGTTCATCGTCTGCGGGGGTAAACTGTACAAGAGAGGGCATCTCGGGATGCATAAACTGTGTGTTGATGCTGAAGAATCCAAGCGCCTAATGGAGGCCATCCATGGAGGAGAGTGCGGAGCGTACGTGAACGAGGTGATGTTAGCCCGAAAGATCCTTATACAGGGTTATTACTGGTCTACCATAGAGGAGGATTATATTGGCTTTGTTCGGCGATGCCACAAATGTTAGATTCATGTAAATCGTATAAACATTCCGCCGTTGAAGCTGTACAACATGACTTCACCATAGCCATTTTCAGTTTAGGGGATTGATGTGATTGGGGCTGTCACTCCAGAGAAATCCAACAGGCATGAGTACATTCTGGTAACGATAGACTACTTCACGAAGTGGGTTGAGGCCCAATCTTACGCAATGTTGAAGGCTTCGCATGTTGCAAAGTTCATCAGAAACAACATCATCTGTCGTTACAGGGTTCCGAATGAGATTATCTCGGATAATGGCTCTCACTTCAAGAAGGAGGTGATCGATTTGTTGGAGAAGTATAATGTGGCTTTTCATAAGTCATCCACATATCGGCCGCAAACCAATGGAGCTGTTGAGGCCGCCAACAAGAACATCAAGCACATACTGCAGAAGATGGTAGAAACCTACCAGGATTGGCCGGATAAGTTGCCATTTGCTCTGTGGGGCTACCGGACTTCAATTTGAACTTCTACTAGGGCGACACCGTATTCCTTGGTTTATGGGATGGAAATTTCTCCTATCGAAGTTGAGGTTCCGTCATTACGGGTATTGGCTGAGTGTCAGATAGCTGAGGCAGATTGGCAACAGAGCAGGTTCGAAGAACTCATGCTATTTGACAAGAGAAGGCTGAAAGCATTGTATCATGTTCAGGGTTATCAACGAAGAATTGCTAGGGCTTTCAACAAGAAGGTTAAGTCCAGGAATTGAAAAGAAGGGGATCTTGTGCTCAAAGATAACCGAGCTCCCATCCACGACCTTAGGGACAAGTTCAGACCTAATTGGACTGGTCCTTACATTATCAAGTCTATCTGGTCGGGTGGAGCTATCGTTCTGATGGACTTAGATGGCCTAGAGTTCTCCCAACCGATCAACATGGACAAGTTGAAGAAATATTATCCCTGAGAGGCTCACTAGGCCGAAAACCCGATAGGGCGACCTAGGCAAAAGTTAGAGTACAGAAAATTTGAAATAATAAAAACTGAGCTCGCAAGGTTGAAATCCCAGAAAGGGCGACCTTGGCAAAAGTTAGAGTGCAAAGGGAGAGTGTTAATACATGAGTGAACCTTAGTCGAATTAAGTAAGGCTTGATTCCTATCCTTGGGATACGTAGGCAACTTCATTCTGAAGTCCAGCCGTAAACACTTCCCCAATCAACTTTGTCCGTATGATCATGTTGGGTCATCTTCGTCTATTTTGCATCCAAGAGCTCGGTTATGATCTCTAGATGTAGTGCTATTCAAACTAGGGGCAACTTTCCAGTTGCTGGATCTGAGGTTGTATATCTCAGTGATAGATCTCAGGCGTGTCCAGTTTTGATCCATATCGAAAATGGTTTTGAAAAGTTTTAATAAAAGTTGATTTTGCTCAAATTAATCTTTTTACAACTTAGACCATTTTTGGACCAAACGGAAAATTTTCAGTACCCACAACCTTCAATTACATTGATTTCAGTACAGAGTTCTCCTACTCTTGAATACGAATTGAAGTTGTTTTTTATTACATTCATAAAGAAAACTTGAAAGTACTGATTGAAGCAAATAAATTCGGGACATAGTTAGGTGTTCCTACGTCCCCTCCCAGAGCTTGTGGAAACCTCTAATTCCGAAATAGGCCCAACCTGCGCCTCTTTATCAAGCCAAGCTATATACTCATCAGAGAGGGTGCAACTGAAAGTGGGAGCGGGGGCTAGAAGCTCTCTCGTCCTCCATGCTACGGCATACCGAGCTAGCTGTGCGCCTTGGACTAGAAATGCAGCAGGATACTCTATCCCTTCCTCTGGGCAAGTTTGATCATGTCCAAACTGACGCCGGATTCGAAACGGGAAGTAAAGGGCACAGTGTGTCAGGCCGATCAACTAAATCCCGGGCTGGTGAGTCATGTTGTAGCTCATCGCCGGTAGATTAAGCTAAGGGTAGCGCCAAGCAATGTCAAGAGCAGTCAAACTGCGCATTCATTCGTACCACCATCCCTCATCAGGGGCATCGACTAGACATCGCTGGAAGAAATAGCCGCGAGCTGAATATGCTAGGCATGAGTCCACAACTTTCAGTTTATCCATCAACCATATCTGGAAAGGGATGAAAAATGAGAGATTAAAGAATATAGAGGTGTACGTTGAGAGAAAAGTAAGAAAAGGGTTTTGAGAGAAAAACCGAGTCTGAGGGCCGAGTGTAGACACCCCATTTTTGACCGTCCTCAAAGCTTGGACGTCACCACTTGAACACTCGGTGATCCTCTTTGTTTGTGTTCGTCTTGAGTTCCCGAAGGTCTTGGCTACGCGCCTTGCCTCAGGATCTCTCGACTCGACTGTTCCGTGTTTGGTTTTGGCACCAAACACTTGTGTTTTTGCCTTGAAGGGCAGGGAATGGCTTGTTGGCCATCCCCACATCCCACCGGCCTTCCCCTAACATCACCGGCTATTTATGGGTGCCACCGGCCATGGTTTCTTAAAACCAATGGCCGGTCGGTACTATATTCGGCTGAACGGCACTTTATTTTGCCGGCGACCTCTTTTGCTGGCCGGTGTGACTCCTTTGCATCCTTGAGGCATGGTGCATGCCAACTGTGCCAGCTGGAATGCACCATCACTCCTCCCCATGCAGTTTTTGGCTGGTGTGAACCTTTGAACCCCCTTTCCTTCTAGAAGCTTGAACCCTTTGGCCAAGCTTCTTGGGGAAGCTTTCACCAGTATTAGCTTCACCAAGCCAAGAACCCTTGCCCCTTTCTTTCATCTAGCTTCTTGGAGAAGCCTAGAACCTTGGCCTTTGTCTATATAAGCACTCATCCTCTCCCTTTGTTAAGGGTTAGAGCTTTTGAATCAAAAAACCAGAGCTTCTATATCTATACATCTGATATGTCATCCTCTCTCTATATATCTCCCCCTCTCTCATCCTTAGGGTGTGTTTGAAAGCCTAAAAGTGCATTTTGACCTTACTTTTGCACTAACACACACACCATTACACCTTGCTCCGAGATTGAGAGGCATTGAGGGTTGTTTGTTGAGGTTTTGGACTGATTTTGATCAGTAGAGGGTGGCTGGATCATCTGTTCTTTAAGGGTTCTTCAAGGGTGAGACATTTGCTTTAGTTTCCAATCTTGCACTAGTTTTCTACCTGTCTTGCATGCTGATTTAAGCTGTGTGTATAACATAAAAAGGTGCTGTATTTTCATGCTTAACATCTTTCATTAATGCTGGTTTGGCATTGGAGGGAGAACTCCCCCCCTTAGGCATCTTTTGGGCTATTTTCGTGGCTTTTCTTTGAGTTTTGTTTACTTTGTTGTGTTGGTCTTCTCTGCTGAAATCGTGGATTTTCAGTGGTGATGAAGTGATTTTGAAGTCTTGTGTAGGGGAGGGACACCCCTCTCTCCTTTGTCCTTCTTTTACCTTTGTTTTTGGCTTAAAGGGCAACATGCATGCTTGGTTGTTTTTGGTCCCATCTCAGAGGTTTTTTGGTGTCTTTTAGTCATGTTATATCTCTGTCTTTGGTTGGATTTGTAGCCCTTAGCATGCATCTTACACTTGCTTTGTAATTCCTTATCTTGCCTAGAAATGTGCCATGTGTTTAGCCTAGTATATCTTCATGATTTGGCTTAGCTTATTGAAGCTTTTGGTCATGATTTGTCATGCTTTAGATCTGTTGGCCACTGTTTTTGTCATGTTTGACATGCTTTATATAGCTCCTTTGCATTCTAGAATTTTGGCCTTGAGTGAATGAGTCATTAGCATGCTTTGGTTAGGTTGTTTAAATGATTTGGAGTCACTTCTTATGCTATTTCAGACCCTATATCATGCTTGTATGATAGCATTCATCATCCCTTTCATGCCTTGAGGTGTTGTAGTTTTGTGCCTTGAAATGGGCATTGTACATGCTTGTATGTTTAAGTCACTTGGGTTGCCATTCATGTGGGTTTTGGGGCGTGTTTTAATGCATTAAAACTCGGTTTTTGGTTGTTTCATTCATACCTTGTGTGGTCATGATAGTTGTGGTAGAAGGCTTCTTTTTATGCCTTAGCCTTATGCTCTTTGGTATGCAAGTTTGCATGAGTATTTGCCCATCATTCTATCACTTTTGGCCACTATTTTGGGGTGTGGCTGGGGGTCTTCCATCTTAGTGTAAGTCCATGGATCATATATTTGCATCTTGTAGTATGCTCATGACATTGCATGTTGTGGTATCCTTATGGTTTGTGCATTGTTACATGCCCACCTCTTTACATACTTGCCTATCTAGTGTGCATTGTAGTGTTGCATGTTAGTGGCATTACCATGTTGTTTGCATGATAGTTTGCATTGCATCACATTTGACATGTTTTGCATCTTAGCTTCTTGTTGCATTTTTTAGCCATGTTTGCACCACATGCATTACATTGCTTGGTTTGGGGTGTCAAACCTAGTGTGAGGGTGAGAGGTGTTCATACTACAAGTGATGAAACACATCTCAACCCTCGGTCACCAAGGCCCTTGACTTTGACATGATAGGGTCTTGGTCCTCATTTGTGTGTTGCATGCATTTTACATTGAATGGCAAGTTTGGTCCCTTAGGCTATCATGCACAATTGATGGCCCAAGGATCAAGGACCATGCTCCCCTGAGTTCAATACATGATAGGGAACATGACCATGCTTACATGTGCTTGAAATTCTATGCCATGCACTACCTGTCCTCTGTTGCTGTCAAAACTGTTTTCTGCAGGAAGTTTTTGCCGACCGGCAACATTTAGTGCCGACCGGCCATTAGCGAATGGCCGATAACTTCATCAGCAGCCGACGGCATTTTACCATGGCCGGTGGTCATTTCACTTAGCCGATGGTGTTCTGCAGTGCTCATTGAAGATACCCTGGGACTTTGGCAGTTTTCAGAGAAGCAAGGCAGTGAAAACAGAGGCAGTAGTGCTATGGCAACGGGTTTCCGGGCAAGAGGGATCGAGCATGCATCATTCGCGCATTCCAAGGCGGGGCTGTGGCCTTTTCTCTTCTGCATTTATTTTGTTAAGTAATTAGAAGTTTTGTAATATTTAATTAATTCAGTATTATTTGTTCGGACTGTAATATTTATTCGGACCCTCCGAGCGAGGGTAATTGTGTAATAAGTGTGGGTGCGTGTGTGTATGTCTTCCAACCCCACGTCTTTCTTCCCTTTTATTTACCTGCTTTCAATGGTTAGTATTAGGGCATATCTAAATTAGCATGCCTTATGCTATGCATGCGTGTATCCATACATTTGCTTTACATACATCGGGCTCGGCACATCATGCTAATCACACTTGTATTTCAATTCCAAGTTGAGTACTTGTTAGTTGCAGCATTTCACATGCCATCTTTAGGATAGCCGAGCCTATTATAGTTGCATTTTGCATGTGTTGCATTAGCCATCTTAACATGAACTAGGATCATGCATATGATTACTAACTAGTTTCCGTTTTGGCTTGGAGTACTAGATAAGCTTTTATGTTTTAGCATATCGCATGCGTGTGAATGTTGCCATAATAGCATGATTACCATGAGACTAGCTGCTTATGTGATATAACTGCTTGAATGCCTGTGGATGGAGGTCAAATTACCTAAGTTGGAATAATGCATTAAAACTGTGAGTTTTTAAGCCCACTAGATAGTGGCAAAACCACCTTTTCGAAAGCTCACTTGAGGGTGGCAAAATCTGTATTTTAGCCTACTTGAGAGTAGCAAACCATTTTCAAAACTAACATGAAATGTTTTGTTTCAATTTGGGCGATTTGGTCTATACTCGTTTGCTGTGCGCATAACATAGTAATTCTAGGCTAATAACCGAAATAAGAGCATATAATGTTTTCAAAATAAAATATCACGGTTAGTAGAGGTCGGTCTTCGGACCGGGCGAGAGGGGGTGCTCATAGCTGACCTTCCCCAATCGTACCCAAGTTCCCGAGCCGAGGCAACTTTGGTGATGACGGACACGTGGCCTTTGGCACCGAGTCAGGGTTTCCTAAATTCCCCCATTAATAAAATATTTAGGTGGCGACTCTGTATCTGGCGAAGCAGTCCATGTTTGGCACTTCTTTCAAAAATCTATTTTCTCAAAAATGATTTGCCAGATTTGGACTCTTTGGTTCAGAATAAGAACCGTGACACAAATCGAGTCCGAACTGTAGCGAGGTCCCCCGCGGGCGTTGTTACACCGAGTGATGTAAAAAATATATGTAAGATAGGGTGGGAAACATTACCTGCAGCAGTAGTGGACTCCCTGCGAATCTGGTAGTCTCTCGGCGATGGAAAGCGTCCAAACCCATCAACGTCTCAGCTAGGGTCATGGCAATACAGTTCTTGCCCCCTTTCAAGCCCTCGGTAACCTCAATCAAACGGGCGCTGAACCCACCAGAGCCTAGGGCAAGCAAGAAATGTGACAACATGCACAAGCAAAGCGCATGTCACCGAAAACTTTGCCAGTCATGATCGCCGCGGTCACCGGCATCAGAAAACTGACGAATAAAACTCGAAATGTCCAACATTCCGTCACAAATCATTGACCGAGCGTCATGCAAAGTAAGCCCACACATCCGTCCTAAGGCTTGGACGTGGCCGAAGCGGAACTGGGGCAAGATTTCTTCGTTGCACTCAGATTCCATCAAAACTTGGAAATCTTCGAAAGTGGGACATATCTCTTGTCCGCCAAAGCTAAAGACGTGTGTTACCGGATTCCAAACCTTGCCGTGGCATGAAGGAACGGAAAACGCAATAGGGTGCGACTCAACGTGAATAGTGCATTTATGCCGAAGCCTTGAAAATTTAACTTTTCCGAGCTATCCAAGTTGGCGATCCAATTTGTGAGATTTTGGACAAGAAACGCCTCTATTTTGATGCAAAACTGAGTTAAAATGAGGGAACCACGAAGCTGGAACCTTTATGGAGGATAAGGCACTGTTTGGAGGACAAGTGTCAGAAAACTGGAGGTCCCCAGGCCAAGTGGTCAGCCGACCACTTTTTCTGGTTGGCCAGCT
Source organism: Camellia lanceoleosa (assembly GCA_025200525.1). Lineage (NCBI taxonomy): Eukaryota > Viridiplantae > Streptophyta > Magnoliopsida > Ericales > Theaceae > Camellia > Camellia lanceoleosa. Next base: position 190,682,057 of record CM045758.1, on the reverse strand, counting down.
AATTTTTCTAGTCGGCCAGCTACTTGTTTGATCTGCAGAACAAAAAACTGGTTGGCAGGCTCCTATAGTGGTCGGCCATGTGCAAAAATGTGGTCTCCAGCTCTTTCTTGTATCCAGAAGGGAGTCTCTAGCTTTCCTGTGTGCTGAGAGTACTAAAGGTCTGAGTTTACCTCTGTTTCAGATGCATTCCGTCGCTTCGTTTGTCCAAAATGCATTTGCTTATTGAGTTGTTAAGTTTTTCTTATCGAGTTGTCGCTCATTTGTTTATCGAGTTGTCGCTCTTTACTTATCGAGTTGTAAACTTGCTAAGGTTTTGTTGTTTCTTAGTTAGTTGAGTTGTTTTGTTTGTTACGTTGGTTCACTACCTGACTTGGTAACACACGGTGTTCAATTTCCATTCAATCTCATTTTTATGCAAAATGGTGCAATGCGATGCTAAGAATGTAAAATGCGACACTTTTTGAATAAAAAGTCGTTTTCATTCCATCATAGCTTCTTTTTTTACAACATTTTACAAAAGGGTACAAGTTTTAAGGAAAATAAAACTGCCTAAGCTGTACAATGTGCTACAACTACATGTAAAAAGAAAAATAAAGCAGAAACATCTGTATCGGTGCTATCAAGCTTAAGATCGAAAGGCCCTCTTCATCCTCTTCGGCTGAACAGCCTCTGCACCACTGCCGCCAGCACCCCTATCTGAATCGGAGTCACTGTCCTCGGAATCCTCCTCGGCACCACCTCCGTCCTTAGAACCGAAACCAGAGTCATCATCTCTGCCTGCAGATGTCTCTGACTGTGGATGTGCTGACTCCTCCTCCTCGCTGGACTCCTCATCATATCTGACAAGTGCTTTACGTCCTCTTCGACTGCGAGTCTCCTCTCCTCTCTTAGCTGCTCGAGAAGGCCTGGATGGCCCGGGCCGTGACAGTGGAACCTGAGAAGGGCAGTATGAATACATCAGCCAGAGTATGTATATCAGATGCAAGTATAATGCATGGAGTGTGTGCATGCAGATATAGTATGTGAATGTGATGTGTCAGATGTGCTCTACACATGCAATGAATCAATGCAGTGAAATATTCAGTTTCATTATGTCATCAGAAATATGATAAATACAAGGAAAAGTACTGGAATGCCGGCAGCGTACAGCATCGTCTCCCTCCGCAAGACCATGCTCTCGATTGAGGCCACCACCCCGAGCAACCCCTCTGTATATTCTCTGGGAGGCTGCAAATGCAAATTCAAGTCATCAGTGGAATCTGGTACGATGTCCCATACTGCCAGCTCGTCAACTCGGACGGAAGATTTGGCCACCTAGCATACTGGCAAGTCGAGGGCATCGCTCTAGCCCTACCCCTCGATGTGCTAGCCTTGCTAGTAGAAGGGATGTCTACGGCTCGAGCGCGACTTGACGATGGCATATCAGCAGCCTTCCTCGTAGGAGTATGGACGCCTGTCAATGGAGGCATCAAGTATGTATGGCGGTATGTCGTGTACTCCCTCTCTTCCAAGAAAAGAACTGCGTCGACACCCAGCATAAGGTCGTCAACCTCTCGGGGAGTGAGACTCTCAGTGAACCATATGTCCAGTGGAGGTGGTGAGGGAATCTCTTGAGTGGCATTACCCATCGTCTGACGCATGAAGCGATCCCCGAGAAACCAGGCCCTGCCGACTGGTCCCTCAAACAAAACCTTGTATTGGGAAGCACTCCATGCCCCAGCGAACTAGAACCGAGCATATCCGAGCATCTCCAGCCAAGGCTGCCAACTGATCTGCGGATAGCAAGTGCATAAACTGATTAGATGTCATAAATATGCAAGATGAATCAAAACTGAAAGCATAAAGAACTGAGAGTTCTGATTTACCTCGGTCGCCTGCACCGTGTCAAAGTACTGCCGAAGATACGGTAGAGTCTCTCGGGCCTGGACCGACACCGACCCTCAAATCTGCGTGAATAAGGGATCTCGAGAGGTGCCTCAACCTTGAGCTCAGGGGCGAGTGTCGGGAAGTAGGCGTAAACCCACAATTGTGAAAGGCAAGATAGTAGCTGTCAGAATACAAAATGTATAGAAAATGCAGAATGCCGAGTGCAGAATGCAGGGTACAGAATGTAATGTGTGCAATGTGTGCCGTGTACAGTGTACAGATAATGAAAAGCATAAATGTAAATCAAGAGGGCAGAATGTACCTCTCAGGCTTGCCAGTAGCCACCTACTATAGTCCCCCCCGCTCGCGGGAGGTCGCGCTCATGTAGCAATAAAGGGTAGCGAGGCTAGCGCTACCCCAATCATACTCACTGACCTGTGATAGGTCTACCAGAGACTGAGCAGATAAGCCCAACTATGTTCCCCCTGTCAGAGAACAGAGTGGTCCCAAGTAGGAACATCAAAAATCACCGGGCATACTGCTGTATGGCCTCAAAAGTCTTGAGCATAGTCCTCATGTACTGCTCTGCAAACCGAGTGTACCTAACCTTGTCTGATGATCTGTCGATCGGCGGATGGACTCCGAGCAGATAAGTCCAAGCCGCCTCTCACTCACCCATATCTGCATCGTATGGGATCGGCCGGCCTGCCACGTCGAGGCCCGTCACTATAGAGAAGTCATACGGGGTCATCGTCATGTCCCTGGTGGCAGAAAAATGAAAGGAGTTGGTGGTGTCCCACCATCTCTCTATTAATGCACCCAGAAGGGTCCTGCTCGTAGGATGACGTGACAACCCCGCGCAAAACGGGCAAAACCCTGCCTTATCCACAATATGCCGAACGGCATCCGGGAGCTCCATATACCACTCTCTAGCAATGATCGACCCGTAACCCCGTGTGAAACGGGACGATACCTGCATGTAGAAAGAACAGATGTAATCAGTTACAAAGTAAATCGAATGCTATGTTATGAACTATGTGTTCAGATTGAGCAGTGTTATGAACTATGCGTTCAGATTGAGCAGTGTTATGAGTCGTGTGCAAAGTAAATCGAATGCTGTGTTATGAACTGTGTGTTCAGATTGAGCAGTGTTATGAGCCGTGTGCAAAGTAAATCGAATGCTGTGTTATGAACTGTGTGTTCAGATTGAGTAGTGTTATGAGCCGTGTGCAACATTAAATAAAATGCTGTGTTATGAACTGTGTGTTCAGATTAAGTAGTGTTATGAGCCGTGTGCAACATTAAATAGAAAACTGCGTTATGAACTGTGTGTTTAGATTGAGCAAACCCTGCGTTATGAACTGCGTGTTCAGATTGAGTAAAAACTGCGTTATGGACTGCGTGTTCAGATTGAGCAAAAATTGCGTTATGGACTGCGTGTTCAGATTAAGCAAAAACTGCGTTATGAACTGCGTATTTAGATTGAGCAAAAATTGCGTTATGAACTGTGTGTTCAGATTGAGCAAAACCTGCCTTATGAACTGTGTGTTCAGATTTAGCAAAAACTGCGTTATGGACTGTGTGTTCAGATTGAGCAAAAACTACGTTATGAACTGTGTGTTCAGATTGAGCAAAACCTACGTTATGAGCTGTGTGTTCAGATTGAGCAAAAACTGCGTTATGAACTGTGTGTTCAGATTGAGCAAAACCTGCGTTATGAATTGTGTGTTCAGATTGAGCAAAGGCTGCGTTATGAACTATGTGTTCAGATTGAGCAGAATACTGTATTATGAGCTGTGTGCCCAAAATGAGCTATGTGCCTAAAACGAGCTGTGTGCCTAAAACGAGCTGTGTGCCAAAACGAGTTCTGTGCCCAAATGAGTTGTGTGCCCAAAATGAGTTGTGTGCCCCAAACGAGCTGTGTGCCCAAAACGAGCTGTGTGCCAAAATGAGCTGTGTGCCAAAATGAGTTGTGTGCCCTATACGAGCTGCGTGCCCAAAACGAGCTGCGTGCCCAAAATGAGCTACGTGCCCAAAATGTGCTGTGTGCCAAAACGAACAAAGTGTTACGTTGAGAGCTGTGTGCCCGCATGAACCGGATGTTGTGTGCAAGTTATGTTCAGAACATGCAAAAGTACTGTGTATGTGAATGTGTTCGGAACTGGCAGATATGATACATAGCGAAAGCATGAAATGTGCAAGAGTGCAAAATGCATCGCAGAAAATGCAAAAGTGAAGTACGCACCTCGCGCACATGATAAGATAGATGATACTCAAGCTTCTGTAGTAGTAGATCTGCAGGCGCTCGCCGCACAAAGTCTGTAAAACGATGAAATGTGCTAGGAGGTAGGATGTGCTCCTCCGGGTGGTACCTCTCCGGGTCGAATGGCCGTATCCTCGGTGGTAACGGTATAATGTTGGGCTCATCCTCTACTCTCGGGGAGCCTCCGCCATATGGAATATCGTCAGCCATCTGAAGAAATCTACAAAAATGAGCGGAATGAGCCAAAATTGCAAAAAGTCAACAAAAGTCAACTCTCGGGAAGAGAAAAAGTCAACACCCAAGAAAAGGTGCTAAACTTCGAAACAAACATACCTCAAGTGGTGAAAATTGAGAAAGAAGCTCTGAAAACAAATTCTAATCGGTTCAAAACGAAGAGAATCAAAAGTTTCGCGAAACAACTTCACGTAGGGCATTGGAAAACGCGTATAAAGTGCAGATCTGAGAGGGAAAAAGGCCTAGGAACAAAGGAGAATGTGTTTCGGCCTTGTGTTTGTGAGCAAAAGTGATTTAGAGTTGTATACTTAAAGATCTAGCCTTGAAATGACAAAACTGCCTTTGTTTTCATAAACTAGTCGGCCGACCAGTTTTTCTAGCTGGCCGACCACTTTGGTGGTGAACAACTAGTCGACCATTGTTCTAGGTGGTCGGCCACTCTCCTAGGTGGTCTCCAAGGTCCCATTGTCCTTCCTCTGTGTTTTGGTGATGATTGGAGTCCTCGACTCTCGAGAAAGTGCAAGGAAAGTACACTTTTCGGCTCAAAATCGTCCCCGCGGGAATTTCGATTCAAGTCTTCGATGCGTGGCTCATCAATTACTCGTCAAGAGCATGGTGTATCCTTTTGAGTACTTTGTGACCCCTCCGAGAGGTAACTCGGAGGTTCAGGTTAAAATGCTCGCGTTAAGATTTGTATCTCCTTTTTCAGTATTTTGCTTCGAACGTACTTTTGGAGTTGCATATTTCAAATACATCCTTATGCACACCACTCGTTGCATTGTTATGCATGTCTCGTTGCATTGTTATGCACACCACTCGTCGCATTGTTATGCACATCTCGTTGCATTGTTATGCACACCACTTGTTGCTTTGTTATACACACTACTCGTCGCATTGTTATGCTCATTTCTCTCGTATTGTTTTGCTCATTTCTCTCGCATTGTTATGTATTACACTTAGGCTGCATTGTTATGCACCCCGTCCATTCGCATTGTTATGCGTCACACTTAGGTTGCATTGTCATGCACCCCTCACTCGCATTGTTATGCGTCACACTTAGGCTGCATTGTTATGCACCCCTCCACCTGCATTGTTACGCACACTTAGGTTGTATTGTCATGCACCTTTTCGCTTGCCTTGCTGTGTACTTTTCACTTGCACTGCTATGCATGTTTTGATTAGCATCATATGTGTACGCGTTTATCTCGGAATTGCATCTTGATGTAATATTGAACATGTGCTTCTAACTATATTGTACTTGTCGAGTTTTTTCCTTTTTGCAGATACTATATTGTATGTATGGTTCATTTGAGGCTGGTGCGACCAGACGGTATTGTATTTACTCCGCGTGAGACGTAGCGAGAATTATATAATTCTCTTACATCCTTTCTACATGTGATGCAGTTTGGTTCATATTCATTCACTTGCTTAAACTGTTGCATTTATTATGTATAATTGCTTCATTACAACTTTCTTTGCATGATCATAAGTTATGTTCGGCTTTGTGCGTGTCATTTGTATCTTGCCCCTGCCTGCGGGCACATCTCTTTATTATCTTGCATGTTTGTCTAAGTCTTCGGCCTTGTCAAAAATGGGTCGTCTCTAGGCTTTGACATTCACTCTCGTCACTTCTTGACTTTCGAGTTCTGTCAAAGAGGGGCAACTGTAGACACCTCATTTTTGACCGACCTTAAAACTCAGATGTCATCGATTGAGCGCTCGGTGATAGTGCATGTCGTGCTCATTTCGAGGTTTCAGAGTTTTGGCTGGGAGCCTTGCCTCCGGGCCTCTGAACTCTTGGTGCTTCGGCTTGGTTTGTGGACTGAACCTTGTTTCTCTTCCATGGACGGAGGGAGAGGTCTTGTAGACCACCTCTTTGTGGTTGTAGACCACTTTTCTCATTTGGAGACCAGTTTTTAATTTTCAGAGCCTTCGGCTGCGCGCCTTGACTCGGGAACGCTTAACGTTCTCCGTTTGGCGTGGTTTTTGAACCATACCTTGTTACCTCTGCCTAGAGGGACACTGTGGTCCGGGAGACCACTTTTGTGGTCGCAGACCACTTTTGGTGTCAGTAGACTAGTTTTCGAGATTTTTGGTTGTGTGCTTTGCCTCTCGAACTTTCGTCTTACATCCGTTTTGGTTTGTTTTTGGCACAAACCTTGTTTTCCTTGTTTGGAAAGTGGTACAAGGGTAGGAGACCAGTTCTTCCCCTTGGAGACCACTTTTCTCTCCGCTAGCCAGTTTTTTGGTTGGCCAACTAGTTTTCTTGGGCTTTGGGCCACCTTTTCTGGTCAGCCACCACACCATGGCATTGTTTTCATGCTCTAGACCTTCTCTCACCATGGCCGACCACTTGTGGTGGTCGGCCGACCACTTCAAGTAGCTAGCTGACCACTTCAAATGGTCAGCTACTTTTCATCACATTTTTGGAGATATTTTCATCCAGCTTGCACAACTAGAGGCACTAAAGCCATCCTCCATACACGTGTATGGAGGGATGGCCTTGAACCCTAAGCTTGTCCAACAACCTTGAGCTTTGGTTCTTTATAAGAGAGAACCTCCTCTTTTCTCCTCCAGGTTTAGATTTTGGGCTTGGAAGATATACATACACTTTTGTCTCTATCTTGCTCTTGTTCTTCATTTTGTGCCTTAAAAGTGTAGTTTTATCATACTTTAACACACCAACACACACTCAAACACTTTACTCTTGTTGCTGAGGCTTCTTGAAGTTGTTTTTGAAGTTTTTGGACTGGTTTTGGGTCAAAAAGTATGCTGGAGTTGCAGCTTTGAAGAGGTTCTACAAGGGTGAGCCTTTAACCCCTTAAATCCCTTTTTTTGCTTAAGCTTTTAGACCTATTTTCATGCTGATTTAAGCTTAACTCTTAACTGAAAAAAGTTCTATTTTTCAGTCCTTAAAATGTTTGTTTAAGGTCACTTTTTTGTTGGGGGTGGTCTACCCCCTCTTAGGCCTTGTTTTGAGCCATCTCTTTTGGCTCTTGTTCTAGCCTTTGTATGACCTTTCTACCACTGAAATCCAAAGGATTTTTAGTGGTGGAAAGGTGGTTTTGGGGTCCCAATAGGAGAGGGTCATCCCTTCTCCTTGTATTTTGAATACTTGCTTCATATGCCTGATGTTTGAGCATGTTTATTAAGCTTGTGTTGGCTTGTTTTTAGCATGTATTTGGGGTTATTTCAGCATGTCATACCACTGTTTTAACTTGGTTTTGTCATCCCATGCATGCTTAATACACTTGTAGTGTAAATTTCATAAACTAGTCTTGTATGCTTCATGAAGTAGCATGTCTTTGTAGCTTATGTTGACTCCATTTCAGTAGATTTTTGGTGTTGTTTTAACATGCCTTAGATCTGTTTTGGGTCGGTTTGGTTAGTCCTTGCATGCCTTATACATTTGTAGTGTGTTTCTCACAAACTAGCTTTGTGTGCTTCATGAAGTAGCATGTCTTTCTAGCTTGTTTTGAGTCCATATCTGCATGTTCTTAGTGTTGTTTTGCCATGTCATACCTCTGTTAAGGTTGGGTTTGATAGCCCCATGCATGCTCCATGCACTTGTAGTGCAATTCTATGAATTAGCCTAATGTGTGCCATGCTTTAGACTATCTTTCTAGCATGATTTTGGCTTAACTTTGAGAAGCTTTTGTCCATGTTTTAGCATGCTTAAGCTCTGATTTATGTCGTTTTGGTCATGCATGCCATGCTTTGTATAGCTATAATGCATTCTAGCTTGTTAGCTTTGTGTATCAAGTCCATTAGCATGCATTGCTTGGCTTATTCGAATGATTTGGCATAATTTGTTATGTGATCTCAGTACATGTTTCATAGTCATACACTTGCATTTGTCACTCATTCAATGCGTTGGAGGGTTTGCCCTTTATGCCTTAAACATGAATCATTGCGTATGCCTTCATGTCTAAGCTTGCAAGCTATCATTTCATTGTGTATTTGGGGTTATTTTGCCATGATATAACTCTGATTTTTGTCGGTGAAGCCATCTCATGCTTGATCTTGATAGGTGTAGTGTAATCCACCTTATTTGCCTTGCATATTCCATGCCTTATGCCCTTCATGCTAGCATATTTTGGCTTCCTTCCATACATGTTTTAGTATCATTTTGACATGTTCTAGGACTGTTTTGGGTTGCCCTCGCCATATGCTTCATGTTTTGCATAGCTGTAGTACAAATGCCTATGCTAGCTTCAAGCTTTGGGTACCATAGCATGCTTCATTTGTGTTGTGTACATGATTTGGCATCATTTACCATGTCATTTCAGAGCATGTAGCATTGCCATGTTCTCACTTCATTCACTCTTTAGGTGCCTTTGAGTGTTATGCATTGTTGTCTAGTTTGTGGCCTAGCATGTATGCCATCTTGCCTAGGTCCTTGGGCCCCCATCTCAGCATGTTTTGGCCTTTGTTTAGACCTAATTAAGCTCTGTCCATGGTTGGTTCATGCATTTGTGCCATGTTGTGCGTGCCTCCTATGTGTTGCTCTTTGCTAGCCTTATGCCTTAAGGACTCTTGCATGCTTTACTTGAGTTGTTTGAGTGATTTGGCATCATTTCATACCTTATTTTAGAGCTTTGGTGTTGTCACACTTCCTTGTTTGTCACTCCTTGAGCACTCTTGAGAGTTGTGCTCTTATGCCTGGTCAATGGATCTTTGCATTGTGCATGCATTGTCTTGCATTTCATGCCTTTATTTCATCATAATGGCCACTATTTTGGGCATGGCTAAGGTCTACCCACATTCGGTTTAAGTCCATTGAGCATTGAGTATGCCATGTTACATTGTATTGAGTATGCCATGTTGTTGTTTGCATTGTGTATGCCTTTTTGTTGCTTTGCATTAAGTATGCATGCCATTTAGCATTGAGTATGCTGTGTTACATTGCATTGCATGTTTGCATGCTTGTTCCTCGCATGTTGTTTGCATGCTTGCTTTATTGCATTATATGTTTGCATGCTTGAGAGGCATTGCATGTTTGTATGTTTGATATAGCATTGCATTGTGTATGCCATGTTATTTGTTGCATTCGTTTGGATTAGGTGCTAGTCCAAACACGAGAAAAGAGGGACGTTTCATACTTGGAGTGATGAAACGTGCCTCAATTCTCGGTCGCCGACGCTCTTGATCTATCATGATAGAATTCTAGGCTTTATGTGTTTATGTGTGCATTCATTTTACATTGAATTGTGCAATTTGGCTTCTCGGCCATCTGTAGACGTCCCCGAACGCCCCAGGAGGATTGAGTCCCGTTCTGTTCATTTTGGGCTCACTACAGTTCGGACTTAAATTGTCACGGTTCGTAATCTGAACCAAAGAGTCCAAATCCGGCAAATTGTTTTGAGAAAACAGATTTTTTTGAAAGAAGTGCCAAACATGGACTGCTTTGCCAGATATAGAGTCGCCACCTAAATATTTTATTTTTGGAAAATTTAGGAAACCCTGACTTGTGCCTAAGGCCACGTGTCCGTTATCACCAAAGTTGCCTCGGCTCGAGAACTTGGGTACGATTAGAGAAGGTCACTTCGTGAGCACCCCCGCTCGCCCGATTCAAGATCGGCCTCTACTAACCATGATATCTAGTTTTGAAAACATTATGCATTCTTATTCCGGTTATTTGCCTAGATTTACTATGTGATGCGCATAGCATACAAGTATAGACTAGATCACCTGAATTGGAACAAAACATTTCATGTTTGTTTTTGAAAGATGGTTTGCTACCCGTAGGTAGGCTTAAAATGCAGATTTTGCCACCCTCAAGTGGGCTTAGAAAAGATGGTTTTGCCACTATCTAGTGGGCTTAAAACTCACAGTTGATGATTTGTCCCAATCCAAATAACCCAACCTTCACCCACAGGCATTCAGCCAGTTATATCACATAAGCAAATAGCCTCATGGTAAGCATGCTATCATGGCAGTCACTCACACACATGCAAGGATGCTAAAGCGTAAAAACTTACCGAGTACTCCAAGCCAAAACAGAAGCTAATTAGAAATCCATGCATGATCTTAACTATACAGAAATGCCTAATGCAACACATGCAGGAGTGCAACTAAGATAGGCTCGGCTATTCTAAACATGGCATATGGAATGCTACAGCTTAACACGTATTCAACTCGGAATTGAAATACAATGCAGTGAGTATGATGCACTGAGCCTGGTGCATGCAAAACAGATGAATGAATACAAACATGCTGTCATACTGTATGCTAAATAAAACATGGCCTAATCTAACCATCATAAGCTGGTAAATAAAATGGAGAAATACGTGGGGTTGGAAGACATACATCACACGCACGCACACTTATTACAATTGTGCCCTCACTCGGAGGGTCCGAATAAATAATATACAGTCCCAAATAAATAGTACAGTCCGAATAAGTACAAAATCCTAATTAATTAACAAATTAATATAGGAAAGCAGTAAATTAGCATGCAAGCTAGGGACTGCCTCAACTCTACTTCGGATGATGGATGATGCATGTTCGGGTTGCCTTGCGCGGAAATCCATTGCAATGCCCCAATTAGCCTCTGTTTACAATTAAGCCCGGAATATTGCGCGAAGTCCCAAAAGATTGCCGGTTTCGATTTCGCAAAGAGCGTGGAAAGGGGCATGGCAATGTATTTTCACATATGTATGCATGACTACTCTTCAGGGAACGTAGTCCTCGATCCTCATGCCACCAATCGCGCATCTCGATGCATGATGGCCGAGGAGTCGAATTGCACGACTCAATATGAAATGTATGCACATATAAACACAACAAGACCGAGACTCCATCATGGATAATCCGGAGTGTCAGTGACTGGGAATTGAGACACGTTCCGTCACTCGGAGTACGAAACGTCCCTCGTATCCCGTGCTTGGACTAACTCCTATCCCAAGCACAATGCAATATGCATGACATGCATGAATGCAATCCTAACATGCAATCTAACATACGCAATGCTATGAAATGGCATACACAATGCTCGAGGTAACATGGCGTACACAATGCTATGAATGGAAATGGCATACTCAATGCATAATGGACTTACACCAACATGAGTGAACCTCAGCCATACTCACATCAGCGGCCATAAGATGAAAATGAGACACTCAAGATGCGTGCACACATGCACGCAAACCGAGGATCGATCCTAAGGCACGAATGCCACTCTAACAAGGCATGGCAAGGCATGAAACATGGCATACAAACATGCAAGTTCCAGCACTGAAATGTGATGCAAAATGACCCCGAAACATGGAAACATGGCACCCGATGCATGGAATGGTCCCGAAACACAAAACTAGGCACATGTATTGATCTATAGCTATACAAAGCATGCATTATTTGATCATGAAACATAAAGACAGAACCAAGGCAGTCCCAAAACATGAATATTTCTAGTTCAAAGCATAGCCAAAAGATGCTAGAAAGATGAACTAACATAGCATGCAATTTTGATAGGCAAACATGGTTTACATGGCATGTGTATGAAGCATATGAAATCTCACCAAACCAGCAAAAATCAGTGAATAAAACATGCCAAAACATGCCCAAATAACCTCTGAAATGCAGCCAACACATGCACAAATGATGGGTTCTTTTAGAGGGCATACAAAGGGGTTATTAAGCACATGCATCAACGACACTTAGCATAGCCAAATCAACTTTGAAAATCAAATATGATAGTCCTAAAACTCATCAAATTGGCCCTAAAATCAGTCAAAAAAGCATGCAAGATAGGACCTCTTTGGAAGGCCAAAATGACCATCAAGCAAAACAAGGAGAGAGGGGGTCACCCCCCTCTGATTTTGGCCTTCAAGAATATACCTAAGCCACTGAAAATCTACTGGATTTCAGTGGCTAAGAGGCCAAACCATAGCCAATGCAAGTGTTCTAATGCATAGCCCTAATCATGAAGAGATGAGGCATGCATAGGGTGAAGATGACCCCAAAAAGAGAATAGACCTTAATCAAACATGAAGATGATGTCAAAACAAGACTTTTTTTAGTTTAGGTCGAGATCCAAAAAGGTTCACAAATAAGACTAATGTATCATGCAAAATAAGCACTAAAAGAGAGATTGAACAAACAGGAAAGTAAAAGGCCTCAAACAGCAAAGAGACCTTCAAAAAATTTGAAGAGGGGCTCAAAAAAAGATACTTTACAATTTATGGCAAATCTCAAATATACTCACAAATAAGGCTACAATACGATGCAAAAACGGCCCTTAAAGAGAGATAGAGAGCAAGAGGCAATATCTGGTCTCAAAAAGTGGAGAGCCCTTCAACAAAGTTTAAGAGAGGCTCAAAATAAGACACTTTACAGTTTGGCTCGGAGCCCAAAAATTCTTACAAACAGGGCTAATATGTCATGCAAGAAATAGCCCTAAAAGAGAGATAAAGGGAAAGGGGCAGCAGATGGCCTCAAATAAAGAAAAGTCCTTGATCAAACATGAAGATGAGATCAAAATAATACTATTTTCAGTTTGGGTCGAAGTCCAAAAATGCTTGCAAGTATGGCTTATAGATGAAGCAAAAAAATCCAAGTTTAAGGGAAATAAGTGCTTACCCTTGAAGAGCTGTCCTCCAGCAGCTTTTGGTCCAAAATTCTGAGCTTCCAACCCTTGCAAATGGCTTCCAAGATGTTAGAATGGATGATGGTGGTGTTGTGCTATGGGTTGTAGTGCAAATGGTGCAAGAATCTTAGGGTTTTGGAGCTTGGAATAGTGAAAATGGAGGGAGAAGGGAAGGGAGCCTTGGCTGATTTTTTCTAACCCCTAATCATGGAGGACGGGTGCTGGTTATATAGAGGAGAGGAGTGAAACAAAAGGGGGGAAAACAAATTCAAATTTCCCCCCCAAAAGGGCAGATCCCCGGGCAGGGGTTTGATGCGAAATAGCTGGCATAGCTGGCATGCACCAGGAGAGATAAACATGGCCAGCCAGGTGCAAAAGGTTCAGGTGGCCGGCCAGCCACCTCCCCTGGTCGGCCAGCCAGGGTCAACAGGGTCAACAAAGATTAGTGGCTGGCCACCCCAAAAAGGTGGCCTCCCATGTGTGTACAAAACAACTGTATGGTCAAAACCCAAAAAATGTAACCCAGAAGAGAGAAAAACCAACTTTTTAGAGGGGTTCAAAAGGGTCAAGAACAATTAATAGCCGGCCTATCCATATTGGTGGCCTCCCAGGTGTGTACAACACAATGGTGTGGTGGAAAGTCAGAAAAAGTGGCCCGGGAATGGAAAAAGTCAGCTTTCTAGTGAAGAAAACGGGCGATGAAGAGCGACGAAGGAATAAAGCTGGTCTTCAAAACAATTGCTGGCCTCCCATCCTTCTACAACCTTCCTAACAATGAAAATAAGGTCTCCGCCAAAAATGAACCCAAACCGATGTAAAACGAAGGTTCGGGGCCAAAACGCGCGGCCTAGGGCCCCGAAAACAAGCTGTTAAGCACCGGAGGTGGCGTTTGACCATGAAGTTGGTCTCTCGAGCCACAGTGTCCCTCAAAAGGGAGGAAATAAGGTGTGTGCCAAAAATCGGAGCAAACGAAGGTGGTTAAGCGGTCCCGAACCGAGGCACACGGCCGACGGCTCCGAAAACTGGGAACCGGGCTCCAAACGGGAAAAATGGCCTACGACCACGAAACATAGCCTACGGCCACTGAGAGATGGTCTACGAGACCTCTCCCTCCCTTTGGGAAGAGAAAACGGAGAAAACGGGACCCGGTTCGCAAACCGAGGCAAAGCACAAAAGAGTCCGGAAGTCTGGAGGCAAGTCTCGCAGCCAAGATTTCGCAACTTCAGAATGAGCACAATATGCAACATCACCGAGCACTCAGTTGGTGACGTCTAAGTCTTAAGGTCGGTCAAAAATGGGGTGTCTACAGTTGCCCCTCTTTGACAGAACTCGAAAGTCATAAGTGATGGGAGTGAATGTCAAAGCCCAGAGACGACCCATTTTTGACAAGGCCGAAGATTCAGACAGACAGGCGAGATAAACAAAAAGATGTGCTCGCAGGCAGGGGGCAAAATGCAAAGCGGTATGCATAAAGCCGGATGTAACTCAATGATCATGCAAAGCAGCAAGCTGTAATGAAGCAAATATCCACAATAGATGCAACAGTTTTAAGCGAGAATGCAAAGCAATACTACATTTCATGCAGTTGAAGAATGCGGAGAATCATCGAATTCTCACCATGTCTCACACGGAGAAGATACAATACCTGTGCGGCACGTCTGGTTGCACCAGCCTCAAATGAACCGTACATACAATATCGTGCCTGAAAAAGGAAGAAACTCAACAAGCACAACATAGTTAGCAACATATGTTCAGTGTGATATCGAGCGCAGACAAATGCGGTGTTGATGGGTGAGTGCATCGCAATGCGAGAAGCGACGCGCGTGACAACGCAAGTTAAGCACAAGGGTATGATAATGCTCGTGAAACATGCAGAACAGTGCAAGTGACGTGCATAACAATGCAGGATAAGTGTAAACTTGAATGCACATTTTGAAACGAAACAACGAGCAAATCAATGCAAGTTTCAACGAAGGTGGCTCAATTGTGACCTCTGATTTACCTCCCGGAGGGGTCACAACATATTCAAAAAGGATACATCTTGCTCTTGGCGAGTAATGATGAAACACACATTGAAAGTTGGAGTTGAAGTTCTCGCGGAGGGGTTTCGCGACAAAAAGTGCACTTTCCTTATACTTTCTCGAGTGCTGGGGACTCCAATCATCACCAAAATTTGTAGGGGCCTTGGGGGCCACCTTGGGAAGGCTGCCGGCCATGTTTGGTCCAAGGGGGAGGCTGCCGGCCAGAGGTGAGGGAGTGGGATGGCCGGCCTGCCAGAAAAGGTGGCCGGTCGGCCACCTAGCCCAAATTTGGGGCAGTTTGGTCCTTTTGCTCTCTTTTCTTTAAATGTGCTTATCCAAAGCACTTGTCCTCATAACATCAGCTCTGAAATTTCCTCCTCTTCCTTCCTAGACCACTTTCTCTCTCAGATCTGTGCTCTATACGCGTTTTCCAACACCCCACGCAAGTTGTTTTCGCGAAATCTTTTAGTTTTCGTCACTTTGAACCGATTAAATTTTGATTTCGGTGCTTCTTTTCTCATTTTCACCACTTGAGGTAAGTTTGTCTCAACATTTAGAAGATTTTCTTGGGGGTTGACTTTTGTTGACTTTTTCATTTCCCGAGAGTTGACTTTTGTTGACTTTTTTCCAATTTTTGCTCATTTTGCTTGTTTTTGCTTCTTTTTGCAGATTTTTCGAGATGGCGGGTCATTTTCTGCAAGGTGGAGGTTCTCCAGGTGCCAGAGGTGAGCTAGACATTATGTCTTTACCCCGAGGATCCAGCCATTCATTCCCGAGAGGTACGACCCTCCGGTGCACATCCTCTTGCAGGCGGTTTTCTACCATTTTACTAACTTCGATGAGCGAGCGCCTGTAGATCTACTACTGCGGGAGCCTGAGTCCCACCTCTCTCATTAGGCACGAGAGGTATTTACTTCACTTTTACATTTTCTGCAATGTATTCTGCATTTTCCGTGCATTCCGTGCTTTTGCTATGTTTATCTGCTCGTTTAAGCATGCAGCTTGTTTTGAATGTTTAGTCTATAATACCGTATTCCGTTTGCATCTTGAACACACAGTTCAAACACTCTGACTTTCTGAACATGCGGCCCGTATATTGATTGTGAACACACAGCCCACACTTGTTGAGAATTGAACACACAGCCCAAACTTTGAGATGAACACATAGCCCACTGATTTTGAAATTTGAACACACAGCTCATACTCGTTGTCAGTTGAACACGCAGCCCAAACTTTGAATTTCTGAACACACAGCCCCAAATTGAAGGTAAACACGTAGCACACACTGATTGAGAGTTGAACACGCAACCCAAACACTTGAATTCTGAACACACGGCCCATCTTTGAGGTGAACACACAGCACACACTGATTGAGAGTTGAACACGCAGCCCAAACTTTGAGATGAACACACAGCCCACACTTTGATATCGAACACACAACTCGTTATTGAGGTGAACACACAGCGCACACTGATTGAGAGTTGAACACGCAACCCAAACTTTGAGATGAACACATAGCCCACTCTTTGATGTCGAACACACAGCTCGTTGTTAAGATGAACACACAGCACACACTGATTAAGAGTTGAACACGCAGCCCAAACACTTGAATTCTGAATACATGGCCCATTGTTGAGGTGAACACACAGCACACACTGATTGAGAGTTGAACACGCAACCCAAGCTTTGAGATGAACACACAGCCCATACTTTGATATCAAACACACAGCTCGTCGTTGAGGTGAACACACAGCGCACACTGATTGAGAGTTGAACACGCAGCCCAAACTTTGAGATGAACACACAGCCCACATTTTGAAATCTAAACGCACAGCCCAGATTCTGTATCTGATTTGATTTTGCACACAACTTATACATTTCATTTGCACGCAGCTTATTCATTTCATTTGCACACAGCTTATACATTTCATTCTGAAACTGAATACATGTGTTCATCCTGAATGCAGGTGACTTCTCGCGTTGCGCGAGGATATGGCTCTATTACGGCGAGAGAGTGGTACGCAGAGCTCCCGAAGGCTGTCTGAGATTTGGTTGACGTGGCAGGGTTTGGGCCCTTTTGCACTGGGATCTCCCGCTATCCTGCTAGTAGGACGCTGATGGGTGCTTTGGTAGAGAGATGGTGGGACACCACAAACTCCTTCTATTTCTCTGCCACCGGGGACATGACCATGACCCCGTTTGACTTCGCCGTACTGACGGGCCTTGATGTGGGAGGCTGGGCCATCCCATATGACGAGGATATGGGCCAGTGGGAGGCCGCCTGGATATACTTATTGGGGGCTCACCCGCCAGTTGACAGATCTTCGGGCAGAGTCCGATACACCTGGTTCTCTTCCCATTTCAGGAGGGCGGAGATGGAGCCTGAGACTCCTGAGGAGATGGCACAGTACACCTACGGATTTCTGATGTTCCTTTTCGGGACCACTCTGTTCGCCGATAGGGGGAACACTGTCGGGCTTTATCTGTTGAGTGCTTTGGTGGACCTTTCACAGGTTAGCCGGTATGATTGGGGCAGTGCCAGCCTGGCTACCCTCTACTGCTATATGAGCGCGACCTCCCGCGGACGGGGGAACATGGTCGGTGGCTATTGGAGGGCCTGGGAGGTTACTTTCTGCCCTCCTGATTTACATTTCTGTTTCTCATTACTTGTACATTGCACACACGGCGCACTTTACATTCTGTACCTTGCACTTTGCTCTCAGCATTTTGTATTTACATCCTGCACTCAAGATTCTCAGATTCTCGATGGCTCTTGTTTTTCACAGTTATGGGTCTACGCGTACTTCCCGACGCTAGCCCCAGAGCTCGAGGTGGAGGTGCCCCTCACGACCCCTTATTCACTCGTATTCGAGGGCCAGTACTGGCCGAGACCTCGAGAATCTTTTCTCTACTTACGGCAGTACTTTGACACAGTGCAGCCGTCAAAGGTATTTCAGAACTCTCAGTTTTTCATGTTTTCATATCTTTGATTTATCTTGCATATTCACCATTTCTGTTCAGCTTATGCATCGGTTATCTGCAGATCACATGGCAGCCCTGGGCGCCTTTAGGTAGAGACCCCAGATTCCAGTTTGCCGGAGCATGGGGTGCCTCTCGGTATAGGATCCTGTTCGAGGGGCCAGTTGGTAGGGCCTGGTTTTTGAGGGATCGCTTCTTGCGGCAGGTATGGGGCTATCCTACTCAGGATCTTCCTTCAGTGTCTCCAGACGACATGCGGACCACTGATAGGCTCTCTCTCCAGGATATTGTCAGTGCTATGTAGGGTACCGATGCATTTTTACATCTGGAGCAGGAGGAATATGCGACCTATCGTCACACATACTTGATGCCCCCACTGACGAGGGTCCGTACTCCGACGAGGAGGTATACTGGTATGCCTTCATCGAGCCGGGCTCGGACTGCAGATGTCCCTTCCACCAGCAGGGCTGGTACGTCTAGAAGCGGGGGTGGACTAGTTCCCCCGATTCCTCCGACTCATCATCATCCTGGATGGCCAGAAATGTCGACTGAGTTGACAGGATGGAGATATGGGACTTCCTACCCAATCCTGATAGAGCCTCCTATGCCTCACCACCGATATGTCAGTGACCCTGACTCACCACCGGTATGTTCCACTGTTTTTCGTTTATCACACAGATACTTTGGCGTTTGTTTATTCATTGATGACTTGAGCTGGCCTTCTCGAGGAGCTGGGCCATCTAGGCCTTCTCAAGGAGCTGGGAGAGGGGAGTCGTCTCACGGACGAGGCGGACGCAGGGCGCACATCATAGAGGAGGAGCCCAGCGAGGAGAAGGAAGAGGCTGCAGATCCCCAGTCAGAGACATCTACTGACAGAAAGAGTGGCTCCAACCCCGGTTCTGGTAGTGGAGATGAGGCTAAGAAGGGTTCCGAGGATGGTAGCCCCGACTCAGATGATGGTGATGATGGTGCAGAGTCTGTTCCACAGAAGAGGACGAAGAGGGCCTCTCATTCTTGCTCCTGAGAGCATTGACGCAGTTGTTCCATGCTTTATTTACCTTTTTACTAGTAATTGTAGCACATTGTACATTGTTAGGCAGTTTTATTTTTTGTAAAACTTGTACCCTTGTTGTAAAATGTTGTAACAAAGGAAGCATGATGGAATAAAATAGCTTTTTGAAAAAGTGTTGTATTTTATGTTCTTAGCATCGCATCGCATCGCATCTTTTTGCACCAAAATGAGATTGAATAGAAATGTGCATTGTGTATTTGCCAAGTCAGGTAGTGAACCGACGCAACAGACTAACAACTTAACTCACTACGGAATAATAAAACCTTAGCAAGTTTACAACTCGATAAACAAAACACAACAAAGTTAACGACTCGATAAGTAAGGCACAACAAAATTAAACAAAAAGTAACAACTCAATGCACAAGACTCGTCAGCTCGACAAAACTCAACAACTCGATAAGCAAAGCAATAAGTCAATAAGCAAGACAACAACTCGATAAGCAAGACTTAACAACAACTCTATGAACAAAGTGCATTTCGGACGATCTGGCTGACGGAACGCATCCGAAACTGAGGGAAATGGAGGCCTTCGACAACCCCGATGCATGCAAATGCTGGGAACTTCCTTCTAGAGGGTAGAACAGGACCATAGACACATTTGCAGCATGGCCGGCCACCTTTGGGAGCTGGCCGACCAGCTTTTTGCATTTGAGGGGAGAGGGGTGGCCGGCCTGCCAGAAAAGGTGGCCGGCCGGCCACTTAGCTCAGCAACCACCAATTTTTCAACACGTGTCCCCCGAACAGTGCTTTATCCTCTTTAAAAGTCCCAACCTCGTAATTGATTCATTTCATCTCAGTTTTGCACCAAAATGGAGGCGTTTCTCGTCGAAAATCTCACAGCTTGGATCGCTTCTCTAGATGGCTCGAAAAAGTTGAACTTCCGGGGCTTCGGCTTGAATGCACTATTCACGCTAAGCCGTACTCCACTGCACCTTCCTTTCCTTCATGCCGCGGCGAGGTTTTGGAACCCAGTAACACATGTTTTTAGCTTCGGCGTGCAAGAGGTATGTCCAACTTTCGAAGATTTTCAAGTTTTGATGGAATCTGAACGCCATGAAGAAATTTTGCCTCAGTTTCGCTTCGGCCACGCACAAGCTTTAGAGCGGATGTGTGGGCTCACCATGCATGACGCTCAATCTCTGATCTGTAATGGGGAACTGGACATCCTCGGCTTGATTCACTGCTTTTCTGATGCCGGTGACTGTGGCAATAGCAACCATTATTGGCAAGGTTTTCGGCAACACGCACTTTGCTTGTGCATGCTATCTCACTTTTTGCTTGCCCCAGGCTTTAACGGATCTAGCATTCGTCTGAATGAAGTTGCTCAAGGCTTGAAGGAAGGAAAGAGCTGTATTGCCATGACATTGGCCGAGGCATTGATGGGCTTGGACGCTTTCTATTGCCGGGAGACGACCAGATTTGCGAGGAGTCCACTGCTGCTGCAGGTAATGTTTCCCACCCAATCTCATATATGTATTGCTCACATTACTCGGCCCTCAGGCTCGTTTTTTCTCACAAAACCCTTTTTTTACTTTTCTCTCATCGTACATCTCTCTATTCTTTATTCTCTCATTTTTCATCCCTTCCCAGGTATGGTTGATGGATAAATTGCAAGTTGTGGACTCTTGCCCAGCATACTCAGCCCGCGGCTACTTTTTCCGACAACGTATAGTCGATGCCCTTGATGAGGGATGGTGGTTCGATTGGATGTGCAATTTGTTTGCAGATCGCATTGCTTGGCGCTATCCTTGGCTCAATCTCCCGGCAATGAGCTATAGTATGTCCCGGCAGACGGGGATCCAGCTGATTAGTCTGACCCACTGTGTGTTCTACTTTCCGTTCCGATTCCAGCGCCAGTTCGGCCATGATCAGACTTGCTCGCCAGAGGGGATAGAGTATCCTGCCACATTCCTGGTTCAAGGTGCACAGCTTGCCCGGTACGCAACAGCATGGAGGACTAGAGATCTCCTGGCCCCCGCTCCCATTTTCTGTTGCACTTTGTCTGACGAGTGCTTGGATTGGCTCAATGAAGAGGCACAGATTGGGCCCAGCTTGGCATCAGAGGCTTCGACCAGCTCTGGGAGGGGGCGCAGGGACACCTGACTTATCTATGCCCCGGATTTATTGCTTTACCAGTACTTTCAAGTTTTCTTTATGAATGTAATAAAAAGCAACTTCAATTTATATGCAAGAGCAAGAGAACTCTGTTTTGAAATCAATGAAATTGAAGGTTGTGGGTACTGAAAATTTTCCGCTTTGGTCCAAAAATGGTCTTAGTTGTAAAAAGATTAATTTGAACAAAGTCAACTTTTATTAAAACTTTTCAAAACCATTTTCGATATGGATCAGAACTAGACATGCCTGAGATCTGTCACCGAGATGCACAATCCCGGATCCTAGCAACTGGAAAGTTGCCCGTAGTCTGAATAGCACCGCAGCACTGCACAGCAATGGAAAGTTGCCCCTAGTCTGAAAAGTACCGCAGCACTGCACAGCAACGGAAAGTTGCCCCTAGTCTAAATAGCACTGCACCGGAGATCACAATGAATGCTGATAGACAAAGATGACTGAGATGATCAAATGGACTAAGTTGATCAGGGAAAAGTTTATGGCTGAACTCCAGGATGAAGTTGCCTACGTATCCCAAAGATAAGAATCAAGCCTTACATAGTTCAGGCTCGGGTTCACTCGGGTATTTTCACTCTTCTTTTATGCTCTAACTTTTGCCAAGGCCGCCCTTTGCGGGTTTTCGACCTTGCGAGCTCAGTTTTTATAATTTCAAATTTGTTGTGCTTTGAGTTTTGCCTAGGTCGTCCTTTCGGGTTTTCGGCCTAGCGAGCCTCTCAAGGGTAATATTTTTTCAACTTGTCCATATTGATCAGTTGTGAGAACTCTAGGCCATCTAGATCCATCAGAACCACAGCTCCACCTGACCAGATAGACTTAATGATGTAGGAGCCAGTCCAATTGGGTCTGAACTTGCCCCTTGGGTCGTGGATGGGAGCTCGGTTGTCTTTGAGCACCAAATCTCCTTCATTTAGATTCCTGGACTTAACCTTCTTGTTGAAAGCTCGGGCAATTCTGCACTGATAACCTTGAACATGGTACAGTGCTTTCAGTCTTCTCTCATCAAAGAGCATGAGTTCCTCAAATCGGCTCTGCTGCCAATCTGCTTCGGCTATTTGACACTCAACCAATACTCGCAATGACAGAACCTCAATTTCGATAGGTAGAACAACCTCCATCCCATAAATCAATGAATACGGAGTCGCCCTAGTAGAAGTTTTGATTGAAGTCCGGTAGCCCCACAGAGCAAACTGCAGCTTATCTAGCCAGTCCCGGTAGGTTTCCACCATCTTCTGCAATATGTGTTTGATATTCTTGTTGGCGGCCTCAACCGCTCCATTGGTTTGCGGCCGATAGGTAGATGACTTATGAAAAGCCACATTGTTTTTTTCCAACAAGTCAATCACTTCCTTCTTGAAGTGGGAATCGTTATCTGAAATTATCTCGTTTGGGACTCCGTAGCGACAGATGATGTTGTTTTTGATAAACCTTGCAACGTGCGAAGCCTTCAACACTGCATAGGATTGGGCCTCAACCCACTTTGTGAAGTAATCTATCGCGACCAGGATGAATTCATGCCCATTCGACCCCTTCGGAGTGACAGCCCCGATCATATCAATTCCCCAGACTGAAAATGGCCATGGCGAAGTCATATTGTACAGCTTCGACGGCGGAATGTTCATGTGATTTGTATGAATTTGACATTTGTGGCATCGCCAAACAAAACCAATGCAATCCTCCTCCATGGTGGACCAGTAGTAACCCTGTTTGAGATCTTCCGTGCTAGCATTACTTCGTTTATATGCGTACCGCATTCCCCTCCATAGATGGCTTTCATCAGACGCTTCAATTCTTCGGCATTGACACACAGCTTATGCATTCCCAGATGACCTCTCTTATACAGTTTACCCCCACAGATGATGAACTGAACGGCCATTCTTCTGATTGCCCTTTTATCCTTGGCATTTACCCCTAGCGGGTATGCTTCCTTTTCCAAGAAATTCCAAATGTCGTAATACCAGGGGTTTTCGTCCTGAGCCTCATCTATAGCAGCAATCGACTCGTAGGCTGGTGCAAATTTCTGGTCAATGATGACTGGACGCATCCGGACTCCGAACGGGATGTCTATCATGGAAGATAGAGTTGCTAAAGAATCTGCGAACCTATTGTTCTCTCTTAGTAGATGAGCAAAGTTTAGCTTCTCAAACCGAGGAATTAACAAATCCAAGGTCTGGTGATACATCATCATCTTTTCTTCTTTGACTTTCCAATCTCCTTTTGCTTGAGACACAACAAGGTTCGAGTCCCCGATGACGTCCAACCGTCTTGCCTCTAGTTCCAGGGCTGCTTCTAGACCGGCAATGCATGCCTCATATTCTGCTTCGTTGTTCGAGACTTTGAACCGGAGTTTGAAGGCTAGAGGGATTCGGGACTTGTCAGGTGCTATCAGCAGCACTCCTATCCCATACCCGAACTGATTTGACGCTCCGTCAAAGTACATCGTCCAAGTTTCATCGTCGATGTGCAAAATGGCTTCATCTGGGAATAAGTACTCGATTGCTTCACCCCCTTCCACTGGATGGTCGGCTAAGAATTCTGTTACTGCTCTTCCCTTGACTAACTTGCGTGTCACATATTTCAAATCAAATTTGGAGAGCAACAGTAACCAACAAGCTAGCCTACCCGTAAGTGCTGGTTTCTCGAAAAGATATTTGATGGGATCGAGTCGTGAAACCAACATTACTGAGTGAGCTAACAGGTAGTGCCGCAGCTTCCTGGTAGCCCATACCAAAGCTAAGCAAGCCTTTTCCAACGGTGTGTAGCGAGTCTCATACTCTAGCATCTTCTTGCTCAGATAGTAGATGGCTTTCTCCACTTTGTCCTCTGATTCTTGTGCGAGCATACAGCCCATTATGGTCTTAGTTACTGAGAGATACAATATCAATGGTTTCCCCGGTTCCGGAGGTGACAACACGGGTGGGTTTTGTAAATATTCCTTGATCTGTTCAAAAGCAGTTTGGCATCGGCCGTCCCATTGGAATTTCTTGCCTTTCTTCAGGAGACCAAAAAGTGGTTCACAAGTCAAGGTTAATTTTGAGCGTCTTATGAATTGCACTTTACCCAGAAAGCCTTGCACCTCCTTTTCAGTCCGTGGTGGTGGCATTTCTAAGATGGCCTTGATTTTGGAATGGTCGACTTCGATACCTCTCTGTGTAATCAGAAACCCCAGCATTTTTCCCGCTGTAACACCGAACGTACATTTTTGAGGATTCAGCCGCAACCGAAATTCTCTGATGCTTTGAAAGAACTTTTGCAAGGTGGTGTAGTGGCCCTCTCTTTCTTTGGACTTGACAATCATGTCATCCACGTACACCTCAACCTCTTTGTGGATCATGTTGTGCAATATTGTGGTCGCGGCCCGTTGATAAGTAACTCCAGCATTTTTCAATCCAAACGGCATCACTCTGTAACAGTATGTCCCCCACGGGGTAGTGAATGTAGTCTTTTCCCGGTCTTCAGGTGCCATTACTATCTAATTGTACCTTGAGAAGCCATCCATGAATGAAAGCAAAGCATGCCCTGCTGTGAAGTCCACTAACTCATCAATATGCGGCAAGGGAAAGTCATCCTTCAGACTGGCTCTTTTCAAATCCCTAAAATCCATGCATACTCGGATTCTGCCATCCTTCTTCGGCACTGGAACAATGTTGGCCAACCAAGTCGGGTATTGGGATACCAGCAGGAAGCCTACGTCGATTTGCTTGGTGACCTCTTCTTTGATCTTGAGAGCCCAGTTCGGGCGGATCCTCCTGAGTTTCTGTTTGACAGGTCGAGCCTCGGGGTCAAAGGGGATCCGGTGCTGTACAATCTCAGGATCTATCCCAGGTATGTCTTCGTAGGACCACGCGAAAACATCTTTGAAATCTTTTAATAAAGCGACTAAGTGCTCGCGTTCCTCCGAAGACAACGTGGACCCGATCTGGACCAGCCGCGGGTCCTCCTCAGTACCAATATTCACAGTAGTGATTTCATCCATTAGGGGTTTAACAAATCTCTCCTGCTCTTGTTCAATTAAGCGTTGCAAAACCAGAGAAATTTCGTCCTCGTCGTTTTCATCAAAATTTTGAAAGTCTGAGTTAATGTAACAAATCAAGGGTACAGAAAAGTACTCAGAAATCACAGTTACTTGATTCTCATTAAGCACATCCAAATCGTCTGATCCCTCGGTTACAACAGACTCGAAAGAGAAAGAAAAAGACGACCTGGACAAAACTGTGGCATCTGGGTTATCATCCCCAGGATTACCAAACTCAGACTCAGTCGAGCTGGGACCTGATTCCGACTCACAAGACTCGGTGGAATCAGATTCCGGCTCACTACCTGACCCGGTGCTGCTAGACAAAAATCCCTCTTCGTATTGCCAAGTGAGAGAGGGTGCAATAGATGCATCCAAAATAGTTGCTGGTAGGCCCGCGGCTGTTTCATTCCCAATCATGGAAACCAAGAAGTTATCCCCCAAGCACTTCTGGTCGATCAGAGGATCTGAAAGTAGACAAGCCAATGTTATCCCCATTTCAATTTCAGCGCCCTCGGAATCCACTTCTTTACACTGCTCAACCTCAGCTGATGGGTCTGTCTACTCTTAGGCAACATCATCCCCGGATAGTGTAGGTCAAAGAAAATCTCAAAACCTGGCACGCGCTTCCTCTCCGCGTTTAGCCATGGCTCTAGGAAGCCACAAAACGGAAAGTCCTCTCCCTCCTGGACGAAGCGTCCGTTTAGGGTACCTTGAATGGGCCGATGCATTAAGTCAAAAGGCTTCCCTACCTTCTTCGCTCTGGCTCTCCCAGCCATTTCCTTTCCCTTTCTTATCCAATCCTCTTTGGTGGGCAGATAACCCAATCCAAAGGTATGGGGGTTGTGCGGCACTTCGGCCAATGCTGCGACGCCCTTTCGGCCGCTCCTTCCTAATCCCATCCTAGGGATGTGTTGTAGCTTGTTCATGAGGTATACAGATTGAGCACCGACATACACTCCCTCATTAACAGCCATGATGTTTTGCACAACCTAAGCCTCAGCTAAGGTAAACCCTGACACAAACACGTCCTCCATGCCGTGTTCAATTTCTAGGACTGGTGTAGACACCTCTGGCGGTGGGTGGATTGATGAATTCTCGAACACAATGGCTACTCCCTTTTCATAGGGGTATTTCACCATCTGATGTAGAGTGGACGAGACGGCCTTCACCTGGTGTAACCACGGTCGCCCCAAAAGCAGCTTGAAGGTTGTCGGAACTTCTAAGACATGGAAGTTTATCTCATGTTGTCCTGGCCCAACCTTGGTCTGGATCTTTACTGTCTCCATGACTTCTCTGCTCATGTTACCATATGCCCGAATTACCTGGGCTGTTGGTATAAATTCCGCGGTCTTCAAACCGATGACATAGGCTGTCCTTGCCGGGCAGACGTTGATGGCGAATCCGGTATCAACAAGAACCACCGGTATCCATTTATTTCTACACTCCACAGAGATGTAGAGTGGCTTATTGTGGTTTGCACCCTCAGGTGACAGTTCTTTATCAGAAAAAGTCAGCATCGGGGTAGCTCCTCCTGGAAAGACTAGTCCAACCAGCTGCTCTGGTGTGGTATCTATGGAGAGTTTGGCCTTGTCCATAGCAGATAGAACAACCTGTATGTGCACTCGTGATGCCATAAGCAGTCCCCAAATGGAGATGTCTGCTTGTATCTTCTTCAGCTGCTTCAATACAACTTCTTCTTCGATTTGCTTCTCTTTCTGCTTTTCAGTTTCTTTATCCTTCCCAGATGCCTCTGGTTGGTCTAGGTGCGGGGGCTTGAAATACCACCCGCTTCTTGTCATGTGATCAACTTCATGGAGATACCAGGTGTCGTCTGGTTGATTGCTCCCCCAATCCTCGTCTGTGTGGGCAAGACATAAATCATCGTCTTCCCACCACATCCCGTGAGCAGCCGACAGACATCTGTCTAGCTCCGGCATGATTGTACTCGCAGTACTCTCAGCCCACATGCTCGCAGCATCTCCTGTCCTTGTGCCCACAGCATCTTCAATCTCCTCATGGGTTTTGGCTTTCCCGGTTCTCTCAGAACCCTGTTGTTCCACCTGCGTCAACGCAGTTTGTTGTTCAGTTTTTCTGTATTCACAATACTCCTGTCCTGAGCGAAATTCTTGATACCGGCGCTCTCCGGCAATGTACTCCGACTTCTGGCCTTTCCGGTCACAACTGATACCCTTGCCCCTGTCGGGCCCTATTGGAACTCTGCAACATCCGGTTGATCATCCAGCCATCTGGTAGCCTCTGCCGATTCCTCATAATCAAACCAGTTGACTGCTGCGTCCTCTCATTCTTGGTCATTGAAAAACTAGAGGTTGGCAAAACCCTCTTCTACAGCTGTTAAATCATCCGTTCCCTGCTCAAATCTATCCTCCTGGATCACACACAGTTCTGTTCTCTCTGGCAATTCCATACTTGGCTCAAACTGGCCTGCTGACAGAATGTAATCACTCGGATCGTAGGCTTCCCCAGCAAAATTTCCAGACTGCTCAAACCCTGACTCAACAGTTCCATCCTCCTCTGCAATCTCCTCTGTGCTGTCTTCAACAGCCGCCACCATTGGCTCAGGTTGGGTTGTAGAGATGTCTAGCATGTACAAAAAGTTAGTGTAGTCAGGAAGGAGCACCTCTGGCTTAGGTAGATGGGAAGGAGTGATATAGATGCTAGGATCGTAAGACACGACCCCAGTCTGGATAAAGCTGATTCTTTTGGGAGGTGGAGCTTGGTTGTGTGTAGGGAGTGGGTTGGTTGTGACATTGGGCCTTTCTGGTGGCAAAATCACCTGTTTGTCAACGAGATCTTGAATCTCGTGACGCAATCTGAAGCATTGGTCGGTGTCATGACTGTGTTGCTGGTGATATGCGTAGTATTTGGTTGGGTTGTAAGTGGAGGGTAATGGATTCGGTAACGGCCTCGGCTCTAAGGGTTTTAGATGCCCTTTTCTGATTAAGACCCCTAGAGCCTTGGACAGGGGCATGTACAATGGGGTGAAGGTTCTTTGGCCTCTGGGTTGGTATTTGGTGCTCTGTGTACTGCTTCTGGATGCACCGGAGAAGGGTGTGGCTGCCATGGGCCTTGGAAGGGAAGGGGGAATGGTGGTGACCATGCCTACCTCCGAAGTTCTTGCAGTTGCAGCGCCACTCGGGCCTGCATTGTTATTGCGGTTAAAGGTTCTTCGAGGTTGCTCTCTGTCTTGGTCAATCAGACCCTGTTTCATTGCATCTTCAATTTGTACCCCCATCTCGTGCAGATCCGAAAGGTGGGGAAGGGAAGCACAATCATTTTTTGCATCAGTTTTGGCTGGAGATTGCGCACAATCATCCTGATCTAGTCCTTGTCAGTGGGCCTTAAAGTCATCATCGAGGCCTTCGTCCTCCACTAGGTCACGAAATCCGAGAAACTCTCTTTGGGCTCCTGCCTTGTTATTTCGAGATCACGAGTTGTAATCTCAATTTGGGTGTTGTAAGAGTATTGCGCAACAAAGGCCTCGGCCATTTCATCCCAACTCCGCTTGACATCGTCCTTCAACTTCGCATACCAGATAGCGGCCACACCCGACAGGGTCCGGCCAAAGAGTAAAAGCTTCTAGGGTCTGGTGAGGCCCATTGGCCATAATATATCTGAGAATAGCCGGAGGTGGACCATGGGATCACCAGATCCTTCGAAGCGATCGATCTGCAGCATTTTGAATCTATCCGGTTACGTCACAGCTACATCGGTATATCCGTCCTCGATATCCGAGATAGGCTTTACCCCCTGGGATTTTTTGAATATCTTTTCGAGCTTGTTCAATTTCAATGCTGTAGGGTCTACTTCGAACTCGAAAGGAGAGTCCGGGTGGTTGACGGGTGTATGTACTTTGGATAATTGAGGTGAAAGCCGGGGTGGAGCCGGCCCCGTTGGGATGTCTGTGTCCTCCTGAGTGGCATGGGTATTTGGCAAAATGTTCTGGGCATTTGGCAGGACATTCTAGGTAGTTGGTGTCTGCTCGGGTATTGAGACTCCTGGTGGGGGAGGAATTGGATGTGAGGCTGATGCTCCGGCTTGCTGCTGTAGCTGGGTAATTAGCTCCGCCTGCTGGGCCATGATTGTGGCCTGCTGTTTAGAGAACTCTGCTTGGCGGACAGCGTCCTCCTGCATTTGTTTCATACTCTCTTGGAGTTGGCGCATCATTTCTTCCATTCAAGCCATGTTTTGCTGATCCTGCTGACTGACCGGTATGTGTATTTCTATGGCAGAAACTGAGACCTCAGCCTGACTGTTCACTGCTAGGGTAGACCACTGCTCTGGTAACCTCTGTTCAGACACACTACGCTTTCTCAGCCTCCGTCTAACAACTAGGGGTAGAGAATGAAACACTGGCTGTCCGTCAACCAGATCCTTAGATCGATTGAGCCGACGACCTCTTGTCCAGAGTGTTTAGGGAATATCTGCTTGGTTTGAAGCAATTGTGCTAAAACTACCCTAGCAAAAAGATAAATAAAGCAATAAGGAAATAAATAACCAGATAAACGGACAACATAACAGCTTAAAATAAATACACAACACACAACTGGGCATAATAACACACGGTCGATAAGCTAAATACACACTGTCCTCAAACACTGATCACTATTCCTGAATCATTGTTCCCCAAGACTGAATTTGATACTTGCAGATAACTGATTCTCAAACACTGACTGATGCCCGCAGGCCTGATGCCCAAACTCATAAACTGATACATGCATTTCCCTATAGAGACGCACTCTAAAAGCACATAACAGATAAGTGAGAGCCAAAACACCCCTATGTTGGGGTAAGGTTTCCCTATCCTATTTTGTCAGGAGCTAGGGTTTCACTACGCACGCAGCGGTTTCAAACAACCTATAATCGGGTAAGCAACCTGTCCTAGCTTGGAATGGTCACTATGGATTCCGAATATGCACTAGGTCGAATGGTCAAAAGAGTGCCCCGGTAAAACCGGGGTTTGTGTTCCCATACTAGCAGAGCCCGTAACCGGTAAGCCTTATGGCACGCAGCCTTTGGCAAACTACTCAGGAATAGCAGATGGCAAACACGGTGTCCTAGGCGCACCAATGCAAATGCAATGCAAAGAAACACACAAGTGTAGTCAAAACCAGATATCATGAGTTCGAGTCAAGTTCTCTAAATCCCCAGCAAAGTCGCCAGAAACTGTAGACGTCCCCGAACGCCCCGGGAGGATTGAGTCCCATTCTATTCATTTTGGGCTCACTATAGTTAGGACTCAAATTGTCACGGTTCGTAATCTGAACCAAAGAATCCAAATCTGGCAAATCGTTTTGAGAATACAAATTTTTTTGAAAGAAGTGCCAAACATGGACTGCTTTGCCAGATACAGAGTCGCCACCTAAATATTTTATTTTTGGAAAATTTAAGAAACCCTGAATCGTGCCTAAGGCCACGTGTCCGTCATCACCAAAGTTGCCTCAGCTCGGGAACTTGGGTACGATTGGGGAAGGTCACTTCGTGAGCACCCCCGCTCGCCCGATTCAAGATCGGCCTCTACTAACCATGATATCTAGTTTTGAAAACATTATGCATTCTTATTTCGGTTATTAGCCTAGATTTACTATGTGATGCGTACATCATACAAGTATAAACTGGATCGCCTGAATTGGAACAAAACATTTCATGTTTGTTTTTGAAAGATGGTTTGCTACCCGCAGGTAGGCTTAAAATGTAGATTTTGCCACCCTCAAGTGGGCTTAGAAAAGATAGTTTTGCCACTATCTAGTGGGCATAAAACTCACGGTTAATGATTTGTCCCAATCCAAATAACCCAACTTTCACCCACAGGCATTCAGCCAGTTATATCACATAAGTAAGTAAATAGCCTTATGGTAAGCATGCTATCATGGTAGTCACTCACATACATGCAAGGATGCTAAAGCGTAAAAACTTACTGAGTAATCCAAGCCAAAACAGAAGCTAATTAGAAATCCATGCATGATCCTAACTATACAGAAATGCCTAATGCAACACATGCAGGAGTGCAACTAAGATAGGCTCGGCTATTCTAAACATGGCATATGGAATGCTACAGCTTAACACGTATTCAACTCGGAATTGAAATACAATGCAGTGAGTATGATACGCCGAGCCCAGTGCATGCAAAACAGATGAATGAATGCAAACATGCTATCATACTGTATGCTAAATGAAACATGGCCTAATCTAACCATCATAAGCTGGTAAATAAAAGGGAGAAAGACGTGGGGTTGGAAGACATACATCACACGCACGCACACTTATTACAATTGTGCCCTCACTCGGAGGGTCCGAATAAATAATATACAGTCCCAAATAAATAGTACAGTCCGAATAAGTACAAAATCCTAATTAATTAACAAATTAATCTAGGAAAGCAGTAAATTAGCATGCAAGCTAGGGACTGCCTCAACTCTGCTCCGGATGATGGATGATGCATGTTCGGGTTGCCTTGCGCAGAAATCCATTGCGATGCCCCAATTAGCCTCTGTTTATAATTAAGCCCGGAAAATTGCGCGAAGTCCCAAGAGATTGCCGATTTCTGATTTGCTGCAACAGAGAGCAGGAAAGGGGCATGGCAATGTATTTTCACATATGTATGCTTGACTACTCTTCAGGGAGCGTAGTCCTCGATCCTCGTGCCACCAATCGCGCATCTCAATGCATGATGGCCGAAGAGTCGAATTGCACGACTCAATATGAAATGTATGCACATATAAACACAACAAGATCGAGACTCCATCATGGATAATCTGGAGTGTCAGTGACTGGGAATTGAGACACGTTCCGTCACTCGGAGTACGAAACGTCCCTCGTATCCCGTGCTTGGACTAACTCCTATCCCAAGCACAATGCAATATGCATGACATGCATGAATGCAATCCTAACATGCAATCTAACATACGCAATGCTATGAAATGGCATACACAATGCTCGATGTAACATGGCATACACAATGCTCTAACATACAACCTAGCATACGCAATGCTATGAATGGAAATGGCATACTCAATGCATAATGGACTTACACCAACATGAGTGAACCTCAGCCACACTCACATCAGCGGCCATAAGATAAAAATGAGACACTCGAGATGCGTGCACACATGCACGCAAACCGAGGACCGATCTTAAGGCTCTAACAAGGCATGGCAAGGCATGAAACATGGCATACAAAAATGCAAGTTCCAACACCGAAATGTGATGTAAAATGACCCCGAAACATGGAAACATGGCACCCGATGCATGGAATGGTCCCGAAACACAAAACTAGGCACATGTATTGACCTATAGCTATACAAAGCATGGATTATTTGATCATGAAGCATAAAGACAGAACCAAGGCAGTCCCAAAACATGAACATTTCTAGTTCAAAGCATGGCCAAAAGATGCTAGCAAGATGAACTAACATAGCATGCAATTTTGATTGGCAAACATGGTTTACATGGCATGTATATGAAGCATATAAAATCTCACTAAACCATAAAAAATCAGTGAATAAAACATGCCAAAACATGCCCAAATAACCTCTGAAATGCAGCCAACACATGCACAAATGATGGGTTCTTTTAGAGGGCATACAAAGGGGTTATTAAGCACATACATCAAGGACACTTAGCATAGCCAAATCAACTTTGAAAATCAAATATGATAGTCCTAAAACTCATTAAATTGGCCCTAAAATCAGTCAAAAAAGCATGCAAGATAGGGCCTCTTTGGAAGGCCAAAATGACCATCAAGCAAAACAAGGAGAGAGGGGGTCACCCCCCTCTGATTTTGGCCTTCAAGAATACACCGAAGCCACTAAAAATTCACTGGATTTCAGTGGCTAAGAGGCCAAACCATGGCCAATGCAAGTGTTCTAATGCATAGCCCTAATCATGAAGAGATGAGGCATCCATAGGGTGAAGATGACCCCAAACAGAGAATAGACCTTAATCAAACATGAAGATTATGTCAAAAAAAGACTTTTTTCAGTTTAGGTCGAGGTCCAAAAAGGTCCAAAAATAAGGCTAATGTATCATGCAAAATAAGTCCTAAAAGAGAGATTGAACAAACAGGGCAGTAAAAGGCCTCAAACAGAAAAGATCCCTTCAACAAAGTTGAAGAGAGGCTCAAAAAAATATACTTTAAAGTTTATGGAAAATCTCAAATATGCTCACAAATAAGGCTACAATACGATGCAAAAATGGCCCTTAAAGAGAGATAGAGAGCAAGAGGCAGTAGCTTGCCTCAAACAGTGGAGATCCCTTCAACAAAATTTAAGAGAGGCTCAAAATAAGGCACTTTATAGTTTAGGTGGCCAGCTGGCCACCTCCCCTGGCCAGTCGGGCAGGGTCAAAAGGGTCAACAAAGATTAGTGGCCGACCACCCCAAAAAGGTGGCCTCCCATGTGTGTACAACACAACTGTATGGTCAAAACCCAGAAAATGTAACCCAAGAGAGAGAAAAACCAACTTTTTAGAGGGGTTCAAAAGGGTCAAGAACAATTGATGGCCGGCCTATCCATATTGGTGGCCTCCCAGGTGTGTACAACACAATGGTGTGGTGGAAAGTCAGAAAAAGTGGCCCGGGAATGGAAAAAGTCAGCTTTATAGTGAAGAAAACGGGCGATGAAGAGCGACGAAGGAATAAAGCTGGTCTTCAGAACAATTGCTAGCCTTCGACCCTTCTACAACCTTCCTAACAATGAAAATAAGGTCTCCGCCAAAAATGAACCCAAACCGATGTAAAACGAAGGTTCGGGGGCCAAAACGCGCGGCCTGGGGCCCCGAAAACAAGCTGTTAAGCACTGGAGGTGGCGTTTGACCACGAAGTTGGTTTCTCGAGCCACAGTGTCCCTCAAAAGGGAGGAAATAAGGTTTGTGCCAAAAACCGGAGCAAACAGAGGTGGTTAAGCGGTCCCGAACCGAGGCACACGGCCGACGGCTCCGAAAATCGAGAACCGGGCTCCAAACGGGAAAAATGGCCTACGACCAGGAAACGTAGCCTACGGCCACTGAGAGATAGTCTACAAGACCTCTCCCTTCCTTTGGAAAGAGAAAACGGAAAAAATGAGACCCGGTTCGCAAATCGAGGCAAAGCATAAAAGAGTCCAGAAGTCCGGAGGCGAGGCTCGCAGCCGAGATTCCGCAACTTCAGAACGAGCACAATATGCAACATCACCGAGCACTCAGTTGGTGACGTCTGAGTCTTAAGGTTGGTCAAAAATGGGGTGTCTACACCATCATGCATCGAGATGCGTGATTGGTGGCCCAAGGGTCAAGAACCGCACTCCCTTGAGCTTATGAAATGATAGGGAGGGTGGTTATGCACACATATGTTGCAAATACATTACCATGCCCTTTCTTGCTCTATGTTGCAGCAAACTAGAGAAGTGCAGCAAAAACTGGCCGGCCAGCCAGAAAAACTAGCTGGCCGACCTTTTTTTTTTCTGGTTTGCAGTAACAAAAAGTGGTCGGCTAGCGGCTGGAAGCATCAACAACTGGTCGGCAGCCCTCCCACAAGTCCCCAAGGTGAGTTAGAAGCTTTCTGGAGCTTGGTGCAAGGTTCTGAGAACAATTGAAAACAGATGTAAGTTAAGGCATCGCAACGGATTTCCGAACGAGGCGACTGAGCATGCGTGCATTCTTCTCCCTCTGGGGCTCCTGATTTATCACTTTACTTAGCTAATTTACTTAGTTAGTTTATGCTTTGGTTTTGTACTTAATTAGTTAATGCATTTAACTATTCATTTGTGTTGTAATAGCTTAATTAATTAGCTTGTTAGTTAATTAGTTTTGTGATGTAATAATTAGTTTAATTAGCTTAGATTAGCTAGTTAGCTTCTTATTCGGACCCTCCGTCGAGAGGGCCAACTGTTGTAATAAACATGCGTGTGTGTGATGCATGTCTTCCAAACCCCATTTCTTTCTCCCTTTTACTTAACCGCTTACGATGGTTAGTTTTAGGGCATATTTCAATTAGCATACCTTATGCTTGCATCCGTGCATCCATTCATCTGTTTTGCATGCACAGGGCTCGGCGTATCATACTAACTGCATTGTATTTCAATTCCAAGCTGAATACATGTATCAAGTTGTCACATTCACATGCCATCCTAGACTAGCCGAGCCTATTTTAGTTGCATTCTCGCATGTGTTTCATTAGTCATCTTAACATGAACTAGGATCATGCATGATTTCTAACTAGTTCTTTGTTTTGGCTCGGAGTACACTGTGAGTGTTTACGCTTTAGCATACTGCATGAGATGTGTATGTTGCCATGTTAGAATGCTTGCTCTGTGGCTAACTGCTTAAGTGATTAACTGTTTGAATGCCTGTGGGTGAAGGTTGGATTACTTGAATTGGAACAATTCATTGAAATCCCCGATTTAGCCTACTTGCAAGTAGCACCTCTAAACCGTTTTCAAACAAACGAACATGTAATGTTTTGTTCCAACTTAAGCGATCTAGTCTATACTTGTATGCTGTGCGCATCACATAGTAATTCTAGGTTAATAACCGGAATAAGAACACATGTATTTTCAAAAACAACATATCATGCTTAGTATAGGCCGATCTTTGATCAGGCGAGCGAGGGTGCTCATTGCATGACCTTCCCCTCTCGTACCAAAGTTTCCGAGCCGAGGCAACTTTGGTGATGACGGACACGTGGCCTTAGGCACGAGTGAGGGTTTCCTAAATTCCCCCAAAATAAAATATTTAGGTGGCGACTCCGTATCTGGCAAAATAGTCCATGTTTGGCACTTCTTTATTAAAATCAATTTTCCAAAACGATTTGTCAGATTTGGACTCTTTTGTGATTTATTGGTCTCACATTGCACTTTATGAGATTAGATTCAGAACCGTGACATTGAGTCTGAATTGTAGTAGCTAGAGAACAAAACGAATTCGCGCCCTCACAGGCGCGGAGCCGGGGAGTTCTCGGGGGCACGTCTACACCATCTTACAAATTCTTAAAAGTATAAGGGTGTTTGGCTAAAGTGGCTATTCCTAATCCTAAAAAGACTAAGATAGGTCCTAAAATCGTTGATTGAATTTTCACTGGTTATGCCAAGAATAGTAGTGCATATCGGTTTTTGATTCATAAATTAGAACATTCTGAAATGCATGTAAATACTATTATTGAATCTCGGAATGCATATTTCTTTGAACATGTGTTTCCGAATAAGATTGGATAAGAGACTAGTAATAATAAAAGATCTTTTGATGCTATTACTAGTAATGAACAAGAACAAGAGCAAGATCAAATTGATGAAAAGGAACCTAGGCATAGTAAACGTGCTAGAACCTCAAAATCTTTTGGTCCAGATTTTCTAATATTTTTGTTATAAAATGAGTCTTTAACTTTTAAAGAGGCTATGTCCAATCCCGAGGCTCTTTTATGGAAAGAAGCTGCAAACAGCGAAGTTGAATCCATCCTACAAAATCACACTTAGGAATTGCTGGATTTGCCACCAGGTTGTAAACCTCTTGGGTATAAGTGGATTTTCAAAAGAAAAATGAAAACGGATGGATCAATTGACAAATACAAGGCAAGACTTGTGGTCAAAAGTTTTAGACAAAGAGAAGGTCTTGATTACTTTGACACATACTCGCCGGTTACTAGAATAACATCCATTAGGATGCTAATTGCTATTGCATCTTTGTACAATCTAGAATTCATCAAATGGATGTGTAAACCGCTTTCTTAAATGGTAAGTTAGATGAAGAAATTTACATGGAACAACCAGAAGGACTTTTTGTTCCAGGAAAAGAAAAGAAAGTGTGTAAATTGGTTAAATCATTATATGGTTTAAAACAAGCGCCAAAAGAATGACATGAGAAATTTGACAAGGCAATAATGTCAAATGGATTTAAAATTAATGAGTGTGACAAATGTGTTTACATTAAAAACACAGACAAAAGTTGTGACGCCCCAAATTTTGATAATATAATACAACGATGCACCAGGGTTTAACTAGAGGATACACATCATTTTTAAGCACAAAATGCAAATAACTACACTAAAATAAAATATTAATAATGATAAAATTCTTCAAGTCTTTAAATACATATCGGTTTCTTGATACAAAAAGATTATCCAAAAAAAATATACAATCTAATTTCTACGCCATGAGCTTGGAATGCATGATCATAACATACAATGAAAGCAATAATTAAGTAGAACTTATAATTAAATTTCTCATGAATAATAGTCAATTTTAGTTAGTTCTAGACAACTACCCAACCACTAACTACCAATGATGCCACGCACCTAGGTTACATACCCAAGTGGTGACATCAAGACTTCACAAAAATGGAATACATTCCACTATATCATACTCTTGAATCCATCATTCATTATCTCATAAAATTTAATATAATGATCGCAACCCATTACCATCCCATTTGATTTCCCTTTATTAAGTGCATTATGTTTATAGCAAAGCATGGTCAATATAATTACGAATCCAAACTAAACAACAAGTAATTTATTCATGGTAAAGAAAATTTGCAATTTATCATAGATTACATATCGAGACTAAAACATTCAAGAAAAATATAAGAGTTGCAAACCAAATAAGGGCATATTAACATAAATTTCCAGATTTCCAGATTTGAACCAGTTTGAAAATAATTATGAAAAAAATACTTTTATTGGTCCTAAGTACCTGGCCTCATGTGAGTTTGTAGATAAATAAGTCTAGCTTCAAACTCAATTTACGAAAAGTAGGATATGTATTTTATATTTTAAGATAATTCAGAATTACCAAGATTGGTCCAGATAATCGGTTTTTCTCTCAAACTCCTCACTCTCTTGAGTTCAAACAAATTTTAGTTAAAATATAACACCCAGAGTAAGATTTTGACATAAAGTTGGACTCAAGATTATTTTTCTGGAATTTTCTAAAAATAGATAAAGTTGACTGTTTTTCTGGTTCTGTGAGTAACAAACTTATAAAAATTGTTTAGGTTATAGAAACGCATCCTTAGGACCTACAAAAATTACCACATACTCTAGACATACCAAATATTGTACCATAAAAACAGATTTTGAGTTTATGGAGTTTTGATAGGAAAATAAATTCAAGAGAGGGAAATGATTTGCTGCTGGAAATTTAAGAAAGAAAGTGAAGCATACCATTTTTTGATTAATACACACTTATACAAGAGTGTAGGCCTAGACTACAACATATATATACAAAGAGCATGTATTAGGAAGGAAAAACAAGTGGTAAGAAAACTTGAGAGAAGAGGTGTTGTATGTTTACCTTTGTTGTACAAGACTAACACAATTCTTCCTTTTCCTCTTCTCTTCTCTCACTCTCTTCCTCTCTCTTTTTTTTTCCAAGATCACTCTTTCTCATTCCTCTAGTGAATGGCTGGAAATGTATATAATAAGGGGGAGAAGTGTGCATACATGTATATATATAGAGAAAAGATTGGGAAGGTTTCTTGGGGACAAAGTTTTATAAGTTCAAATTGTCAAAAGTTGTCATTATGGCCCTTTTCATCCATCACAAGTCAACAACTTGGGCTCCAAGACATATATATATATAAGATATAGAAGATATTTGTATAAGATATTTGTATTTCTAAATATAATATAATACAAGTACATTAATTAATAAAATATTGCAATTAAGGGTTGGAATGAAATAAAATAAAAGTATATAGGGACCAAGTCTAAATTTATGAAACCTTGATATTTAGCATACAATATACTAGCCTTAGAAAATAGTTGAAATAATAAATTTGGATCCTATTCAATTAAAGCGCAAACAAAGGCGAAAACCAAACAAAAAATTAAGATTTTAAAGTGATGAATCTATAATTATAGGGTCTAATAATTAATAATATGGTTTTAAAGGTGATTATTAATCTATCGATTAGGGTTTACTTGAATTAATCCGCGATACTTTCCGATTCTAGGGTTTAAAACGCAATTAAATAAAAATTCAAGGGCTTTATTGAAATAAACTCAAGGTTAGGGATTTAATGGTCATTACAAAAATTAGGGTCTCTACAAAAGTCATGTTATAGTATGTCTTTATGTGGATGATATGCTCATCATAGGTAATAATAATGACATGATTAAAACTACCAAGAAAATGTTGAATAAATATTTTGACATGAAGGACATGGGCATTATTGATGTAATTCTTGGTATGAAAATTACCAAAACATCAAAAGGTTATGCTCTGTCACAATCTCATTACATTGAGAAAATACTTGACAAATTCAGCAAAGATGATGATCATCTTGGTAGAACACATGTAGATGTTAATTTGTTTCTTTCTAAGAATGTATAGGAAAGTATTTCTCAATTAGAGTATGCCCAAATTATTGGAAGCTTAATGTGCTTGATGAACTGCACTCGTTCGGATATATCTTATGCAGTAAGTAAATTAAGTAGATATACGAGTAACTCAAGAGTAGAACACTGGAAAGCAATTATAAGGGTTCTAAGATATCTCTGATTTACCCGTAATATTGGGCTAAATTATACTAGATATCTAGCAGTACTTGAAGGATACTGTGATGCAAACTGGATATTGGATACTAGAGACTCAAAGTCCACCAGTGGGTATGTCTTTACTCTTGGTGG
This sequence comes from Camellia lanceoleosa, assembly GCA_025200525.1. Classification (NCBI taxonomy): domain Eukaryota; kingdom Viridiplantae; phylum Streptophyta; class Magnoliopsida; order Ericales; family Theaceae; genus Camellia; species Camellia lanceoleosa. The sequence goes on along the minus strand of CM045758.1, from coordinate 190,642,276 downwards.
TGTAACTGTATCTTGGAAATCTTCCAAACAGACTTGCATAGCTAGGTTTACTATGGAATCAAAATTCATAGCTTTAGATAAAGCTGGGGGAGAAGCAAAATGGTTTCATCACTTCCTTGAAGATATTCCAATATGGCCAAAACCGGTGTCTGCTATATGCATACATTGCGATAGTCAACCAGCAATAGGTAAAGCACAGAGTCATATATATAACGGTAAGTCCCGACACATTCGTCGTCAACAAAACACCGTGAGACAATTACTCTCTAATGGAATTATTTCCATTGAATATGTGAAGTCTAAAGACAACATAGCGGATCCACTAACCAAAAGGTTAGCAAGAGAGTTAGTTGAGAACTCATCAAAGGGAATGGGACTTAAGCCTATTAAATAAGAGTTATCACAACGACAACCCAACCTAGTGGACTGGAGATCCCAAGATCTACGTTCAAAGGGACAACTGAGTTGTGTATGACTCAGAAGAATCACTGGGGAGTCAAACTCCTACCCATTTCTATGATGAAATAGTGATGTCTGCAGCGTTTTAGGTTAAGTAGTACTTTTAATGATTCTTATATCTAGGTAAATCTAGTGGAGTATGGCAGGATACTCTTCATAAAAATCACCTATGTGACTGTGAACTGGGCCGATTTTATGAGATTTGTGAAGGGCTACAATTCTCTAAAGCACTTATGAAAGACCAAGTTGTTCAGGGCCAAAATGAACACAATAGTGAGAACTAAACTGTGTCTGGAGATATACTGTGTGAGTTCTATTGTGTTGGTTTATACAAACGGCTAAACAGTTCAAAACATCATGTTCACTGGTTAGCTAGTAAATCCGATAGTGTCTCACAAGGGAAGGTTCAAAGCCAAAAACTACCTATCATTTGCAGAATATTTCCAATTTCTGTACTCTCTGTAATTAGATCATGTTGTTGCATTTTCTCTTCGTCAAATTCCATGCATGTGGGGGATTGTTAGAAAATTTGGTTTTATGAGGCTTATTTTGAGCCAACTTTGAGCCTAAAATTGAGTGGGGCCCAAATGTCTTTTGGGGTGGATCCAAAAAGGTGGCATGTTCCTTGCCACATGGCAAGTCACACGGTGAAGACGGTTCATCAAAACCATTTATGAGTAAATGGCAAGTTGACGTCATTTTTGGGTTCGTGGAATGGACATTTAAAAAATTAAATGTAGGTTTCCTTGTAAGGCTTGTCCTACATTGAAACTTGAAGAGAACTTGTATGTGTATATAAGTTCAAGGTGACAACACTTGGGTTGGGCCTCAAGGGGCACCCCAAATTTATAAAAGGGAGGAGTTATGGACAAATTGAACCTTGGCTTAAATCACCACACACACGCGCCTCCAACCGTGCCGGGCGTGGTTATGGATCGGGTTGGGTCGGTTCTAACATTAATTTTTTAAACAAAATTTATTTAAATTTTTTCCAAAAATTATTATAGGAAATTAATTCAAATTTGAATTCAAAAATTTCTATCCAAACAAACCTTCTCCAGTCCAATATTCCAACAGTTTAAACTGCTCTAAAACAGTTTTAAAACTACCAAGTTGAACCGGACAAATTTATTATCAGTCCAAACAGGTTCGGGTTTTTCAACAAGTTCAAAACTAGGTTCAAATAGTTTTTGCACCTGTTCAGTTTGAAACATACCTTTTTAGGTTTGATTTCATATCTGTTCGCGCAATTTGTGTTGCCTATAAATTCAGATCATTCCAGCAGTGTTAAAACATTCCGAAAATTCATTCTTTCCTTCTAGTTTTGCTCTCTTGCGTGATATAATCTTCATATTAATTTTAGGAAAAATTCAGAGAGTTAGAACACAGGTTTTTGACTCGCCGTACAAATTGTTTGGAGTACTACTATAATTTGTGAAGATCATTGTATCTTGGGAGATAGACGCCTTTTGTCCGTAAGCACTGTAACGGGGCGAATCTGTCTTAAGGATAAAGTGTCATACACTCGACTTGATCTTTTAAATATTCATTCGGTTCAATAAAATAAATTCGGTACGTTATTTATTTAGTTGTTTGATTTTGTTTCAATTTATATATTGTACACAAAAGATTGTTCCAACATGATAATTAATTAAATTATTATTCAATCTGTCAATCCGCCAAAAACTGCTCAAACCACAATTTGTCAATCTACTAATCCACTAACCCGTCATTCAATTTGTAATTTTACTCTTAAACTGTTTGAACCGCACCGTGCACACCCTTACTTATGGTATTTGACAATAGTATCACATGGTCTGAAAAGCAATGCGCATATATCATAGCCAATTTGCATGTATTTATTAAGAAAGTAGAGTTTGACATCAAATTCCTAATCCAATTCAGCCCCACATTTAAACCAATCACATCAATTTTCAGAATAATTTATACTAGCAGACACACAATTATAGAAATATACCAATTTTTTTCTTTTTTCTTTTTTATTTTTTGTGGGAATAATACAAGGGGTGGATTACTTGTTCGGCCGGTGTAATCTCCAAAACCATGGGATTGTCGATAAATAATTTCTGTCCGGGTATCTTCCCTCATTCATCTAATGGTCAAAATTAATTTTCCAACTACACAATGCATGAGCAATACACATGTTGTGTAATACTCCTATATACTCATAATTGAGAGGTCATTCTTGCTAAAGTCAAAAATCGATTATTTTCTGCCCATTCGACAGTTTCTGAATGAGAAATAGATATGTATATCATATAGAAGTTTTGAGTTTGAATTTGAAGTTGTTAGTACACAAGCTTTGATGAGTGTGACAATGGGACAAGGGGACAAGGGTACAAGGTAAAGAATATATTGGGAAAGAAGAGTACTTGACTTGATCTGTATACTTCTCATGTTCATTGTTTGTTCAAAAATTATTCTTGGATAGGCCCCTTATCCAAAATTGTGAGTCTGCCTTGGGGAATCAGAAAGAATGGACCTTTTGTATATTTGGGTTTTTTGCTGTTGCATGGGCCTTAAAGATTGTAGACAGAATGAGAGTGATCATTATTATTGGGTATAAAGTACTAGTTTAGCAATGTAGTGAGAGTTGGGTTTAGGCCTAGGCTTAGCTGAAAATTTTAGGTGGGCTTGCATAGATTGGTGACTGACTGAATCTCCCAAGTTACTGACCAGACAAAAAATGGACTACTGACAAAAAATGGACCATTTGTTGGGCCAATACCATTCTTACTTCCAATTGGGCCCAGTTACGTAGTTGATCCCTTTTTCTGATATATTATAATCTCATATATTTTATGTATTTGCCCACGGTCAGTCTTACTATTTGACTGGCCATTTTCTTTGAGAGCTTCTAAATACACCCATCACATTTTTTACACCCACATAGCGTTTTTCTTTAAGGCTGTATTTGGTTCATAAATACCAACCTTTTCCAGGTTTTTAGCTCGCTTTCTAGTGAAACCCCATTCAGCCCAAATTGCCCTAACTTGAGGTGCCTCGTGACATTTCTATTATGCAATATCTTGCCAATTTGATACATTTCTAGGTTAAAATACTAATTTGAAGTTTCTGCTAATTTTCTTTGGTGTGTTCTTAAAAGTGAGAAATTTCACACGTTGCACTTTTGGAGTGCTTTGGTTTTTAAGTTTTGTGTGCACATGTACATACACTACAAGAAATTACACTTTTGGCGACTAAAAATGTTGACCAAAAAAATTTTTGGTTCGCCAAGGTACATACTTTAGCTACTGAAAAAATATTTGGTCTGCAAAGGTACATACTTTAGCTACTATAAAATTTGGTCAGCAAAGGGATAATATTTAGCTACTAAAAATAATTTAGTCGGTATTTATTTTATTTTGGCGACTAATTGAGTTTTAGTCGTTGAACATAGGGTTATGAGTGACAAAAAAATAAATTTGGTCGCTAAATGTATAATCTTTAGCTATTAAAATATTTGTAATCGGTATTTATTTTACTTTTGACGACTAATTGAGTTTAAGTCGTTGAAAATAGGATTCTAGGCCACTAAAAAAAAGTTGGTCACTAAATGTACAGTCTTTATCTACTAAAAATAATTTAGTCAGTATTAATTTTATTTTTAGCGACTAAATTTTAGTCAGCAATTGTAATTAATAGTTTTGGAGGGAGGACTTCAAATTTTGGAGGGATTCATAAATTAATTGGCAACTTAAGTATTTAGTTGGAGAGAAAAAATGCCTTTATTTAGCAACTAATTTGAAATCTTGGTCGCCAAAAGTTTAAAAGCTACGGTGAAATCACATGGTAGGAGTTAAAAAGGTTTTAGCGACAAAAATAATTTGGTCGCTGAAAAATAGGACTAAATTATTTTGTAGGAAAAAACAAAACTAAATAATTTTGTAAGGAACCCCATCCTCTTCATACTGACCCTCACACTTTCACTTTTCGTCGTAGTGGGCAATCACCAGCACCTCTGCCATCTTCCTACATCCATTGTCTTTGCACCTCGGTTGTTTACGTATGTAGTCTCTCTCTCTCTCTCTCTCAATGCTTGCCAACCCATTGTTTTAGGTCTTTGCGCCTCCATCATTTTTCTCCTATCTCATATTCTCTCTCTTCACCCACCCATAGTGCTTCCATCGTCAATGTCGCCATTAACAATGTTTCGGCATTAGAAGTGCGCCTCCACCTTAAACTCCTCCCTTACATCAATTTCAGGTAAGGGGTCTTTCCGTCTCTCAATCTCTCTCTTTTTCTATGTATTTATCTTTCTCTTTGTTTTTCCTAATTTTTCAAAGCCCTAACAGAACTAAATTTGAATAATCCTCTGTTTTGTACAGAATTACATTTTTTAAGTTGAATTATCCTTGATTTGTACGGAATCTATTACATTTGAAAATTGATGTTAAATATGAATTTTTTGGATGGTTGAAATTGAAATGTGTATACGTTGTGAAATCGTTATTAATATAATTGGTACATGTATTATTTTGTTTATATACAGAATATAGGTTGCACTAATAATGGAATAAATATAAGTATTTAAGACATTATTTAAAAAAACACTAAATAAAGTTTTTGGCAATTAAACATTTAGTAACGAAAAAAGAAGTGAAGTTTTTGGCGACTAAATATTTGGCAACTGAAAAAGCAAGTAAAGGTTTTTAGTGACTAAATATTTAGTAGTAAAAAAAAAAAAGAAAATTTTTGCTGACCAAATAGTTAGTAGCCAAAACAAATCAAGATGAGAAATTGTACTTTTGATGACTAAATATTTTAGTCATGCAAAAATGTGGCATCTTTCGGCGACTAAAACATTTTGTCGTAAAATACAATAGGATGAAAATATTTATTTTTTGGCGACTAAATGTTTAGCTGTAAACAACAATGGTAACTAAACTATTTGGTGGCTAACTATGACATAAAACAGCGACTAAAATATTTAGTCACTAAATGTAGGAGTATTTTGCCACAACAATGTATTAGCGACTAAACATTTTAGTCGCTAAAAGAAAATTTTATTTTTATTTGAGAACTTTTGGCAACTACAATTTTAGTCGCCAAAAGGTGTCAATTAGTTTTAGTAGCCAAAGAGAAGAGAATTAGCAACCAACGCAAATTTAGTCGCCAAATACTATTGCCAACAAACCTTTAGCGACCAACCGGGTGACTAAAAATTTTAGTCGTCATTGACTTTCAACAACTAAAAAAGAAGCTTTGGCGACTAATTTTTTAGTAGCCGAATGTGTATTTTCCTGTAATGATGCTTGCATCATCTTCTTTTTTCTTTTATTCTTTTTCTTTTTCTTTTCTCTTCATGCTTTGCCAGTGGAGCCATTTGTTTTTGCGCCTACCTGAAGAAATCTAGTTCATGTGAATCTTCACCAACAAAGGAAACGAAATAGGTGGAATTGTCACATGAATTTGAACACAACTTGGTGGCAATTACTTATTTCTCAAGAAGAGATGGGTAAAATGTTTAATATCATTTTATTTGAATAGTGGAACTAGTCCTGTCCCATGCATGTTTCTCGGAATGGTTACAAAGCTAATACAGTTATTCTGAGGTATGTGTACCAAAACTTCCGAATCCTACCCTAAACTTCAAGGCCCAAGCTAAAGTTTTAATGGACCCTTTATGGCATGTGCTTATTGAGAATCTAAAGGCCTAACCCAAAAAAAATTCCATTTAAATGTTGTTGGGCAAATATAGGCGGTGCAAATGATTAATTGATAGAGCGCCGGGAAGAATTTTCATCTGCCTTACTCTCTGTTGTAGGTTTTTTTTTATTATTTATCAATTACATATTATCATTTCATCAAAAACTAGTGGGCAGATTAGGTGCTGCCTAGGTGGCAGGGTTTAATCTGTGTTTTTTTTTTTTTTGGGAGGTGTTGTGGGGTGAAGTGGGTTGGATTCTCTCTAACTCTTGGTGGTGTCTTGGGGTTGCATATGATTGGTCATGCTTTGGGTGCCAACCTTGTTGGGATGCTTAGCTTTGACAATGATGCAATTTTCCCAAGCTGTATTGTAATGTTCTGTTTTAATAAAATTATCTGTTTGCCGTTCAAAAAAAAAAAAAAAAGAGTATGAGACAGATAATGATATAGGAAATGATATAGATGATCTTATGCCAGCAAGTAAAAAAATACATAATGAAGTAATTCAAAAATAAATGTATGAATTAGATTCCTTCTAGTTGTAGTTCACATTGTATTAGATATAAATTTACACCATCACTTCATTTTTAAGGGTGTTTTTTTATCATTTGATTTATTTGTAGGTTTTCTTGGGGCTAGTTGATCACGAGAAGGAATCAATTTAGTCTAGAGCAGGGAACACACGAATATAAGGTCATGTGAGGTTAGAAAACAGTATGTTGTTCATATATATGCTTGAGCTAGACTTGGAAAATATTCAATGTATAGCCAAGAAAGAAATTAAATGACCTAGTAGATAAACCTATGGGCTTGAGGATGTCCAATGGCAACAACAATGCATGTGAACTAAATTTTATATACATGTCTATACTATTTAGATGCCTTTTACAAGAAAGAAACGCAGTGTGTGATCTCATAACTTTGAATCATGTTGGGGAAGAGTAATGATGAATAAATAAAAAAATTTACCCATTTTTTAAAATATAATGACTTGGTTAAGTTTTGAGCCTATCGCTTTAAAATAAAGAGCAATAGAGATGCCTTTAATTCTTGAAATGATACTGATACATTATTTGGTACAAAATTTTGTATAAAAATTCAAGTAGAATAACATTTTCCTCTGGGTAAGAGAAATGATTTACAAATACAAAATTCATAGAAGAAAGTTTTATATAATGTCTTTTGTGGGTTTTAATCCTATTACTTCATACCAATGAGCCATTGCGATATTTTTAATTACACAAATAACATTGTCATATCATTTTAGTACAAAATTTTGTATAAAATTATATACAAAAACTTGTATTAAATAATATGACATAGTGACAAATGCAAAACCCTCAATAGAAATAAATGATGAAAAACATTTCATTGGAATTAAAAACTTGGTTTGATTTGATTAGTTTAAAGATAAATGCAGGATTTTAACCTTAAGATCAAAGGGATGAATACACTTATAATAACAATAAAAAAATTACACTATGGCCTATAATACCATTAATAGATATTTTTTTTAAAAATCTAAGTGGAGCAGGTAAATAACTTAATATTTTTCTTACAACTTTAGCATACCATAACTCTCTAACTCTAGCAAAACATGAAGTATGGTTTAACTGTCCGGTAATTTATTAAAAATATACTCGACTAATTAACTGTTGCATATCTAGACATACAAATTGATCTTTTTAATAGTACTATTTTTTAAAATAAATATATATAATTCATAAGAATGAAAAAGTCAAACCCTAAATCCTAGACTCCACCGTCTACTTTTCTTTTAATCCATTTATTTTATCTTCTTAACTACCTGGCTACGAAATTAGGGTTCACCATAGTCTAATATTATTGATATTCAAACCCTAGAAATTGTTAATGGAAAGCCAAAACAGCTTTTCTTTTTTCTTGACTTTCCTACACTACACAACCTCAATAAAAACCATGCACTAGAAGTGATACACAGAAATTTATTTAAAAAAAGAGTCTTGCTACATCCCCCTAATTTCCCTCCCCCTAATCCCCCTAATTTCCATATCAAGTTAAAAAAAAAAAAAGGAAACAGTTGCCAAAATAGGAAATTAGGGAGATTAGGGGGAGGAAAATTAGGGCTCCAAATCATTTTCCTTAAAAAAATTATGTGATACAGACATCAAATTTAGCTCTTATTTCTGAATAGTTTCTATACTTGAATTATAGAGATGTATGAGATGTAGAAGTTGCTAATCAGATCGGCTAACAAATGATAGGTCAAACGAATAGGCTCATTCGATCAGTTGAAAGTGCATGCATTTGATCGTATGTCAGATTGGCTTTTTAAGCTTGCTTCTCTAACTTAATTTTTCTTCAATTTATGTATTCAAATTATGGCAAACCTAAATTTGTACATTAAAAAAAAAACAAAAAAATAAAAAAACTAACCTAAATTTGTTGTGTGGCATGAATTCTTCTCCTTGTTGGCCAAAAGGGGGCAAGGCTAGACATACCACTTATTGGGGTAAATAATTTAAGGATTAAAAAAGATTCACCGTGAGATTTGTTCAAATATATTCATATGCTTAGAGTCTTAAAACAGAATCAACAAACTGTACAATATGAGAATCTTTAAGACCATATTTTTTAATGTCAAATTGAGGCTGCTAACAATTCATTAAAAGTCTATTACTAGTTTATTACCTAAGGAGGGACAGGTGGAAAACCTATTTAATAATATTAATACGGGTCATATAGGTTTATTTATAGCTATTATTAGTTGATTAACCAAAGTTCACAGGTCAAAACTGTATCCACTAATAATAGATTATTAGAATTGGTCGCATACTACTTTGGAACAACATTCACAATCATGTAACCGTCTAAACACCACACACACCCAAAGGCTATCAGCAATTGCCCAGTGTGAATGGTTTGTGAGTCCTGCTGCGTATTCAAAACATTCACAATAATATTAGGGCAGTTAAATGTATATGTATTCATATTTTATTTATCATATTATATGTCAACATTACATTAGTAACACATACGAATAATAAGAATTATTAAACTAATATAACATTGATACATAAGATTAATAAATAAATTATGATAATAAAAAAATGATCCTATGACCGTAGTTAGGGCGGAATTGGGTAGGGACGGTGGATGACAACCCTATTTAAAATATATATATAAAGAATATAAAGATTTTAAAGTATTATTTGATTCACAAGAATGAAAGTAAAATGAAATGATAATTCTATCATAATGTTCATTTTCACATTTGATTCACCAAAAAAATTTATAAAAAAGGCATTATAAATAAAGTTATCGACAAAAAAATTCTTTGCCGATAAAAAAAAAAATGAAGTCAGCGATACCACTGCAATGACAATTTCACTCCATTGTGCCTTATTTCAATTAATCAAACTCTAAAAATTGCCTCCTTTTAGTCTTTGATTTATCAAAGATCTAAAAATCATGGTTTACAGGTTTAAAAAATGCTTTATCAGCTATCATCTTTACTTTGTAGTCTTTTCATCACAGAACCCACAACAGAAACCTTATGAAGTGGTGGGTTGGGTTTGTTTGTTTAGTAATTTTTGACTTTTTACAGAGAAAGATATATGGAAAAATCGGGAGGTGATTGTGACAACTTGTGACAATTCCTTGCCATCTCCATCATAAATGGTTTGATCATGGTCAGAAAGGTGATTTGAGCCGATATGGAGAATCTGTTCTTCAACTACCCGGACTTGGAAAAGATTGCCATTACAATCAAGATTGATGGAGGTGTTGATGACATCAAAATGGTTGGCTAAGATTTTGACTTTTCCACAATCAAAGATCCAAGATTTTCAGTTTCCACATCAAGTGTGATAACATCACCCCATAATTTTCCAATATTAATGGAAGTATTTGAATTCTAGAGATTCAGGGGTATGCCATAACAATTTAACCAGATGACTCGGAAAGAATCGATGAGCTCGTTAGATTTCCATTTCTTAATCTCCTCAAACCAGGTCTCTAGCCAGTCCTTCCTTTGAGCAATGTCTCAGTCATCTTCTCCTCTGACTGGAATAATAGGATAACCTGGTTACCTCCATATGAGCGAATTTGAATTTTCTTCACCCCAATTTCTGCAAACTCTTGTGTGAGATCTTCCAAGGGTAACAATTTCAAAATTAAAATTGATAAAATTGATTATCAAGTGATTTGAATATGTTAATAAAACTTGAATATAATATTTAATTGTTAGTTATTTTGCATCTCAAAAGAGAAAAACATGGAAATATATAAAAAGTCTCATTTAAATTTGCCCTTTTAAACCCTAAACTCACTTGAGCCAACTCATATTAGTGAAAATCTAATTTTCTAGTTTGACCCCCTAAATTAAAATTCTAATTCTACCTCTGTTTAGTTAAACAACCAATTCTAATTGTAATAAAAAGATCAATAGCAGTTATTCAAAATATTTTAAGACATCAAGCAATATATGAAAATAAAGTCTTATTTTACTGTACCATTATAACATTGAGACTTTAGACAATAAAATTTTTAAAAAATTTTATTAGCGCTTTAACAAAAGGGTTAAATGACCTAATAGTTGAATAACATCCAAAAAAGATGAAGAGCGCAAATAATTGGAAGAACACCACAAAGACCTTCAGAACAAGATCTCAAAATTTGTCAAAAACCTAGATTTTTTGTTTTTTTGTTTTTCTATTTTTAGTAACTAAAAGGCAAATATGTTGTGTCATTTACTTGATTGTAAATCAACAAGCTCATTCGTACTAAAGAAACGCAAGAACACAAATAATTGGAAGAATACAACACAAGCAAGAAAACTCATGAAACGATACAGCCCTAATGATCTCAAGATCTCAAAATTGACAAAAATGAAGATCTTGTGTCTCCTTACTTAACAATCATACTAAATCAAATGCTTCTCAGTCAAGTCCATTGCCATGTTGGACCCGTCATCTCAAGATATGATCAATAATGTTACATTGGAGCATTCAGTGGGTTATTTGCTTTTGTTAAGATAGTCTTCAGTTGGCGGCAACAAGTTGTTTAGCTAGGTTTTCGATGATGGCAACAAGGGTTTGTGGTCCTGTGAACTAGTATTGGTTTCTTAATAACAAAATGCTTGATTTTCCTTGTTTTCCTTTTTTTCTTTCTCATCCTTATAGATGTATTCCCATATATAATGTATGGTTTCGTCATCAATAAAAAATTTCTTTGCTAATAAAAAAAAAAAAAGTTACAATAACTATAATTATTTACAAAAAAATATTTATTAGGGTACCATGTCACCCCTATATCTTATACAAAAGACTCATTATAAAAGTAAAAAATTGATTATTTGGTTTTCTTGGGACTGGTAAATTTCTTCAATTTTTTAATTTCGTTAGATATGATAAGAAGGAAAGGAAGTAAAATATACAGGGGGTTTGGTGTTTATTCGTTTCCATTATTTGATCTCCCAGAAATGCTTCCTACCCCCACTGGGGGTCGACCCCCAGTGAGGTGTCACTCCGGGAGTGGATAAAAAAAAAACTTTTTTTTTTTTTTTTTTTTTTTTTGAATTTCAGCAAATAAGGGGCTGCCACCTCACCGGGGGTCGACCCCCAGTGGGGGTATGTAGCACGGTTGTTTGATCTCCTTCAATGTAATATTAGAGGAAAAGTTTATTGATTATTTGTTAAATTTAACTTCTCCTTTTGGGGGGATAATTTTGCTGAAATTGAATTATTTTCAAGGGATTATATGATCGAATTGAGCTACAATTACTGTTTTTTTTTTTTTTTAACAACAAAATTGATTAAAAAAAATGCGTTATAATATGATGAAATTGATATAAAAAAAGCACACATTCAATAGAGGAATATGGGAAGGAGACACCAACTTGGCATCCCCTCCGATAATGTTTAATACTATACGTAGTAATAAGATAAACAGAATTTAATAAAAAATTGTGTTTAGACTTTCAATACTGACGTCTCATATCAGTAGTTTATGTATGACAGTTGATATAAAAGTATAGGTTAGATACAACGTATGAGTCATGAGAGAGAGAAGAATGAAGGGGGGTCCATGTATTAAAATGTTTACCTCATATGACCAGGCAACCATCTGTCATCTTAGACTTGAATCGTTCTCAAAGGCAAAATATATGTCGACACTAATATATAGAAAATAATAAAAAATAAATTTAAAAAAATGGTAACATGATCCATATGCTCTTCGTTGTTTTCACGTACAATAATTCCCAACTCCAAATCTTTCTTTTGACAAATAGCAAGCTGCCCTTGTAGTCAGTCATGTACTCATCTCTCTCACGTCTTGCCTCATCCTTTTTTATTTATTTATTATTTTTATTATTGTTTTCTGCCATTATTTTATTTCGGTTTTTTTGAAAAAAAATTTGTTTGCTATTACATTACCGATGTAAAAATGAACATCCTATGTGTTGATCAGAATTTTTGCACCTTGTATCTAAATAGAAAGTCAAAGCAGAACGTTTTCTTTTTTAAAATAAAAAAAAAAAAGAACAGAGCTGCTATTCTTATTTTACTTTGCTCCAAATATATTTTTTTCTTTGTATTTATTATATATAGTTATATTAATATTTTTGAAATTTTGATTTTTTTAAGGAATGTATTTTGTATGAAAAGATATTAATATAACTATATATATATATATAATAAAGGATATAAAAAAAAAGTACGTATTTAGAATAAAGTAGAGTTGAATAGCAACTCTTAAAAAAATCATGATAACATAATTGCAGGCTGAGATAAGTTTTCCAAAATCCGACTTGAACTTTTTTGTTGTGAATCGGGCATCATATGGTTCAAACAACACTCAATTATACTGGTTAATACCCGTTGCCATTACGTTATGTTTGATTAGAAGATTTAGGAAAAGATTTAAAAATGAAAAGGAAAAAGCTGTGTGAAATTAGGTGAAATGTTAATAAATTTACATTTCACCTACCTTTTTTATTTTCTTTTTCAAATCTCCTTTCAAATCTCTCAATCAAACACAACATTAATGAATGTCTGGGTACCGTAGATTCAAAAATCTTTAAAATAGTCTTTTCATATGCAAAACTATATTCTTGTGAACCTTCTAAACCTTGGATAGTGACGAAAATCTTGTACACTCAGATAACTGTTTTTTAAGATGGTGAGTTATGATTTGAAACGCATATCAATAATAAGATTGTGATATTCTTCCTAACATCTTTGTAATGAATAGGTTTTATTATATCAATGGTGAGTGTAATAATTTTTTTTAATTTAAGTTAATTATAAATTTATATTTGTATTTCACCTAATAATAATATCATAGTAGATGGTAGAAGGTTGGAGAATAATTTCTAAAAATAACGCAACAAATTGGTAGGCCTCATTTGATAACATCACTTTTTAGGTAACAGTCAAAAAATTACTAAAAAAATCAAAAAATCAACAGTCTATACCAAAAAATCAAAGGTAGCATTTGGTAAAAAATTTTAAATATAATTTGAGAATATGAGTTGTATTTTGAGTTTGTGAGTTTTAGAATTATGATTTGAGGGTAGAAAATTTGTTTGGTTATGAGTTTTGAAAAAAGTTTTGAATTGAGTTTGAAATGAATGATGTAACATATAATATTTAATTCAAAAATTTATAACTCATAACCAAACACATAATTCAAAATTCTATTCAAAGCTCATAAAAAAAATTGAAAAAAATTCTAGAAATATTTTTTATTTAAAAAAAAAAAATGTACACTGTTCCAGTCAACCAACCAGGTTAACTAAATTTTCCCGCCTGGAAAAGAGTTTTCAAAAGTAGGCATGAAATTAATTTTTGAAAACTATAACCAAACACTATGTGCAAACTAAGAGGTGGAATTACAATTCCAAAGCTCTTCCAAACAGAGCTAAAGATTCATTTTTCTCTTTACTTTTTACACATACTTTCATAAAAAAATCAAAAAAATTATCCTAAATATATTAATTTTTTTTACATCATATTTTAATTAAAAAGTGAAAAAGTTACAAATATATATATATATATATATATGTGTTCCAAAATGAGAATGACTGTTGATTATTAAAATTTATAGCCACAATGTGTGGGATTTTTTTTTTTTGGGGGGGGGGGGGGTGTTGGATCAGCTACAATGGGGGAAGAAAAAGTTTTTTTTTTTTTTTTTTACTAAAAGACAAATTGATTACAAAATTAAAAAAAATAAATTCAAACAAAATATCACATCAAATCTCATAATCATTTTACTTTTTCTCTCACAAACATCACATTCAATCACAAACAAATCCAATTATCTTTTCAAACACACAAAAAAATTTATTCAATAATATTCTATAACTAAAAAAACCTATAAAAAAAATTCATTTCCCAAACGCTCACAATGTCTGGTTCTTGTTCATGTTCTTGGTGCACATAAACACTTTGGGCAGTACGGTGAAGTAGGTACGCCCAGAAGGCCTGTTCCAGCTTGCAAGAGGTGGAAAATACTGGTGGAATAATGAAAATATATAACTTATATAATATTAATAATAATTAATATAAAGAAGTCTATAAAAGCAAATGCTAACAAAAATAATGAGACAACTGTGTGTGAAATTTGATTTAAAACATTTTTGACGATGATAAATCCATTAACAAAATTACCTCTTAAAGTGGAGAATCCTTCACCAAACATGGAGGCCACTGGAGCAGAGCCAGAAAGTTAAATTAGGGGGACATTTATAAAAATATTTCACGTAAATTTTTATGATTGATTTTGAGAAATATCAAAAAAATAATATTATTTATAACTAGTGTATTATTTATTTTTTTATACAAAATTTGATTAAAAATTCAATATAATAGTAATATCATGTCATCATTAGTATGCGATATCATCAACTAATAGTAAATAAACACATAGAAAGTGAATCTCACATGTTAAATATAACTAACAATTCAATAAATTTCATATTTTTATAGTAAGATTACTTATACTTGTATGTCAATAATAATGACATCACCGTTACATTTAAAATTTTCATAGATAATAAGATTTATAATAGTCTCTTTATTTTCAATCAAAACAACCATTATTATTTTTATAATTTTTAAAATGTCATTGACATTTCACTCTAATAATATTTTTGTAATTCTTTTTATTTAAAATATTTTTCTAATATTTATAAAAAAAATCATAAAATCCAAGAGAAGACGTGACCCCCCGCTCCTTACATGGCTCCACTACTGGCCACCTTAAGCTTTTGCAAATTATAGAGAAAATATTGCTGCACCAATGAAAACTGTCACTATAGCACAACTTAAGAGAAGTCCTATAAGACACGCCGCCGAGTGTATGTCATATGCTCTAATTATGATATTTATAATATTAAATATGATTCATTGTGATGTTACTTATGACTTATTATAATTATTATTTTAGTTATAATTAAAAAGGTGAATTTAGTTGTAATCAACTCCACAAATATATGTATACATACATATATATATATATATATATTTAAACAATTTTGTAGGAGTTAATTTAGCTATGATGTAGTTGTGTACTTTTTCATTTCATTTAAGGTAAATTATCAATATATCCGAATAGTTGGATTTAATTATCATCAAATTTAATTGAAAATAAATCTTGATAAAATCATCGTTAAAAATAATTTTTTTATGATATTTTTTGCATATGTCACTAAAATTGATAATTAGTAACTTTCTTTTGTCATAATTTTCATAAATTGTCTCTAAAACTTATAATTAGTGAGTTTTTTTGTGACGATTTTTTTAAATTGTTGCTGAAAGTTGAAAATTATTGACTTTTTTGTGATATTTTTTTAAACTGTCGCTAAAACTTATAATTAGTGACATTTTTTGTAACAAAATTTTCAAATTGTAACTGAAAATTAATAACTAGTGACTTTTTAAATAATGTTTGATAAAAAAACGTCATTAATTTTCACAAAACCTATTGGACAATAAATTCACATATTAAAACTTATATGTAAGTCTTCATTTCCTTTATTAATATTCGTATCAATAAATTTTTCTTTATTGATAAAAATAAAATTAAAATAATTTTAAGTGTACATAACCAACTCTCTCACTTAGTAAGATTCATCCATCGTTTGGCATCCTAATCTTGGGCTAAAATAGTTACAAAATGATAAAATAGGCTAAAAATTTAATGAAACAAAATGTCACATCAAAACTATAATCATTTCATTTTTTTCTTTCACAAAAATCAAAAAAAACCAAAAAGCTCATCCTAAAACGAAGCTTTTTAACTCAGGTTAAAATAGCCAAAAATTCAAAAAGCCAAAAAACCAACCCATATCCCAAACGAACCCTCAAATTTAAGGATGAAAATTTAAGACACAACACGATAACATAATTTGACTCGTACATGAAATTAGCGGTGATTAAAGTCGATTTATACAACACTGAGGTCGTCAATTAGGATCTCTTAATTTTACTTACTTAACAACTATACATTAGTGCTGTTTGGTAGAGTCAGGAAGCGCATTAGCTTATGCCTAAACAAATTATAACTTATAACTTTCAAAGTGATTTCCAGCTTATTCTTAAAGCATCTCCTGCCCCACTCAAAGAATAAGCTGATTTCTGACTTCCAAAAAGCTATAAGCTATAAGCTATAAGCTATAAACTAAACCAAACACATCAAAATAGCTTAAATTAAGCTGAAAGCTGGAATAAGCTGATTATAAGCTGTGTCAAATAGGCACATTTTATGCATGTTTAATGTCAATCAAGTTTGTACACAGTGAGAGCATAAAATGAGCAGAAAATTCCTTCACGCAAACGGAGGCCCATTCCCGCACGTGCGACCTTTATTTTGCAACCAAACAGAGCCTTAGCATCCCGCACGTGCCGTACATATATCAGGATACGAGCCTACTGTTTTGAATCTGTTTGAAGAGGCTAAAGGTATAAAAAGACAAAAAAAAATAGGCTGGATTAGGTTCGAAAATATTTTGAGAGAAAAAGGAGACAGAGGCTAGAGTTTGGAAGAAAAGAACTTGAAGCTTGAAAAATGTCTCCCATAGTGGCTTCTTCATCCTCCACCTCTTCCCACTGCTCTATGAGTGGCTAGGCTACTATTTCTAAGTTTTTGATGAAACCTTAGCCAAGTATGAGGTTTTCTTTTTACTTTTTGATTATGTGAAGGTTCGAACAAATTGTATGGTGTTTAAGAAGTTTCAAATATATTTTTCAGTATTCTCTTTAAGTATTCTTCTTTCTGTGATTGTTGAATACTTTCCATACAATGATTTTCTGTGCTTTCATGTTTAATGTATAAGACGAATCATACTACTTGAGATAGTTCGTGCCTATACGTTGAACATGTTAAGTTTCTTGTTAAATACTTCGAACTTGTAATTGCGAAATATTATTTAGTTTGAACCGTAACATAATTGAATCTAAAATTGAAACCTTATTTATGTAACTAGTGGTGGACTCATTACCTTAGGTTTTTTTTCAAAAATCAAGAATTCCAATTTTATTTATAATTGCTGGTTTAATCGCTTTGTTTAATTTAATTATTATTAATTTATAAATCCCTCAATTTTTTTTATCAAAATTAATTTAGGAAACTAACATTTAAATTAGTTTAATTTTCCATTTGTCCGTGTGAATCGATACATGGACTCACCATTATTCTAAGAAATTTGGTATAGTTTAGTGTTTATTTTTGGTGAGTGAAACGACACATCAAGTGAGTTAGAATTGATCATTTCTTGACACAAATATGGATATATGACATGACCCAATAACAAGAATATTAAACAAGTCGAGTTAATGTCAAATCTATATAATACGAAATTGACACGGATAACCCTTATAACGAAGAATTAGTTATATATTTTAATATTATTTTCACTAAAGAGTATCATGATATTTTTTAATCTCTTATATAATTATATCCAATTTATTAAAAAGTATGTAAAATACGATTTTAAATTTAATATAGGTTCTCGTTTGGGTAGTAATTATTTTAGTCAAAAAGTTAAAAAGTCATTATAAGTTGTCACATCACTCTTTTTACTTTTCTGTACATATTTTCGTAAAAATCTAAAAAATTATTAAAATAGTTTATTCCCAAACAAGGTCTTAATGTATTTTTTTATCTATTATTTGAGTTAATCTAGTAAAAAATATAATAATAAAATATAATTTTTTATAAATTAAGAAAATAAAATTAAGTAGAAATCAAATATTTTTATAAATATTTTCATTCAATAGATATTAGTTTCATTAAACTTAACTTGTCAAAAAAATAAATTTTAAATTTTGTTCATACATTTGATATTTCTAGTTAACAGTGAATTTTTTTTACCTGATACATTAACACAACACGAATCGGATACGAACTAAAAATGACATGATATAATAACATAGAATAATAAACAGATTAGATTAGTATTGAAGTAATTCTAACACAAATCTAATATGACATGGACACGAACACGATCTAATTACTAAAATTTGTAGTTTTCATTTCATAAAAAATTTGTATTTAATTCTGTAATTTCATTAGGTGTACGTTAAGAGGACAGAAGATTTTAAATCACGCGTGATGTTCGTGGGGCATGCTATGCTTGTGCATGCATGGGTATGAGGTGGCTACCAATGAGGCTACAGTAACTTCGAGTACTATCATAATTGAAACTAGTTTTCAACACCGTGCTATGCACGGTTTCTATTTAAAAATTAAAAATTTATAATTAGTAATTAAATATAATATATTTATATTTATAAATATAAATTTTATTAAATAATAAATATAAATGTATATATATCAAATAATTATGAAGTCAAATTAAAGAAGTACTTTAAAAAATGTTTTAAAAGAAAAAAAAATACCTATCAAAGAAAAAAAAGGTATAACTAGACCTCACTTAGTTGGTCACCATACCTTCCTTAGAGTTTAGTTCCAAGGAGGTCATGAGTTCAATTCTCCTTATAAGAGTTGAATTAAGAGAGCACAATGTTGTGCAAAGGGTGGAGAGATTTTCTCCCATAAGTATTAATCTAACAACTAACATTTACCGATTAAAAAAAAAAAAGAAGAAGGTATCAACACTTTTTCTATTATCTCAAATAAAAATTATAAAATAAATCATAGTGATTTTATGATAGATTGTATGAATTAAATTCATTTTAATATAAATATAGTTATTTTGTTTGATTGCAATCATTGTATGTTTTTTTAATTGAGAATATTATAAATGTCATAGAAAAGTTTAAGCATGATGAAAATATTATAAGATGAGAATATTTGTTAGAAAATATTTTAAAATATGTCAAAACATAGCCTCCATTTGAGAAGTGGATTTGCTTTTTGATTTTTAGCTTTTTTGACTATTTTAGCTTGGGCTTAAAAGCTTGATATAGGAAGGACTTTTTAACTTTTTGACTTTTTTGACTTTTTTTGTGAGAGAATAGTATAATGATTATGAGTTGGATGTGATGTTTTATTTATTGTGGCTAAAATAGCCTATTTTTTTCTTTTGTGGCTATTTTAGCCACAAACCAACTTGCCAATATAAAATAACTTATCAAATATAATTTCGTAAATGATTTTACATGATCCAATATAAAATGATTTGTTAAAAAAATTATTTTATTAATATTTTATGTAGTCAAATATTACAAAATATGAAAAATAATTTTAATGAAAACAGTTTACAACAAATAAATGAGTCTAAATATTATGATGCCTACATAATATTAATTCAGCAATAATTTTTGCTTCTAATGTGATATTGTTATAAAACTAATAGAACTAACAAAATTAATGATAAAAATCATTGACCATCAACTTTTATTTTTATTTTTTTATTGAAAGGACGTCGTAAAAAATAGATTTTTTTAATTATATTTACATCATTCACTAAACTTATTCACGTACTCCACTCCGTAAGTAGATTGCTAAGTGGATGTTTTGGAAGTGGATTTTTATATAGATTTTTTTAGTTGTAAGATATTATTAGATAAAAAAATTTTAGTGTTTGGGAAGATAGCTGAATTTTTTTGTGATTTGATGTGATATTTATGAGAGAAAAAGTGAAATGATTATAGAATTAGATGTGATATTTTGTTTAGATGTATTTTTTTTAGTTTTACAAAATTTTTGTCTTTTAGTAAAAAAAATGAGAAAAAAATTTAGGAACCAAGTTCCTAAACACCACTTGCCCCCTCTCTACTTCTTATTTTTTTGTCTTATTCTTTTATTGATTTTTTTATAATAACCCTTTACATTTGCTTTATCATACTTTTGTGAAAGTATTTTAAAATTGTAATTTTCTTTTACATCTTATTAAAATTAATAAACAAAAATATATATGGTGGAATAATTCAAAACATATATACAAAATAATGCCTTTATAGATGAAATAATAAAATCAAAAGAGGAATAAAAGAAAAAAAAGAAAGAGATGATAAAATAAAAATAAAAAAATGTCAAAGGAAGGGGAAAAGTTTAAAAGATAGAAAGACATCTCTTTAATTTGAAGGACACTTGGCAAGATTCTAAGAGACTAAGGTCATGTTTGATTCACAAAATTAATAGTGAAGGTATTAATAATCCTATCAAATTAGTATGGTATTTCACTATCCATTTAGATTCGTATAATAAATTATCCCCTTATCCATTGTTTGATTTGCATTGAATAAGAAGACATATGAATATATTATTACAACTGTGGGGACTAGGGGTATTTGCGGTTCGGTTTAGGACGGTTTGCAGTTCGGCTTGGACCCGCCCGCATCTATGCAGTTTGGGAAAAAATCAACCCGCAATGCAGTTTGCGATTTGTGCAGATAGGGTTCGTGGATGTGCGTGCGGTTTGTGAATTGAACTTTTTTTCAAAAATTTATTTTTAAACCTTTTTTTTTTCTCTCCTATTTTGTCAATCTTTATTTTGGACCTTTTTCCTCATATTTTCTAAAATGCTCCAATATTAATAATTAATAAATTAAAACTTATAAAATAAAAAACACAACAAATTCAATTCATAATCTAAACAAATTATTCAAAATCTACATTCATCATTAACTTGCATTCATCTTACATTCATCATTCATTACCCAAATAAAAAAATCTTATATTGAAAATTCTACATTCATCATTCCTAACCCAAATGCAAAAAATAAAATAAAATAATAATAATAATAATTCATCAACTTACATTCATCCAAAAAAAAAAAAATCATTAACTTACATTCATCCAAAGCCAAAATGCAATTATAAGAAAAAAAAATTATTTTCAAACTCCATTCAATACAAACCCATGAAATAAAATAAAAATATTTTTAAGGTATCAAACTTCATCATGAATCACATCCAATTGAACTTTCACAAATTCCAATTTCAATTCCAATTCCATGCATTTGGTTGATGAACTCTACACAAAAACAAATTGAAAAAAATATGAACTTTAATTTTCAATTATAGTAAGAAATAAAAAGATAAACAAATGTCTATATATTGCATCTCAATATAATAAAAAAATGCATTGAGTATACAAAAAAATTACCAATGAGCAAATGGATATTAGAGATCAATTATTGCATCAACATTATAGGTTGAACTTGAAGATGAGCTTGACTCCAAAGTACCTAATTAGGAGTCAATAAGAGAAGATTAATAAAACTTACATTAGAAAATGAACATTACAAATAAAAATGAAGATAAATAAATTCTCATTTACTTGAGTCATATTGCTCAAATTCCTCCACATCATCCATCGCCTTTCGAAAAGAAATTGGAAGGTTGCTTCGAAGCCAATTTTAAGTACATACAAGAGCTTCAACCATAAAAGGCGAGAGTGAACTACGAAATAGCTCAATAATACGCCTTCCTGTATTAAAAGCCGACTTCGATGCAACGGTAGAAATAGGCATGGCCAACACATCCCTTGCAAGTTGTGATAACACCCTATATTTGGTTGCATTCACCTTCTAATAATCCAAAATCTCAAATGTTTGATTCTTTGCAAAATGTTCAACCTCAGATAAATATTGTTCTAATTCCGAGTTAGATGCAGTAGTGCATCGTCCCTCCAAATAGGAATTAAATTGGGATTCAACTAAAGAATAGGGATCATCATCATCATCATCTTCCACCATATTCACAACTTCACTCACA
Organism: Camellia lanceoleosa; assembly: GCA_025200525.1. Classification (NCBI taxonomy): domain Eukaryota; kingdom Viridiplantae; phylum Streptophyta; class Magnoliopsida; order Ericales; family Theaceae; genus Camellia; species Camellia lanceoleosa. The sequence continues at coordinate 190,619,977 of CM045758.1, read as the reverse complement.
CTTGAAGTTTCTCATTTGAAGGATAAAGTGTGACATAATGGCTATACAAACGACTCAAACAACTCTTAACCTTGTCTACCATCTCTTCCACCTTCCTATTATCTCCAAGAAATAAATTGGAAAAACAAAACTCCAAGTATGTCATTTTTTTGGTAGGATCAAGAACCACCGCAACATACAACAACAAATTGATTTTACTTCCATCCCCCCAATACTTGCTAAACTTTAGCTTCATAGTCTTTACCATTGTGCTCAAAGTATCATCATCCTTCAAAATTAATTGGTTAATTTTGCTTTCAATAACAAACATCTCTTTGTAAAAAGTATTGGAAGTAACAAAGAGAGACCCCGAAAATTTCTTAGTTGTAACATAAAATAATTTTAGAAACCTTAAAAAAATTCTATACTTTTTCCAATCCAACTCATTCGAACTTCTTTTTATGCTACCATCAACATCCTTGAAATAAGGTTCAAAGTTGGAATCCGCAAACTTCAATCGGTTAAAAGCCTTCTCATACTTTTTGGCGGCCTCTAACATCAAATAGGTAGAGTTCCACCTAGTTGGTACATCTAGGCATACAAGAGCTTTTGAATTAAATTTGAGTGTGGCCGCACACTTCTTAAAAACATCATGCCTATAAGGAGAAGACCTCACATATCTCATCGCAAGTCTAATGTTGGCAATAGAATCATCCATTTCTTTCAACCCATCACTCACAACAAGATTAAGAATATGTGCACAACAACACACATGAATAAACTCATGTTACAAAATAGTCCCCTTCCAATCTTTGGTTATTGTTTTCAAATAATGAATGGTAAGATTATTAGAACTAGCATTATCAACTGTTAAGGTGAATATGCTATCAATGTTACACTCAATCAAACACGACTCAATTTTTTGACCCAATGTTTCTCCTTTGTGATTCTCAACTTGTTGAAAATTTATGATTCTTTTTTGAAGTTTCCAGTTATCATCAATGAAATGAGCAGTCAAACACATGTAACATAAATTCTGAATAGATGTCCAAGTGTCCGTAGTAAAACAAATTCTACGACCCTTCATGACCTTCTTTAACTTATCCCTTTCATTCTTGAATATATTGAGCACTTTTCTAGATATGGTTTGACAAGAGGGAATTGGTGTGAATTTGAGTTACATGACATTACAAAATCTTCTAAACCAAACACCCTCCACAAATCTAAATGGCAACTCATCAATGACCACCATCTCCGCAAGAGCTCTTTTACAAGTATCAAAATTAAAAATTGTTGCTACAACCTCAACACTCTCTTCATTTTGTTTCAGTTTAAGATTTAATGTTTGTTGACCATCTGTATCCCTATTTGGATATTCTTTACAATTGGGTGTATGACTCCTCAAATTGCTAGTCCCATGAAGTCTAAAGTCAGCCATATACTATTTCTTACAATATTTACATACGGCTCTACGCTTTCCATCGGTCCCTACACCCTTGTCAAAATGATCCCAAACTGTAGATGGTGTTCTCCCCCCTTCACCCTTACTCTTTGTCTTTGGGGGTCTAGGAGGCTTAGGTTCAGGTTCAGGTTCAGGTTCGGGTTCGGGTTCGACGAAGAGGGGAGTCATTTGAGAATTAGAGGATTCCGGAGGTACAAGATTGATTGCAAGAGATTGAATATTATCCTCCATTTAAACTAGATTACAAAAATACAATCACAAATTCAATTTTACAGACACATATTCAATTTTAATTTTAATAACAGATTGAATTCCAAAATTATACAGACACAGAAAGATTTAATTCCAAAAATTAAGGCTTGGTTTGGCATCATCTAAATAAGTCAAAAAGTCACTATCTTATTTAAGTCACATCATCCTATTTAAATCACATCACCTCTCTAACACATCACATCAAACCCAACCCAAACTCACCAATAAGTCAAAAAGTGCACTTTTTTAGTACATGCCAAACCAACCCTAAATAACAGATTTAAATAACAGACATATTTAATAACATATTTAATTCCAAAAGTTAACAGATTGAATCAAATTAAATCAAAAATTAATTCCAAAACAGATTTAATTTTAATAACAGATTGAATTCCAAAATTATATAGACACAGACAGATTTAATTCCAAAAATTAAATAACAGATTTAAATAACAAATAGATTTAATTCAACAGATTTAATTCCAAAAGTTAACGGATTGAATCAAATTAAATCAAAAATTAATTCCAAAAAACAGATTTAATTTTAATAACATATTGAATTCCAAAAAAAAAACATCTGATTCAATACAGATTCAACACATTTTAATTTTAATTTTAATAACAGATTCATCATAGATTGAATTCAATACAGATTCATCACAGATCCAATTCAATCAAATACCACAGATTTGATTCCGAAAACACAGATCTATTGCAACAAACAAAAAAATAAAAAATAAACACAAACAGATCTATGAACTGATACTCCATTTAATTCAACAGATTTAATTCCAAAAATTAACACATACATTAAATCAAAAATTAAATAAAAAAAACACATATATTCCAAACAAACACAAACAGATCTGTTGCTAAAAAAAAAAATTTAACAGATCTGATATGTTGCAAAATAAATCAAAGATCGGGGAGAGTGAGTGAGACAGAGAGAAATACTTACTTATGAGGTCGATTGGTACGATGAGAGAGTTGGTCGATTGGTCAATTTTGCGATCAGAGAGAGTCGATCGGTGTAGATGTAAAACCAGAGAGTGAGAGACTGTGAGATGAGAGAGTGAAGGAGACAGATCAGAGACAGAAAGATCTGATATGTTGGAAAAAAAGCCAAAGATCGGGAAGAGAGAGACATAGACAGAGACTAAGATTCAGAGAGGAGCTTACCTGTGAGGTGTGCAATGAGGTCAATCGGTCGATTAGTCCATCTTGCGACGAGAGAAAGAGTCGATCAGTAGGTGCATGCAGTGGAGATGAAAATCGCGAAAGTGAGAGTGAGACTGAGAGACAGATTGAGATAGATAGAGTGAGAGACAGATAACGATTGATTAGGGTTTTTTTTTTTTGAACGGTCAAATTTGAAGGGAAAAAAAAAAAGGTTTTTTTTTTTAAAGGATAGATTTGACCCAAAAAAAACAAAAAGGGTTTTATGTGGACGGGTTAGGCGGGTGCAAGTTAAACCCGCAACCTGAAAATTAGATAAAATCCAAACCGCACCTTATCCTAATGTGTTTGCGAAACCGCCCATACGTGCGCGGTTCAGATCGGGTAGGGCGATTTGGGCAGGTCAGATAACCCTATGCCTAGCCCTAGTGGGGACATAAATTCTAAATGGCAACACGTGGCCAAGGTGGCATCGAAGTGTCAGCCGAGGTGCCACGTGTCCTGGACATGACGCCGAGGTAATCTAGGCTAGACTGAGGTTATCTGCGAGAATATCAGAATCTGGGATAAGCGGATAAGGGACAAGAGTCTAAGAATTGGGGAGGATTTCAATCTGGATAAAGATAAGACTCATAAAGAGTTTATCCTAATCTAACTGGGAGTCAAAGATTAACATTGAGACAGAATCCATTGGAGCTAGGCTTCTAATAGGATTAGGTTTGTGTTGGCTATAAAAGAGAGGCACCCATCAAGGGTCTAAGGTACGCTTTTTATGTTCTGAATAAGTGAGTTAAGCACTTTTGCTATCTTTGAGAGGTAACTGACTTGATCGTCGGAGTGCCCCTGGGTGGATGAACCACCACCGGAATCTCTTCTTTTTGTAGCAGGTCATTCAGGCTTAATCTATTCTGTCATTGTTCTTCAGCTGAATACTAGTTTGGCAGTGTGGTCAGAAATCGACTCACACAATTTGGCATCGTTGTGGGAAAGACAGGAGAATAGATGGCCAACAATGGACAAAAAGAGAAGGTCGAGAACGACATTCCTACTGAGAGTGGAAAACATATTGACCTTGACGTCAACGAAGACAACTATAACAAAGAGACTCGTGATAAGAATCACGGAGAAAAAGACGTCGGCAATGAAGGCAACGTAACAAAGAAATCATATCGAGACGGGTATTATAACGAGAACGACCTCCAAGTATGGAAGGATAGATGCATACGGAGGGACGGCAAGATGAAGAAACTGGCAAACAAATTGGTGAACCTACAATTGGTTGTCAATTTCATAATGCAAAACATCGTTATGCAACCATCATTTCCGTTACAAGATACACCGATTCCAGCGGCCAAAAAAGGTGCCCAGATAGGAGGGCAAAGGACAATTCCTACGACTCCTCAGCACGATAGGACCAAGGAACACTTTCACCAGCTTTCAAGGGAGGTCGGGCGAGGAGAATCAAGAATAGGAGATTCACGGAGGACGCATCGAATCAAGGAAGCTGACCCCAAAGAACATCGGCATGTTCAAGGGAAGGAGCTGTGTTTCGACGCGACTAATGGAGAAAGGTCCAAGAGGACTCACAATGATATTGGAAGTAGCACACCAAAAAGACAGAAATCCGTTGATAGCCAAGCTCCTGGACGGACCAAGGAGGATCTAAGGGATTACCTCTGGAGAAAGCAATAAGATGCCGAGCTAACCTCTCCGGTCAAGCAGAGAACCCTGTTCTCGGTGGAGTTGGAAAAATTTGAGGCCCCGAAAAGGTTCCATATGCCGAGGTTACAAATATACGACGGTAAGTCGAACCCTAACTTTCACGTCGGCTTGTACTTGAACTCCATGGCATTATACACCGGGAACGAACCGTTGCTCTGCAAGGTGTTCCCCGCATCCTTTGGAGAGATCGCATCAGACTAGTTTCACAAGTTGCCAAAAGGAACTGTGAAAAGTTGGAAAGGCCTAGCCGAGATATTTGTGGCCAAGTTCGTGACAAACAAACTATAGCCATTAAGGGTGGATGCCCTGATGGGGTTGAGAATTGGCGAGGACGAAAGCCTTAGAGCCTATGCCAAAAGGTATTATGAGGTATTTAACCGAATACCAGGATGTAACCAGGATGTGGCAGTCGTGTCCTTTAAGAACGGCCTGAAAGATGATTGCCTACTTCGAAAGTCATTGGCAAAGACATTGCCAAAAAGTATGGAAGAACTTATGGCCAGGATAGAAAAATATGCTAGGGCCAAGAAGGACACGCTGGGGACAAAGGCGTCAAAACAAGAGAAGAGGAACGGCTTGCCGAAGCGAGGCCGAGGTGATGGTGCATACAATAAGCCAGAGACAAGACTGAAGGCTACACAAGCGGTCACTACCATATTCCGGATTCCGGTCTACAAAGTCCTAGAGAAGATCAGAAACCAACCGTATTATAGGGCACCAGAGAAGGCTCCTGGTGAGTTTATGGGACGAAGCCTGGGGAAACACTACGCCTACCACAACGAGAATGGGCATTTGACACAGAGGTGCAAAGCCCTAAAGACACATCTAGAAGACCTGGTATGACAAGGTCATCTAAGGGACCTGGTAAACGAGACTAGGATAAGAGAAGAGCAAGCAAGACTACCTTAGGCACCGGCAGCACCACCACCTCCAGCACCGCAGCTGCAGGCAGGCGGACCTCAAGTGATCAATGTGATTCACTCGAAGGTTAATGAGAACAAAATCCGTGAGGAGACTCAGAAGGTAAAACACTTACAGCATGTACATCAGGTCCGTCAAAATAGACCTAGGGCAGACGAGTGCCAGGGACCAGTGGTGTCCTTTACAGAAGATGATCTAGAGATAGTACAGCATCCACACAACGATGCCTTGATAATATCCCTCCAGATTGGAGAGTGCCAAGTGAAGCGCATCTTAATCGACCAGGGAAGCTCTTGTGACATCATGTATGTCAGGTGTTACAAGGAGCTTGGCCTTCATCAAGACGATCTGGAGCAATCCAATGGTCCTATGGTCGGGTTCAATAGAACACCGACATGGCCCTTGGGAGCAGTAAGTTTGGAGGTGCAGGCTGGCACCAGGAAGATTAAAACTGAGTTCATTGTAATTGACACTCCCTCACCTTACAATGCTATCCTGGGAAGGCCATGGCTGCATGCAATTGGGGCTGTTCCCTCAACATTGCACCAGCTGTTGCGATTCCCAACAGAGCATGGAATTAAGGAGGTCAGAAGAAATCAACTGCAGGCAAAGAATTGCGCCATGGCAGTAATGAAATCTACCTGCAACATACAAGAAGCAGAAACAGTAGAGATCGAGGACAAGGACGTGAAACTCCTGGAAGAAGTCGGCAAAGAGCCAGCCGAGAAGAGTGAGGAAACCCTGAAGAAAATCCTTGTCCAGCAACGGGATGAAGAACGCTTCTTCTTTCTCGAGCTTGGCCGAGGAAGAGGAGAATGAGCTAAAGGCATTCCTGAGAGCAAATGTAGAGGTGTTTGCATGGACACCATACGAGATGCCTGACATTGACCCCGAGGTCACTTACCATAAACTGAATGTGGACAGGTCGGCCAAACCTGTCATCCAGCGAGCAAGGAGGCCGACATAAATGCATATTGAGGCAGTAGAAGAGGAAATAGATAGACTTCTAGAGGCCAGAGCCATTCGAGAGGTAAATTACCTGACATGGTTATCAAATACAATAGTGGTGAAGAAAAAGAATGGGAAGTAGAGAGTTTGTGTAGACTTCACCAGCCTGAACAAGACTTGTCCCAAAGACAGCTTACCATTACCCAAAATTGACCAATTGGTAGATGCCGCTTCAGGGCATGGAAGGATGAGCTTCCTGGATGCCTACTAGGGTACCATCAAATAACCATGTACCCCCCAGATGAGGAGAAGACTACATTTATCACCCCAAAAGGACTGTACTACTACAGAGTGATGCTTTTTGGATTGAAAAACACATGAGCAACTTACTAGAGATTGGTGACAAAGATGTTTAGATATCTAATTGGCAAAACTGTGGAGGTATACATAGATAACATGGTCGTGAAGACCAAGGAACCTGAGGGTCATCTGGAAGACTTAAAGGCAGTCTTTGACATTCTTAGAACATATCGGCTCCGACTCAATGCATCGAAGTGTGCATTTGGAGTTGGGTCTGGTAAGTTCTTAGGATATTTGGTTACCAGAAGGGGCATTGAGGCTAGCCCGGATCAGATTAAGGCCATCCTAAAATTAAAGAGCCCAACATCGGCAAAGCAAGTGCAGATGTTGACTGGAAGGGCTGGAGACCTAAGCAGATTTATAAGCAGAAGCTCTGACAAGTGTAAACCTTTCTTCAGCTTAGTAAAGAAAGCCACAAACTTCTTATGGACAGAAAAGTGCGAAGTCGCCCTTGCCGACTTGAAGAAGTATCTGACCACAGCTCCAATTCTCTCAAATCCAATACCTGGAGAGGAGCTGTTCTTATACTTGGCAGTTTTAGAGCATGTAGTAAGTGCAATAGTAGTCAAGGAAGAAAAATGAGAGCAAAGAGCAGTTTACTACGTAAGTAAAACCCTGGTAGATGCAGAGACCAGATACCTACCCTTGGAGAAATCAACACTGGCTTTGGTAATGGCTTCCAAGAAGCTGAATCACTACTTTCAAGCCCACAAAATTATGGTGTTAACTGAACATCCTTTGAGGTCCTTGTTGCAGCAGGGAGATTTAACAGGCAAAATAGCCAGATGGGCAGTAATGTTGGGCCAATATGACATGGAATTCAGACCCAGAACAGCAATCAAAAGCCAAGTCTTAGCTGACTTTGTGGCTGAGTTCACACCAGACGCCGTCATACATCGAGCTCCATTGAGCCGAGGTATACAACGTCCAAGTGAGCAAGGAAAAATCCAGCGGGGAATAACAGAACAAAGGAAAGAAGAGAAACTCAGGCCCTGCAGTATTTACATTGGTGACTCCTTCTGGCTGTTTGTTGATGGAAGTTCAAACCCACAATGAGCGAGGGCAGGAGTAGTGCTAGTATCTTTAGATGGGCAGATACTGGAGCAATCCATTCGTTTGGGGTTTAAGGCCTCAAACAATGAAGCAGAGTATGAAGCACTAATAGTAGGATTAAAGCTGGTAACAGCCATGGAAGCTGACGAGGTAATAGTCTTCTGTGACTCCCAACTTATAGTCACTAGGCAATAGGCGAATATGCAGCCCGAGATGAAAGGATGTCGGCCTATGTAAAGGAAGTGGGCAGACTGATGGCATTATTCCAAAATTACCGGCTACAGCAAGTTGGCCGAGATGACAACAGCTATGCCAATGCCTTGGCCAACCTGGCTAGTGCAATGAAACCAGGAGAGATAAGAACAATAATAGTTGACTACTTGCCAGGACCAAGTATAGAACCACTGAACACAGAGCATGAAGCAATGTGTGTGGAGATGGGGCCAAGCTGAATGAATGCAATAATAGTATTCCTTAAAGAAGGAAAACTGCCAGATGATCATAAAGAAACACACAAAATCAAACTGAAGTCGGCAAAGTTCTGTTTAACAGCAGAAGGACATCTCTACAGAAGGTCTTTTACTAGACCCCTTCTGAGGTGTGTGCATCCTACACAAGTTGAAGACTTTCTATATGAGATACATGAAGGAGTATGTGGAAGCTACGCTGGGGGCAGATCACTTGTTCATAGGGCCATTACTCAAGGGTACTGATGGCCCTACATGCAGAAAAATTCTGAAGCTTATGTCAAGAAGTGTGAGAAGTGCCAGAGGTTTGCACCTTTGATACACCAACCAGGAGCAGACTTGAACCCGGTGTCCAGCCCTTGTCTATTTGCCCAATGGGGCATGGATCTTATTGGGCAATTGCCTCAAGCAATTGGACAAAGGAAGTACCTACTAGTGGCAACAGATTATTTCACAAAGTGGGTAAAAGCTGAACCCCTTGCAAAAATTCAGGACATCGATGTGAAGAACTTCATATAGAAGAACATCATCACCAAGTTTGGGATCCTAAGGGCAATAATAGCAAATAATGGTACACAGTTTGACAGTAAGCTAATCAAGAACTTCTGTGCAAAGTACAAGATCAAGAATTACTATTCCACTCCAAGTTTTCCTCAAAGCAATAGACAAGCAAAAGCATCCAACAAAGTCATCTTGGATGGGATCAAGAAGAGGCTGCAAGCAGCAAAACGAAAATGGGTAGATGAGTTGCCCAGTGTACACTGGGCATATCGGACTACGCCGAGAAGATCAACTGGGAATCCCCATTTGCCATGGCTTATAGCACAGAGGCAGTAATTCCACTGGAGGTCAGCATCCTAGGGATCAGAACCCAGGGAGTAGAAAATGGGACCAATGAAGCATTCTTGGCCCGAGATTTGGATCTGCTAGAAGAAAAAAGGGAGAAAGCAGCAATTCAGCTGGGGACATACCAGCAGCAGCAGCTTGCTAGGGCTTATAATAAGAAGGTCAACCCACGAGAGTTCCAAGTTGGTGACCTTGTCTTGAGAAAGGTCGTCGGCAATAAGAAAGATCCCAAAGAGGGAAAACTTGGCTCGAATTGGGAGTGACCCTATAGAATCATCTCGGTCTTAGGCAATGGGGCATATCGGCTTGAAGACAGTGAAGGCAAAGAGTTGCCAAGACTCTAGAATACTTGCAATCTGAAGTTTTTCTATCACTAGATTTTCTTGTTTTTTAAAGTTTTCTTTTCTTTTGTTATTAGCCGAAGTATTAATAAAGTTTTAGCTTGATTTTTAAACTTGTGTATTATGACTAACCAGATACTTGACGATGTTTCTAAACTGAAACATGACGAATAACTTAGACTTATTATATGGCAGAGTTCCTACTTGTATATAATAGAGTTGAACTAAGTTGGCGATGTTTCTAAGTGAAACATAACGAATAACTTAGACTTATTATATGACAGAGTTCCTACTTACATATAATAGAGTTGAACTAAGTTAGCGATGTTTCTGATTGAAACATGACGAATAACTTAGACTTATTATATGGCAGAGTTCCTACTTGCATATAATAGAGTTGAACTAAGTTGGCGATGTTTCTAATTGAAACATGACGAATAACTTAGACTTATTATATGGCAGAGTTCCTACTTGCATATAATAGAGTTGAACTTAGTTGAATCAACTTGAACTTGCCATATCGGCAGAGTCAGACACAGATTGGAACTAGGTGCATATCAGTTAGATTAACAAAGAGACCAAGGTTGGCAACCTTGGCCAGTCTTTGTTGGAAGATGACCTCGGCAAAAGAGTCCAAGCCACATGCTTAATGAGAACCCAAGTGGAACTTAGGTTCACATTAGGGGGCAGAGGGCTGGAATGATTACTTGGGAGTTGTAATTTACAAACTAAAGTCAGCTTAACACTTGTTGAAATTTTAAGAAAAATTTACAAGTTGAAGTTACGCCAAGGTTATGTTAAAAGAAGTTGGTTTAACACTTGTTGAAATTTTAAGAAAGAAAAGTTTACAAGTTGAAGTTAACCCAAGGTTATAATAGAAGACAGAGGTCTTGAGCAAAGTGGCAAGTTGTAAGTAACACTTCTGAAAATATTATAAATGTTTTCAAGTGTTAGGTTAAGGCCGAGATAAATTGTTAGTGGATATAATTGAAGTGTTCCACACCAAGAAGATTACACAGTTAAGGTGTATGTTGAAGACATATAAATTATTCTAAGTATAGAATCATACAAGAGTAAAAGGAAGATAAACATTCAAAGAAGAAATTAGAGAATGCATTCAGATAAGAAAAGAAGGCACTTCGGCCTGACACTGAAGAGTAATTGTTCAGATTACAAAAGTGGCGCATCGGCCAAATTAAAACTTACATTGTTTCAAAAGTAAGAGAAAGTACAAGGTACAAGAAGTAAAGAAGAAAACATCAAAATAAACTATTCGGCGTTGGCGGCGGGTTGTGTCTCGCCCCTAGAGGACAGTTGTGAAGACTTCTCGGCAGCCTTCTCCGCCTCGGCATCGATCTCCCGTAGAGTTTGATCGATTCTCCTCTCGGCGATTAGCACCTCGGAAGTTGTCTTCTGAGAGGAGGCACCTTTGGAGACTTCATCCTCATCCTAAGTCAAGTCCAAGACTTGCTCATTCAGAGTTGGGGACTTGGCCCCAGCTGCTTCTACCGTTTTCTTGGCCTCAACCTCCTCCTCGAACTCAGCCTAGGATTGGCTTGGAGTCAGGGGGAATGGCAAGTTGAGGTTGCCGGCATCTTTAAGTGGAGAGTCCTTAGGGACAGCCAACGCCTTCAAAGTAGCCATCTAACCAAGGGTGTAGCCCTTGTTGCATGCCTGTCTGATTTGTTTCTTATAGTCTTCTTTGACGTCGGCTGCCCCCTCGGCGTACACCTTCTTATTAGCCGCTTTGATCTCGGTCTCTTTTGTGGCTAGGGCATCTTGAAGCTCTTTTGGGGCCTTGACCATCTTTGCCTCAACTCTTTCTTTTCAGCCACAAGGACCTTGGCAATGGCCTCTGCAGCGTCAGCCTTCTCCTCGGCCTCGTCCTTAGCTTTTTTGGCTGCCTTGGCCTGTTCTGTTAAGTTCTTCATTTTTGCCTCGGCCTTGTTGACGGTCTTCTGTAAACCAGCAACCTTCCTGAGCTTGTCGGCCAACTCCTTCCTCATGTCAAAAGCTTGCATTGTGAAGGAGTGGGCATGCTAGATCGCCTGGAAGAAAATGGACAGATCAAAAGTTAGTAAAAATCTTCTAAGTATGGAAAAATAAAGAAAGAAAAATGCCAAGTGCAAGGGACTTACTTGAATGGAGTGCCACAACATCAAAGTTAAATTTTCGTACTTGCTCATCTCAACGTTACGATTGAGATCTTTCGACAAAAGCAAAGCCGTAGAGAGGGCGACGCCGACCTTAAGATCAATCACGCTATCACCAACTTTGACCGGCTTGTCCTCTATGGTGATGGGAGGGGCCCAGGGGGCATTTGATTTCATGGACCCCGAGGTTGTGGCCGACTCGGACCTCGGCCTCTTTGACCAAGTTGATTGGAATGGTTCGGCCTCAGTGGGCCTCTTCTCGACAGCAGAGGGGGTCTTCTCGTTCTCAGCCAATTTTGAAATTGGCAAAGTGTCCTCAGTGTCAATCCGAGTCACCGTTGCCTTAGGCTGGGCCTTCTTCAGTCTTTTGGGCTTTGGCTTTTGCTTTGGCTTTGGTTGAGGCTGGGATTGTGCTGGTTGAGCATTGACAGTGTCGGGGATATTTGCCAGAAGATCGTCCGCAACTGCTTTCTTGCGACCCATCTCAGCAGCGATTGCAATTCGTCGTCGACGTTTGTGTTGAGATAGAGGGATCAAATATAGAGCTAAGGTTGATGGTTGCTTAACTAGATCAGAAGTTGATCCCTGATCTGGCCGAGGTGATAAAGTTACTGGAGGAGTTGTAGCGGAAGAAGGAGACTTGCTCTTCTTCTTCGGGACGTCGGGAAGAACCGACTTGTAAGTCGGGATGTAGTTGAGCAGTAAAGGAGCTCTCCACCTCTGAACTGGCAGATCCAACAACTTCTTGAGGTCCTTACTTGGAAGAAAGACTTACGGAAGTCTTTCGCCGGCTGTGGAAGAGCTGGAAGAAAAACAGACGATTAGAACATATAGAAAGAACAAAGTATTGAAGACTTGAAAAACAAGTAAGTGTAACACTTGGCTCTTACCATTACCCTCAATGAATACTGTTCGGCTAAGAGGGTAGAGGTGAAGGTCCTCATCTAGAGCAAACTCCCAGTTGCCCGAGACAATGAAGTAATCGTCCCCGGCTCCCTTGTTGGAGTCTAGGAGGTCGGCAACAAGTTTGTATTCTGTAGACCTCGGTTTGAGGTAGTAGATGTAGCCTTTTTCTAATTTGAGGCCACACATGGTGTAGTAGTATTGGATGTCGGCTAAGGTTACCCTAACATTTTCTCGGCTGGCTAAGGCTATGATACCATTGATGACTCTGTAAGAATTAATAGTTAATTGCATTGGGTTGAGTTTGCAATAGTGAAGGATTTCTCGGAAAAGGATGTTAAGAGGGAGCCTAAGTCCACACTCTATGAAAGCTACAACTCGGAAGGGCATGGAGTCGACTGTGGACATGATAGAGTCATCCTCCCCAGCCAACCTGAGATGGACGTCGGTAGGGACAGAAAACTCCTGCCTGAAATATTCTAACTTAGTTGGGGTGTCAACCCTATACCTCCACATACCCATGATGCCGGCTTAGGGGAAAGTGTTGGATTTCAGAAGGAAGGGTTTTGTAAGGGCTTAAAAGACCTCGGCTACAACCTAAACGTATGCTGTGGTAAGAATTTGTGAGGATCTAAGGGGAATTCGTTCCAGTTTTCCCTAAGATTCATGAGTTCTACGACAAATCCCAAACCCAAGTCTAGGCAAACAAAGATTGAAGGCAAGAATCTGGAAAAGACACAGAAAACAGAAACAAGAACAATGATTCAGAATCAAAAATAGTAGTGAACTATCAAGAACACTGTAACAAAATATGTAAAAGGGTACGAGACTAAGAACAGTGGCAAAAAACCAAGTGTACGGAACAAATTGTGTATACATGTGTATTTTCATGAACAAATTGCAAACAAAGAAAATTTGCAACATAAAAGAGATTCAAGAACATGAATAGAGTCATAGTAACAGTATAGGGACGCAACAGTTTAAAGTACAAACAAGAAATTGAAACGAAGGGGACAGAAATAACTCACTGAAGAGAATGAAGCCAGTGTTGAGTACGCTGGAGTCAGATGATGGCAGCAACCGGAGAAGAGCAACATAAACTTCGCCGGAGGAGGTAAACGGAGTGGTTGTAGAGCTTGAGAACTTGAAACAATGGTGGATTTGGGAGAGTAGAGAGAGAGAGAGAGAGTTAGCACGAAGTTGAGGATGCAAAAGTGAAAAGACGGAGAGAGAGAAGTGGTTTTGATCAAAACCACGAAATGACGGAAAAATTGCAATCAATGTGCCTAGGGTGACGTGCTTGTCAGACGACACACGCAGACGAAAGGCGACTTAAAGGCGCGTGTCAAGTACCATCCAGTAAGGGAAAGACGCATGGCAGAAACGGTTGAAGTATTGTGCGTGACAGCTCACACGCATGTTAAAACTCTTGATGTTCCTGGTTTAATGAAGCAAAGACCTCAGCTATAAGGATGATCTCGGCTAAATAATATGAACAGACTTGGTTATTTGTTCTAAGGCATTGATGAAAACAGATCATAGGTCTTGGTCATATGAGGGCAACAAATGATGGCCTCAGTAATGAAGGTTAAAGTGAGCTTAGCCGACGTGTTAAGAAATGATATAGGTTTCATCACCTCGGAATGCCGAGGTAATAGAACCTAGGGGGCATTTGTGGGAACATAAATTTTGAATGGCAATACGTGGCCAAGGTGGCACCAAAGTGTCAGCTGAGGTGCCACGTGTCCTGGACATGATGCCGAGGTAATCTCGGCTAGGCCGAGGTTATTTGCTAGAATACTGGAATACAGGATAAGCGAATAAAGGACAAGAGTCCAAGAATTGGGGAGGATTTCAGTCTGGATAAAGATAAGACTCATAGAGAGTTTATCCTAATCTAATTGGGAGTCCAAGATTAACATTGAGACAGAATCCATTAGAGCTAGGCTTCTCATAGGATTAGGTTTGTGTTGGCTATAAAAGAAAGGCACCCTCATGAGTCTAAGGTACGCTTTTTATGTTCTGAATAAGTGAGTTAAGCACTTTTGCTATCTTTGAGAGATAACTAACTTGATTGTCGGAGTGCTCCTGGGTGGACGAAGCACTGCCGGAATCTCTTCTTTTTGTAACAGGTCATTTGGGCTTAATCTATTCTGTCAGAGTTCTCCAACTAAATACTAGTTTGGCAGTGTGGTCAGAAATCGACTCACACAACAACTATATTCATTTTCTTTTCCAATTTTATCCTCCATCAATGTTTCTTCATAATTTTTACTTTATCAAAATTTCTTCATAAACGTGGTTTTGAAAAAAAATTATAAATACATAAATAAAAACAAAATACAAAATACAAAATACAAAGGCCATGTTTGGTTTGCTTTTTCATGTTTTTTAAAATATAAACTAATTTGATAAAATAAATATCAAAAAATATTTTTAAAATTTAAAAAATTATTTTTAGCCTTCTAAAATATAAAATTATATAAAAATAATAAGTGTTTTAATTTTTTTTATTTCTTTCGTCAAATTAATTTTCAAAACAATTCAGAAACAAGTTTACGAAAACCAAACCAAACACACATACACAAATATGATTTCCCTATTAAAATAAATAAATAAATAAATAAAGCACTAAAAGTGATCAAATCTCTTTCTAATACATCACATAAAAAATGCTTGTAAACAGAAATCAAATGGTAATTAAACACAAGTCTATATTATATTATCATAGAAACCAATAAACGTAAAAGAGTTTTTCATCGTTGCTTTTCTCTCAGCAAAGCTGTTGTGTAGAAATGACTAGGGTTCTTTGATTTGGGCTTACATTTTTGCTTATTTAGTCAGGGGTAAAATAGTTTTTTTTTATTTTATTTCCCAACTTAGGATATATAATCTCACCTTTACCTCATTACTAATAATCCTACAAATTTATTGGATTAATTATCTATTGGATTAATATTCTTAAAACAAAATTTCAAAACAAACACAGAATTATTAAACCTGCAAATTAATAATCTCAATCTCATGTTATAATCTTATCAATCAAATATGCCCTAAAAGTGACACATGGTATCTTTCTAAAGCTTCTACTTTATATATATATATATATTATATGATTTCATTTATAATTAACTAGTCTTTCAGAGTACAAATGTTGAAAAATATATGTATCATATGTAAATATGATATTTTTGTACAGTTAATTGTCACAATTATAATGATTAAATTATTGGGTGAAGCACCAATAAATTTTAAATAGTGATCTTATAAATTGTTTGGACCTTTTTTTTTTTTTTTTTTTTATGGACCCAAAGATCTCATTTTAAGTGTAAATTACATAAAAGGACAAACATAAATGCTCGTGTGTTATGTATTGAGGGACAAATATGATTTTTCTCATAATCTTGAAATTACTAAACGTAACATTTCAAAACAAACTCTTTACTGTACTTTTCCCAAACATAATACTCTAATATAACACTCTGAAAGCTTAACATTTTAATATAACACACTAAAAAATTCATTAGTATATTTTTTTCAAACGTAACAACGTAACATTCCACAAAAACTCCTTAGTGTACTTTTTTCAAACATAACACTCTAATCAATGTAACACTAAAAAATTCCTTAATTAGTATATTTTTTTTCCTAACATAACACTCTAATGTAACACACTAAAAAATTTATTAGTATACTTTTCTCAAAAGTAACAACGTAACATTTCAAAACAACTCATTTTCATACTTTTCCCAAACATAACATTCCAATTAATGTAACACACAAAAACTTATTAGTGTATTTTTTTCAAATATAACACTTCAATGTAACACACTAAAAAACTCCTTAATATACTTTCCTCAAACGTAATAATGTAACATTTCAAAAAAACTCGTTACTGTATTTTTTTTTAAATGTAACATTCCAATCAATATAATGCACAAAAACTCTTTAGTGTATGTGGGGGCCGAATATGTTATTACGTAGGTAAGCCAAATAATTTAAAGAAGGAAATCAAGTCATGTACTATACGGCCCTATCCCGGAGGGATAAGCTGAATAACCAGATCGGCCGAAGAGTCAGGTGTAAACCAGGCCGAATATGAACAGGTAGCCGAATGAGCGATTGTTCGTTGGATGAAAGGTGGGCCCAATCATCAACATCAAGGATGACTATAAATAAGAATAGCACCTGCTAAGAAAAGGTATGTGAGAAAAAGTAAGATTAACTTGAGGTATAAGCAACCTAGAGAGTATACACTGATTTATCCGTCGGAGTGCTAATTTCGACACCCCCGACCGGAGCATTCATTTCTTTTCAGGTGATTAGCTGAGGATTAGGAGCACCCTACTGGATCCAGAGAGTATTTCCAAACCTTATCTCCACAATTGGCATCGTCTGCGAGAATACTCAAGTACATCCATGGCGGGCGTGACAGAAGATCCTCTGGTAGTCGCTGACGACCTTACGCCACAAGATGATACCACCCTGAGAAACATGCTTGGGCCAGAGAACATTGCCGCATGAAGGGCCTTGAACTTTGACTCAATTGCCCAGACCTCACCCTTGACATCAGCAGATGAGACAATGCAAACAATTATGGATCAGGCCAAGCAAAACGAACAAAGGTTAGAAAACATGATGGCTGAGAATGAGCGCCTTTGACAGGATTTGGCCCTAGAGGTGGCAAAATCTCGACAGGCCGCGTGACAAGATTGGGGACGACCTTTGAGAAATGATGGTCGACGACCTCAAACTCAGGGACATGATAGTAACAGTGATTCTGATTCATCGTCCCCAGAATCCAAAAAGAAGGGACAAGTCGAAGTCTCTAGTTCTTCCGGAGAAAGTCCGCGTACGCGAAATAAGCGAAGACAAAATGATTCAGACGAAGGGAATCAACACGACCCCTTTGTGCGACAAATCGCGAGGGCAGTGCTACCCAAAAAGTTCAAAGCTCCATCGTTCACCCTACACAATGGAAAATTGGACCCCACTGATCACATCCGTCATTATAAGCAAGCCATGGCGCTTCATGCAGACGACGAGGCCCTCATGTGTCGAATATTTCCAAGCATTTTGGGACCATTGATCGTCAGATGGTATTATAAATTGGAACCAGCATCGATTAAGAGCTTTTACCAAGTCCAAAAATCCTTCAGGGCAAGGTTCATCACCAATGAGGTCCAGCCGAAGCAAGTCGATTATGTCTGGGCAATGCAAATTCAACCAGGAGAAACCCTTTGTGCATATTCGGCGCGCTATTAGGAATGATTTAATCTAGTAGATGATGCCTACAATGACTCCATGGTCATCACCGCCTTTAAGATGGGTTTGCATCCTGACAGTACCCTGCGTAGCTTGTTGACCAGACAACCCCCCAAAACAGTCTGGTCGTTAATGAAAAAAGTCAAGGAATACTGCAAAGCAGGAGACGATGCCCTGCGGATCAAAGCCGGACACAAGGCCAACAAGATGGCCCCATCTGAAATTGTTCAGCCAATAAACTACGTACCAACACGGAGCCCTGAACCACGAAATCGGGCTAGACGAGACAAAAGATGTGACTTGCGCCGATCAAATGACCATTGTTCACATCGAGCTAACGAACAACTTCAAGTGGATAGCAGGTGCATAAAGCGCGCGGACAAGAAATTTACGGAGTTAACAAAGCCGATTAGTGCGGTTATGTCTAAAGTTCAACACCTTCCCTTCCTTAAATGGCCACCCAAGATAATGGGACCTCCCGACATGAGGAGACGAGATAGCTGGTGCGAGTATCACAAAGACCACGGTCATGATACCGATAGTTGTTATGCGTTGAAAGACCACCTTGAGGAGTTGGTACAAGACGATCGGCTTATGCAACACGTCCGAAAGAACAATTCAACAAAAACAGTAGCTATACGGTAGGATTCACCTCTACTCGGCGTAATTCATATCATATACAGCTTGCCGACGGCATCAGCAGTACATACAATTCAGTCGCATCCTGATCCCCAAAAGCAAATCACACTAACGAAACGGCCCCATAAAGCTACGAGTATTACTTTCGATGATTCTGATTTGGTTGGCGTAACGCTTCCCAATACTAATCCCCTAGTCATCGAATTACGCATAAACTGATTCACCGTTGAACGTGTTCTCATTGACCAGGGAAGTACTTCAGAAGTAATGTATTACAAGACCTTCGTTAAACTCGGCTTCACTGAGTCGAACCTGTCTCCGGCTGATTATCCATTATTCAGCTTCTACGTTAATCCGGAATATCCGTTGGGCAAAATCACACTACCAGTTCGAGCGGGCTCTCGATCAATGGATGTAGAATTTCTGGTTGTCAAGATTCCTTCACCGTATAATCTCATCATGGGACGAACTTGGTTGCATACCATGCAGGCCGTGCCAAGCACAAATCATCAACTACTTCGCTTTTCGATTGAACGTGACATAGAGCAAATTCGAGGTTCCCAGAAATCAGCGTAGACGTGTTATCTTTTTGCTGCAAAGAAACCAAAGGAGCTGGAAGTGAATTCAATTGAGGTGCCGGATTGGGAAAACCTCGACAACGTTGGGCAGCTCCCAAGTGAAAAGGCAAGCGGAGCCCTAGATCGGGTAGAAATTGACGGAAATCCTAA
Source organism: Camellia lanceoleosa (assembly GCA_025200525.1). Lineage (NCBI taxonomy): Eukaryota > Viridiplantae > Streptophyta > Magnoliopsida > Ericales > Theaceae > Camellia > Camellia lanceoleosa. Next base: position 190,600,762 of record CM045758.1, on the reverse strand, counting down.
CAAGTTCTTCATAGTTGACGCTTCCCTAAATAAAGTCGACAGGCAAGAGCTAATATCCTTCTTACTCGGAAACCTTGATGTATTTGCATGGTCACCTTATGAGATGCCGGGGGTGGATCCATCAGTGTCTCAGCACTGCTTAAACGTTGATCCCAAATGTAAGCCAATTATTCAAAAAAGCCGACGGTCTGCCGCGGAACACACTGCTGTCGTTGTTGAAGAAGTTGATTGGTTGCTTGATACCGGGGCAATCCGCGGAGTAACCTATCCCACATGGCTGTCAAATACTGTAGTTATGAAGAAGAAAAATGGAACTTGGTGCATTTGTGTGGATTTCACGGACTTAAACAAAGCTTGTCCCAAGGATTGCTTTCCTTTTCCCAAAATAGACCAACTTGTAGATGCAACGGCATATCACCAATGTATGAGCTTCCTGGATGCCTACAGAAGCTACCGTTAAATTGCCATGCATCCAGAAGACTAGGAAAAGACTGCATTCCTCACCCCAAGAGGAACCTATTGCTATAAGGTTATGCCTTTTAGGTTGAAGAATGCAAGGGCAACCTACCAAAGACTAGTGACTGCCATGTTCAATGAGCAACTCGGCCATACCATGGAAGCATACATCGACGATATGGTGGTGAAGTCCAAAGAAGAGCAAACTCATCTAGCCGATCTGGAAGAAACATTTGGCATTTTTCACAAATACAAAGTGAAGTTGAACGCTTCCAAATGTGCATTCGGTATCGGATCCGGCAAATTCCTTGGCTTCATTGGTAACCGCCGCAGAATCAAAGCCAACCCGAGGAAAATCACAGTAATTCTTGAACTTGGTTCTCCTCGGTCGGTCAAAGAGGTTCAGAAACTGATGGGAATGCCGCCGCACTCAACAGATTCATCAGTCACTCCACAGATCCCTGTCGGCAATTCTTTCATACCCTTCGGTAGGGTAAAGCTTTTGAATGGACCCCCAAGTGCGAAGCCACTTTGAACGGTTTGAAGACTTACCTCCGATCAGTTCCTCTCTTGACAACGCTATCAGCAAGTGATCCACTCATTTTATATCTGGTAGTTTCCAACCGTGCGGTCAGCGCCGTATTGATAAAGAAAGAACTAGGGAAGCAGCGGCTAGTTTATTATGTGAGCAAGGCAACGACTGACGCCGAAACACGCTATCTTTCGTTGGAAAAACTCGTCCTTGGTCTCATCATAGCAGCAAGAAAACTGATGCATTACTTTTAGGGGCATGCCATCGGAGTACTAACGGACTACCCCCTCCGATCAATGCTACGTAGCGCAGAAGCATTAGGCTGCGTTTCAAAATGGGCTCTCGAACTTGGCCAGTACAATATCCAATTTTTACCCAGAACCTCAATCAAGGGGCAAGTACTTGCCGACTTTGTGGCCGAATTCACTAGTTGTCTCGCCGACTTTAAGTCTGATCAAATTCAACCTAAGCCGAACCGGAGAATTTACGTTGGGGACATTTGGTACTTGTATTGTGACGGGTCATCCAACCAACGTAACAGTGGGGCAGGCGTAATGATCATGGCTCTGAACGGGGCAATAATCGAGCAGGCTGTCAAACTAGGTTTCGAAGCATCGAACAATGAGTCCGAATACAAAGCATTGTTAACTGACTTGCGAAATGCCCTTCTTCTTGGTGCTCAGTGTCTACTTATCATCTGCGACTCAAAACTAGTCATCAATCAATTGAAGAGGGAATACGCAGCCAAAACTGACTGTATGATAGCCTACATGAAAATGGCGAATTCTTTGCTAGCAAAATTCAACCATCATGAACTGAATCAAATAACCCGGGATTAGAAAATGCATGCAGACGCCCTGGCTTGCCTAGCCTCTGCTATCAACTCAGAAATCAAACAGACAATTAAAGTAAATTTTGTCCCCAAGCCGAGCATTGCCTTTCAGAACCAGTTCAGGTCAACGTTATCGAACTAGGTCTAAGTTGGATTATCGCTGCATTCCTATCTTCAGAATAGCTCCCGACGGATAAGAAAGAAACACACAAACTCCGAAACAAAGGCCTCCGATACTATTTGGTGTAGACACCCCATTTTTTACCGACCTTAAGACTCAGACGTCTCCGGTTGAGCGCTCGGTGGTGTTGCTTATTGTGCTCGTTCAGAAGTCTCGGAGTCGCGGCCGTGAGCCCTGCCTCCGGACTTTCGAACCCTCTTCTATGCCTTGCCTCGGTTTGCGAACCAGACTCGGTTTTCTCTGTTTCTCTTCCTGAAGGGAGGGAGAGGTCCCGTAGACCATCTCTCAATGGCCGTGGGCTACATTTCGTGGCCGTAGGCCATTTTGCCCATTTCTTGAGTCTTGCCTCGGGACTGCCTAACCATCTCCGATTCCTCCAGTTTTTGGCATACATCTTATTTACTCCCTTTTGAGGGACATTGGGGTCCGAGAGACCCACTTCGTGGCCGAATGCCACTTTCGGTGCTTAACGGCCTATTTTCGAGATCCCGAACTGTGTGTTTTGGCCCCCGAGCTTTCGTTTTGCATCGGTTTTTGTTCATTTTTGGCAGGTACCTCTGTTTTATCACCAGGAAGGTCACTAAAGGGTGGGAGGCTAGCAATTGTCTCAGCAATCAGTTATGCTCCTCCGGCGCCCTCCGACGCCCGTTTTTCTCACTTCCGGGCCAATGTTGACCACCCTAGGAGCATTTTCTTCAAGCCGAAACCACATATTTGTGTTGTACACACATGGGAGGACCTTAATATCACATGGCCGGCCAGTAACTCAAATTGAACCTTTTGAACCCCTCCTAAAAGTGGCTTGTTGTCTCTCCTGTTTTACAGTTGCCAATTTCCAACTACAGGGTTGTGTTGAGGAGACCTGGGAGGACACCTTTCTCCTATGGCCGGCCATTAATTCTTCTGGACCATTTTGCCCCTTGACCGGCCGGCCATAGGGGGTGGCCGGCCGGCCACCTGCAACAAAAATAGCTGGCCGGCCTTCCTTCTTACACCCTGTTTGGTTCAGATGTGACCTTTGTTTTCCCCCAGATTTTGTATCCGGGGGGGATATTTTGGAGGGAAGCTTGGAGGAACTTTCCTCCCCTTTTTTCCTCCTCACTTTCTCCTCATTCTTGTCCATATAGCTGGCCTCCCAACTCAAGAGAAAGGGTTGAAAAATTGCTCTCAAGCTCATACATTCATATCTATCTCCATTTTCTTCAAAAGCTCCAAGTTTTGGCTCCATTTCTTCACTACCACCAAGCACCACCATCACTACTCCATTCCAGCAGCAAGGAGGGGTTTTTCAGAGGCTTAGAAGCAACATTCCTTGGTCCAAGAGGTAGCAAAAGTTTGGTCTTCAAGGGTAAGTCCATTTTTCCTCTTTTGTAGCACATTTTTGCAACAATTTCTTAGCCTATTTTCTTGCTTTTTTGGACTCCGACCCTAACTAAAAGGGTCATTATTTTGATCCATATTTCATGTTTGTTTAAGGGCTCAACCCTGTTTGAGCCCCCCATTTGGTACTTGCCTCAATACCCTCTTGTATGCCATTATTTTGCATGGTATTTCTAGCCTATGTGTGATCTGTTTTTGAGCATCATATAAAATGTGAGTGGACTTAGTTTGAGCCCCTCTACAATATTGTAGAAGGGCTCAACACTTTTGGGGGCCTCCATGTTGTACTTACCATTATACCCCTCTTTGGCCCCCATTTTTGCATGCTTTGTTAGCTCATTTTAGCTTCTGTTTTCGGCCATGATCAGAACTGAAAATGGCCATATTTTAACCTTCTTGGCATATCTCATTAAGGGTATTCGGCTGTTTGATGTGTATTTGGCCTACTTCATGTTATACCCCTCTTTGGCCCCCATTTTTGCATGCTTTGTTAGGCTTATCTAGATTCTGTTTTCGGCCATGATCAGAACTAAAAATGGCCATATTTTGACCTTCTTGGTATGTCTCATTAAGGGTCTTTGGCTTTTTGGTGAATTCTTTGTATACTTCATGTTATAGCCTCTTATTGGCCTATTTCTCGCATTGCATTTTGAGCATGTTTTCATACTGATTTGAGGCTTGTCATCTACTGTAAATGTTCATATTTTTAGTCCCTCTTCAGTGTTGTAGAAGGGTATTTTTCTGTTTGGGTTTTTCATCTACCACTTGCTTCATAGCCTCCCTTGCGGAGCCATTTTTGTATGCCATCTTAGCCCTACTTGTGATTGCTGTTTGGCCACATTTTGTACTGTAAAAATGTGATTTTTGGGGCTGCCTTGCTTCTGTATTTTCATGTCATGTATCAATTATGCATGTATGGTATAGTTGTAGGCCATTTTATGCATTGAAATCCGTGTTTCGGGATCATTTCATACATCGGGTATTATTTCGCCTCCTTTTGGGGCTGTTTTACCCCTCATTTTGCCACTGATTTTTGCATGTTTGCATATCATATTCCATGTCTTTGCCATGTCTCATTAGAGTGGCATTTCGGTGCCTGAGGGTCCGTTCTCGGTTTGCGTGCCCGCGGGCACGCACTTCGAGGTATCTTGTTTTCATCTGATGGCCTCCTATGTGAGTGTGGCTGAGGCTCTCTCATGTTAGTGTAAGCCCATTACTGCATTGCGTATGCCATTTCATCCATAGCATTGTGTACGCCCGGTTGTGTATTACCTCGTATAACGTGTATGCCATTCCATGACATTGTGTATGTTAGGATTGCGTATTAGCTGCATATCATGCATATTGCATCGTGTTCGGGATAAGAGTTAGCCCAGGCACGGGAAACGAGGCACGTTTCGTCCTCCGAGCGACGGAATGGGTCTCAATTCCCAAGTCACCGACACTCCGGATCATCCATGATGGAGTTAGGTTTTGTTGTAGCATTCATATGCATTCATCCTATATTGAGTTGTGCAATTCGGCTCCTCGGCCATCATGCATTGATATGCGTGATTGGTGGCTCGAGGATCGAGGCATGCATATATTTGTGAAATACATTGCTATGCCCCTTTCCTGCTCTCTATTGCAGCAAAATGAACAATCAACAACTTTTCGGAGTTTGGCACGCATTTCGAGAAACATTGCAAATAGAGGCTAATTGGGGCATCCCAGTGGATTTCCGCACAAAGCAGCCCGAGCATGCATCATTTCACTATCCGGAGCGGAGTCAAGGCAATCCCTGGCTTGCATGCCAGTTTACAGTTTTTCTTAGTTAATTTGTTAAATCAATTAGGAATTTGTATATTATTCGGACTGTAATATTTGGACTGTATTATTCTTTCATTTGGGACTGTATTATTTATTCGGACCCTCTGTGAGAGGGCAAAATTATAATAAGTGTGGGTGATGTGATGTATGTCTTCCAACCCCACATCTTTCTTCCCTTTTATTTACCCGCTTATGATGGTTAGATATAGGGCATATTTCAATTAGCATAACAGTATGACAACATGTTTGCATCATTCATCTGTTTTGCACGCACCGGGCTCGGCGCATCATACAAACTGCATTTGTATTTCAATTCCAAATTGAATACGTGTTAGTTGTAGCATTCCATATGCCATGTTTAGGATAGCCGAGCCTGCTATAGTTGCATCTTTGCATGTGTTGCATTAGGCATTTCTGTATATTTAGGATCATGCATGATTTCTAATGAGCTTCTGTTTTGGCTTGGAGTACTCGGTGAGTTTTATGCTTTAGTATCCTTGCATGCGTGTGAGTGATTGCCATGAATAGCATGCTTACCATGAGGCTATGTGCTTATGTGATATAACTGTCTTGAATGCTTGTGGGTGGAGGTTGAGTTACTTGAATTGGGACAATTCATCAAATATTTGTTTTTTTTTTAAGCCCACTAGATAGTGGCAAAACCATTCTTCTTCTAAGCCCACCTGAGGGTGGCAAAATCCGCATTTTAAGCCTACTTGCGAGTAGCAAACCATTTTCACAAACAAACATGAAGTGTTTTGTTCCAATTCAGGCGACCCGGTCTATACTTGTATGCTGTGCGCATCACATAGTAACCTAGGCTAATAACCGGAATAAGAACTCACAATGTTTTCAAAATAAGATATCATGGTTAGTAGAGGCCGGTCTTTGACCGGGCGAGCGGGGGTGCTCACGAAGTGACCTTCCCCAATCGTACCCAAGTTCCCGAGCCGAGACAACTTTGGTGATGACGAACACGTGGCCTTTGGCACCGAGTCAGGGTTTCCTAAATTTCCCATTTTAAAAAATATTTAGGTGGCGACTTTGTATCTGGCAAAGCAGTCCATGTTTGGCACTTTTTTCAAAAATTTGTTTTCAAAACGACTTGCCGGATTTGGACTCTTTGGTTCAAGATTAAGAACATTGACATTTGAGTCCTTCGAACTGTAGTGACCCAATATCGAACCAGAACGGGGAGGGGGGGACTCACACTCATTCCCCCGGGATGCGTTCGGGGGACTTCTACATTTGGATTCGCAGGGGAAGCTCTACAAGAAATCTCTCTCCGGGCCGTACTTAGAGTGTGTTCACCCGGATAAAGTCGATGAACTTTTGACTGAAATACATGAGGGCAGTTGTGGTGCCCATTCGGGCGGACGCTCTCTGGCTCACCGCACTGTATTGCAGGGATACTATTGGCCGACAATGCGAAGTGACGCCGAGTGTTATGTGAAGAAATGTGGTCAATGCCAGAAGTTCTACCCTTTAGGTCACTTGCCAGTCGAAAAGTTAAATTCTATCACTAGCCCTTGGTCGTTCGCTCAATGGGGCCTTGATATAGTTGGACCATTACTACGGGTCCCAGGCAACGGGCGATTCCTAATTGTTGCAGCAGATTATTTCACAAAATAGGTCGAAGCGGAGGCACTAACACATATTCGAGACTCCGACGTAAAGCGTTTTGTATGGAAAAACATCATAACGAGATTCGGTATACCACGAGCACTTGTTTCTGACAACGGTACCCAGTTTGATTGTGGCGTGTATCGAGAATTGTGCGACACTTATGGTATCCGACCTTACTTTTCTTCGTCGGCTTACCCACAGAGCAATGGTCAAGCGGAAGCCACCAACAAGGTTATTTTGGACGGCATCAAGAAGAGGCTGGAGAAGGCTAAAGGCAGATGGGTCGAAGAGCTGCCCAGTGTGTTATGGGCTCATCGCACTACTCCGAGGTGATCCACCGAAGAAACACCGCTTGCTTTATGTTTCGGAACCCAGGCAACCATCCTCCTGGAGATCGGCCTCCCAACCTTGAAATTGAAAGTTTTTGATATAGGCCAAAATGACATGATGACATGATGTTGGCTTTGGACTTGACTCTGATTAAGGAACGCTGAGACCATGCCTTTGCATCCATAACACAGTACCAGTAACAGCTCGCTAAGTCGTATAACCAACGTGTTCAATTGCGCCGTTCTACACCAGGAGAATTGGTCCTCAAAAAAGTGTTTCCCGTTGCTAAGAATCTGGCTGACGGAAAATTAGGTCCTAACTGGGACGGCCCCTATCAAATTGATTCAATCGCAGGAACGGGGGCATATCGGCTCAAAGACATGGATGGAAGAAGCTTGTCGCACCCGTGGAATTCCACTCACTTGCACAAATTTTATCATTAACTTGTACAACACGACAGCCTGTTTTGATTTCACGCAATATGTATCCATCTTTTTTCAATATAATGTCCTCTTGCCCTTACCGAGTTAGCTCTAATTGTTTAATAAAACCTCTGAATTCGGAGCGCCCTTCGTGAATGACACGATTGGCCGACACAAAAGACTCCAAATTCGAAGCCCCCCTCGTGAATGACGCGTTAGGGCTGAATAAAGCCTCCGAATTCGGAGCCCCTCTCGTGAATGACACGTTAGGGCCGAATAAAGCCTCCAAATTCGGAGCGCCCCTCGTGATTGACACGATTGGTTGACAAAAAAGACTCTGAATTCGAAGCCCCCCTCGTGAATGACACGTTAGGGCCGAATACAGCCTCCGACTTCGAAGCGCCCTTCGTAAATGACACGTTAGGGCTGAACAAAGCCTCCAAATTCGAAACGCCCTTCGTGAATGACACGATTGGCCAACATAAAAGACTCTGAATTCGGAGCGCCCTTCGTGAATGACACAATTGGCAGACACAAAAGACTTCGAATTCGGAGCGCCCCTCGTGAATGACATGTTAGGGCCGAATAAAACTTCTGAATTCGGAGTGACCTTCATGAATGTCGATCGGCCAACACAAAAGACTCCGAATTCGAAGCGCCCCTCGTGAATGACACGTTAGGACCGCATAAAGCCTCCGAATTCGGAGCGCCTTTCGTGATGATTGGCCAACACAAAAAGCAAGCCTTCGAATTTGGAGCACCCTTCGTAAATGACACGTTAGAACCGAATAAAGCCTCCAAATTCGAAGCACTCTTCGTGAATGACACGATGGGCTAACACAAAAGACTCCCAATTTGGAGCACCCAACGTGAATGACACATCTGGGCCGAATAAGTCTCCGAATCTGGAGCGCCTTTCGTGGTCATCGTGAACGGCGTGAAGTAGTAAATTTGCAAGCATTAATCAAAGTTACATGTCTACATTCAGAATAACGTGTTTTATTCAACAGATCATAAGTACACGCTTTACAAAAAAATAATAATAATAACAATAATACATCAAAATTATTCGGTGCCGCCCTCATCGTCAGTCTTCTCGGCTTCAAAGGCCTCAAACGGAAATATGTAACTCTGGTATAAGGGCAACGCTGGATCAACACCCGCAGCTTGGAGTGCCTTTGTCCATCCATGTTTAAATTTGCAATTTTCGCATCGACAGACCTCCTCGGCTAGCTTTTCCTTCGTCTTGTCTATTCCAATTTTGCGACCGTCATGGAAGCCTTTTTCATAGGACCTAGCCTTTGTCGATTCGATTGTGAACATACTGGCCGTGTCTTAGTCGGCGATCGCATGATCCAAAATTTGGCGGTTTAATCGCTCCACAACAATCGGATTCACATCACTCACCGAATTAGTCCCAGAGGTGCTAATCTTCTTCAACTCATTTTCGGCCCTCTCCGTGCAGGCTAGCAAGCTCTGGATGTAAGCATCCCTTTGCTCTATCCTTCTTCGCGTGGCACGCAAGCGCATGCTGATTTCATATGAAGTGTAAAGTCCCTTCACCGCTCCATGGACGCCCTCCCGAAAAACATCAAAATCAAGTCGCCTAACCATTGACTGCTAGACTTCCGGCGAAAAAATCTGTCGAGTGAATTCCACTGCCACGTTTGGATCACGAATGATCGAATCCGCCTCTGTCATCGGTTTATTACCTACGAAGACTGAAAAGCTCAGCAGGCGCGGTGCCCCACTGGTCTCACTGCGCGAGCGAGGGGAGTTCCCCCGCTATTGCCTTTCCTTCCTAGGTGACCTGCCTTTCGCACTCTCCCGGCATCCTTCTTCCAGTTCACAATGGTTCGCCACCTCGATTCATCGCTGAATCCTGCTCAGCCAGTGTCTTACCATCTCCTCTACTATTGAAAAATAGCCTTCTAGATATCTAGTTCAAACCCACTACTGTTCTCCCTCCTGTGATCTGCCAAATTTGGACACCAATATGGACCCTAAACGAACGCAGCCCCTACCCTCCTTATTAATCACGGATGCAGCATTCCCAAAGCATTCCTTTCAATGCTCCGCACCACGAGCTAATGTGGATCAACGGTCTTGTTCTTTAATTTGGCGGCTGTGTTCACAAGGCAGATTCACCAATTTATTTGACCTAAATATTAGAGCTCCTAGCCGAATTGTCGTTATGCCCCAGCCAATCCTTGAACTGCCATTTTTAGGCGGTCCTGTTCATCAGCTTACTGGGGCAAGGGCAGATTCATCAATCTATTCGGCCTAAATATCAGAGCTTCTAGCCGAATTTATTGGATCAACAGTCTTGTTCTTTAATTTGGCGGCTGTGTTCACAAGGCAGATTCACCAATTTATTCGACCTAAATATCAGAGCTCCTAGCCGAATTGTCGTTATGCCCCAGCCAATCCTTGAACTGCCATTTTTAGGCGGTCCTGTTCATCAACTTACTGGGGCAAGGGCAGATTCATCAATCTATTCGGCCTAAATATCAGAGCTCCTAGCCGAATTGACATTGTGCCCCAGCTAGTCCTTGAACTGCCTAAGCAGTCCTGTTCGTCAATTTTGCTGGAAAAATGGCAGATTCATCAATCTATTCGGCCTTAATATCAGAGCTATGCGTTAAGACGTTCGTGTGCCCCAGTAAATCCCCGAATTGCTATTTTTCGGCGGTCCTGTTCATCAACTTGCTGGGGCAAAGGCATATTCACTAATATATTCAGCTAAGTTGCAGTGCTCTACAGTTATTTTTGCACCGGATTAATTCAATAGTTTGTTCTATTCATTTCATCTTTTTACATCTTACTTAGCCGTTAACAAGTATATGCATTAGGCAGAAAGGCAAAAGCAATTTTCATTCATAAATTGAGCACAAACAGAAGTCGTTTTACAAATGAAAACTACCCTACGTCAACTTCTCACAAAAATAAATAGTCAAACATCTAACAAAACCTACATACACAGGATACCAAAACAAAACAAAACAAAAAATATTTGGACTCTAGGTTAGTCTTCAGGGTCAGATGCCAGCGACTAAATGTCTACCTACTCATACGGAATCGGCTACTCCGATACCATGTTAGCGATAGCTAAGGCTTTAAATCAGCCATGTTTGAACCCCCTGTTCTCGAACTTTGGCACTTCTTCTACATAATTCTCTAAGGCCGCATCCTTGCCAGCTTGGAATGATTTGGAAATCTCGGATTTGGCGTTTGCCATCGCCCTCTTAGACTTCTCCAAATCAGCCTCCAGCTTGGCAATTGTCTCGTTGGCCAATTTGAGCACTTCTTCACTGGCATTCGCCCTCTCTTCGGCGGCCAATCTCAGTTGGTTAGCAGTCTTGGCCTTATCTGCTTCGGCATCGGCCCTCGCTCTCTTTACCACCGCTTTCATTGCGTTAGATTCAGCTCTGAAGGAGGCCTCTGCTGCCTTCTCCTTCTCGTTTTCCACCTCGACTGTCAAAAAGCCAATCTGTTGGATAGCGTCATGTTAGCGACAGCCAATCTCAACTATCCTTCTTACCGCCTACAAAACAAGAAATCGGTAAGCCAATGTAAAATTTTCTTTTGGTTAGCCTTGCAAGATTACAAACAAGGATCACGTACAAATATCGCCAATTGAGCAACTAATGCGATGGACAGCAGATTGTGCTCTGCCCTGAAGGTTGCTCTGACAACTGGCAAAGAAATGGAGGAGGCCAAGCTCAAGGCCACAGCTGGGTCTTTTACAGTCGATGCATCGGAAGCAACCGGCGTGTTCCTTACCCTTGGTTGTATTATAAACGGCAGGACCAGGTTCGACTCTTCCATTCATGGCCGTTCATCCACTAGGTCTTCCGAATAACCAGCTTCTTGTTCGGCAGGACGTTTTTCCCCCATTTGCTTCGTCACTTGGCCCTTATGTTGATCGACAACAGTCTTCGTTTCGGTCACATCAGTTTGAGCCACCTCCTCAACAGGAACAGGAGGAGTTTCTGCCCTAACTTCAGGTGGAGGGGCCGGAGGTTCATTCCGCTCAGCTTCGGCTCTCCTACGAGCAGCTATCCTCTCGGTATTTTTTCGCCTGGCCATTTGAGTGAGCGACTCACCAACCATGCTGTCAGGATACGAGCTGGGTAGATCCCCCAAGTTGGTGAAAATATTTTCGAATGACACGTCCGCTTGGCCAGAAGTGGATGGAGGATTAAGGACGGCTTCTTCAAAAGCCAAATTTAGTGCCGCGTTAACCTCCTCTTCTAATCCGTCTGTCACAACCCAAACCTGCCCCTATGGGTTCAGCACCGTAACCGGCCAGTAATCCGTGATTACCGAAGGCTCCGCTAATAAAGATAACAAATCTGAGTGGCGGAAGCTAAAACAGTAATAAAAGATGTCCAATGAGCTATGACAGTCTGTATGCAAAAAGACTTTTCATATATATTCACATTTAGAATAAAAGTAGTATGTACATACATCATTTACAGGCATTCCGGTTAGGGACCAAATCCCTACCATAACAGTACAGTACCAGTCTATACAGTATTACAAAACAGAGACAGAAGGGTGAACTGAGACACCCCAAAAAGCCTAAGCTTGAACACACTTGGAACCTCGCGGTGAGGCACGTTGGTTGGCTTGACAAAAAGGAGTTTCACTCAACGCTCCTAGCTCCGATCCAGTGCCTGGACACCTAAATATAGATATAAACAGTGAGGTAAAGCTCAGTGAATAACATATGCGTAAAGAGGTTAGGAATGAATGTCCTTTCAGTATTTAAAACAGTCATTTGTACAGTATATCAGTCATTTGACTAGTTTCCGAATACAAAGCATTGTTAACTGACTTGCGAAATGCCCTTCTTCTTGGTACTCGGTGTCTACTTATCATCTGCGACTCAAAACTAGTCATCAATCAATTGAAGGGGGAATACGCAGCCAAAACTGACTGTATGGCAGCCTACATGAAAATGGCGAATTCTTTGCTAGCAAAATTTGACCATCACGAACTGAATCAAATAACCCGGGATCAGAAAACGCATGCAGACGCCCTGGCTTGCCTAGCCTCTACTATCAACTCAGAAATCAAACGGACAATTAAAGTAAATTTTGTCCCCAAGCCGAGTATTGCCTTTCAGAACCAGTTCAGGTCAACGTTATCGAACTAGGTCTGAGTTGGATGGACCCTATCGTTGCATTCCTATCTTCAGAATAGCTCCCGACAGATAAGAAAGAAACACATAAACTCCGAAACAAAGGCCTCCGATACTATTTGGTGTAGACACCCCATTTTTGACCGACCTTAAGACTCAGACGTCACCGGTTGAGCGCTCGGTGGTGTTGCTTATTGTGCTCGTTCAGAAGTCTCAGAGTCGCGGCCGTGAGCCTTGCCTCCGGACTTCCGAACCCTCTTCTATGCCTTGCCTCGGTTTGCGAACCAGACTGAAGGGAGGGAGAGGTCCCGTAGACCATCTCTCAGTGGCCGTGGGCTACATTTCGTGGCCGTAGGCCATTTTGCCCATTTCGGAGCCCGGTTCCCGGTTTTCGGAGCCGTCAGGCCGTGTGCCTCGGTTCGGGACCGCCTAACCATCTCCGATTCCTCCGGTTTTTGGCATACATCTTATTTACTCCCTTTTGAGGGACACTGGGGTCCGAGAGACCCACTTCGTGGCCGAATGCCACTTTCGGTGCTTAACGGCCTATTTTCGGGATCCCGAACTGTGTGTTTTGGCCCCCGAGCATTCGTTTTGCATCGGTTTTTGTTCATTTTTGGCAGGTACCTCTGTTTTATCACCAGGAAGGTCACTGAAGGGTGGGAGGCCAGCAATTGTCTCAGCAATCAGTTATGCTCCTCCGGCGCCCTCCGACGCCCGTTTTTCTCACTTCCGGGCCAATGTTGACCACCCTAGGAGCATTTTCTTCAAGCCGAAACCACATATTTGTGTTGCACACACATGGGAGGACCTTAATATCACATGGCCGGCCAGTAACTCAGATTGAACCTTTTGAACCCCTCCTAAAAGTGGCTTGTTGTCTCTCCTGTTTTACAGTTGCCAATTTCCAACTACAGGGTTGTGTTGAGGAGACCTAGGAGGACACCTTTCTCCTATGGCCGGCCATTAATTCTTCTGGACCATTTTGCCCCTTGGCCGGCCGGCCATAGAAGGTGGCCGGTTGGCCACCTGCAACAAAAATAGCTAGCCGGCCTTCCTTCTTACACCCTGTTTGGTTCAGATGTGACCTTTGTTTCCCCCCAGATTTTGTATCGGGGGGGGATATTTTGGAGGGAAGCTTGGAGGAACTTTCCTCCCCTTTTTTCCTCCTCACTTTCTCCTCATTCTTGTCCATATAGCTGGCCTCCCAACTCAAGAGAAAGGGTTGAAAAATTGCTCTCAAGCTCATACATTCATATCTATCTCCATTTTCTTCAAAAGCTCCAAGTTTTGGCTCCATTTCTTCACTACCACCAAGCACCACCATCACTACTCCATTCCAGCAGCAAGGAGGGGTTTTTCAGAGGCTTAGAAGCAACATTCCTTGGTCCAAGAGGTAGCAAAAGTTTGGTCTTCAAGGGTAAGTCCATTTTCCCTCTTTTGTAGCACATTTTTGCAACAATTTCTTAGCCTATTTGATTGCTTTTTTGGACTCCAACCCTAACTAAAAGGGTCATTATTTTGATCCATATTTCATGTTTGTTTAAGGGCCCAACCCTGTTTGAGCCCCCCATTTGGTACTTGCCTCAATACCCTCTTGTATGCCATTATTTTGCATGGTATTTATAGCCTATGTGTGATCTGTTTTTGAGCATGATATAAACTGTGAGTGGACTTATTTTGAGCCCCTCTACAACATTGTAGAAGGGCTCAACACTTTTGGGGGCCTCCATGTTGTACTTACCATTATACCCCTCTTTGGCCCCCATTTTTGCATGCTTTGTTAGCTCATTTTAGCTTCTGTTTTCGGCCATAATCAGAACTAAAAATGGCCATATTTTGACCTTATTGGAATATCTCATTAAGGGTCTTCGGCTGTTTGATGTGTATTTGGCCTACTTCATGTTATACCCCCCCCATTTTTGCATGCTTTGTTAGGCTTATCTAGCTTCTTTTTTCGGCCATGATCAGAACTAAAAATGGCCATATTTTGACCTTCTTGGTATGTCTCATTAAGGATCTTTGGCTTTTTGGTGAATGGTTTGTATACTTCATGTTATAGCCTCTTATTGACCTATTTCTCGCATTGCATTTTGAGCATGTTTGCATACTGATTTGAGGCTTGTCATCTACTGTAAATGTTCATATTTTTAGTCCCTCTTCAGTGTTGTAGAAGGGTATTTTTCCGTTTGGATTTTTTATCTACCACTTGCTTCATAGCCTCCATTGCGGAGCCATTTTTGTATGCCATCTTAGCCCTACTTGTGATTGTTGTTTGGCCACGTTTTGTACTGTAAAAATGTGAGTTTTGGGGCTGCCTTGCTTTTGTATTTTCATGTCATGTATCAATTATGCAGGTATGGTATAACTGAATCCGATATCCGCAGACAACTAATTCTCAGATACTGACTGATGCCCGCAGGCCTGATGCCCAAACTCATAGACTGATACATGCATTTCCTGTAGAGACACACTCTAACAAGCACATAGCAGATAAGTGAGAGCCAAAAACACTCCTATGTTGGGGTAGGGTTTCCCTGTCCTATTTTGTCAGGAGCTAGGGTTTTACTACGTACACAGCGGTTTCAAACAACCTATAAACGGGTAAGCAACCTGTCCTAGTTTGGAATGGTCACTATGGATCCGAATATGCACTAGGTCGAATGGTCAAAAAAGGTGCCCCGGTAAAACCAGGGTTTGTGTTCCCATGCTGTCAGAGCCCAGAGCCGATCAACCTTATGGTCATGACTTGACAAGACAAGCCTCCGGTAAATCGTTCGGGAATGGCATATGGCAAACACGGTGTCCTAGGCGCACCAATGCAAATGTAATGCAAAGAAACACACAAGTGTAGTCAAAACCAGATATTGGGTCACTACAGTTCGAAGGACTCAAATGTCAAGTGAGTTCGAGTCAAGTTCTCTAAATCCCCAGCAGAGTCGCCAAAAACTGTAGACGTCCCCGAACGCATCCCGGGGAAGGGGAGTGCGAGTCCCCCCCGTTCTGGTTCGATATTGGGTCACTACAGTTCGAAGGACTCAAATGTCACGGTTCTCAATCTTGAACCAAAGAGTCCAAATCCGGCAAATCGTTTTGAAAACAGATTTTTTGAAAGAAGTGCCAAACATGGACTGCTTCGTCAGATACAGAGTCGCCACCTAAATTTTTTTTTTTTAAAATGGGAAATTTAGGAAACCCTGACTCGATGCCAAAGGCCACGTGTCCGTCATCACCAAAGTTGCCTCGGCTCGGGAACTTGGGTACGATTGGAGAAGGTCACTTCGTGAGCACCCCCGCTCGCCCGGTCAAAGACCGACCTCTACTAACCATGAAATCTGTTTTTTGAAAACGTTGTATGTTCTTATTCCGGTTATTAGCCTTGGTTACTATGTGAATCAGAAAACCAAACAACAAATTAATTTTCTAGTTACTTAAACCAGAAAATAAATTATAACACAAAATAATTTTATTTTTCTTGTTACTAAAACTAGAAAATAATATAATTTTATTTTTCTTGTTACTAAAACTAGAATATAAAATATCACAAAAATATCTGATTACAAAAATCAGAAACACACAAAATAATTTTCTAGTTACCAAAACCAGAAAATAAATTCTAGTTACTAAAACCAGAATATAAATGATAACAACAAAATAATTTTATTTTCCTTGTTACTAAAACTAAAAAAATAAAATAGCACAATAATTTTCTGTTAACACAATTAATATTCTGCAATTGTTAATGACACCAGTATATTACTACTAGTTGTCAAAGAAAAGAGACAGTATATTACTACTATCTGTCAAATAGCATAAACACTATTTGTTTTTCCAACCAGAATATGTCTTTATCAAAATCAGAAAATTAAATACAATGAAGATACCAAAAAATAATTCTATCTTAAGATTGTTGGACAATCTTCACTGTATTTAAAAGATTTTAATTCTATTGTGTACAAAACAACAATTAGAATTTACAGAAATAAAGAAAAAGAGAGAATTTGTTTGATTACAAAAATCAAACTCGAAATAAAAATAAATAAATAAAAACAGATTTTATTTTGTTACAAAAAACAAAATTAAAATATGACTTAAACATATAATAATAACACTGAAAATAAATTAAATAACTTACTTGATTTAATTTTCTTTCAATAATTATCTGATCAAGTCCAGTGTTTGACACTGTGTCCTTAAGACAGATTCGTCCTCTCCACGGTGCTTTCAGAATTTGGACGTCTATCTCCCAAGATGAAATGATCTTACCACAAACAATAGCAGCACTACAAATTGTTTGCCTTACGAACACACTAAGTGTTTACACTCTTTCTTTCAGAAATAAAATACAGCAAAATGAAGAGGATGTTTGCAGAATTATGAAGGACGAAAATTCGAGTTACAAAATCCAAATGAGGGTTGTTCTATTTATAGATGTAATGGTGGCTGTAGGATTTGAATTGAACAGGTATGAAACCTGTTGGCTTTGAATTCAAACAGATTTGAATCTGTTGAATTATATTTCAAACAGATATCAAAAACGGGAAGGGCCCTGTGTAGACGTCCCCGAACGCCCCGGGAGGGTTAAGTCCCGTTCCGTTCATATTGGGGTACTACAGTTCAAGGACTCAAATGTCACGGTTCTTAATCTTGAACCAAAGAGTCCAAATCCGGCAAATCGTTTTGAAAACAGATTTTTTGAAAGAAGTGCCAAACATGGACTGCTTTGCGGACATCTGAGTCGCCACCTAAATATTTTATTTTTGGAAAATTTAGGAAACCCTGACTCGGTGCCAAAAGCCACGTGTCCGTCATCACCAAAGTTGCCTCGGCTCGGGAACTTGGGTACGATTGGGGAAGGTCACTTCGTCAAAAGACCGGCCTCTACTAACCATGATATCTTATTTTGAAAACATTGTGAGTTCTTATTCCGGTTATTAGCCTAGGTTACTATGTGATGCGCACAGCATACAAGTATAGACTGGATCGCCTGAATTGGAACAAAACATTTCATGCTTGTTTGTTTGAAAATGGTTTGATGGTGCTACCCGCAGGTAGGCTAAGACGTGGATTTGCCACCCTCAGGTGGGCTTAGAAAAACGTGATTTTGCCACTATCTAGTGGGCTTAAAACAAACATTTGATGAATTGTTCCAATTCAAGTAACTCAACCTCCACCCACAGGCATTCAAGGCAGTTATATCACATAAGCATATAGCCTCATGGTAAGCATGCTATTCATGGCAGACACTCACACGCATGCAAGGATGCTAAAGTATAAAACTCACCGAGTACTCCAAGCCAAAATAGAAGCTATGTTAGAAATCATGCGTGATCCTAAGTATACAGCAATGCCTAATGCAACACATGCAAAGATGCAAACTATAGCAGGCTCGGCTATTCTAAACATGACATATGGAATGCTACAGCTATCAAGTATTCAACTCGGAATTGAAATACAGATGCAGTTAGTATAATGCGCCGAGCCCGGTGCATGCAAAACAGATGAATGAATGCAAACATGCTATCATACTGTATGCTAATTGAAATATGCCCTAATCTAACCATCATGAGCAGGTAAATAAAAGGGAAGAAAGACGTGGGGTTGGAAGACATACATCACACTCACGCACACTTATTACAACATTGCCCTTGCGCAGAGGGTCCGAATAAATAATACAGTCCCAAATAAAAGAAATACAGTCCGAATGATACAGTCCAAATAATGTACAAATTAACTAAGAAAGCTGTAAAACTGGCATGCAAGCCAGGGACTGCCTTGACTCCGCTCTGAATAATGAAATGATGCATGTTGGGCTGTCTTGCGCGGAAATCCACTGGGATGCCCCGATTAGCCTCTGTTTGCGATGTTTCTCGAAATGCGTGCCAGACTTCGGAAAGTTGCTGATTCTTCGTTTTGCTGTAACAGAGAGCAGAAGAGGGGCATAGCAATGTATTTCACAAATATATGCATGCCTCGATCCTCGTGCCACCAATCATGCATATCGATGCATGATGGCCGAGGAGTCGAATTGCACAACTCAATATGGGGTGAATGCAGGTGAATGCTACAACAAAACCTAACTCCATCATGGGTAATCCGGAGTGTCGGTGACTTGGGAATTGAGACCCGTTCCGTCACTCGGAGTACGAAACGTGCCTCGTATCCCGTGCCCGGGCTAACTCCTATCCCAAACACGATGCAATATGCATGATATACATGAAATGCAACTAAAATACAATCCTAGCATGCAAAATGTTATGAAAATGAGTTGCCTCAAAATGCGTGCACGCAGGCACGCAAACCGAGAAAAAGATCCTAAGGCATAAAATGGCAGACGCGATGCAAATGGACTTACACTAACATGAGTGGACCTCAGCCACACTCACATAAGAGGCCGTCGGATAAAAATAAAGTGCCTCGAAATGCGTGCACACGGGCATGCAAACCGAGGCAATGGCCCTGAAGCATGAAACAGCATGAAATATGATATATAATGAGACCTAAATGAGATGTCTCGAAATGCGTGCCCACGGGCACGCAAACCGAGGCGATGGCATACGGAATGCAATGAGACTAGAATGACATACAGAATGCAAAATGGGCTTATACCAACATGAGAGAGCTTCAGCCACACTCACATAGGAGGCCGTTAGATGAGAATGGAGTGCCTCGAAATGCGTGCGCACGGGCACGCAAAACGAGACGGTGGCATAAAGGCACGAAATGGCATGGAATGCAAATTGGGCTTACACTAACATGAGAGGGCCTCAGCCACACTCACGTAAGAGGCCGTCGGATAAAAAAAATGAGATGTCTTGAAATGCGTGCCCGTGGGCACGCAGACCGAGGCAACGGTCCTGAAGCATAAAACAGCATTCGCAATGCAAATTGGGCTTACACTAACATGAGAGGGCCTCAGCCACACTCACATAAGATGCCGGAAGCTAAAAATGAAGTGCCTCAAAATGCGTGCATGCGGGCACGCAAACCGAGGCAATGGCATTAAGGCATGAAATGACATGCAAATGAGACGTGGCATATGACATATGGAAAATGCAAATTTCAGCAGCCGAAATGATGCAAAAAAGCCCCCGAATTATAGCAAAATTACACCCGATGCCCGAAATGCTATGCTAAGTACCCGAAATGACTTGCAGCTATACCGAATATGCGGAATATGGACATGACATGTAAAGACAGATGCTAGGCAGTCCTCAAACTAGCATTTTTCCAGTACAAAGAATGGCCAAACAACAATCACAAATATGGCAAAAACAGCATGCAAAAATGGGGAAAAAAGGTGGGAATATGAAGCAAGTGATATATACAATGCTCAAACTGAAAAACACAGTTCTACAACACTGAAGAGGGACCAAAAATATGAACATTTATAGCATATGGTAACCCCCAAAACAGTATGCGAATATGGAAAACATAGCATGCAAAATATGAGCCAAAAGAGGGCTATAAAGAGAGGTATACCAAGCATTCTCCAAACAGCCTAAGACCCTAAACAAAACATGAAGAGTGGGTCATTTTAAGACTATTTCCAGTTCTGATCATGGCCAAAAACAGAAGCAAGATAGGCCTAAAAAATCATGCAAAATATGGACCAAATAGGGGCTATAAAGAGAGGTCATGCATGGAAGCATCAAACAAGGTTGAGCCCTTATAAAATATTGTAGAGGGCCTCAAAATAAGCACGTTCACAATTCATGACATGCTCCAAAACAAACTACATGTAGGCCAAACAAATCATGCAAATTTACGGTAAATTGGAAGAATTGTGAAGCAAATGTAAGATAGAGTTACCAAACATGGCTGAGCCTTTCTTCAATGTTGAAGAGGGGCTAAAAATAGGCTTACTCACAGTTTATATCAGGCCCCAACACAAATCACACATAGGCCAAATATTCAATGCAAAATAATGGCATTCCAAGAGGTATTGAAACAAATACCAAATGGGGCTCTCAAATGGGGTTGAGCCCTTAATCAAACTTGTAGAATAGCTCAAAATAGTGACATTTTCAGTAGGGTCCGAAGTTCAAAACCACAAGCAAAGGGGGTAGGAAAATGATACAAAATAGAGCTAGAAAAGGGGAAATAGCAACTTACCCTTGAAGAACACTTCTTGGCTGCCTCTTGGACCAAATTTGCTGCCTTTTAGCTGCTGGAAATTAGCTCCAAGTGGTGGAAATGGAGTGGTGATGGTGGTGCTTGGTGTTGATGTAGAAATGGTGCAAGGAAAATGACTTTTTAGCTTGGAAATGGAGAGAAATGGGAAGTGGAAGGCATGGAACTCTCCCAAACATGTCTAACAATTGTCCAACCTTGAGCCAAGAAGCCAAGCCTCTCCTTTATAGAGCAAATGCATCCAAAATATCTAAGGGAACCCTCTAATCCTCTATACACGTGTATGGAGGATTGTCCAATTGGAAATCAGCTGGCACAGCTGGAATATACTGATGGAGAGTAAAATGGCCGGCCAGCTCACAGGGGCAAAAAGGTCATTTTACAAAAAGGGTGGCCGGCCAGCTAGTTTTCAAAAGCTGTCGGGAAGAAAACTGGCTGGTTGTTGCTAGGAAAGTCCAAATGTGGCCATTCAAGTATCCAAATTGAAGCCCCGGAAGTTAGCTTTCCAATGGCGCAAACCTTGCATCAAAATTCCTCCTTTGGAAAAAGTTATGCCCATTTCCGTGAAGCCGCGCAGATTTCGGTCCAACCGGAGTGATGCCCTACTTCAATCAACCATATCTCCTCCATCCGGAATTGAACTTAGGAGATTCTTGAGTGAAAAATGAAGCCCCGGGAGTAAGATTTCCAACGATGGTGGCCTCATACTTTAATTCCTCTTGTACAAAGAGTTATGCCCGTTTCGGTGAAGCCGCACAGACTTTTCTCCTTCCCGGATCCACTTTTCAAAGAGGTTTCAAAATGGACAAAAGAATTACTGGCCGGCCATGTGTTTTTAGGGTCCTCCCATGTGTGTACAACACAAATATGTGGTTTCGGCTCGAAGAAAATGGCCTTAGGGTGTTCAACATTAGCCCGGAAGTGAGAAAAACGGGTGCGGGGGGCGCCGGAGGAGCATAATTGGTTGCTGAGACAATTGCTAGGATCCCACCCTCCAGTGATCTTCCTGGTGATAAAACAGAGGTACCTGCAAAAAATGAACAAAAATCGATGCAAAACGAATGCTCGGGGGCCAAAACACGCAGCCGGTCCCGAAAACCGCCATACCGAAAGTGGCATTTGGCTACGAAATGGGTATCTAAGACCCCAGTGCCCCTCGTTAGGGAGTAAATGAGATGCATGCCAGAAACCGGAGGAATCGGAGATGGTTAGACGGTCCCGAACCGAGGCACACGGCTCGACGGTTCAAAACCGGAACCTGCCGAATGGGCAAATGGCCTTTGGCCACGAAATGTAGCCCACGGCCATCGAGAGATAGTCACGGACCTCTCCTCCCTCGTGAAAAAACAGAGAAAATCGAGTCTGGTTCGCAAACCGAGACAAGGCACAGAAGAGAGTTCGGAAGTCCGGAGGCAGGGCGCACGGCCACAACTCTGAGACTTCTGAACGAGCACGATATGCAACATCACCGAGCGCTTAATCGGTGACGTCTGAGTCTTAAGGTCGGTCAAAAATGGGGTGTCTACACCCTGTTTGGCTGTGCACTAATACCAAACCTGTTTATTTTCGGGAAGGGCCTGTTTGGATGTACAATAAAACCAAACCAGTTTAATTTCGGGAAGGGCCATGTTTGGATGAACAGTAAATTTAAACCAGTTTATTTGAATTAAATTCAAATGTTTTTGGCCCAAAAAGATTAGTATTAGGCTGAACAAGCCCAACCTCACACCACGCACCCGCGCCCAAGCCCAGCCCGCCTGGACGGACGGCGGCGCGCGCGTGGTGGTTTTTGGGTCCAATGGGTCTAGCCCATTTTGTCCATAACCTCTCCATCTAAAACACTTGGGTACCCCTTGGGGCACACCCCAAGTACCAAACCCATGCCTTATAAACCCTTTCAAAACCTCCCACCAAATCAATGTGGGACAAGCCTTATTCAAACCTTTAAGGAATTTCCACCAAAACTCCATTTCCATGGAGCATACTTTGGCTTCAATTTCTCATTCACTCGGTAATGGTTTTGAGCAACCAAATATACCATGTGAATCACAATGCGGCATAGAACGCGTTACCACTTTGACCCGTGTAAATCGATGCACGGGACCCACCTAAAATTTAGACCAAACTTAGGAAAAAATTCTGATTTTATCCAGAATTTAATAACCATTTCCAACAGTGTAACAGGAAAAGTTTCATCTAATTTTTCAAAAATAATTATATGAAGGAAATTACTCGACTCATTTTTTTTTTTTTAGAACCAAAAAACATATAATATATTAAAATAAAAAACAAAATACAAGTATAACAAAAGGAAAAAAAAATCAAAACAAAATACAAAAAGCCTCAAAAAAACTCATTAATACAACTGAACTTTAATCTTTTTTTACTGGGTATACACAATTTCATGAAAGTGAGAATTAAAATTACCAATACATATAGGAAAATTACAAAAAGAAATAAAAAAGAATTTAGAAAAAAAATATTAAAAAACAATGAAGAATATTTTATATTTACAAATTACAATAAAGGTGGGAGCGGGTGCTTGAGTTGGACAAAGCGGTGGGCGGTCAAGATGGGAAGGGAGTAGCAGTGGCGGGGAGGGGGCAATTTGAGGTGGTTACTGTGTCGTGAAATGAGTTCATTTTGATAATTTGAATTATTTATATTTTAAAATATATTAAGTAGAATATGTTTATAAAAAATTAAGTTAATCGGATATAGTTTATCTATTCATCTACTCACTTTTGTGTTCAATTTAATTTTTTAAATCACAACTAAAATGAATACAAATGTAAGTGGATGAATAGGTAAACGATATTCGATTAATTTGATTTTTTACAGGCATGTTCTATTTGATGCATTCTAAAATATGAACAGTTTGAATTATCAAAATAGACTTATTTTGTTGCACAATCTGCACAACAGCCACCTCAAATTCATAAAAGTGGTGGTGATAATAAAAAAGATTACAACAGAGATGAAAAAGGAAGAGAAAAAGTAAAATATAAGAGATAAAAAGAGACAAATTATCCTAAAAATATAATGATATCATATTAATTTTAATTATTTTATAATTTTCTGGGCTTATGGCGTCCATCAGAGGGGCCGTTTCAATCTAAATTATTTATTTTATTGAATATTTTGTATATTTTATTTATAAAAAAAAATCAATCAGATAACGTAATCCATTCAATTTATCCAGGTAGAATAGGGACCCGGGCCTAGTTTCGGTCCGGAAAACCCCCAAAACCCGGATTAGGCTGAAAATCGGTCTAAATTGTCAAAATCGGAAGAACCGTCGGTTCAATAAGGAAAATCGATGACCTGATACCGGTTTTGGAACAACCCGACAGTTGGAAAATTTCTATTTTTTTTTCTTCTTCTTTTTTTTTTTTTCCCTTTCTTACTCTTATATATATATATTTTTTTTTTAAAAAAATTGGGTAAATTACATTGACACCCCTGAGGTTTATATTTATTACAGTTCTTCCCTCACATTTTGAAAATTACATCCCCCTCCCTGAGGTTTAAAGTTTCATTATAGATTGCTCCCTCCAGCAATTTAATTTTTTTAAATACCAATTTTGCCCTCAATGGGTAAATTACATTGACACCCCTCATATTTTAAAAATTACAATCCCCTACCTAAGGTTTAAAGTAGCATTACTAATTGCCTCCTCAATTAATATTAGTTGAAAAAAAATTTCATTGGAAAAAAAATTAATTGGAAAAAAAAATTATTTGAAAAACAAATTAATTGAAAAAAAAATTTGTTAGTCAAAATTTTAAATTTCTGTTTAAAAATCAACATAGACTCATTTTTTGAATTTACGTTTTTTCCTCAAATTTACAAACTGGGACAACTATTTATAAACCAAAAAATTATCAAACAAGTTTTTATGACAGTTTTTTAAATTTTTGTAAATATAAATTAAAAATTGAAAACGAAATAGTTACTAAACATGCCTCAGATGGTAAAATTGTCATAAAATTAACAAATAATTAAATAAGTTACCAACGTAAGAAATGACTTATCAAAAGATTCTTAGGCTATGCATGGTTTAATTTTTAGAATTTTTTTTAAAAAATTAAAAATTAATTTGGTTAAGAAATAAAAAATAAAAAATAATTATTATTTTTATATAATTTTTATCTTTCGAGTGTAATAAACCTAAATCTCAATGGGTGTCAGTGTAATTTTTATCTTACGTTAGTTTTTAAACCGAAATTTAAAAATTTGACTAACAAAATTTTTTTCAATTAAATTTTTTTTTCAAATAATTTTTTTTCCGTTGAATTTTTTTTTCAACTAATATTAACCGATGGGACAATTGGTAATGCTACTTGAAACCTTGGAGAGGGGATTGTAATTTCTAAAATATGAGAAGTGTCAATATAATTTACCCAGTGATGACAAAATTGGTATTTAAAAAAATTAAATTGCTGGAGGAAGCAATATGTAATTGTAACAACCCGACCCATGATTAATGTTAATCCATGCTTAAGTATGCCTAACAAGTAATTAAGACGAAATCTTGAGTTAATTACATGTGCATTGCATTATTTGTGTTTATCTCTATTTAACGTAGGAAGATCTGTTCATGTTTTCGTTTCAGTTTGCAAATTGAAGGCCTTATCGGCATCCATTCAGAAATTGACTTGATTTACGTGTTAATTATAATTTTTAAAATTTTATGGTAGATTTAATTGAAATTCGATTCGAAACGATTAAATTAGAATAATTAATGTCAATTAATTAACCAACTCTTAATTAAGCCTATACAAGGCTAATATGACCCCATTAGTTCATTTTTGCATCCTCATTTCCTCACCTTCAAGCTCCAAAACGTGTGAGAGAGAGAGAGGAGGAGAGAAATTAGGATCAAAAGCAAGAGAAAAGGGAATTGCTAGAAATTGTTGAGGAATTGAAGAACATTTAGAAGTTTGAGCCTCTACATTTGTGAATTCAAGGTTTAAGGTAAGAAATTAAGCTTTTGGTCTTGCTTTTGAGTTGATGAGTTTATAAATATAAGAGGTTTAAGTGTTTAACTTGATAATTGAGTTTAAGAGCTAGAAAAGAAGGAATTTGCATTAAATCATGCACATGTATGCACAATTCATGAAGTTTTGAAGATGTTTACAAAGAATCCTCATATGCATGCATTGATTATAGATTTGTTTGAGATTTCATCACATTTCATACATTTTTATCTCAATTGATCATGTTTTGGAAGAATAGAAAACATATCAATTCATGCATGATTTATATATTGAATTTCAAGTTTGATTTTGGATAATTGTCAATGCTTTTGGGCTTGATTTTGTGAAATGGTTTCAATTCATGATATATTATGAGTTTATACATGTTTTATCAAGTTTTGAGCCCAATAGAATGTGTTTTGATGCTTTGAAATTGAGTTTGGAAGCTTGAAGGCGAATCTGGAAAACCCAGAATTCGTACCTTCCGCTTGAGCGAAGGAATCCATGCTCGAACGACCACTTTGAGTGCGTGCAGTTTCGTTCAAGCGACCAAAAGTTCGCTCGAGCATGAAATTTATGCTCCTGGAAGTTCTTATGTTTTGCAGGTCGCTTAAGCAACAAAAGTTGTGTTCGAGTGAGGGCATGTCTCTCATGCTCGAGTGAGCATCGAATGGAAAAATCAAGCAACTAGCTCTTTTGTAAAAGTTTACAGACCGCTCGAGCGACAGATCTTGCGTTCGAATGACCACTCACATTTTGCATGTTTGCTCGAGCGTAGGAAGTTACGCTTGGGTAAGGACCCTGTTTTTAATAAATTTTGTTAAGTGTTTTCAAGTGCATTTTGGCATCCTCATTGCAGCCTAGGCATTCTTAGACCAAGATTAAGACACCTTAATGAGGAAAAAGAAGTAGAAACATACCAAGGCAAGAAAGAACTAAGTTAATAATTCCGGGTGTATAATTCAGTACGTATTCGTTCTGTATTCGTGTAGGTCACGCGCCACAAGAGATCTGAATTGCCTACTCTGTCTGTTTACTTGGAGCCATCTGTTATCTGTGAGTAATAACTTAGTAAAGTTATCTTCAAGTTAAATTATTTTCTTTATATAGAATAAGATCTGTTCTATGAAATGCTATGTTTTGTAATATGAATGATTGTCCAACTCTGACACATATTTGTGGTATTTATGTTGTCATTCAAGTACACTATCTGTTTCCGGATTGGAGGTTCCTTTATGGAACTGACAAGTTATTCGTTCCCAGTCCGGAAGTTCTTTTAAGAAACTGACAAATTATCCTTAATCGGCCGGAGGTTCCTCTATGGAACTGACAAGTATAATCTATGATGCTCTGTTAGCGCTAACGGATAAACCATGTATGATGAAGCATGAATTCTGATTTTTGCCAATGACTCAAACAAGAATACGAATATGAATCTATCCTATGTACGGACTTAATTATGGGACATCATTCATCTACCCCTTTACTCCGTTATTATTCACTGGCTTTCCGCTCACTATTTATATTATATATGTAAGTGATTAAGCACGTGACCAGACTCAGAGTTGAGGACCTGGCGTCTCAATTTTTGTCAACCAACTTTTGTGCCTCTTTACTTACCCTAAAAAAACCTTTGTGCCTCCCGAGGAGGTTCCACATAAAGTCAAGTTTAGTGGCTATAATATTATGAAAATATAAGACTTGGTTCTTTTTGCTCCATGAACAAGTTTTTTCTGTTTTTATGTACATGAAGTGACGTGTAAATATTATGTCTTTTGACGTCACTTATATATTTATAAAAGTTCCATATATGTCTTCACAGTTCGATGGACTATGTATATTTTATATCTTTGCTTCCACAGTCCTTAATTATACATTATTATATTAAGAGGTCTTTGGTAATCCAAGAATTGATGGCTGGTTACGATGCTAAATCTATAGGGGCAGGTTTGGGTAGTAAGAGTAATGAAACTTTAAACTTCAGGAAGGGGGATGTAATTTTCAAAAAGTGAGGGAGAGAACTGTAATAAACATAAATCTCAGGGGGTGTCAATGTAATTTACCCTTTAAAATTTTAACTAAAAACTCTTACTTCTAGAGTCTCCTCTCATGAGGAGGAGTCTCATTAGAAGTTTGGAGAGATTATGAAAGTCTATTGATATTTATAAGAAATTTTTTTTCAAAGAGAACCTACAAACCTCAATGTGAGATTCAATCAAATTATTTAAATCATATTGATTGGAGGGAGAGTTGAAAATTTTAGTTTCTTCCAAAATTAAATCTGGCATTCAATCAATTTGTTTAGAGAGAATGTTAAAAAAATTTAATTTCTTTAAAGCAAATGATTTTTTCTTTTCACTTATGACTTTATTAAATATTATTAATAAATACTATGTAATAATTTTTATTTTTATTTGAATATTTATATATATTTTTATTTATTTATAATTTATAATTATTATTTTTAATTATATAATATTAATTATGACATTACGGTTGGACCGTTTTGGCCTAATATACCCCATTCTTTTTTGATTCGTCTACTAATTCGGTTTTCAAAATATTGATAAGCTGAACATGGTAGGATTCACGAGCCCAAACAAAGTCTTCCAACTCACTTTGTGAATTGGAGATTAGCTGCCTTGTTATTAATAAATGCCTTTACGATACGTGGTACGAATGTATTAAATGAAAGTAATTAAATATAGAAATTAATAAAGACAATAAACATGTGGGTCCTGTTATGATGTGCAACCTATGCAACCAACACAAAAAATATAAGTGTAAGATATAAACATAAAACAGGATGACAAATAAAAATACATAAGTATAAAGTGTAAGTTATACACTTAATAAAAGTTCTAAACGGATTTCATGACATTCCATGATAGGATTCACGAGCCCAAACAAAGTCTTCCAACTCGTGAATTGGAGATTAGCTGTCCTCTTATTAATAAAAGCATTTACCATACGTGGTAAGAATGTATTAAATGAAAGTAATTAAATATAGAAAGTAATAAACAGAATAAATATATTTCATGTTAAAGAACTTTTTTTTCGGTGATACTATATACACCAATTAATATACATATTAATATATCAATTAATGTTATGTCAATATTATTGACCCCACTTATTATACAAATTATAAATATTTAAAACTTCTAAAATTATGTCACATCATTTGTTAGTATACTAATTAATATATTAATTAGTACATATAACATTATTATTTTTTTTATACGAGACCAAACTATTATTTTTTACAGAATAATATTATACAAACAAAAAATTTATACATAATGATATGACTCATTATAAATTTTTATGTCAAAATAAAATATCATTAAAAATATATTTATTTATAATAATGGTATTGCCACATGATTATTGTCAATTTTTTTAGATAAATTTTGCATATGAATATAATTTTCTTTTTTTGCATTCTCCTCTAATTTTTTTTTTAGTTACTCTTTTCATAATACTCCCACCCGTGTTTTTTTTTTGTTGTTGTTAGTTAGGGCATCCACAATGGGATGATTAAAAAAGTGTATTAAGGTATGTGTTATATGACAAAAAGTAATAAAAGTGGAGCCTAAAAATGTTTGTTAAGATGTGTTAAGAGTTTGTTAATTTTAGAGAGTGAGTGGTGATGCAATGGATGTGTTAAGGTGTGTACATATATATATATATATATGTATATAATAAATAAAATAAATAAATAATTTAGTTTAATCAAAATTTTCAAGCCCAAAATTAAATTTCAAGTCAAAAAAAAAATTCCAAAAATAAAAAATAAAAAATAAAAAAAATTCCGTTGACCAGTCAACCGGTAAAACAAAAAAAGGCCCTCCCCCACTAGCTAAGACACTCGTTGCAGATAACAAACACACTAACACCTGACACTAACAAAGTGGACTAATACTACCCTTAACAGTTCCATTGCACGACCTAACAACAAACATTGCTAACCAAAACTTAACAACTGAAACTAATACTATCGTTAATAGCTCCACTATGGATGCTCTTAGTTACTAGACCTAAATATGAGGTAACTAATTTTATGCACTACTACAACGATACTACACATCATATTATAAGCTACATAATTTGATAATAATATTTTGAACAAATATCACAACATCATGTAATATTTTTTAACAAAATAATAGGTTATAACATTTTTAACTAGTATTGGTTGGTAACATTTTCATTACACTACCACTTTGTTGAGAAGGAAAATGTCTCGTAGCTCAAATTTTGTGGCTTAAAAGTGGCTCAAATGGCCAAAACGACGTCGTTTTGGCCATTTGAGTGTTGTTCTGTACTCAAAACGACGTCGTTTTGGCCATTTGAGCCACTTTTGAACCACAAAATTTGAGCTACGTAGCATTGTCGTGTTGAGAAATATTATATCTGCTAGGAAATATTATGTTCAAATTTCGTACTTTGTCATATGACACATATGGTATCCTTTTAAAGGTGTGTAAAATAAATTTAATTAATTTATATTTTTAAATAGTTATAAATTGGTTTTTTTTTACTACGAGAGAATAAATAAATAAATAAATAGTGTGAGATTATATGAAAAAAAATTTAAAGTAAAATGAAAGGTGCTAGGTTTTTTTAATTGGCAATCCCGTTTGACAAAACTCTTTTTAGTTATAATTTTATTTGTTCTTTTGTCTCAATGAAGATGTGAGTATTTAGATGTGAATCTAGCCTAAATTGTGCTGATGCAGATGTGTTTGTAATTTGCTGACTATGTAGCTCATAAGAGTTCCAGGGGTAGCGCCCCCAAAACTAAAGTTGTTTGACCGCTCAAGCGGTGAATAGGAGCATCTAATATCTCTGCCTGCAAACTGAATTTTTGGGAAAGATATTTCACTGCTCAAGCGATGAAATGTGTGCTCGAGCAATTGACCTATATGGTTTACATCGCTTTTACTCACATCGCTCGAGCACTGAAGTGTGCACTCGAGTGGTCTTCGCAACTCTGTTTTCTATAAAGTGCGTTGTTCATTAATTTTAGGGTTTATCGTGTCCAGACTTTTAGAGAGAAAGAAAAATAAGTGTGGTATATTAGAAAATATTTTATAAGTGTTTCCTTAATGATTTGAGAGTGATTAATGAATTTATGAATTTCATATTGACTTCATCAAGGGTTTGATTTTACTGTTACGTTCACAAAGAGAGAGGTGTCTTTCGGTAGATTCCAAGGAACTTGGGTTTGAAACTTTGGTGGATTCCATAGTGGCTCATCATTGTGAATTCGACATCGGCACTGTGGATTTAACATTAGGCAAGACAATTCTAAAATAAAGACGGTGGTGGAAGAGGCACATCATGATCGATTCAATTCGGACATAAAAGTGGATTGTTTTGTGATTTTGGCCTATGATTTTTTATCACAATTAGAAGCGCTCTAATTATAATTTTTTTTCACATTAAATCATTATATTGATTTGTTATTGATTATTTGATTGAAATTGATATTCACCATTTAAAATTGAAACATAATTACAAATCAATATCTTGGATTATTTAGATTTTTCAGAAGGGAATGTAACAAAGGATAGTTTGGTCTTATAAAAAAAATATTTAGTGTGATTTATCTTTGTTACATTTAATAATAGTGTAATTAGTTACTCTCATTTAATACATAAATGAAAATCCTAAGTGATTCGTGATTTGATCAAGATTTAATTCCACTAATTCTCAATTATTCAAAATACACAATCTAAATCAACAAGCACTTACAAAAGTGGTTTAGATTATTGTTTTCGAAAAATAATAAATCGACACAAACGATTTTTACGTGGAAAAATCACAATTGAAGCACCTCCAATTGTGATAAAAAAATCACGAGCGAAACGCTACTAATCAATCCACTACTGAAGAAAGAAAGATTGCAAAGATAACCAACAAATTACCAAACGCATCAAATTTGTCTTCAAACCTTCTGTAACTCTTTCACCATAGCCTTTGTCTCGAAATTGATCAATATGAAGTTGAATCCACAACTTCCAATGTCAATTCAACGATCATGCACAGTATCAAACTCCTTTGATGCTCCATGCTTGGATCTCCAGATTTTGCCGAAGAATACCACTCTTGAATATGAAGAAACAAACTTGTTGATGTATGTATCTTAGATCATAGGTCTCAAACCCTCTCAAATATATCAAGAAAAACTCACAAAAACTTCAGAGAAAAACCTCAAAAGAAACCCTAAGACTCTTAAAGCAGATCTAGGAAAAAGTAACCCTAGAGTTTGACTAACAAGTGAATTTATAGAAGCAGAGATCGCGGAGTCCGCTCGAGCGTGGAAATGGACGCTCGAACGGGGACTCTCTATCGCGTGTTCCAACCCAGGTTCACGTTCGAGCGGAAAATCCCACGCTCAAGCGTAAAAACATATCACTCACTATTTTTGTAGGCACGCGAAATACTGTGAGTGTGTAAACTCCACTCGAGCGACCATTTTCCCGCTCAAGCGGGAAGAACAAAACTGGAAAATTACAAACTCATTACAAACTTAGTTTTTTTCCATAGATTTTGACAACAAAGGTCCTAACAATAAATAATGTTAGAGTTTCAAATAAATTATTAAATATTTTGTACAATATTCACAGTGTAGAGCCTATATCATATGGGGTTCCTACCAAATGAGTCTCACATATTTAATAATTTATTTAAAAATTTTAATATTTGTGTTAATATATTCTTATCAAATAGGCACTTGCTAACCCCCCCCCCCAAAAAAAAAAAAAAATTATTATTTGATAAATGTACTTCTTCGTCAATATTTAGGGATTGTTTGGGGTGTCTTAAATAAGTATACTTTTTATCTTTTTGAGCTAAAAAGTTGAGGGAAAAAATATGGATGTTTGGGTTAATTTTTTGACTTTTTATAATAAAAAAATGCGTATTAAAAAATTGTATAAATTAGTGTGTAGGGAAAAATTAAGATTGAAGTTGTGCAGTCGTAATTTTTGACTTTTGATAAATAGTAATAACTTTTTAACTTTTTTAGTAACTTTTTGACTTTTTTTACACTTCCCAAACTTGCGTTACTGCCTTTCTTATTTTGAAAGAATAAAAAATAAAACGTGTAAAACTCTTTTTTCATTTTTTTTTTTTTTTGGAACAAGTGTAAAACTCGAATAATTGAGTGGTGTATCGAAAGAGTGGGTTCGTTTGGGAAGTGGTTCATTGGGCTCATTTGGCTCAATGAGCCACAAAAGACAAAATAGCAATTTTGAGTCACAAAAGACAAAAAATCACATCTAATCCATAATCATTACACTCTTCTCTCACAAAAAAAGTCAAAAAAGTCAAAAAATCAAAAAGTCCTCAAACTAAGCTTTTGAGCCCAGGCTCATATAGTCAAAAGAGTCAAAAAGTCAAAGAGCCAACCCACTTCCCAAACGGAGGCTGAATGAAGTTTCTCACTTTCTTCTTGTTTTCGTACTCCAATCCCCCCGTCCAATAACATGCGTCCTATTCTGTCGGTTAAGAGATACTGTTGCCTGCCAATCCAGGTGTCATAACACGACTCTTCCCCGTATTATATAAGGAGAACGACACTATTTAGGGCTGTGGAACCATTGTACCTTTTGAACCGTTAATTTTGTCCGGACTTTCGTGTATTTCATCTAAAAAAAATTAAATTGATGAAATAATTTTAATCTAATTAATTTATCACTTTGGTCACAAAAAATGGAATGAATTATTATCAAAAGAAAAATATTTAAGACACTTAATTTATTACTTTTAAAAATTATTTTTAATGATGTACTTAACAAGTATCAAAGTTTGATTCGTCAAATATTTCATTATATAAAATCTAATCTTAATGTCATATCATTAAGAATAATAATAAATAAAAATGCTAGAAATTCTAAAAATTTTATCAAAAATTTTATCAAATGTCTCACATGGGTGTGGAACCCATATGACACCTAAATTACATGGGTCTCACATTCATATGAGACATTTGATAAAAATTTTAATAAAATATTTAGAATTTTTAACATTATTCAATAATAAATTAGAGAATATAGTATTATTGTTATTAAAATTATAATTATCATCTATTTTATTTGTGAAAATTAAATATATAATAATTATTAAATTAATTTAATTTTACGTCGAGAAAAAATACGAAATCCATGACAAATAAACCGTTTAAATTATTGAAAAACACAATCCATGAATTCAAATCAACCGTTTAAATTATTAAAAACACAATTTATGAATTCAAATGGCGCCCTTTATAAAATCATCCACTATTATATGGAGGAATGGCTTATCTAAAGGAATAACTTATCTTTAACGTTAAAAGTCATTAATGCTGTGTTTGTTTTGAGGATTTTGGAAGTGATTTGGAAAGGAAAATAAAAAAGGTAGGTGAAATGTGAATAAAGCATGTTTATGGGTCGCCTGAATTGAAACAAAACATTTCATGTTTGTTTGTTTGAAAATGGTTTGATGGTGCTACCCACAGGTAGGCTAAGACGTGGATTTGCCACCCTCGGGTGGGCTTTAGAAAAACATGATTTTGCCACTATCTAGTGGGCTTAAAACAAACATTTGATGAATTATCCCAATCTAAGTAACTCAACCTCCACCCACAGGCATTCAAGGCAGTTATATCACATAAGCACATAGCCTCATGGTAAGCATGCTATTCGTGGCAACACTCACACGCATGCAAGGATGCTAAAGCATAAAACTCACCGAGTACTCCAAGCCAAAATAGAAACTCGTTAGAAATCCATGCATGATCCTAGATACACAGAATTGCCTAATGCAACACATGCAAAGATGCAAATTATAGCAGGCTCGGCTATTCTAAACATGGCATATGAAATGCTACAGCTATCAAGTATTTAATTTGGAATTGAAATACAAATGCAGTTTGTATGATGCGTTGAGCCCGGTGCGTGCAAAACAGATGAATGATGCAAACATGCTGTCATACTGCATGCTAATTGAAACATGTCCTATATCTAACCATCATAAGCAGGTAAATAAAAGGGAAGAAAGACGTGGGGTTGGAAGACATACATCACACTCACCCACACTTATTACAATTATGCCCTCGCACAGAGGGTCCGAATAAATAATACAGTCCCGAATGAAAGAATAATACAGTCCGAATAATACAGTCCGAATAATATACAAATAATGTACAAATTCCTAATTAATTGACAAATTAACTAAGAAAAACTGTAAACTGGCATGCAAGCCAGGGACTGCCTTGACTCCGCTTTGGATAATGAAATAATGCATGTTTGGGCTGCTTTGCGCGGAAATCCACTGGGATGCTCCAATTAGCCTCTGTTTGCAATGTTTCTCGAAATGCGTGCCAGACTCTGAAAAATTGCTGATTCTTCATTTTGCTGCAACAGAGAGCAGGAAAGGAGCATAGCAATGTATTTTACAAATATATGCATGCCTCGATCCTCGTGCCACCAATCACGCATATCGATGCATGATGGCTGAGGAGCCGAATTGCACAACTCAATATAGGGTGAATGCATATGAATGCTTCAACAAAACCTAACTCCATCATGGATAATCCGAAGTGTCGGTGACTTGGGAATTGAGACCCGTTCCGCCGCTCGGAGTACGAAACGTGCCTCGTTTCCCGTGCCCGGGCTAACTACTATCCCGAACACGATGCAATATGCATGATATGCATGAAATACAGCTAATATGCAATCCTAACATACACAATGTCATGGAATGGCATACACGCTATATGAGGTAATACACAACCGAGCATACACAATGCTATGGATGGAATGGCATACGCAATGTAATAATGGGCTTACACCAATAAGAGAGAGCCTCAGCCACACTCACATAGGAGGCCATCAGATGAAAACAAGATACCTCGAAGTGCGTGCCCGCGGGCACGCAAACCGAGAACGAATCCTCAGTAATCAAATGCCACTCTAATGAGACATGGCAAAGACATGGAGTATGATATGCAAACATGCAAGAATCATTGGCAAAATGAGGGGCAAAACAGCCCAATGAAATGCGAAATAATACCCGATGCATGAAATGATCCCGAAACATGGATTTCGATGCATAAAATGGCCTACAGCTATACCATACATGCATAATTGGTACATGAAATGAAAAGGCAGAAGAAAGGAAGCCCCAAAAATCACATTTTTACAGTACAAAATATGGTCAAACAGCAATCACAAGTAGGGCTAAGATGGCATACAAAAATGGCTCCGCAAGGGAGGCTATGAAGCAAGTGGTAGATGCAAAGCCCAAACAGAAAAATACCCTTCTACAACACTGAAGAGAGACTAAAAATATGAACATTTACAGTAGATTAAAAGCCTCAAATCAGTATGCAAACATGCTCAAAATGCAATGCAAGATTAAGGTCACAAGAGGGTATAACATGAAGTAGGCCAAATATACATCAAACAGCCAAAGACCCTTAATGAGATATGCCAAGAAGGTCAAAATATGGCCATTTTCAGTTCTGATCATGGCCGAAAAACAGAAGCAAGACAAGTCAACAAAGCATGCAAAAATGGGGGCCAAAGAGGGGTATAATGGTAAGTGCGACATGGAGGCCCCCAAAAGTGTTGAGCCCTTCTACAATGTTGTAGAGGGACTCAAAATAAGCCAACTCACAGTTTATATCATGCTCAAAAACAGATCACACATAGGCTAGAAATAGCATGCAAAATAATGGCATACAAGAGGGTATTGAAGCAAGTACCAAATGGGGGGCTCAAACAGGGTTAAGCCCTTAAACAAACATGAAGAATGGCTCAAAAAAATGACCCTTTCAGATATGTTTGAAGCCCAAAACAGCAAGCAAATAGGCTAGAAGAATGGTGCAAAAATGTGCTACAAAAGAGGGAAAGATGAACTTACCCTTGAAGACCACACTTTTACTCCCTTTTGGACCAAGGAATGTTGCTTCCTAGCTGCTGGAAAGCTCCCCAAGCTGCTGGAAATGGAGTGGTGGTGGTGATGCTTGGTAGTAGTGAAGAAAATGGAGCCAAAACTTGAGAAAATGATAGAGAAATTGAGAGATATGTATGTGTATGCTCAAAGCAAGTTTTCCAACCCTTGAGATAGAGAGAGAGCTGCTGTATGTATGCAAGGATGGAGGAGAAAGGGAGGGAAAATGTGTAGGGCTTTGGGATTAAGTTCCCCTCTCTACAAAAAGTCCCCCGAAATCAAATATTTTGGGGGAAAAAGCTATACAGCTGCAATGCACACATCCCAAGGATCATGGCCGGCCTGCTATTTTTGTAGTAGGTGGCCGGCCAGCCAAGGGGCAAAATGGTCCAAAACAATTTCTGGCTGGCCACCAGATATTGGTGTCCTCCCAGGTCTCCTCAACACAACCCTGTGGTTCAAAATTGGCAACTCTAAAACAGGAGAGAGAATAAGCCACTTTTAGGAGGGGTTCAAAAGGTTCAAGTTGAGTTACTGGCCGGCCATGTGATATTAGGGTCCTCCCATGTGTGTACAACACAAATATGTGGTTTGGGCTTGAAGAAAATGCTCCTAGGGTGGTCAACATTGGCTCGAAAGTGAGAAAAACGGGCGTCGTAGGGCGCCGGAGGAGCATAACTGATTACTGAGACAATTGCTGGCCTCCCACCCTTCAGTGACCTTCCTGATGATAAAACAGAGGTACCTGCCAAAAATGAACGAAAATCGATGCAAAACGAATGCTTGGGGGCCAAAACACGCAGTTCGGGGTCCCGAAAATAGGCTGTTAAGCACCGAAAGTGGCATCCGGCCACGAAGTGGGTCTCTCGGACCCCAGTGTCCCTCAAAAGGGAGTAAATAAGATGTATGCCAAAAATCGGAGAAATCAGAGATGGTTAGACGGTCCCGAACCGAAAACCGGGAACCTGCTCGAAATGGCAAAATGGTCTGACGGCCATTTAAATGTAGCCCACGGCCATCGAGAGATGGTCTCACGGACCTCTCCCTCCTTCAGAAGAGAACAGAGAAAACCGAAGTCTGATTCGCAAACCGAGACAAGGTACGTAAGAGGTTCTAAGTCCGGAGGCAGGGCTCACGGCCGCGACTCTGAGACTTCTGAACGAGCACAATATGCAACATCACCGAGCGCTCAATCGGTGACGTCTGAGTCTTAAGGTCGGTCGAAAATGGGGTGTCTACACCTACCTTATGCCTTGAATTCAAGATGTAGAAGTTCAAATATGCAATCCTCCCTTCAAAGCTTATAATTCCAAGTAAGAATTCTAGATGAATTCAATGTCTCCAACTCTCTAGCTCTTTCTCACGTTTGGTCTTGGAAGGAATGAAGAATGATGCAAGACTAAGCTTCAAACAACATTTGGTGAAGTGGCCCACTAGATGGCAAAAGAGTAATAAACATAACTAGTGTACCAAATCAAATTTCAATTAAACATACCATAAAATCATATAAATTCTAATTAACATGAAACAGTAATCAATTTCAGATTTGGCCGCCGATAAGGCCTTTAATTTGCAATTTAGAACATAAAACATGAACA
Organism: Camellia lanceoleosa; assembly: GCA_025200525.1. Classification (NCBI taxonomy): domain Eukaryota; kingdom Viridiplantae; phylum Streptophyta; class Magnoliopsida; order Ericales; family Theaceae; genus Camellia; species Camellia lanceoleosa. The sequence goes on along the minus strand of CM045758.1, from coordinate 190,562,390 downwards.
GATCAATTAACAGTCAAACAGATAGAAATGTGTTTAACTAATACACTTCAATCTATTAATTGGAATTTCAGTCAATCAGTCACTTAACATGCTTAATCATAGATTAGCACTAATCAGTGGTGTTATCAGTAAACAGTGGTGAGGGTTGTCACACCGTCGGACCCATCCTGGGATGGTTGATTCGGCTACTCAGTGACCTCTTTGGCTGCTTGTTTGTCTGCTGACACTGAGTTTGTAACCTCAAAACCAATCTGCCTAACGTTCTTGAAGCTCGGAAAAACAAGCACCGTAAGGTGTTGTTCATCCCTCAGAATCAAAATGTTATCTGCGGCCGAAAAAGTAGTGTAGATCGGCTCGTATTTCAAAAGAATGTGGTCCGCCCACCCTTGTTTCTGGAGATTCAGACGGCCGAAGAACTAGAGTACGGCTCTGATCTGCGCAAGTATAGCGTCGTCGGCTGGCACGACCCAAACCCGCCCCTATGAGTTTAAGCATCGCAATCGGCCAGTAATCCGTGATTACCAAAGGCCTGCTTAACAGTAATGACAGAAATACAGAGTAAGGGGCTGTCGGAAGCCAAAACAGTAAATAAAAGATGTCCAATGAGTGTAACAATCTGAATGCGAAAAGACTTTCGTAAACCATCCATTTTCATAATCAAAAACATATATACAATCAGATATATAAAAACCTTCAGGTTAGGGACCTAATCCCTTCACCACAACTATACAGTACAAGTCCACAACGTTTATTACAAACAAAGACAGAAGGGTGAAACTGGGACACCCCAAAACAGCCTTAGCTTGAGACGACTTGGAACCTCGCAGTGAGGCACAATGATTGGCTTGACAAAACAAGAGCTAACCCAACGCTCCTAGCATCGATCCAGTGCCTAAACACCTACATATAAATATAAACAGTGAGCTAAAACCCAGTGAATAACAAATGCATAAAGAGGTTAAGAATAAATGTCCTTTCAGTCATTAAGCAGTCATGTCAATCATTTAGAAACCATAGCAGTTACATGTGGTACATCCAATAGTAAACAATACAGTAGGTCTTAACAGACTGAACAGTTAGTTGATGGCCATCATAACAGTATACAGTATTGGTTCCAAGTGTTGGAACTGACAGAGATCTCTGTGACAGTAGTAGTATAATAACAGTACAGTAAATTGCTATGACTGTCACAAATACAGTTCATAAATAGGACATCATTCGTTCAGTAAACAGTATCACTTCAGAAAACAGTACAGTTAATTGTTCAGGAAATAATTATCATCGAACATATCTTTACAACATCGTTACTCACAGAGTTCTTGGCTATAAGTAGCTAATGAGCGTTCTCGGATGCCAACCCTACACAGTTACAGAACGAACACAGAATAAATTACACACTTGGGATAGACAAACTAGCCCCTTAACTTGACTTGGTGTGGTCCTACATCAATATCCTCATTAAGATGCCTTAAACTAGGCCTAGGAATGCCTAAGATGAAATGAGGATGCAAAGATGTACTTTAAAACACTTTTCAAAATTTTCAGAAAACAAGGGTCCCGCTCGAGTGTGGATTTCTTCGCTCGAGCGAGCTTGTCAAAACAGTGGAGTCGCTTAAGCGTGGGCTTCCTCGCTCGAGCGGTCTGTAAAAACGTAAAAAGTGCTGGATGTTGAAAATCCCCGTTCGACGCTCGCTCGAGCATGAGACACAGTCCTCGCTCGAGCGTAGGTTCTTTCGCTCGAGCATGCATCTGCGTGCACCAAAAACCTGAGAGCTTACAATCTACGCTCGAGCCAGCATTTTGTCGCTCGAGCGGAGCTCTGAACAAGATGGTCGCTCGAGCATAAGCGTGGAAGGCAAAATCTGGGTTTTCCAGATTTGCCTCCAAAGCTCAAACCAAGAATTCAACACCTCAAAACTCAACCTCTTGGGTCCATTTTCTGGAAAACACTTGGAAACCAACAATATGACATGTTTTGAAGATCAATTGATAAAATCAAGGCCCAAAAGTGAGACAATTGAATACAATTCCAACTCAAAATTCAAGAACATGAAGAACAATGCAAAAAGAAATCATAAATGCATGAGTTCCCATGAACTCTAATGTTTCAAAACATGACCAAATGCAAATTTTAGCTCAAGAACATGGTGAATTCGTGGACTACATTCAAAATATGAACATACATGTGGAAATTCATGAAGAACAACCTCAAAATGCATGAATATGTGCATGCATGCATGAATTACTACTCATCTCAACTCTTAAATTAATTCTTGACATTAATCTCCAAATTTCCATGAATCATGCAAGACACAACTTCAATTTCACAATTGAGATGATGGATTCCTTACCTTAAGTCTTGAATTCTAAGTGTAGATGTCAAATTATGCAATTCCTTCAATTTCTTCTAGTTCTCTAAGCCAATTCTACACGAATCAATCTTGTTCTCCTACTCTCCCTCTCTCATACGGTTTGGGTCTCTAAGAACATGGCTGAAGAATGATGTATGAAGGTACCAAACAAGTTTGTAATGGTAGCCCACTAAGTGGCAATTTGGTAATAACCTATATTCCACTAAACTAGCATTATTTAATCTAATTTAATCATTCCAAATCAAATTTACATTAAATCCGCAATAAAATTACATAAATTCTAATTAATATAAAATACCAATCGATTTTTGATTCGGTCGCCGATAGGACCTTCAATTCGCAATTCAAAGATAAAACATGAACAGATCATTTAATGACTAACAGATAGAAATGCATTTAAAACAGTATACTCATGCAATCCGTTCATAATTTCAGTATGATCCATTACTTGTCATGCTTAATCATAGATTAGCACTAATCATAGGTGAGGGTTGTCACATCGGCCGAAATGAGAACTTTTTTCAAATCGTTTCCTGCACAAATAAAATGGTAAGTACGTAGGATTTGAACCAAGTAAATATTTAATAAAAATTTGTGGGGAATTAAACGGCCACCTGGTTCACCTCTTTGCCTGGGCACTGGATCTTGACGATCTTCGCCCTCGCCGAATTCCCAATTGCCACGGACAACGACCATAACATCATCAACGCGCTTGCCAGAGCTGACAAGCATTGTCACCAGATGATGGTCGGTATCCTTGGCCCTGAGGAAATAGCACCCCTGCCGGCCAGAAGATTTGGCCAAGGCATAACCATGCCAAATGACAGGGATTTCAAGGTTAAGCCTAAAGCGTCGGTTTAGTTCTACAATCCCCATTATTATTCGGTAAAAATTTACGTTCGGCTGAGAAGAGATTAAACACCAATGGCGAAGGACAGCCCTCAAAAGTGGATAAAGAGGGAAACGGACTCCGCCCTCAGCAATTGATAGGAGAGGAAAGACGATTGTACTCTTGTCGGTCATCTCCGTATCAATCACGTTCTCTGCCAAGAATGACAGATAGACGTCGTCAGGAATAGAAAAAATAAATAAATGTGTAAAAGATTTATTAATTTTACATAATTTTATCTTTAGTGGATAGAAATAATTTTTAAAAATTTAAAAATTTTTTTTTGACATTTGTTTTGTCAAATTAGTGTATATTTTATTAAATTGATGATTTTGCCCTTCAAATTAAGCAATGGTATCTTCAATTGTCCTTATTTGGAACAAGGTTCAAAATTTAAGGTTAAATATATCACAATTGAAAAGTCAGGAACCAAAGTGACATGAACCTCAAAGTATAGGGACTGTTAGTGTAATTCATCCTTTCCTAAATTTAAATCTACACTAGTAATTTTATTTTTAGAATAATTTTTGTATGAACATAACTTTTTTCTATCTAAATATATTTAACTCAGTGCATGGGTTGTCTCACCGTACCCTTTTGAACGCATATCATATGTCATTTTGGAACCTAATCAATACCAGTTATAGGCATAATTTTAATCAAATTTTGTTAATGTTTTCTTAGAGCACATACTAAATGCATAAATTAACAAAATCCCTTTTAATATTATTTTGAATCATAATCAATATCAACGCAATTGAATCTAATAGTAGATCAACTCTATCACCACTCAAATTATAATCAACACCGCGTTATATATAATTGTAATTAACACTACAATACACTTAAGTACATAAAAAATTTGACAAGAATATGACACAAATATCTTATACAATTTGTGTCTCATTATACGTTTAATTTTTATATCTCGTTCGGTGTGTTTAATCTCTATATTCCTAATATTGCTTTAAAACCTGACTTTCACATGATATTAGAGTTAGCCGCCTAACTGAAAAAGAAATTCTACTGAATATATTGCTTTATATAGAGTTAGCCGCCTAACTAAATATATGCATGTTCTTATAGTAGAATTTTATTTTTATTATTTTTATTTTTTTTGAACGAATTGTTCTAATAGAACTTGATGAACCAAAGTATATATATATAAGCTCTGTTTGGTGCAGCTTAAAAGCTGGTTATTTTAACTTTTAGTTTAATTTAAGTTATTTTGATGTGTTTGGTTTAGTTTATAGCTTATAGTTTATAGCTTTTTGAAAGTCAGAAATCAGTTTATTCTTTAAGTGGGACAGGAGATGCTTAATTTATAAGTCAAAAATTAACTTATGTTCATAATTATAAATTATAAACTGTTTAGACATAAATTATAAGCACTTTCCCACAATTCTACCAAACAGGATCATATTTGTTATTATAGACCTTGATGGATTTTAAGGGCAAAACAGAGAGGGGACGAGGCCTCATGCTGATTCCCCACTACTCGTACTTCCACATGGACCACCACCCTTTAACTCTTGCATTAATTGGTACATCGATCAACCACCAAATGCATCTCTGTCCTTTCTTATTCCTTGTTTGTTTGTGATGAATAGTAAAAATTAAATACTAGACTTGTTTGGTACAATAAATTAAAAGTTAAAAACTAAAAAACAGATATCAAATACACCGCTCTCTCATTTTTGAAATAATTAATTTATTTAAATTATTCTATCTAATAAATTATATATAAAAGTTATACTAAATAATTTAACAGAAACTCAGAAAAAAAGAAGAAAAAAAATATAAATAGAACAGATTAACTACACCAAATAACCTTAGATAATGTGTGTTAGTGATGTTGTGATATATATCACTCTATAATCTTTACTTTTTAACACCACCAACTATTTAATTTCTTGAGGGAAGACAGATGGATAACCTATATATGCTAAAACATAGTAAAATTTCTTCCTTTTTTCACTTTTTATGTGGGATTGCACCACAAATATCATATTTAAAATAATAAAAAAAAATCGCATGTAAAAATATATATATATTAATGAAACATCCCTCTCCAACTTTGAATAATAAGATAGGTCAAATATGTTTTTTCTTATTAGTTAATGTCGCTTAATAATATTATTAGAGAAATTTTAACTCGTTTATTTGTGAAGATCTAAAATTTCTTTGTGATTGAAAAATTTTCTTTGTGAAGAGAAATTTCTTTATAAAAATATTGAGAGATAGTAAGAACCAATACGTTACGAAAAATGAATTAAGTTATTTAAGTTTGATTTATTAAAAATTTGCTCAAAATCAATATATTATGTAAATAAGTCAAATTTAAATACATTGTAAATCTTATTAAGTTTTTAATTTAAACTTAAACAACCTACTACTCAAAACAGCCAAGTTACTTGAGTTTGATTCATATTTAATTTTTTTTTTTTTTTTTTTTGTCGCCAAAAAAAAAACTTTATTGATAATACACATATTTAAACTTTTATTAACTTTCTGATCAAACTTAAAAAACCAACCACTCAGCCTTCCTCAACTCATTTAGAGCCATACTTTTATGGGTTTTTAGGAAATAATAATTGGTGTTGAACATTATTCTAAAAGCATCTAATAATTTTTTCAGTATTACCAATCTTATAAACCAAATTAGTCAAGGCCAGCATGCTTGAACATGCTCCTTTGCACCCAACAAAAAGGTAAAAGTCGATTACGTTGAAGAACATTTTCATTATAATATGTCAAATATAACAATTACATGAAATTAATACATTTATTTAAACATATATAAGTAAGCTTATGGATATTTTCGTATTAGGACTTGAAATACCAATTCGGTGCATGCATCCATGGAAAACTTATAAAGGCTTTCCAACTTTAGGTGTAGAATAATCGCTTTCATAGTAGTTTGGAAGTCAATATTTCAATTAATTCAACTTCCATAAAAACCCAATCACGACTGCCATGTCCCATGGGAAAAGAAAATGACGTGAAAATTAATGCATTGAATTTTCACCTCAACTACAATATTCACAGCGTTTATACCTTTTTTATTTTTTATTTTTGGCTGGTTCAAATGAGCTATGAAGAGCCATCGTTCACTGAATACAACCGTTCAATCACCAAAAGTGAACAAACATCTAGATAATTTGCAAGAGCTAGTTGTTCTCTTGTGGGAAAGTTATCATATAGCTTTGAAATCCTTATCCACTTTCCTAGTAAAATTCTCTCTAAAAATAGCATTGTTATTTAGACTAAAGAATTAGAAATGAGTCTAAAAAGCAGACTTGTATATTATTTTCCAAAATGATATGAGATTAGTCTGAAACCCTTGGTACACAATCACTCTCATTTAAGGTAAATTACACTTTACTTTCGTATAGTATTAAAGTTGATTTTTTATTTTAATTTAGAGATTATTTAAGATGATCTAAATAAATATATTTTTTGATTTTTTAGAAAAAAAATGTATTGAAAAATAAAGAGGTGATGTGACTTAAATAAATATATTTATCTAAATAAGTGCACTTATATTCACCCTACCAAACAACCCTTTAGTCTTTAAACTATTTGATTATTCTCAATTCGGCCCAATTTTCAATGCTGCTACAATTTGGAACAAAAATGTAAAGTCACACAAAAATATGATAAAATGTAGCCATAAAATTTTTCTTGATTTATTTGGCTGTCACATAAAATTTTTGGACTCTTATTTTTTTTTCTTCATATAAATGAGTTCACAAGGCTTTTAACTTTCACGTTTTTTATTCAAGTTTAACCTAATATGAAACTATATTATCCCAAACAATTGCACCAGAAAGTTACTCAACATTACTCATCATATGTATTCAACTCAAACCAAACATCTTAAAATTAATTTATTTTATATATTGACGCTTATTTCTTCTCCCGTTCCTACATTTTTTTTATTCAAATAATATTATTGTCACAATTGCTATCAACCTTAGACTTTTTACAGAAAGTTAAACCTAATACGAGACCAAATTATCCAAAGCAATTCTACCAAAGATTTACCCGACATTACACACCACATGTTGTCACCTCAAAAAAAAACATCTTAGGATTAATCTAATTTTTATATTGCCACTGAAGAGAAGGCGATGAAAACAATGGCATGGTGATGGAACTACCATTACGATAAAAAAAAATATGAAAATGTATTCTTACTTAATCATATACTAATACCACTACATAAGGAAGACAAGTCCAAAATACAAATTCTAACTTACATAAACATGACAACACCGAGGATATCCACGCACAAAAAAAAAAAAAAAATTCTTTCACCTGAAGTAGGTTGATAATTCCTAAATAATTTTATAAAATTTAATTTTAATTGTCACAAACATATAAAAAAAAATTAAAACACTAATAAGTACACAACACGAATTTGCATTGCACTTGCTGTTCCCCCTCTCCTCCCCTCCTTTCTCTCTCTAAAATCTTTCTATATATATATACATGATAAAGTTATAACCTTGATCTCTCTATATAAGTTTTCAAAATCTTCTATTAATCTTTTATTTTATGAGTATTTTTATTATGTATGTGAGAATGGTCTTCAAAAAATTGAAAATTTTATTTTGACCTTCTATTTCATGAATATTCCCACCATGTATTTGAGATGGTTCTCAACTACTTTAAATATTGCATAATAATATTAATTTTATACGTTGGAGTTTGGTCAGAAATACTTTACCCCAGTTGTTCAAAAATAACCGAGGAGGCCCTTCAAAATGCAATACTTACTCTGTTAACTGTAGGTGTAAATTGACATTAGTGCCCTTCTTCCATCTTTTCTTTCCCTCTCTTTTGTCATATATTGATATATTCATATTTGTATGTACACACTTGCACAGCCCTTGTTGCTGTCATTGCAGATTGGTAAATAGCAGAGAATTTATGTCCATTAAGTCCCAATCCGACAGTCCGATCAGAGAAGGCTCTTTAGAATGGAGGATTCTCTGTCAGAATATGTGGTTTCCCAACTAGCACTCTTATCTAAAACAGTTCTCCAAGCCAAAATGCTTCCTCTTTCTGTAATCCTTGGGAAGTCCTCTATTGGACTTTTTTTCACCCACATTTGATTTTTTGCATGGGTCCAAGAAACGGTGGTAGAGGTTTTAGGATTAGGGTTTTGAAATGGAATGAAGATGAAGATGAAGATGGGGATCTTTGATTGTTTTTTTTATAACAGGGGAGAAAATTGTTTCAAAATCAAATCACAACAAATTTTACCATATAAAAATGACAAAAATAAATTTCTAATATAAAATTAGGAGTCATCAGTCATTAGATATGGCCCTTCTGGGTTCCTTTCCTTTTGTAAATAAACTAAGAAAAACAAGCCGAACTGGAATTGTTGCTAAATAATTTAATTTAATTAACTAGTTGTGAGCACCATAATTATATATTAACCAGATCATCAAAGGGTGTCTCAGGTGGGTTACTTTGGAAACAAGCTTTTTATTAATTTTTTGATTTTTTGGTTAAAATATAATATAAAAAAAATTAGTATTTTTGGAATAACTTTTTGATTTTTTACGAAAAGATATACAAAAAGTAAAAAGAAAATGAAATTTTTGACTTTTTGATATAAATTGCTGGTTTTTTAGTTTTTTTAGTAACTTTTTTATTTTTAGACTAAAAGTGATGTTGCCAAACGAGGCCTTAAAGTATCTCCAACGCTTATTCTTTACTATTATTATTATTATTATCAAATTCGAGTAGAGATTTAAGTTAAAAGTTTCATCCAATTCCAAACGTTTCATCGTTAAATTTTTAATTTTCATCAAATAACCGGTTGACTAAAAAGACGATCGGAAGGATGTTCGGATGATTGTCCGACCTAATATAAATTTTCTTCAATTTTTTTTCAATGTGGTCGTCCACCCAGTTGTTCAGCCACTCTTTTACCTTGTTGATTGGCCAGTGATCCATCAACAGTCACTTGCGAGATTTGATAAAAAATTAAACGCTTCATTAATTTAATGAAAAAAGTTAAACTTCTTCCATTTAATACCAATTTAATAAAATAGTTAAAATATTTATCAATTTTTTATTAAATTTAAATTTAATAAAAAAAATTGAATATGAATTGGAGATAGTCTTATGTCTATGGAAGTACTCCATCGTTGTCCATCACCAACAGGGTCACCCGAAAAGAGCCGTGTGGTCCGGGCCAGGACAAATATTCCAAACCTGTACCCTGCTGACATGGCCTACATGTTGGCCCCACATGTCCCCTGGCTTATAGGGCAAAGCTGACAAAGCAGTGGGCCCATGTGTCCCCTCTTCTCCAGACAACAAGTACCCCACTCATCCAGAAGTTATTTGGAGTTTTGCAGCAATTCCCCCCATATTTTTTTATAACAAATAATATTTGATAATTTGAATTTTTATGATTTAAATAGTTTGAATATTTTAAAATAATGTCGTTTTACAAATAAAATAATGTCATTTTAGTTTTTGTTTGGCAATGATTTTTTTAGTTAATTTTTTAATTTTTTAAATTTTTTTAGGCTGGGACTTTTTGTTCATTTGGTATTCTTGATTGGCTTTTTAACTTTGGAAAAGTGGATTTTTTTTTGACTTTTTGTGATTTTTAAAATTTTTTTTTGTCTTTTTGTGATTATTTGGCCAAAAATAAAAACCAAACACCACCTTAATATGTTCAAGTCATTCAAAACATCCAAATTTAAGCTACTAAACATTTTTTATTTTTTTATTATAGATCTTCTACAACGATTTTTCGTAGAACAATTTTAGAATATGTTTTTGTACGGTTGAATTTTTTTTGAAGTGATTATTAACATTATTGTATCTTCAAATTAATATTATTATACCTTTAATTTTTGTAAGAATATTAATTCATTTTTATTAGACTTTTTTTTTTTTAACAAGATTTTTATTGAGTAGTTAAGAAATAAAAATGTTTGATTAGGATATATAGAGGTTATACTAATTTGACCATAAATTATATCTTACAAGATATATAAGACTACTCTCATAATATTACATATTTGTTGGTGGGAATGGAGTTTGCAAACAAACACAAAGAAAGGATTTAAAATGCGGAAAAACAAACTGCTACTTCAATCAAACAATTTTGAAACAAAACAGAGGAGAAACTCTAAATCTGAACAAATAGGAACAAAACAATACGATTCTAGCTTGAAATCTTTTGCAACAATTCAGAGCTTCTCCATCCTTCCATTTGCAGAACTCTCTTTGCTTAATCATCTTGAATTTGGCGGCCTCTGAAACAATAGTGTTTGAATCTTTTTTCTTTTTTGGATCAAGAATAGAGTTTGAATTTGAATCATCATGAAACTCCTTCAGAAGCAAGCTTACATTTTTCAACAATATTTCCACAATATTATGTAATATTACATATTCACATGATTAAAAATAATCATATTTTTCTATCTCATTTCTCACTCCTAAATACAAATGAGTAAAATAAAATTATGTATAACATCACTCTATACATATCTTTAAGTACTAAATATCTTTTACATTACTATATATCTCCTCTGGGGAGGGGTTTTTTTTATAGAGAGAGAGGTGAGTCGAGGGTAGCCCCCCGCTTGACCGATTTCTTGGCGGCGTCGGAGGAAGATCTCAGACAATCAAACACTATAAATAATTTATTTTTTTACTCAATTACTTTTTTGGAATATTAATACATATTGCTATTTCTGAAATTACAACACAAAGAATGTCAATAATAATTTTTCCTAACGTGCCACCTGACGTAACAACTTTTAAAAAAGAGCTCCCTTGAGTCATTGCGCTCACTATAAATTCTCTTGCTCTCATTGCTCAAACCACAGCAAACATTTGGGTAAATCTTCAATCATTAATTAACAGGGCAATCCGATTTACGAAAATGGCCATTGATTCCAGTTTGTCATTGCCTCTCGGTCATCCGGCAACGGAGAAGGACTCGAAGGCTCTTCAGTTCATTGAACAGATGACGAGGAACGCTGACACGGTCCAAGAGAAGGTTCTGGGGGAGATTCTGAGCCAGAACGCCGACACTGAGTATCTCCAGCGGTTCGGACTTGGTGGTGCCACCGACAGAGACACGTTCAAGTCAAGAGTGCCGGTAGTGACATACGAGGATCTTCAGCCGGAGATCCAACGTGTCGCTAATGGCGACCGCTCTCCAATCTTCTCTTCCCACCCTATCTCGGAATTCCTCACTAGGTAAAAACCATGCATCAATCATTTGTATATATATATAATCACAAACACGGGAAAAAATCGATGCTATGGTGAAACCCTATTGTTATTGAGAATTGATATTATTATTTGACAATAAATTATCATGTGAATATATTGAATTTTGTAATTATTAATAATTATTAGATTGTGTTAAATTGTAACTACATTTAGAGAAAAATGTTATAAATGAACTTTCAAATTTACTTACCGTAAGGTACAATTACATAAATTTCAGGTGTATTAATGTCGACCTCCTTATATTTATTTATAGTAAGAAAACAATTCTTATGAGATTCACTTACCAATAGATTTTACGTAAATTTATTAATATCGGCCTTACTATTTGTAATGTGAATTTTTTTTTACGAGAACACTTTATTTATATACTATATTTAAATATAAGTTTCGTTTATTTTATGTGTGATAGATTTATTGGACGGTGATGTTATATTAGCAATGAATCTCGTAATATGATATCTCCAAAAACTAAAAAATTTAGAAAAGATTTCTAAATTTTTACATACAATTTACAACATATATTTGTAATAAAAAAATATGGTTATGTCGTTATTATGTATTGATTATGGAGCTTGGGATTTTCAGCTCGGGAACGTCTGCGGGTGAAAGAAAACTCATGCCAACAATTCATGAAGATTTGGACCGAAGGCAGCTACTGTACAGCCTTCTCATGCCAGTCATGAACCTGTAAGTACTTACCATTTTTTTCATTCTTCCTTTAATTGTTTCCAATAAGGTCATGTTTGTTTGGGTGGACATGAGCTTGGGATTGGACTAATAGTCCAATAAAATTATCAATCCGATGTTTGATTAAACAATTAAAGTACGGACTAATTATTTTAAGCTTGACTATTAGTTAAAATAGGATACATAATCCAACGAATTCATAATCCTAGGACTATTAGTCATGGGAATGCTAATCCAGTCCGCCCAAACAAACATGGCCTAAGTGTACAATCATATGATACATACAATATACTTAGTAGCTAATTCGCACAACCCAGTTCGATAACAACACTGCCACTATCACCAAAATATTGGATACAGTACTCATATTTACTTATTTTTTGTTCAAGAACTTATATGAATTTTGAATTGTAACAGTTATGTTCCGGGACTCGACAAAGGAAAGGGCCTGTACTTTTTGTTCGTGAAGGCCGAAACAAAGACCCCAGGCGGACTACTAGCCCGTCCAGTTCTCACTAGTTACTACAAGAGTGACCACTTCAAGACCCGGCCATACGATCCATACAATGTCTATACGAGCCCTAACGAGGCAATTCTCTGCGCTGACTCATTCCAGAGCATGTACACCCAAATGCTCTGCGGCCTCCTCATGCGGGAGCAAGTCCTCCGTGTGGGTGCGGTCTTCGCCTCGGGCCTCATCCGCGCCATCCGCTTCCTCCAACTCAATTGGAAACAACTGGCGGATGATATCCAAACCGGATATCTAAACCCTAAAATCAACGACCCTTCTCTTCGACAATGCATGTCAAATATTCTCAAGCCGAACCCAGAACTTTCAGAATTCATAACAAAGGAATGTGAAGATGAGAAATGGGAGGGTATTATTATCAGAATTTGGCCCAACACAAAGTACCTCGACGTGATCGTCACAGGTGCAATGGCTCAGTACATTCCCACTCTCGATTTTTACAGCGGCGGTGAATTGCCACTTGCTTGTACCATGTACGCATCGTCGGAGTCGTATTTCGGTCTCAACCTGAAGCCGATTTCGAAACCCTCCGAGGTTTCCTACACCATCATGCCGAACATGGCGTACTTCGAGTTCATCCCCCACGACGCGGCGGCCCCGCCTCTCACACTCGACTCGCCGCCGCGGCTCGTCGACCTGGCCGACGTGGAAGAAGGAAAAGAGTACGAGCTGGTGATCACTACATATTCCGGGTTGAACCGGTACCGAGTCGGCGATATCCTCCGGGTCACCGGGTTTTACAACTCGGCCCCTCAATTCAAGTTCATTCGGAGGAAGAACGTGTTGCTGAGCATCGATTCTGATAAAACCGACGAAGCAGAGCTCCAAAAAGGCATTGACAACGCTTCGATTCTGCTCCGAGAATTCAATACGAGTATCGTCGAGTACACCAGCTACGCCGATACGAAAACTATCCCTGGTCACTACGTGATTTATTGGGAATTGATGGTGAAAGACCCGTACAATTCCCCGACCCAGGAAGTCCTGGACCAATGTTGTTTGGCTATGGAAGAATCGATGAACTCGGTTTATCGGCAGGGTCGGGTCGCAGACAACTCAATCGGACCCCTCGAAATCCGGGTAGTGAAAACCGGTACGTTTGAGGAGCTAATGGACTATGCGATTTCGAGAGGAGCCTCTATCAATCAGTATAAGGTTCCGAGGTGTGTTAGCTTCACACCCATCATGGAACTGTTGAACTCGAGAGTGATGTCGGCGCATTTTAGCCCATCTGCGCCGCATTGGACACCAGAACGACGACGTTAGGGTTGGAGATGTGAAGAAGTTTAAGTATGGGAATAATAATAATAAGAGAAAAGACCAGAAAGAAAACTCTGTTTGTCTACCAACCAAACATGCCCCAGGGGATTATGTATGGACAAAACAATTTATGTTTGTAGTGTGTTGGTTTTTATCTCTTTTGTGTGTAGTCTCTTTCTGTCTTGTTTGGTGATTGTTATGTAAGCTTTGCAAAGTGTCTTTAGTTTATTCTTTTGAGTTTTGCAGGGTCTTTGTCTTTGTGTAGGTTTCAAATAATCTTTGTACGTTTGTTTGGTGTAATTGTGACTACTAATGTTGCTTTTGTCTTTGCATATCCATGATATTTCTCTTTCGTTTCAATTATGTCTTTGCGTGTCCACGTTGACAAATTATAAAATTTTATGAACCTCACTTGTATAAATAATCTCTAATCGAATTTTGTATATATAAAAGAGTTTGTTTATATTTTTGTCACTATTTTCTTATTTATTTTACATATTCCACAATACTTCGAATATAAAATCGGATATAAAAAGCATATAAATGCATATAAAAAGGTCAAAAAAATGAAAAATATTAAATCATTTTATGTTATATGAAATATCCTGTAATTCTTGTTTATCGCTTTGTTCCACCCTCTGTAGATGCATGTGATCGATTTGGTGTTACCAAAATCAACAAACAAAATAGGACAAAACTTGTCATGCATGTTGTGAAATAAAATAATAATAAAAAATGGGTTATAGATAATACTCCTTTTTTTATTCAATTGAAATTATCTATCAAAATAAAATTTTGATTTAAGATTGTACTAAGAAGCTAAATCTTTTCTTCTTCTTTTTTTCCTTCTGTCTTTTTTCATTAGTTGGAGATTAATTATATATATGAAAAGAATTATATTAAAATAAATACATCATTAAAATTTTATTCAAGATCAAAAGAGTCTTTAACAACCCAAACATAAGTCGAATTTGTGTAGGTTAATTCGTTTAGCTACACTAGTTTCACATTTTCCTAACACTTGCAGCGAATCAATTACTATATGTTTTAACATTGACATACTATAGATATGTTTTGGGTATAACTTTTTCTTATAAATTAAAAGTTTATAATTAGATATTAGAAATTAAAAGTATTATTTTCTAGCTTTATAATAATTTTTTCATAACTTATATACGATATTTCAGCTTTATAAATTATAAGTAAAAATTGCACTAAACATTCTAACATATATAAACTATACAAAAGTTTTCAGGACTAAACATTTTTGTTCTCAAAAGTAAAAACTTTGTTACAAAAAATAATAAACCAATTTGAGTAGTTAGGTGAGTTGTACAAAAAATTAGTTACAAAAATGATATTTAGCAACAAAATTTGAAAATGTTCATATAATAAATGTATTACAATTTCTTGTCAAAAAAGTTGACTTTTTTAAACAAAAAAAAATAATAATTCTAAAAAGATAATATTTCATTACTAAATGTTTAATTTTGCCATTAAAAACAGAACAATCATACTTGTAATAATTAAAATATTTTGTCTCTAAACTTTTATCTTTAAAACTTTAATTTGTTAAAGGGCGAATATCTACTATGTCAATGTGATGAGTTGTTCTTGTCATGTTCTTTTTTTATTTTATTTTTTTTAATTAGCAAAAAAAAAAATTTATTGATGAAAACCAAACAAACAAAGTATGACAGAGTACATTAAAAAGAGAAAAGTGCAAAAGCATCACAGTGAACCATCTAAATCCCAACTAAGTTGGCACCAAGATGAACATCAAATCATCTGCTAGCACAAACTCCAAGCTCCAAGTTGGTGAGAAACCAACATACAGAGCAAAAGCAAAATACAAAACAAGAAACAAAAATCAGACACCAACATCCACACAAAACAAACTACTACTACTTGCAACTACGACCACCACCCATCACTCAGCAGCACTAGCAATTTTCAACCCAGCAACCACCAAACAGCAACAACAGTAATATACATTAGCACCATTAGACATCAACAACCAGCAATCAAAATACAGCAACAACACCAAATTGCAACAGTAGCACAACTAGCAACAACTAGCAGCAGCACCACCAAAAATGTAGCAACACCAGCAGCTATGCACCAACATAACAGCAGCACCAGTATTTCAACAAAAAATAAAGCTCCTGATCTGCTGCAAATTGTTTAAAAGTTCATGAATAGTGTACTCACACTTGGGAAAGTGAGATTTCGACCACAAAATAATTCAAACTTTAACTAGATCACACAGCTCATCCAAATGGGGTTATTAAATACACATTCATTTCTTGCTTTCTATAAGGACCACATGAAAGCACAAGGGATAGATTTCCACAACATCCCATGAAATTTCTTGAACTTAAAGCTAGTCCACCAACACAACCCCTCAACTGTACCAGGCAGTACCCACTAAAGACCCCACCATCCTACAATATATGACCATAATCTCCACACCTCTAGACACCACAGCATCACATGATTCAAAGACTCCCCTTCAGATTTACAAAACACACATAAAGTACTAGTTTCCTCACTAATCACATCAATTCATTGTAAAAAATCTGCTGATTTAATTCTACCCTTCCAAGCTAGCCAACCAACCAAAAAATTGTACTTTTGGAGGAGTGACATTTTTCCAAATAATAGACAGAGCAACTGAGACAGCTCCAACCTCCTGTCTATTATAGACTGAAGCCACACTAAACTGCCCGGAAGGAAGTGCTTTCCATTTAAGGCAATCAGCAACATTAGTCAAAACAATCGGAGTAGTGTTAAGTTTTGAAAAGAATGCACCCACCTCAGCCATCTCTCATTCCCTTAAAGATCTTCTAAATTGAAAACACCACTCTACAGAAGCACCCCTTTGAATCAACATTCCTCACAATAAAACATTACTGTTAGTAACCAATCCAAACAATCTTGAAAAAGTCTCTTTGAGGCATTGATTATCTAGCCACTTGTCCTCCCAAAACTCAATTCTATTCCCATTGCCAATAACAAAGTCCACATTTGAAAAAAAGTTCCTGAGATGGGGGTTGCAATTTGCTACTCCAAGAATGTCACCCCAAACCTTTGATAATCTGATTGAATTCTCCATAAATGAGAATCATCTTCTACCAGACATTGGATATTTTGAACATATTACCCTTTTCCACAAGGCCTTATCTTCAATCGCAAACCTCCACCACCACATAGAGAGCAAACAATCATTAATATCTCTGATCCTCTTTGTTTCCAGCTCTCCATGATCCTTCCATTTTACCAAATGTAATTTCCGTCTTAAATCTGAACCTCCCCACAGAAAAGTAGCCTGAACCTTATCAATAACCTTTATCACTCCCCCTGGAATTTTAAACAAAGATAGATAAAACAAAAGTAGACTTGATAACACTGATTTAATTAAAGTTAGGCGTCCACCGAGCGATAGCATTTTCCTTTTCCACCCTGCTAGTGTAGACACCCCATTTTTGACCGGCCTTAAGACTCAGACATCACCAACTAAGTGCTCGGTGATGTTGCATATCGTGCTCGTTCTGAGGTTTCAGAGTCTCGGCTGCGAGCCTTGCCTCCGGACTTCGGGGCTCTTTTGTGCTTTGTCTCGATTTGCAAACCAAGTCCTGTTTTCTCTATTTTCTCTTCCCAAAGGGAGAGAAAGGTCTTGTAGACCATCTCTCAGTGGCCGTAGGCCATTTTTCCCGTTTGGAGGCCAATTTTCGATTTTCGGAGCCGTCAGTCGTGCGCCTCTGTTCGGGACCGCCTAACTACCTCCGTTTGCTCCGGTTTTTGGCACACACCTTATTTCCTCACTTTAGAGGGACACTATGGCCCGGAAGACCACCTTCGTGGTCATACACCACCTTCAGTGCTTAACAGCCTGTTTTCGGGGCCTTGGACAGCACATTTTGGCCCCCGAACCCTCGTTTTGCATCGGTTAGGGTTTATTTTTGGTATGGACCCGATTTTCATTGCTAAGGAGATGGTAGGATGGTGGGAGGCCACATTTTCTCCTGAAAAACTAGTTTTCTCATTTTCTCTCTCCTAAAGCCGATTTTTCTAACAAAAAGTTGATTTTTCTCACTTTTGAGCCACAATTTTTGGCTTTTCATATCATCATTATGTTGTGCTCATCTGGGAGACCACCAATATGGGTAGGCCAACCAGTAAGTCATCTTGACCCTTTTGAACCTTGCTAAAAAGCTGATTTTACTCCCTCCTGTGTCACTTTTTCTGGTTTTTCACCATACATCTGTGTTGCACTCATCTAGGAGGCCACTTTCTTGGGGTGGCTAGCCAGCAATTCTTGTTGAACCTTTTGACCCCTGGTCGGCCAACCAGGGGAGGTGGCCGGCTGACCAGGGGAGGTAGCCGGCCGACCACCTTGGCCTTTTGAACCTGGTCGACTAATCTTGTCTCCTTGAGTGCATTCCAGCTGTGCTAGCTGTTTTGCACCTGACCCTCTGTCCGAGGGTTTTGTCCTGGTTTTGATCCTTTTAAAGGTGGTTTTGCACCCTTTGCTTAGCTTCCAAAGGAAGTTTGACCCTTTGGAAGAAGCTTGACCATTTTGGTTTAGCTTCCTCAAGAAGCTTGACCCCTTTGGTCAAGCTTCTTTTAGAAGCTTTGACCCCCTCTCATGGCTTCTCCAAGAAGCCTCACCTCTCTCTCTCTCTATAAAACACACCTTCCACCTCCATTTGCAAGGGTTAGAAGCTTTTGGCTGGAGCATACATACAATTCCCTCTATCTCTATACTTTAAGCCTCCAAACACTCATATTCTTGGCCATTTTACCCTACACCTCTTAGCCTACCACCTCCCTCATCCATTCCAACACCTTGGAAGTCATTTGCAGAGGTTGAAAGCTCACCAACTTGGTCCAGAAGCTGCTGGAGGTCGGCTCTACAAGGGTAAATCTTCATTTTCCCTTTTCTAGCCTTATTTTGCTTCATTACTTAGCCCCATTTGCAAGCATTTTCGGGCCTCGACCTAAACTGTAAAGTGTTTATTTCGAGCTCCTCTTCAACTTTATTTAAGGACACTTTGTTGTTTGAGGTCATCTACTTCCCCTTACCCTCTATCTCTCTTTTAGGGCTATTTTTGCATCATATTTTAGCCTTACTTGTGAACATTTTTGAGATTTTTCATAAACTGAGAAAGATCTTGTTTTAATCTCCTCTTCAAGTTTGGTTAAGGTCTCTTTTCTGTTTGGGGTCATCTTCCCCCTATGCATGCTTCATCTCTTCATGATTAGGGCTATGCATTAGAGCACTTGCATTGGCCATGGTTTGGCCTCTTAGCCACTGAAATCCAGTGGATTTTCAGTAACTTAGATGCATTTTCAGTCACCCCCCTCTCTCCTTGTCTTGTTTGGTGGTCTTGTTAGCCTTCTAAAGGGACCCCTTTTTGCATGCTTTGAAGTCATGTTTCAGGCCTCGTTCTGAGGGTTTTGAGGTCTGCCTTAGCTCTATCCAAAGCCCTTTTGGCCATATTTTATGCCCCTCATGCATGTGTGGAACAACCCTCCTCAAGGCCTTTCAAGAGGACCTTCCAAATTATGCTTTATTGATCAATTTCAGGCCCTTTTTGGTGAGTTTTAGGGCTATCATATTTGATTTCCAGAGTTGGTTTTGTTATGCTAAATGTCCATCATATATGTGTTGAATAACCCCTTGTATGGCCCTCTAAAGGAGCTCATCATTTTTGCACATGTTGGTTGCATTTCAGTAGTTATTTGGGCATATTTTGACATGTTTTATTCACTGTTTTTGGCTGGTTTGATGAGTTCTCATACGCTTCATATACATGCCATGTAAATCATGCTCGCTAGCCAAATTTGCATGCTATTTTAGTTCATCATGTTAACATTTTTTGGTCATGCTTTAAACTAGAAATGTGCATGTTTTGGGACTGCCTTGACTCTGTCTTTGTACTTCATGGTCAAATAATGCTTGCTTTGTATAGTTATAATTCAATACATGTGCCTAGTTTTGAGTTTCGAGGCTTATTTCATGCATCGATTGCCATATTTCCATATTTCAGGACCATTTAGCATCATGTTTCAGTGCTGGAAATTACATGCTTGTATGTCATATTGCATCCTTTTCCATGCTTTGGTAGAGTGGCATTTGATGCCTTAAGTTCGGTCTTTGGTATTCGTGCATGTGTGCACGCATTTCGGTTGTCTCATTTTCATCTGATGGCCACTGATGTGAGTGTGGCTGAGGTCCACTCATATTGGTGTAAGTCCATCGTGCATTGTGTATACCATTTCATAGCATTATATATGCTAAGTTGTATGTTAGAGCATTATGTATGCCATATTACATCAAACATCGTGTATGCCATTTCATAGCATTGAGTATGCTAGGTTGCATATTAGTCGCATTGTGTACGCTATCTCATTTGCATTGTGTTTGGGATAGGAGTTAGCCCAAGCACGGGAAACGAGGGACATTTCGTACTCCGAGTGACGAAACGTGTCTCAATTCCTCAGTCGCCGACATTTCGAATTGCCCATGATGGAGTCTAGGCCTTGTTGTGTTTTCATGTGCATTCATTTCATATTGAGTCGTGCAATTCGACTTCTCGGCCATCATGCATCGATATGCGTGATTGGTGGCACGAGGATCGAGGACTACACTCCCTGAAGAGTAGTCATGCATACATATGTGAAAATACTTTGCTATGCCCCTTTCTTACTCTCTGTTGCAGCAAATCAGAAATCAACAGCCTTCTAGAGCTTCTCACAACATTCCGGGATTAATTGCAAACAGAGGCAAACCGAGGCATCGCAATAGATTTCCGCGCAAGGCAACTTAAGCATGCATCATTCATCATTCGGAACAGAGTTGAGGCAGTCCATGGATTTGCATGCAATTTACTTCTTTCCTTAGTTAATTTGTTAATTAATTAGGGTTTTTGTACTTATTCGGACTGTATTATTTATTTAGGACTGTATTATTCTTTCAGACCCTCCGAGCGAGGGCACAACTGTAATAAGTGTGCGTGCGTGTGATGTATGTCTTCCAACCCAATGTCTTTCTCTCTTTCATTTACCAGCTTATGATGGTTAGTTTAAGGCATGTTTCAATTAGCATACAGTATGATAGCATGTTTGCATTCATTCATCTGCAGATGCACTGCTCAAGATCATATTAACTGCATTGTATTTCAATTCCGAGTTGAATACTTGTTAGTTATAGCATTTCACATGCCATCTTTAGAATAGTCGAGCCTGCTATAAGTTGCGTTTTTGCATGTGTTACATTAGGCATTTCTATATAGTTAGGATCATACATGGATTTCTAACATAGCTTCTGTTTTGGCTTGGAGTACTCGGTAAGTTTTTATGTTTTAGCATCCTTGCATGCGTGTGAGTGACTGCCATGATAGCATGCTTACCATGAGGCTATATGCTTATGTGATATACCTGCCTGAATGCCTGTGGGTGAAAATTAGATTATCTGAATTGGAATAATGCATTGACTGTGAGTTTTAAGCCCACATGAGAGTGGCAAATCATCTTGTTTTCTAAGCCTACCTGAGGGTGGCAAATCCACATTTTAGCCTACTTGCAAGTAGCAAACCGTCTTTCAAAAACAAACATGAGATGTTTCGTTCCAATTCAGGCGATCCAGTCTATACTTGTATGCTGTGCGCATCACATAGTAAATCTAAGCTAATAACCGGAATAAGAGCGCATAATGTTTTCAAAACTAGATATCATGGTTAGTAGAGGCCGATCTTTGATCGGGCGAGCGGGGGTGCTCACGAAGTGACCTTCCCCAATCGTACCCAAATTTCCGAGCCGAGGCAACTTTGGTGATGACGGACACGTGGCCTTAGGCAACGAGTCAAAGCTTCCTAAATTTTCCCAAAATAAAATATTTAGGTGGCGACTCTGTATCTGGCAAAGCAGTCCATGTTTGGCACTTCTTTCAAAAAAATCTGTTTTCAAAAACGATTTGCCGGATTTGGACTCTTTGATGATTCATCGGTCTTGCATTGCACTCTACGAGATTAGATACAGGACCGTGACATTGAGTCCTGAACTGTAGTGAGCCCAAATGAACAAAACGGGATTTCCCTCCCGGGACGTTCGGGGACGTCTACAGCTAGCTTAGACTTGAACTTAACAACAACAGGTTTCCAAGTTAGCAATCTCCTTGGACTAGTCCATAATGGCAAGCCAAAGTAAGTAAAAGGAAATTTGCTAGACTTGCAATGCAGTCTAGCAGCAAAATCCTCTAGAAGCCCCTCTTCCACACCTACCTCGTAGACATAGCTTTTATGGAAATTTATCTTTAAACCAGACATTAATTCGAAGCATCTTAGAATTCTCTTGATAGTGAGCACTTCCACCCAATCTGCCTCACAAAAGATGATGGTATCATCAGCAAATTGTAAATGAGATATGACTTCATCACTAGCCCCAACCTTTACCCCTCTAACCAGTCCCAAATCCTTAACTCTAGTAAGCATAACACTAAGACCTTCAACAACAATATTAAAAAGAAAAGGTGAAAGGGGATCACCTTGTCTAAGTCCCTTCTCCGAAAAAAATTCTGGAGTTGGAGACCCATTAACAAGGACTGAAACTCATGTTGTTGTAACACACTTCTGCATCCAACCAATCCATTTCCTTCCAAAGCCAAAGTTTCCAAGCATTGAGAATAAGAAATACCAGTTGACCGAATCATACGCTTTTTCAAAATCCAACTTAAGAATCACCCCTTTCCTATGCGACCACTTCCACCAATCCACAATTTCATTCACTATCAACACCCCATTGAAAATATTCCTCCCCTTCAAAAAAGCATATTGTGTCTCACTAACCACCATAGGTATTGCCCTCTTCAATCTGTGGGCAAGAACTTTAGATAAGATCTTATAAACTACCCCAATAAGACTTATTGGTCGAAAATCAGTAAGGCTCGCTGGACAATCTTTTTTTGGAACTAAAGTAACAAAGGAACTAGTAAGACACTTAGCCAATCTGCCATAACAATGGAAATCATTGAAAAATTTAACCATCTCCACCTTAAACACCTTCCAACACTTTTGAAAACATAACAGATTAAACCCATCTAGCCCGGGAGCCTTATTCCCATTGAACTCCTTAACAGCTGCCCATATTTCAGTTTTAGAGAAGACAGCTTCTAACTCAACCTTAGTATCATTACTCCCAATTAATTTAAAGACTCCTCCAAGCTTAGGCCTGACCTTCCAAGATTCTAAAAATAAACATTTGAAGTGTCTATAAACCTCTTCCTTGATAATCACCAGATCCTCAATCACATTGTCATTAACAGTCAACAAATTTAACGAATTCTTATTTTGACGACAAGAGGCGATGGAATAAAAGAACTTGGTGTTCTTATCCCCATTCAATGTCCATGACAATCACGAATTTTGAAGCCACAACCATTCATTTCTCTTACTCCACTTCAGCACTTCCCCTCTAAGCTCCATTTTTCTTACTAACTCACCATCATCAAGATCTCTACTTTCAGCAATTAGATCCAACTCATGTAATTCATCCTCAGAAACTTTAAGTTTATGATTAACATTTCAAAACACTTCCATATTCCATTGCTTCAAGGATGCCTTGACTGCTTTTAACTTGGCAAAAATTTGATAACCAGCCCAACCTGATACCACTGTATCCTCCCAAGCTTTTTTAACTACGGAGATGAACTGAGGATGCAAAACCCAAGCGTTAATAAACCTAAATGATCTTAGACCCCAATCTCTTGTATCCTCCATTAGAACCACTGGGCAATAATCAGAGACTCTTCTAGGCAACCTCCAAACTTTGAACTTAAACATTAACATCCACTCGAGGGACAAAAGAAACCTATCAATTTTGCTCCACTTTTCTCCCTCTACAGCATTACACCAAGTATACTTTTTTCCAAGCATATCCAATTCAATAACATCCATCCGATCAATGAAATCATTGAAGTTCTTCATTCCTCTCTCCCTTGTAGAACAGCCTTTCATTTCTTCAATATTCATAATCTCGTTAAAATCCCCCCTCCCTAGACACCAAGAAAATTGGAAAATGGACTTTAACCTTGTGATCGACTCCCATACTAAACCCCTCCTAGAAACCTCATTTGGTGCATATACATTCATCAGCACACACAGAAAAAATAGAGCAATAGTACTTGACAACAAGATGAAATTCCGGTTGCAACAGCATCTTGACAACGCAAAAACTGATGGCTTCCATATACACAACAGACCACCAGAATACCCATCCAAATCTACCACCACAAAGTCCATCTCCACCCTTGGCCATAATGAACGCACTACTTCCTCTGAAATTTCTACTCTCTTTGTCTCTTGAAAAAACACCATATCCACTTTCTTTTCATTGAGCACCTTCTTTATCTTTCGTCGTTTCCTAGCCTTTCCAAGCCCTCTAATATTCCATGTGAGCAAATACAAACAATCTAACTCCCAAATCTCCAACTTCAGGTATTTAAGGTCGATTCACCCCACCCCCTAAATAGCCCGATCTGAATCATTCTTCTCTAATTCCACACATTTAAGTAATAAATCCTCTTCACAACCTTCACACTACAGACCCAGTGCATTACCAATCTGTATTGTCGCTTGTGCCTCTCTACACATTAGACATCCACGAGTCTGAGATCGGCTGCTTAAGATGGATGATGACAACGCTACCATTGTTGCTTTGCAAACCGCTCCTCTGTTCCAGCTTCCCATAGGAACTAGTCCATTTTTTCTTGCCAAACCAGCACCTCTTGTCAACGTACGAATCCATCTTTAATCAGCCATTGACAATATTTTCCTTCCCCTTACTCTGCTCTTCTTTTTCTAACTGAAACCCTTCTCCTCAATAACCACAATACCCATAAGACTAGATGTTGGACCTAATCGAAGCCCAACATGACTTTGGGCTTCAACACCTTTATGACCCAATACACTCCCTTTACAAAAATTGGAGATAATGGACCTAGTTGATGGCCCACTCAAATGGGCCTCTACACCATTCACCACCAGATGAACTCCTGACCTATCCATCTCTGTGCCACTAAGACTTTTCAAAACACTTGGGTTGATAATGTCTTCTTCAAGAACCTGCTTCTGGGCATTAATATTGACATATGAAGAGAGTAACTCAGCCGCCCCCTTCATACTTAAGACCTGCATCCCAGCTGCCTTATCATTACTGTTTCCCATGACATGGGTTGTCTCCTCCACAACTATGTCTACCTCATTACGCATATTGTTAACATTAGCCAATTGAATGTTAGCCACCTCTTCAGACTCTACTGACTCAGCACCACACCTGATTTATCTTACTTCCAGATCAACACCATCTTCCATTCTGCTGATGTTGTTTGCTGGTTCAACTTTCACCATACCCTGGCCTCCATTGTTATCTTTCATTTTGCTCCATACCTTTGCTGGTTCACCCTCCTCATAGCCTATGCAATCAGCAATAGACTCCAGACTAACAACCGTATTTGAGCAGCAACCATTCATACACCTTGAAAGACTCATGTTGTTGATAGTTGCTTTATCAACTATTTGTTCTTCACATACCAAAATTGGATAACATCTACCTTTACATTCAAGATTAATGGTAGTGTTAATATACTCCATACAATTTGTAGCAACACAGACCTTCCCATAACAAAATGAAGAGGGTTGACAAATATCATCCTCTAACCCGATAACATTCCCACATATGTTCCCAACTCGATTAAAAGTGGATATGTTCCATACATTAAGAGGAACACCAAAGCACCTAAGCCAAACACACCGCTCTTGCTGAAGATGCAGACCTGGTTTCCAGACAACAATCGACTCACACCATTCATCAAACCATTCCTTAATGAGTCCAAAACTTTCTTTCATGATCTCTTGAGACTTGAATGTTAACACAACATCCCTTCCTCCACCACACCTTACCATTGTTTGACCTAAACCTTTATCGCTCAACACCTTTTGAACGCTATGGATTGAACCCTCAATGTTCAACCTCATAATCACACTTTCTAGCAACCACCCATGTCCATCTTCATTCACAAGGATGGTCAGTCTCGTCTTCTCCACAATCATGTTTTTATTACCTTTCAGTGCCTTCGCAAAAGATCGCTTCTCGTTCTCTGTCCCTCAACCATTGATCCTCAAAACAACATGTTGTGGTCTCCTCGACAACTCCTTTTTGCTTCTATCATAAGCAGCAAGCTTCACTTGTAAACTCCTATCATCAACCCACAATTCGTTGGCTTTCTGGATTGCAAAATTCACTACAACGTAACAATCGAATCTAACAAATCCAAACCTTGACTTTGTTACTTTCCTCCTTTTAAAAGGAATGAACATGTCCTTAACAACTCCAAACTTCATAAACAGTTTAAACAAGGCTTTTGCATCCATTGAAGATGGTAGATTATCCATGAAGACATTGAATAACCCATTACTAATCCTCCCATTGCTATGTGCTCCACCACTCTTCCTCGGATGAATCATTGGAATCTAGCCACCCTGTCTTGCATCCTGTCGCTCTCCCATTGCTAAGCTTCTGTCATAACATCCACTCTTAAGCTGTATTTTCGATTATGAATTTGGATAGAGATTTGAAAAAATAAAAATAAGGTGAAATATGAATTTAAAACAGAAGTACACTTCACTCACATTTTCTATTTTCCTTTTTAAATGTCCACCGACATCCATAATTCAAACATCATAAAAATTCTCATCCTTATCTCTAAAAAATGCAAATATTTTAATTGTCAATTTTTAACGTGGTTATGATCGAGCCAGTTGACACGTACTACATATGAAAGGCAATGTCACCATCTTTAAGGGCTCCATTGGCGTACCTAATGCCCCAGGAAAGGAATATTATGAATGCCTAAATGCTTTATTATTATTATTATTATTATTATTATAGTAAGAACATCATATAAGATATGTATGTAGCTCGAGCCCGGGTCACTTATTCAGAAAGATAGTTTTTTTAATTATGTAAACTTTCAGTTCCTTGTAATTGATATGAGGTGCAGCTATCAACACTAAATAGTGCCCCTCTAAACCTACACATGTAATTGTTTAGCAGTTTTGAAGTATTTGTGTTTATTTTTCAACGAGTACTTTCGATTAAAGACAGCAAAAAATTTATACGTATAATTATAAATATACTAAACAGTATTCATAAACATTACGTGCTGTGACAACAAAATGTCATATTTACTGTTATTTCCATAATCACCACACCAATATAAAATGATGAAACCCCACTGCATTCGTCAACCACAAACTGTGAGTGGCACCGCCTGGCCATACCCATGAGATTTGTGGAATATCAATATTTTTTAACCTACTATCCATTAATTCATTAAACAAATGATAATTAATTTAAATTTAAATTTTTTTTATTTTAAAAAAAAAAAAAAGGATAAAGTAGGGTAGACTCAAAGCACCTTATAGATTTGGAAGTCATTAAAATAATCAAAGCTAAGTCGACAAAATATTTTTATTGCCCTTAATCATGTCCATCTCATTTGGGATGTTATTTTGGTGTCAATATGAATAGGGACAGGGCTGACTCTAGGCATAAGCCAAGAGATCAATGCTTGGGCTCCTAGAAAATAGTCTAAAATTAGGACCCAAAATAATTGCAACCCTTATACAGGTGATTCTATTTGCACTTAAAAAATTATTTAGTGCACTCAATTTCTCAGTACTCTCTCTTAAATTATTTAGAATTATAATTTATTCTCAATACACTCTGGCTATATTTGTTTGGATGGACATGAGGTTGGGATTGGACTAATAGTCCAATAAAATTATTAATCTAATGTTTGGTTAAACAATTGAAAAACGGATTAACAATCCATCCAGATATGGTATCGCACGTATGACGGACTATTAAATCCCACAGAAGGGGGTGGGATATAAATTGGAGGATTAAGCCAAAGTCTGAACTATTAGTCTCTCCCTATAATCCTAACTCAATCCAAACATAAGATAGGATACATAATCCAAAGGGATTCGTAGTCCTAGGACTATTAGTCATAGGAATGCTAATCCAACTTAATCTAGTCCGCCCAAACAAACATGGCCTCTATGCTTTTTCACAAATTGCCCTTCAAGATAAAATCATAATTTGTGGTACACCCAAATAATAAACAAATTAACTCAAATTATCCTTCAAGATAAAATCTTTCTTTTTTTTCATCTTCATCTTTTCGTTCAACTTACCTGGCTTAGCATCCTGATTCAAGTAGTGTTATAAGCAACAAATGAAGCCTAGGGTTCACGTTGCTTGGCCTAGGGATCATGTTTGATTGGATTGATAATGGAAGAGGATTTTGTCTCCTCTGTAACAATTCGGTCCTCTGGTTTTGATGTGGTTGGCTTGGAAGAACTAAACAAAAAAATTCTACAAACTCTGATGTTTTATTGTGCAATTAGAGGGAGATATACAATTGAATCATTCCTTGTTCTTGTATTGAACAAGCAATCAATATAAACAAACAAATCAAGAAAGTAAAAAAACTGCTACAAGCAATCCTTCACACGTCTTAAAATGAAAGAGGATTCAAACTTGGAAAGAAGATGAAAAAATTTGAACATGAAAAATATATATATAAGTTATTAGGGTATATATGAGAAAAAAATAATATTTGCTTTTAGGATTTAATGTGTATTGTTTTTATTAATAAATTTAT
Organism: Camellia lanceoleosa; assembly: GCA_025200525.1. Lineage (NCBI taxonomy): Eukaryota > Viridiplantae > Streptophyta > Magnoliopsida > Ericales > Theaceae > Camellia > Camellia lanceoleosa. The sequence goes on along the minus strand of CM045758.1, from coordinate 190,533,645 downwards.
ATTATGATATAATAAGAACTAAAATTTTAAAATTTTAATTAAACGTATTAAATTATTATTTGGGTGTAAAGCGAATCACCCTACTAATACATAGTCCAACATTAAAACATGACTAGAAAGGCCCAAACTAAAGGGGAAAGGGCCCAAATCAATAGCAAATGCCAAAATTTTTCCTCTTAAGAGAGGGCCCACTATCAACAATAACATTCCAAAATGCCGCGAAAATGAGAAATCACTTTGCTGTATTTGGATAAATTATTTTTGGTATTATGGCATTATATTTTGTTTTACTTTTATGTTTTTGTAAATTGAATTTTGCTAAATAATAAAGCAACAAAATCAGATCTTATTTTTTTTAATCTTTGTAATGATTTCTTTATATTTTGTTGATTATATTCAACAAATTTTATGTGGATACTATAAAAATAAAAAATAAATTTTTTTGAATATTTACTATTTCATTACCATTTTTTTTTGGGGGGGGTGGTTTGAGATATTAAGGTCTCAATTTGAAAGTTCCCTTTGAGTCCCAATACCAAAATCATGTTGTGAATTATTTACCGAATACAACAATGATAAGACTCCAACCGTATAATAAAGAGCGAGATTGAGATAAGAGACAAGAAAATATGAAACAATACAATAATGATAGTTAATTGGGTTAACAACATCATAAAGTGAGAAAATTGACAATAAAATAAAAATCTCTCATAACTTTTCAATGGTCAGTTGCTTAACATTTTTAAGTTATTTCTATCTCGTAAACTTTAATTAAAAAAAAATTACACTAAACACTTCTAACAATAAATTTTCAAACTAAGATTAAAACAAAACCGCATCTTGCTCAATCTTCTCCGATGAACTTCGAGTTTGTGTACAAAAGCCTGGCCTCGTATTCCAAAAGCCCGTATCCATCAGGACTCAAAATCCATTTTATAAGCCTATAATAAAAACACGGTCCGGTTCCGACTAGCCCTTTTGCAACTTTTGACATAGTCCAACAGATATGTTTCCCCAAACTCAGTTAGTTTAGTGTGGGGTTTTTTTTTTTTTTAAAAAACAGGTTAATTAGTTAGATTACTACTTCAAGCAAAGCGTACTCCACTCCTCACCTCATGCAGTTTTTGGCTTTATTATATCTACCAATGCCTATCAGAAAACAACACTGATAGAGACTTCCTCAAATCACCACCCTCACACACACGTGACGGGTGGTGATTGGAGGAGAAGGAAAAAAAAAGAAAAAAAAAAAAAAATTGACCAATGAGAGTGAAAAGGTGTTAAAGGGGGTGAGAGGGAAAGGGGGTGTGAAACATTTTTCATCTGAAAAATGAAAAATTGCATAATGAGTTAGATCACACTACAAAAAAAGAGACTATATAACACGGAAGCATTTGTAACGGTACCTATTACCGTCGCAAAAAGTGATTTTTTTGTGACGATACCACTTGCCGTCACCAATAAATGAGTTTTTAGCAACGGCACCATTTCCTGTTACAAAAAAGTAACTTTTTGCGACGGCAACAACTACAGTCACAAATAATGAGCATTTTTTGCGATAGTAACCGCTGCTGTCACAAATAACGCTGTTGTCACAAATATAGCTGTTTTTGCGACGGTATGAAATGCAGTCGCAAATAAGAGAGTTTTTTGCGATGGCAATAGGTGTCGTCGCAAAAAAAATAATAATAATAATAGAAAAAGCAATATTGTTTTGATATAACATTCTCTTTTTACCCATTTTTTTTCATTTTTCTGTCTCTCTCTCTCTCTCTGTGTTCGCGTTGCTCACTCTCTCCCTCCCCTCTTCTCAATTTATCGATCTTCCTTTCGATTTATCAATCTCTTTTTTTTTCTCTCTCTCTTCTCTTTCAATCACTCATCTCTCATTTCTCTTAATCACTTGTCGAAAGAGAAAAAAGTCAAAAAATGAAATGGGCCTCTCTCTCTCTCTGTCTCTCGCTCATCTCTCTCTTTATCTCTCATATCTCTCTCTGGCTCTCTTATCTCTCTTCACTCTCTATCTCTCATGCTTATCTCTCTCTTCTCTCTCTCTCTATATATATATATATATATATCTCTTGTTCATCCTTTTTTGCTCTCTTTCTCTTTCTCTCTTTGTCTATCTCTCGCTTATCTTATTTCTCTCTCTTTTTTTTTCTCTCTCTGTCTGTCTGTCTCTCTTTTTCTCACTCATCTCTTTTCTCTTTCAATCGTTTATTTCTCTCAATCACACTCTTTATAGCCCATTATTGTTAAAAGAGGAAAAAGTCAAAAAATAAAATGACTCTCTCTATGTCTCTTGCTCATCTCTCTTCTCTCTCTCTCATCTCTTTCTCTCTCTCTCTTACTCATCTCTCTTCTCTCTCTTTTAATGTCTCTCTCTATATATCTCTTTCGTTCATCTCTTTTCACTCTCTCTCTCTCTCTCTCTCGCTCGCTGATCATTTATTGTTTTTCTCTTTTTTCTGTTTCAATTTATATTTATAAAAATTTTAAAAACTATCATAAAAACTTGTTTGATAATTTTTTTTGTTATAAATGGTTATATCAATTTATAAATTTAAAGAAAAAAAGTAAACTCAAAAAATGAGTTTTCATTGATTTTTAAACAGAAATTTAGGAATTTGACTAACAAATTTTATTTTTTCCAATTAATTTTTTTTTCAAATAATTTTTTTTTCAATTAATTTTATTTTCAATTACTTTTTTTCAGATAATTTGTTTTCTAATTAATTATTTTTTTCAATTATAATGTGTATGATCCTATTGTCATAAATAATAAAAAATAAATATAAATATTTTGAGCCTGAACAAACATATTTTTTAATTTATGTTTTTAAAATTTTTCAAATATTTTGTTTAAACCTAACACGTTTGTACTTTATATTTTTCTAAAAATAAAAAATAAAAAAAATTAATTTATAAAATTTTTATAAACATAAGCAAAAAAAAAAAAAAAAACGTAAACGTTACCATCGTTGCCTTCAATTTTAATTTGTGATGAAACTTGTCGCAAAAAAAAAACTCCAAAATCTGATTCGCGCTCGTTTCTCCCCCCTCGACCAAAAATCCCCAATCTCAAATCCCTAATCTTTTGAACCAATCCATCTCTTCTTACGACTCTCTCTCTCTCTCTCGCGACTGAGCAACGGCAGACAACGGCGTCGAGCGACGGCAGCGACAAAGACACAGAGAAAGAGAGTGAACCTTTGACTTAGCACCCCCCAACCCACGACTACTCCACCTCCCCTCCCTCCTCTCCATATATCTCTCTCTCATCAGCATTCTGACCTCATTAATTTTCTTGAGAAAGTGATAGAAAATTCCAACAACTACCTTCCATTCGAAGTCAGCTCGGGTTATTCTCATAATCTCTCTCCACGATGACGACGACTTCCAGTTTTCTCCCGTTTAGTGAGCTCCTCTGTTACCGAATTAGGGCTTTTTTTATTATTTATTTATAGTTTTTCTCAACAGAGTGTTCAATTTGGTAGTGTTTCTAGTTGAGTAAAGAGTTGATGAGGAATCTAGGTTTTTAGCTTCTTCTCATGGATCGAGCTGTCTCTGCGATCTCGGCCTCAGCTCTTCTTTGCCTTTTTCTAGTGATTTGTCGGTTACTACATGTCTCTAGTAATACCGAAGGTGTGTATTGATTTCTATTACCCTTGATTTTGACCATTTTTTTGAGTCTATACATGCTTGTTTGATTGTGTTATTTTGGTTTTGACTTTTGCATAACCGAAAATCGGCAATCACTACATTAACATATTTCTTTAGTTATGAAGTTTGAACTTCAATTGGAGAGTTTGGAGCTAGGAATTACTATCTAAGAGTTTGATGATTTGAAAATTACTTGAATTTGAAGTTTGAGATGAGCTTCTTCAAATTATATAATCTCGATAGGATTCTATTTATGCACAAATTTTGGTACTTACTTAGCTTTACTAGTTATATTTTTTGTTTTCTGAAAATTTCAAATTATCAAAGTGTGTAGATTGATACCCACTGTAACGCCCCAATTTCTGTAACTCTGAATATTGTTAATTAAATCCCTAATCACTCATTTTATTATAATGGATGTCTAATAAAGAAGTGATTATGGATTTAATTAACATTAATCAGAGTTATAGAAATTAGAGCGTTATACCCACCACGTTGTTGTACTAAAGAAATTTGAATTAAGTGGCCGGAACTTGGAAATCATCATCTTTGCATGAGTCTTAGAAAATGTGTTGGTTGTTCATGTTCATGTTATTGATGAGCACCTGATGATTGTCTCTTTCATGAAGAACAAGCAATGCCTTGAATGCGCTGAAGGCCAACTTAGCTGATCCTGACAATGTTTTGCAAAGTTGGGATGCTACACTTGAATGGTACTATGTTTCTTTGTTTTGCTGCTATTTTTTTTCCTTCTTTTTCTCTATTATTCGACATCTTTTCACATGAGTATTTCACATCTTGTTTTGCAGCTAACATTTGCTATGGTTCCATTTTGTTGTTGTTGTTATGACTCATCTTTTTCTTTGGCCTCACTTAGGCTTTCTTTAAGTTATTGGTGATGATTTGGATAGAGAGATGGTGTAGGCCATAGCCAGATCCAATCTGTGGAGCACATAAGTATTTTTATTTTCCTTTTGTTGACTAATGCTTTTGTTACTTTGAAATTTCCCTTGCTTAATAATAATACATTCAATCCTTATTATTATTATTTATATATTCATTTTATCGCCTTTTTAGGATTAAGTGATACACAGTAATCCATTTTTTTTTATTATAAAATTCAACTAATCGTTTGCCTCTTGATTTGTGATCCTTTGTTTCTGGGCTTTCGGTCTCAATTATATATATATATATATATATTTTTTCTTCTTTTGATTTCTCTGAATTGTCCATGTATTTATGTGTATACCTTATTGAGTTGATTGAAGTTTTTACATGTTTTGGTGTTTGATCCGTTGACTTAGTTTTATCTACATGATTTTCTTTAAATTGAGCTATTTTCATTTTTAATGTGTGAGAAAGATCTTAATTTTGGCTTTATTTATTGTGAACATGGATTTTAATTAGTAATTTTTTTTGAACTATATGGGTTGTTGATATATATATATATATATGTTGATTTGGAAATTGTATAGAGAGCATAATACTTGAGCAAATGATTGATAGTTGTTGAGGTGGGCTTTGAGTAATGGATTCAGCTAGGAGTTGGTTACAAAAGTTTCAACCTTCCAATAGAAAAAAGGATTCAGCTACAAAACAATATATAGAGAACCATTACAAGGAGCAGATGAAGAGCCTGCAGGAGAGGAGGGACACGACCTTTCTAATTAAATGAATAATTGGTTAGGGCATTTCTGGTTGAATCTTTGTTTTTATATTGAATTGTTGAATTTTCATTTTAAACAAAATTGGTTATTGTGTTTGAAACTGGCAATATAGGTATGTGACATATGTTTTTGCTTGTTTTATTAGATCTTTAAATTTTGTATTTGTTTCATAATTTTGTTGCTAAATAACTTGTTTATGTGCAAAATACAGTTTACCTTTGCTCTCTGTTACTAATGTTGTTATACTTCACGTACATTTTAATCAAGAAAATAGTTTTCACGTTTCATATTTTCTAATATAGTACATTATAACCTGCAAACAAATCTCACTCCTTTGAATAACTAAGTCACTCAATCCACAAAAGTAAATAACACTCACCAATGATAGCAAAGCAAGTAAATGACACAAAAGTAAATCTTAACATGACCACCTTGGAATTTCAGGTGTTGATGTCCCAAAATCATCAAACGGCATCAGATTAACACGAAATTTGGCACACACGATTGCTTAGGCACGAGAGACTTGTGGGAGAAGATGAGACTTGAATTGAGTTCCTGATTTGGAAGTTAAAGCCGGATTTTGGTTTAGGCAAATTAGTTCTTTAAGAAACTTTGAATTCAAGGGGTTAACGCTCCAAAATCACCAAACGGCATCGAATTAGCACAAAACCTGGCACACATGACCACCTAGGCACGAGAGATTTGTGGGAGAAGACGGGATTCGAATTGGGTTCTCGGTTTGGGAGTTAGAGCCAGATTTCGGTCTAAGCAAACTAATTCTTTAAAAAACTAAGAATTCGAGGGGTTGATGCCCTAAAATCACCAAACGGCGTCGGATTAGCATAAAACTTGGCACATACGACCGCTTTGGCACGAGAGACTTGTAGGAGAAGACAGGACTCGAATCGGGTTCTCGGTTTATAAGTTATAGTCGAATTTCGGTCTAGGCAAATTAGTTCTTTAAGAAATTTAGAATTCGATATGTTGACGCTTCAAAATCACCAAATGGCATCGGATTAGCACAAAACTTGGCACCCACGACCTCCTTGGCACGAGAGACTTGTGGGAGAAAACAGGACTCAAATCTGGTTCCCGATTTGGGAGTTAGAGTCAAATTTCGGTCTAGGCAAAATTATTTATTTAATTATCTTTGTAATTGTATAGTAGTTAGATTTTTATGTTTTTTTTGTAATTAACATATTAACACATGATTATATTTTCATTAATTTTTTTTGTTTTTTGTTTTCAGATACCGTATAAGAGTTTGCTTTTTGTGGAATGCATGCTTGTGAAGAATGCAACTAACTTTTGTTTTTGTTACTCACGGAGAATAATGAGGAAAACTTTTGTTTTTGGTTTATGTTATTTTGAATTGTGAACAATATTATGGATTTAAACATTATATATGTATTATGTAACATTACATAGTGGGATAATTTTGCTGATGTGTAGTTATGAATGCAAGAATATTTTTATTATGGAGAAATTGTTATTTCTATATAGGAATTTATTATTATTATTATTATGTAATTATTGGTTTTTTTTTCAAATTTTTTCATTTAATACAGGTAATTCGAATATTTTTAATAATTTTATTGTAGTTTTTTTGTTTTTGCGACGGCATCACATTGTCACAAAAAACATTAGAGCTAAAATTTATTTTTTTTGGCAACACAGGCAATGTCGTCGCAAACGGGAGCAGTTGGTAGTTCGAAAATTAGGGGCCCGAATGCCCCTAATTTCTATATAAGGTTAAAAAAAAAAGAAAAAAAAAATAAACTTATCCAAAAATGAAAATTAGGGTCATTAGGGTCACTGTTTTTAGGGTTACAAAACATTTTTCCGTCGCAAAAGAATTTTAGCAATAGAGGTCATGTCGTCGAAAAAAAAAAAAAAGCATATCGCGACAGCATTGTGTTGTCGTCTTAAATAAAATTTTTAGTGACAGTACAACATTGTCGTCGCAAAATGTCTCATATTTTTATATATTATAGGCGATAGTAAAACGCCGTCGTAAAAGACAACATTTGCCGTTGCAAAAAAAAGCGACGGCATCATGTCGTAGCTAAAACGTTTTAACAACACCCTCTATTGTGACCTCCCTTTGCTATCGCTAAAAGTTTTTTAAGACGACATTAGAAGTATTAGCGATGGCATTTTACCGTCGCGAAAAATTGAAATATTTTTAGTGTCAGATTTAAAGAATCGAGAAGGATCCATCTTTTTGATTGAAGGATTTTTATTTTTATCATCTAATTTTTATTTTCCAAATTGTGCCTACCCTTCAACTTCTGACACGGTTTTGGTTTATATATATATTTTTACTTTAATTAATTGTTCGTTTATTTGTTTTTGTTTTTGTTTTTAGATTTTTTTAAGGGAGAAGATTGCAAAAAATTAAAAATAAAATAGAATAAATTTGAAAAAAAACACAAATCATAAAAGAAATGATTTTCTTGTAGCTTTTTCAATAAAATCATTTTTATTAGTGAATTATAAAAACTACATATATTATACTAGTAATTAATAGGAATTTCAAAAAAAATGAAAAGTTACATGTGTATTTGTTTTCCCAAATTCGAATCGTGAATCCGTTTTAGACAACATATTTCAACCTTTTTGTTCTTAGCATGCTTTCAATTTTTTTTTTTTTTTAGCCCATTTTAATCCATTAACCAACCCTTTTTCTTTTAAGGAAATTACATGTCAATCTTATTTTCGCAAAATAATTATAAATGTATGAAAATTCTTGTAACTTTAATCATTAAAATTTATCATATAAAGTAAGGCCTGTAACTGCTATGTTAATATTTCAGAGAAAAATTTCAATTGATAAATATATGAGGTATTTACGTGTAAATCTTAATAAGTAGATTTATTGTCTAATAAGTCCTATGAAAAGAATTTGTTATAAAAAAGTCACTAATTGTAAGTTCTAGGGACAATTTATAAAATCATTTCAAAAAAAAAAGTCACTAATTATCAATTTTTAGCGACATATATAAAAAAATTGTCACAAAAAAAAAATTTTAGCGACAATTTTATCAAGACTTATTTTTAACAAGACTTGATAAAATTTAAATCAACTATTAGAACCTGTTGGTAGTTTATCCTAAATATTACTGAAAGTGCACTTATATATTTTCTTACTATAATGTTATTTTTACCATAATCAATTGTGTAGATTTTTTTTCTGTACACAACAAATAAAAATCAACAAAATTATTGATATATTTGATTGCTGAAATTACTGGCTCTTCATAAAGATTTACATTTATATAATAAAAAAATCAATATTATCAATGCCTTTTTTTCAATGTGCTTATATTTTTTCAAAGAAAAATGATATATAAGTCCATTTTTTAGACGTAGTGAGATAATTGATTGATACTTAAAGAATAAATAAGAGAAAATTTGACTTAAATATTTTAATAGAGTGACATATCATTAGATCTAAATGTTGGTCTAATTTTTTAATTTGAATGGCAATACTTTTTTTCAAAAGCATGACAGCTATAACTGAAAACATAACAATGGTTTTTTTTTTTTATAGGGAATTTTTTTTTAAAGTCCTTGATATTAAAATTTTATAGCATAAAGGATACTTAATATTTTCATAATGTCTAAGGCCCCTCAACATCGATCTAGAGAGAATTTGATTCAGAGAAATTTGATTTAGAGAATTTCTCTGGATAAATCACAGAGAAAATTTCAAATTTCTTTGGACACATCACAGAGAAAATCTCACTAGAGAATTTCTCTAGATTCAACCCAGAGAAATTCTCCTCTCTATCCCAAAGAAATTTACTCAACCCTAGAGAAAATCCCCTCCAACCAGAGAAATTCACTTGTGTTGTCTGCAATTTAATGGCTTCAGTGATTTGGATGCATATTCACAAAGAAATCCTCACCAGAGAATTTCTCTGCATTCAATCCAGAAAAATTCTTCCAAACCAGAGAAATTTTCTACATCACAAAAAAAAAAAAAAACCCAAAAACAATGGTTTGAATTATTGAATGTCTCTGCAACTCTCTGTATCATCCATTCATCCATCAATCCCCAAAACCCAACTCAGTCAAATCTACAATTAACCAACTTAACGCCCTTTTCTTATATTCTTTCTTTCAAACACAACAACCATCATCCCACAATTCCTCTCTCTCTCTCTCTCTCTCATTTCGGAATTTGGACCTCTAACCATGGCAAACCAGCAGTACAAGCACTTTCTTTCAACAATTCACTCTTCCTTCAAAGGTATATCTCATTGAATTGTTAATGCCTTTTTATTGAATTGTTAATGCCTTTTTATGCATTCATTATTTGAACTTTCTTATTTGCATCTTTTGCTGCTATCTTCAGAATTAAAAATGCTAATTTATTTGGGCTCCATTCTATCTTTATGATTATGGGACCATTTGTTTTGTAAGAAAATGAAGAAAAATGATCTTAATTTTCTCATCTCGCTAATTTATTCTGGAAAGAATTTCTCTGGACTTTCACTTCAACCCAGATAAATTCTCTGAAACTAGAAAAATTCCTCTCTCCATCCCAGAGAAATTCACTCAAACCCAGAGAAAATCCCCTTCCAACATAGAGAAATTTACTGAAACCCAAAGAAAATTCAAATTTCTCTGGGTTCATTTTGATCCAGAGAAATTAGACAGTGAGCAAGTAGGAGCAATTAGGCAAAACTCATCAAAATCATCTTTGTAAATATCAACCAAGAAACAACAAGGAAACCTGGAATCTTACAAGTTACAATACATCCATCCATTACAGTAACATAGCTGACCATTAATGATCTAAAAACCCAATCTAGAAACTTCAGCCAAAAAAATTAAGTGGACTAGACTCAACTTCTTAGGTGTTCTAGAAAAGAAAAGAAAAGAAAACATTGAAAAATCTGATGATTCAATTTGGCAAATTACAGGTTAATAAGCTTATGGACAGGGTTAAAGCTACATTCATTAAGCATTTTTTGAACTCAAACCAAAGTAAAGGGATGAACATCTTAAGACCAAAAGTGAAGAAAAATCTCACTACAGAAATACTGAATTTCTCTGGACTTTCACTTCAACCTAGAGAAATTCTCTGTAAACCAGAGAAATTTCCCTCTCTATCTCAGAGAAATTCACTCAAACCCAAAGAAAATCTCCCTCAAACCTAGAGAAATTCACTGAAACCCAGAGAAAATTCAAATTTCTCTAGGTTCATTTTGACCTAGAGAAATTAGGCAATGAGCAATTAGGCAAAACTCATCAAAATCATCTTTGTAAATATCAACCAAGCAACAGTAAGGAAACTTGAAATCTTACAAGTTACAATACATCCATCTATTACAGCAACTTAGCTGACAATTAATGATCTAAAAGCCCAACCCAGAAACTCCCTAACAATGCATTTAGGTTTAGCCAAAAAAATTAACTGGACTAGACTCAACTTTTTAGGTGCTCTGGAAAAGAAAAGAAAACATTGAAAAATCTGATGATTCAATTTGGCAAATTGCAGGTTAATAAGCTTATGGATAGGGTTGAAGCTACATTCATTAAGCATTTTTCGAACTCAAACCGAAAGAAAGAGATAAACATCTTAAGACCAAAAATGAAGAAAGGCATCGGCGGAACCTTGTGTGGAGGTTCGGTGGAGGTCCGATCAAATGATGATGGCGGCAGATCCATCGATCTGCGAAGTTGATCTGAAGAGAGAGGCACTGGCAGCAGTGGCGCTGGCAACAACAATAGAAGAGGCAGCAGTTGCAGCGGAGGTGAAGTGATGAGAGAGAGAGAGAGAGAGAGAGAGAGAGGGATAGTGGTGGGATTGATTTGGAAATTTCTCTGTAGTATATATAAGTGTGGGGGTTGAGGACCTTAGACATAATAAAATAATATTGTGGATCTCTTGCATTTCTAAATATGAGAGATGGATCTTAGACTAAATTTTCTTTTTTTTATATTTTTGTATTTATTTATTTATTGGGCTTGGTGATTAAATAGGTTCATGAAAGTATCCCGATGGGGAAGTTATTTGGTAATTTTAGAATATAGCTACGTAGTGTCAAGAGTGTTATTGATTAATGAAAGGGGTGAGACTCATAATTTTGAATAGAAAAATAACTAAGAAACCTGGTGCTTAATAATTAACAAGAGTCATTACCACGTGAAGGCAGAACCATGAATTTTGTTCGGGAAGAGCCAATACATATGCATAAAAAATTTTGAGTTAGTTTCGATACATTAGCAATTGAACATAATTTCTTATATAAGCATTCTGAAAGAAGTATTTCACAAAAAAATTATATAAATTTAATAAATAGATTTTTTAATTTAAAAAAAAAATGAACTATTAAATCTTAATATACAATCAGTTAAACTACTATTTCAAGCTATTTATTGATTAATATAATTTAGTAAATAAAAAGTGAAAAATGCTTAAGATCCCTAAAACATGACCCTTAAATTAACATTCAATAATATTCAATGTGACATGTCAATTAATTATTTAGAAGTCAATCAACTAAGACTTAACCCCTATTATGTTATTGTGAATAAATTAGGAGTGAAATTTTAGGTTGTTTAGCATTACTCATAAAAAGGTATACATATCATTTTATTTTAAATTAAAAACATAAATAATATGTACTTTTTGTATTAATAAATCCAACTTGATAAAATTGATATTATTTTTTAAAATATAAAAATTATTAGAGATCATTATGATTATACATTGTGAAATATTAATGAAATAGAAAGTTAGTAAGATAGTTTTTATAAAAAATTTTAAAAAAAAATCATCCTATTATATATTTTACAAATATTCATAAATAAAAATTAATAATAAATTATAAAAAATCAGAGGGGTTCGGCCCTTGCCGTCCAATACCAAGGGATGCAACACCAAATAATTTTTGTTTTTTTATTTTATTTTGATATGATGGTTTCGAGAGAACACCACTGCTCATTGCGACATCCCTTTCAAAGTTTTTTTTTTTCTTTTTTTTCCCATATCCTAAATGTGATTGGTGTCTGTGAGATCAAAAAATAAGGGATTTTTTTATTTCTTTTTATGTTCTCCGTTATTAAGATTTTATAAGATAAAAGATATTTAATATTTTTATAATATTTAAAGTCTCTTAGTATTGATTTAGAGAAAATTCGATCTAGAAAATTTCTCTAAACTTCCCACAGAATTTCTCTTCAGAGAAATTCCATGAAGGCTAGAGAAATTCATTAAATTCTTGTCTAGAGATTTTTTCTCTAGTTTTTGCAAGAATTTCTCTGAGTTCAAACTATAAAATTTCTCTGTCTTCCCAATCACGATGTGCAATACACAAATCGATTACCCAAATAAGCAACAACAACAACCAATATATATATATATATATATTCAGAAAAATTCTTTGTATTCCAGTTTAGAGATTTTCTCTAGATTTCAAGAAACAGTAATGAAGAGTACAAGGAACAGAGCATTTGGTTTCACTGTGATTTGCATTTGTCTATGGAAAGGCCAGAGAAATTCTCTAGATTCCAGTCTAGAGATTTTCTCTGGATTTTCTTTAGATTTCAAGAAACAATAATGAAGAGTTCAAAAAACACTAGAAAATTTCTCTGCCTTCCCAATCACGATGTGCAATACACAAATCAATCACTCAAATAAACAATAACAACAACCAATATACATTTATCTAGAGAATTTCTCTAGACTTTCCAAAGAATTTCTCTTTGGATTCCAGTTTAGAGATTTTCTCTAGATTTCTAGAGAATTTTTCTGGATTTTCTCTGGATTTCAAAAAACAGTAATGAGGAGTTCAATAAACAAAGTATCTAACTTCACTGTGATTTGCATTTGTTCATGAGAAGGCCAAAGTCTAGAGATTTTCTGTAGATTTCTAGAAAATTTATCTGGATTTTCTCTGGATTTAAGAAACAGTAATGAAAAGTTCAAGAAACAGAGCATCTGGCCTCATAGTGATTTGCATTTGTCCTTGTAAAGGCCAGAACAATTCTCTGGATTCCAATCTAGAGCTTTTCTCTGGATTTCCAGAGAATTTCTCTAGATTTTCTTTGGATTTCAAGAAACATTGATGAAAAGTTCAAGAAACAGAACATCTGGCATCACTGTGATTTACATTTGTCCGTATACATAATACATATACAACTCCTCAGATCCTAAAAATTTAAATCCAAAATTCAAGAACTCATCATCCCCAATCCTTTAAAACCCATCAACACCATACAAAATTGTCAAACAAACCGTAATCACATTGTTCATAAGATAGAGTTTTAAGTGTTGGAGATTTCCTAGCAGCTTTAAAACTTTAATTATTTTTTATTTATTATTATATTTTATTATTTATTCTTTCTTTTTATAGTCTTCTTTATTTAAATTTTAAATATGTGTTTGGTTTCAAAAGCAATAGGTGTGTCTATTCCTAACAGACACCATAGAGCCTTTTTATACAGGACTCTAACATTGGAAAAATTCAATACAACGTTTTCTATTTTCTCTCTCTCTTCTCTTTACTGTATTTTTATATTCTATATTTATGGGCAATTGATACATTATTGGCAAATTCTTCTGGTGCAACTGTGCATTGTATAAGATTCTGTAAAGTTTTGGGTTGTATCATTGTCACGACCCAAACCCGCCCCTATGGGTTTAGCACCGTAACCGGCTAGTAATCCAAGATTACCGAAGGCCTGCTTAACAGTAGAACAGTAATACAGAGTACAGGGGCATGGCAGAAGCCAATATAGTAAATAAACCAATGTCCAATGAGCTGTGACAGTCTGTATGCAAAAAGACTTTTCGTACATTTATACTTTCAATACAGAACAGTATGCATCATACATACAATCATTCAGTACAGGGACTTAATCCTTATTAAACAATACAGTACAGTGCTATCAGTCTATACAGTTATACAAAACAGGTACAGAGACAGATGGGGGAATTAAAACACCCCTAAGGCCCTAAGCCATAGCTTGATAGGCTCGGAACCTCGCAGTGAGGCACAGTGGTTGGCTTGACAAAACTGGAATTTACCCTGACGCTGCTAGCAACGGTCCGGTGCTTGAACACCTACATATATATATGAGCAGTGAGCTAAAGCCCAGTGAATAATATAATGCGTAAAGGGGTTAAGAAAGAATGTCCTTTCAGTATTTTAAACAGTCGTTTGCCTCGGTAAGTCAGTTATACAGTCGGTAGCTTATACTTCATGTCATATTAGTCATTTAGAAATCATAGTAATCGTACGTGGCACATCCGATAGCAAAAGCGATGCGGTGGTAGTAGCGATGTCGATCTGATAGTAATAACTTGATAAAGATGCGATAATAATGCTTGATGCGATGATGCTGACAGCGATAAAGATGCGATAAATGATACTTGATAAAGATGCGATTCTTATGGACTCAAGAGCTGTCTCGCCAGATTCTAGAGGTGGCTCACCTTTGTAGCACTTAGGTCCATGCAAAGACTTTGCTCCAGATTTCACAGATTGGCTTAAAGCCCAAGATGGACTCAAGAGGTGTCTCGCATGATTCTAGAGGTGGCTCACATCAGTAGCACTTAGGTGCATGCATCACTTTGCTCCAGAGATATCTGTGATGGCAAGACTGATGTGATGGGTCTTAAAAGACCGAAACGATCGATTGATGGCCATCAATCGATGTGATAATGATTCCACGAGGAACCAGCGAGATCTCTCAGAATAAAGAATGTGATGAGGTGCTAAGGATGCCACAGTATAGTTTAGAATATAGGGCATGCATCCATTCAGTAAACAATATCAATTCAGTAAACAGTTCAGTTCAGTATTCAGAAGATAATCATTTTGAACATAACTTTACACAATTGTTACTCATAGGGTTCTGGACTACAGTGAACTAGAGCGTCTCCTCGGAAAACCAACCCTTAGGTCTTCAATTACAAGTGTAGCAGTTCAATTAAGCAAGAACTCCCTTAATCTTCATAATTTCTAAGCAATGTACAAGATGAAGACCAATCTTCTGAGTTTCCCTTTCTCTAAATTCGGCGGTGTGCTCAAAATGAGCTAATGAAATGTTTGCAAATGAGTATAGCAAGGCTCAAATATGTTATAATAAAGAGCCTACTAACATGGCAATTCCGTAAATAACGCAACTCTTTGATTTAGTTTATTTTAATTTAATTTAATCACACCAAATCGATTTTTAGATAAATATGCCATAAAATCACATTAATTATGAGGAACACAAAACATCAATCAATTTCAGATTTGGCCGCCGATAAGGCCTTCAATTTGCAGTTTAAACATACAAATTTGAACAGATAATTAAACAGTCAAACAGATAAACATGCAATTGAACAGATACGGTCAATCGATTCAATCTCGAATCTCAGTCAGTCAGTTCAGTATTTCAATCAATTCAATTATCAACCATAATCGGTCTCGGTTTAGCAGTAATCAGTAACTTATCGGTAATCAGTGCTGAGGGTTATTATAGTCTTCCCTCCTTATAAAGAGTTTGGTTCTCCAAACTCGAATTAACATATGTCAACAGAGATGATGCTTACCATAAAAGTAACTCTTACTCCTTAAGAGGAGCATAATCATATCAATAACAGGTTCATGGCCCAATCTCAATCTTAGCAATACACATAAACGGAATCAGAAATCACGTATAAAGATTGGGGCTTATATTAAAACAGAATCTTATACACAGTCAGATTTCAGTCAATGACAGTTTCGGGTACATGTTCGTTTCCATATTCTTGTCCAGGGCATACGTAGATGCCACAATTCTTGCTTAGGTATACATGGTGCATTCATTAGCACTACTAGAGCGAATCTGAGAACAAATCTGAGCAGATCTGGATCTGAGTCTGAGCATGATCTGAGGACAAATCATCTGATCACATGAGGGTCACAAATGACCAGTTCCATAAAGGAATCCCAAATCCGGGTAACAGAACAGAACAGTACAGAAGTTGAGCCTCCATGACGAGGCCTCCGGTACGGGTAACAGAGTGCAGACAAATATAAGTTCCATAAAGGAACCTCCGATACCGGGCAGCTAACATATGTTACATATTATCAAGAGTCACGAATATATATCAGAAATCAAACAACCATTTAGTATACAGCATATAGCATTTTAGAAACAAAAATTTATTTTGTGACATAGAACGTGAATCTGATTACACAAAGAGTACATAACATGTCAAGATGCAGGATGAACGATAACAATACAATAACAATTACAATAGCGATGCGAGTATTCACACTACTTATATCAAGTACTTATCGGGGTTATAACGTTACACTGGTCTCATTTTCATAGGTAATTTCCCCCGTTAAATTACAGAGTTTCGATTCATTCTCTTCCGAGTTGTTCACCCGGTCTTAGTTCAATTTGGTTCACAATTCGGTAAGTCATCACAGTCAGTCCAGTTCATTTGGGAGTTATTAGAAACATAAGGAGAATTTGTACATTACTCCCATAGCAGTAGGCGGAGTTCTGAAGCAATCATTCATATACTATTCATCAGTTTCAGTCCTCACAGATTCGACCATACTGTGTGTCAATACAGAAACAGTTATACAGATTACATATACTTCCAGACAGTCAGAGTTTATGATCAAACTAGTCTGTTGTCAACAGATCCCATCAGTTCTGAAGTACAGTAATCATCAAACAATCATTCCCTAGGCAATCAAGTTCATGGTCATAACGGTAGTACCGGGTAAGTAATCACGTGTCATATACCCAGTTTTCTCACATTGTAAGCAATCTGATAATAGCTTTCTCAATAAGGGTTCCCTCAGGTCAATTCGATGAAAATTCGACCAGGTCATGTCAGATGCAAGTTCTGCCCAATCATTTCAAGTAAAAGTTCAAAGCACAAGCATCAAACAGAATTCTATTAGTTACACAAAGGGTTTCATCAAACTACCGTTCCATCAGATTAGATTGGATGACAGTTCCATTCCTATCATTTCCAGATGAGGTACATGAGTTCATCAATTGTCAAACTTACATCAGAGTCCGGTACCATTACAATTCATATTAAAGCAGTACAGGTCATATACAATGTGTTCCTCCCAATAAGTTTACAGGCAAATGCACAGGCATGCAGTTAATCATATCGAGAGGTAAGCATCACAGTCAATATAGCAATTTCCAAATAAATCCTTCATATAGGTATATGGTACACAGTAATACATCACACGAGGTTCCAAATCAGTCATATAGTCACTAAAGCATAGGCTCGTAAGTCTAATCAAACAGTCATGTCAATCATCCACAATCACAATTCACAGTCTAGAGTTTATCATTTGGGGTCTTTATTCAGTCACACAATCTCGGAGTCATAATCCCAACGGTTAAATCATTGAACAAAGATCATAACAATCATTCCGAGCAAAGGTATTGTCATGTATGTGCATGTTCAGAGTCTACTAACATTTCGAATAACGATTCACGAGTTCGATGTACAATACAAAATAGTTTCTCATCAACAGTAGATTTCAAGAGATTCATTATTCACAGTCTATTCCTTTCAGTCTTAACAGTATTACAAGTATGGGAACATATATACAGGTGTGAGTTCAAAATCAGTTTTCATGTAGGCATTCGTTCACAAATTCATAAGCAGAAGTTCATCTTTACAAACCAATATGGGTTCTTAGTTTCAACAGTCTCACACACAAACAGTTCGCGTGTATAATTCGAGTTCTAGGGTCCGTTCATTCAATAACGTCCGTCAATACGTAACAATGCAATACAAATCATAGTCGTACAAATTTCTCGAATTACAGTCAATCATAAGATATTCCCATGTTCAATAGTTCTAGTACAGTTCAAAAGGTCATTTTCACTTTCTGTTACTTCTGTTTCATTCTTTCTGATTCAGTCAAACACATCTAGGTCACGCCCACCTTCAGTTCTTTTTTAGTCTTTTGTAGTCAGTATCTATCATGTGGGGTGCCTATCAAACTAGCTTGGTGAATTTTGCCTCATATTCGACCATAGTCTTATCACCTTACTCAAGTTGTTCAAACTCAGGTACTTTCCTATCTCAGATGAATTAGGGAAAGTATTTTTCGAAGAAAACTTCACATATTTCTCAGTTTCTAAACCCAAGTCTCAGTTTTCGGTGATTCAATACCTCCCAGAAATTCCGGTGGTTTCAGTTTATTTGGGTTTCTGTATCAGTGTCATCAGATCATAATCAGTTGATGCAGGCATGTATGTCTGCCTTTATTATCTCAGATTTTCGATTAAGGCTTCAACCATTCCTTCATGCCTGTTAACTCTAGCATCAGAAGATTCGTTTTCGCCTACGTTCCTCATCCTTTCCCTTATTTACATACAAATAGGGTGATTAGCAATATAAGAGAGGTTCTTACGGATTTCACATTTCATTCCATAACAGACGTTTGTATGCTTTCATTTCAACTCGGGCACGGTCACATGACCCTTTATTTTCACACGTTCATATTCTTTTACATAGATTCCGCATTCGGTAATCACATTCACATTACGTGTTATTCCACTTAACTTCGTCAATTATGCATATAAGTTTCGTTTCATTTCACATAGGCAGTACGGTACTCATAAGCATAGACAGTTGCATACTTAAACACATTAATCACATTAGCATATTTATTCAAGTCATCACCACACACTTATCATGCTCATGTAATGCCCTAATTGCTTTTCTAGGACATCCTATAACTCATTTGGACACATGTGTGCGGTATAACTCGTGGTTAAGTATCGCTCTGATACCACTCTGTCACGACCCAAACCCGCCCCTATGGGTTTAGCATAACCAACCCGAAGAATCCGAGATTATCAAGGCCTACTTAACAAGAGAACGATGTCTGAGTCTGAGGGCATGGCGGAAGCCAATATAGTAAATAAACCAATGTCCAATGAGCTGTGACAGTCTGTATGCAAAAAGACTTTTCATACATTTATACTTTCAGTACAGAACAATATGCATCATACATACAATCATTCAGTATAGGGACTTAATCCCTATTAAACAGTACAGTACAGTACTATCAGTCTATACAGTTATACAAAAAGGGTACAGAGACAGATGGGGGAAGTAAAACACCCCTAAGGCCCTAAGCCATAGCTTGATAGACTCGGAACCTCGCAGTGAGGCACAGTGGTTGGCTTGACAAAACTGGAGTTTACCTTGACGCTGCTAGCAACGGTCCGGTGCTTGAACACCTACATATATATATGAGCAGTGAGCTAAAGCCCAGTGAATAATATAATGTGTAAAGGGGTTAAGAAAGAATGTCCTTCGATATTTTAAGCGATCGTTTGCCTCATTAATCAGTTATACAGTCGGTGGCTTATACTTCATGTCATATCAGTCATTTAGAAATCATAGTAATCGTACGTGGCACATCCGATAGCAAAACAGTACGGTGGTAGTAGCGATGTCAAGATGATAAGAGTAATAACTTGAATAAAGATAAGTATAAAAGATAGAATATCTGAGTTCTTATGGACTCAAGAGGTGTCTCATGCAGATTCTAGAAGTGGCTCACATTGTAGCACTTAGGTCGTCGCAAAGACTTTGCTCCAGATTTCCTGATTGGCTTAAAGCCTAGTATGGACTCAAGAGGTGTCTCGACAGATTCTAGAGGTGGCTCACATCAGTAGCACTTAGGTGCATGCGACACTTTGCTCCAAAGATATCTGACGATGGCGATCTGATGTAAGCAGAGGTCTTAAAAGACCAATACGTCAATTGATGGCCATCAATCAGTAAACAGTAGTGATTCCACGAGGGAACCAACAGAGACCTCTCAGAATATGATAACGATGATGGGTGCTAAGGATGCCACAGTACAGTTCAGAATATAGGACATACATTCATTCAGTAAACAATATCAGTTCAGTAAACAGTTCAGTTTAGTATTCAGAAGATAATCATTTTGAACATATCTTTACACAATTGTTATTCACAGAGTTCTGGGCTACAGTGAACTAGAGCGTCTCCTCGGAAAGCCAACCCTTAGGTCTTCACTTACAAGTGTAGAAGTTTAATTAAGCAAGAACTCCCTTAATCTTCATAATTTCTAAGCAATGTACAAGATGAAGACCAATCTTCTGAGTTCCCCTCTCTCTAAATTCGGTGGTGTGCTCAAAATGAGCTGATAAAATGTTTGCAAATGAGTATAGCAAGGCTCAAATATGTTATAATAAAGGGCCCACTAACATGGCAATTCCGTAAATAACGCAACTCTTTGATTTAGTTTATTTTAATCTAATTTAATCACACCAAATCGATTTTCAGATAAATATGCCATAAAATCACATTAATTATGAGGAACACAAAGCATCAATCAATTTCAGGTTTGGTCGCCGATAAGGCCTTCAATTTGCAGTTTAAACATACAAATTTGAACATATAATTAAACAGTTAAACAGATAAACATACAATTGAACAGATACGGTCAATCGATTCAATCTCGGATCTCAGTCAGTCAGTTCAGTATTTCAATCAATTCAATTATCAACCATAATCGGTCTCGGTTTAGCAGTAATCAGTAACTTATCGGTAATCAGTGTCTTTAATGTGCTTCTCACAATCACACAGGTTATTTTCTGAACCATTTTCTTCATATTATTCTTATTCTATATGTATGTATATATAGTATTATTCAATTGTAAAAACCTATTTTTCAGAATCTATTTTGCTTTCAATTTTATTCTATAAAATTGATTTAAAATAACTATTATTCAATTCCCACAACAATCTAAAGTCGTTAGTCTATAACTTATTCAATCTTTTCTTTATCTGTATTCTATAATTTGATTTGTTGTGCACAAACACTGTTAAATTTTTTCTGAAATTATTTTTTTTTTCCCAGTTAAATTTATTGCATTGCATTGTAACATATAAAAACCTGTTTTTTTCTTTTCACACAGTCCATTCGGTAAACGTCCCTGTAGACCGCCCGAACTACCGCTCCACGCGTAAGGGCGCGAATCGTTTTGTTCATTAGCTACTACAGTTCGGACTCGTGTCACGGTTCTGAATCTAATCTCACAAAGTGCAATATGAGACTGATAAATCACCAAAGAGTCTAAATCCGGCAAATCATTTTGGAAAATCAATTTTGATAAAGAAGTGCCAAACATAGACTGCTTTGCTAGATACAGAGTCGCCACCTAAATATTTTATTTTGGAGAAATTTAGGAAACCCTGACTCGTGCCTAAGGCCACGTGTCCGTCATCACCAAAGTTGCCTCGGCTCGGGAACTTGGGTACGATTAGGGAAGGTCAGCTATGAGCACCCTCTCTCGCCCGATCCGAAGATCGGCCTCTACTAACCATGATATCTTATTTTGAAAACGTTATGTATTCTTGTTCCGGTTATTAGCCTAGAATTACTATGTTATGCGCACAGCAAACAAGTATAGACTGGATCGCCTAATTTGGAACAAAACATAGCATATCCGTTTGTTTGGAAAACGTTTTGGAATTTGCTACTCGCAACTACGCTAAAACACGGATTTCAGTGAGTTGTTCTAACTCAAACAATCCAACCTTCACCCACAGGCATTCAGGCTGTTATATCACATAAGCATAAAGTCACATGGTAAGCATACTTTTATGTTTAACATTCACACTCATGCGAGATGCTAAAGCATAAAATACTTACAGTGTACTCCGTGCCAAAACAGTAAACTAGTTAGCAAACATGCATGATCCTAGTTCATGTTAAAGTGGCTAATGCATCGCATACAGAATGTCACATAGAATAGGCTCGGCTAATCTAAGATGGCATATGAGATGCTACAAATAACACGTATTCAAGTTAGATTTGAAATACTTATGCAGTTAGCATAATGCGCCGAGCCCGATGCATGTAAGACAAATGAATGAATGCATGCATGCATAGCATAAGATATGCTAATTTAAATATGCCCTAATACTAACCATCAAAAGCAAGTAAATAAAAGGGAGAAAGAAGTGGGGGTTTGGAAGACATGCACACACTCACCCACACTTATTACAGATTTGCCCTCACTCGGAGAGGCCGAAAGAATAATACAATTTAACTAACCAACAAGCTAATTAAATATTACAAATCAATTAATTAATTAATTAACAAATTAACTAATCTGATGAAAATAGTAAACAGCAGCCTCGGAAAGGGAGTCCAATGCATGCGCGCTTGGTTCCGCTTGGAAGTTACTGCCATGCATAAGATGCCTCTGCTTTGGCTGTTATTCTCCTCTAAAGACTGCACAAGTCCCAAGGTTGCTTCTCTGAGTGCTGTAGAACACCACCGGCTGAAGAGATTGGTCACCGGCCATGTATGATGGTCACCGGCCACAAAATAATCCATCGGCCAACAATGGATGGCCGGTCGGCACTTAAGATGGCCGGCCGGCCAAATCTTCCTGCAAAAACTGGTTTGACAGCAGCAGAGGACAGAACTTGGCATGGCAATGCATTTCAAGCAATGTATGCACTAACCACACTCCTTATCATGTGTATGACTCAAAGGAGGATGAGCCTCGATTCTCGGACCACCAATCATGCATTTCCATGCATGACGGCCTAAAGAATCAAGTGTGCATTTTGATATTGGAATGCAATGCACATAAGCAAATAAAGGGGCTCAACCTCTATCACAAGGATTTCAAGCGGCCAAGCATGCATGCCAATGCAATGCAATCCTATCCATGTCGACTAGTATGCAAAATGAACCATGCAAGCAAGCAATGCATGTTAGGCGCACAACCTAAAGAAGCATGTAAGGCATGAAGCAATGCAACCTACAAGTATGCAAGATGTAATCTAAACATGCAAGTATGCGAGGCATGCAACATCATACAAATGGGACCAAGCATACAACAACACACAAGGTAAGCATGCAACACATGCCAAGGGAGGGACTTACACTAATTGGACAGCCCTAAACTAGGTCCAAAACAGTGGCCAATGCTATGGAAATGAGGGCCAAATGCACATACAAACATACATGCGAATATGATCCAACACCTAGGCACATAAAGGCAACTTCCAAGCACACTTGAAAGAGGTTAAACATGGACAATTAGCATGCACATTAAGCTCTGAAATCATGTCAGAAATGGTTTCGAACCAACTAAACAAAGGCAAACCAAGCATGCAACATGGTCCAAAACTCAAGGCTAACAAGCCAAAATGTAAGGTAGCTATACAAAGCATGCCATGGTCGACCAAATCAACCCAAAATAGACTTCAAGCATACCAAAACAAACACAAAAGCTTCACAAAGCTTGGCCAAAATCATGCTAGAATAAGGGTCAAAAACCTAAAGCATGTTAAGGCTTAAACATGGCATTACAAGGCATGTATGCTAGGCAAACATGGTGTGTCCAAACCAATTAAACATAATGCTATATTATGACATAATAAGCATGAAAATCAGTCAAGGCATGGCCAACATGAACCTAAACATGGTACTCACTAAAGAGGCAAAAATAGCCCTTTTCAATGACAACAAGGAGAGGGGGCGGCCCTCTCCTTCCTAGGACCTCAAGGCACCATCCTCACCTCTGAAATCCCTCAAGATTTCAGTGATGAGGAGGCCCAAACACAATGGTCCTAGAGCTCAACCAAAATGGCACAAAACAAAGGCCAAACAAGCCTTAAGAGGGGTCAAACAACCCCAAAGCTTAAAACACCCTTAACAAACTATTTAGAGCAGATAAAAAAAAGACTTTTCTATGTTATATGCTAAGCTCAAAAACAGATGCAAGATAGGCTAAAAAGCTTTGCAAAAATGGGGTAAAAAGAGCAAGTTTGTTACCCTTGAAGACCTCCTTCACAAATGGTGGGCCAACTGCCTTTCAAAGCTCAAAACCAGCTCCAAAACTTCAAAACAACCCTCAAGGGCCTCATCTCCTAAGAAAAGGTGTGATGGTGGGTGTTTGTGCACAAAAATGGGACTAAACACACACTAAACACAAGAAAGAGAGAGATATAGAGATAAAGGATATATGTAAACCCTAACCCTAAAACTCAAGCTCTGAAAATGTTGTCTAAAATGTCTAACCCCCAAACAAGAGAGAAGAGCCCCTCTTTTATAGACCATTTGTCTTGTAAAGCTTCTAAAGGAAGCTAACAAGAGGGAAATCCCTCCATACACGTGTATGGAGGGGGTGACAGTATATGTCAGCTGTACAAAAATATCTGCAAAAGCAGATGTACAGTAGTCGGCCGGCCAAAAATGCAATTGACCAAAGAAAGATAGTCGGCCGGCCATCTATAGTGCCGGCCAGCCAAACATTTGGCCGGTGGCAACAAAACACAGCCAGTGGCCTCAAGCCATGGCCGGTGGAGTGTGGGGATGGCCCACAAGCCATTCCCTACCCCTCCAAGGCAAAGCACAAGTGTTTGGTGCAAAACCAGACACAAAACAGTCGAGTCGAGAGATCCTGAGGCAAAGCGCGTAGCCGAGACCTCCGGGAACCCAAGACGAGCACAAACATGGATGATCACCGAGTGTTCAAGCAGTGACGTCCAAGTCTTGAGGACGGTCAAAAATGAGGTGTCTACAAGTATGCTAAAATATAAATACTTACAGTGTACTCCAAGCCAAAACAGAGAATTAGTTAGAAATCATGCATGATCCTAGTTCATGTTAAGATACCTAATGCAACACATGCAAAAATGCAGCTAAGTAGGCTCGACTAACTAAGATGGCATATGAATGCAATACTTGATAACATACTTTGAAACACGAATTCAAATAAATGTATTGAAATACAATGCGGTTAGTATGATGCGCCGAGCCCGGTACATGCAAAACAGATGAATGGTTGCACGCATGCAAGCATAAGGATGCTAATTGAAATATGCTCTAAAACTAACCATCGTAAGCGGTTAAGTAAAAGGGAGAAAGAAATGGGGGTTGGAAGACATACATCACACACAAGCACACTTATTTACAATATCGCCCTCTCGGAAGAGGATCCGAATGAATAATACAAACCAACTAATTAACTAACTATCCTAGCTAATTAATTATTACATAACCGAATTGAAACAAATAGCTATACTAAGCTAAATGAATATTACAAAACCAATCAAATGATTAAATTACACGAACTAATCATGAATACTGAAATGGCCTCGCAAGCGATGAAGAGATGCATGCTCGGTCGGCTTCACTCGGAAATCCACTACCGTGTCTCATGTTGCCTCTGTTTGCACCCTTCTGCACCTTTGAAAATTCTGCTAACTTTTGTGATGCTTCTGACTTACCTTAGGAACCATCTGAGGGGTAGTCGGCCAAAAAGTGTAGCCATCGGCCAAAGAATAATGGTCATCGACCAGTTTCAAGGATATCGGCCAATTTTTGATAGCCGATCGGCACACTTGATAGCCGATCGGCCACTTCTTCCTACAAACTTCTCTTTTTGCTGTAACAGAGCACTAACAGAGGCATATCAGAGTATTTGTAAGAAAATGTGTGTGCAACCACACTCCTTATCATATTTAAAGCTTAAAGGAGTGTTGTTCTCGGCTCTCGAGCCATCAATCACGTATTTCCATGCATGATGGTCAAAGAGGCCGAGTTGCACAAATTAATGTCAAATGAATGCACAAAAACACATAAATGCCTTAACCTCTATCATGCTTGATCAAGAGGGTCGACAACCGAGAAATGAGGTACGTTTCATCACTTTAAGTATGAAACATCCCTCGTTCCTCATATTTGGACTAATTCCCTACCAAACACAATGCAATGTATGCCCAAGATTCTGAACACAATGCGACATACGCACACACAACGCGATGTAACTCGAGCATGCCGAATGCAATGCAACCTAAGCATGCAAACATGCAATGTAACCCAAGCATGCAACAACATTGTGAACAACCATGCAACAATGTCATGCAATGCAACTAGTATGCAACAACATGCAATGTACCAAGCATGCAACAACATGCAAACCATATACTCAATGGACTTAAACCAAAAGTGGACAGATCTCAATCATGCCCAAATCAGTGGCCATCAACACCAAAACTAAGGCACCAAAAAGCAAAACATGCATGCACACATATTGGTCCATAAGCTAGGTAACAATGCACAACCCTTAGAGGCACTCAAAGTGTGAAAGAAGTGGGAGCATGGCAAGTCTATATGCTCTAAAATTTCATGGTAAATGATGCCAAATCATATACATGTCACGAATTAAGCATGTTATGGTGCTCAAAACTCAAAGCTAACAAGGGGACTTACACCATGGCTATACAGAGCAAGCCTCGAAGGGGCCAAGAACAACCAAAACAGTCCTAGATTATGCCAAAATGAGTCTAAAACATGCATGGAGCGTCACCAAAACAAGCTAGTATGAAGGTCATGAAGCATGAACTTGCAAGGCTAATGAGAAGGATTACACTACACCTATCAAAACCAAGCAAAAGGTGACTTCAACAAAAATTAGAGCTATATCATGGCAAAATGAGACCAAATACATACTGATATGGCAGCTTACAAGCTTAGGCAAAATGGCATACGCAATGGCCCATTCTTAAGACATAAAGAACCAACTCTTCAAAGCATTGAAAGAGTGACAAATGTGAGTGCATGACCATGAAGCATACACTGAAATCCCATAACAAATTATTCCAAATCATGCGAATAGTCTAAGCAATGCATGCTAGTGGACTCAATACACAAAGCTAATGAGCAATATTGAATCATGGCTATACAAAGCAATGCATGCATGACCAAAACAACACAAATCAGAGCTAGAGCATGGTAAAACATGGACAAAAGCTTCTTGGAGTTAAGCCAAAACATGCTAGAATGATGGTCTAAACACATAATGCATGTTAGGCTAGTGAATAGAAATGCACTACAAGTGCATGGAGCATGCATGGGGCTATCAAACCAAACCTTAACAGAGATAGATCATGCTAGAATGAGGCCAAAAACGTGCTAAGATGGAGCTAAAATAAGCTTGACAAACATGCTCAAACATGAGGCATACAAAACAAGTAATCAAGCAACAATGAGAGGGGATGACCCTCTCCCATTTGGGACCTCAATACACCCCTTCCACCATTGAAATTCCTCTAAGTTTCAATGGTGAGAAGGACAAAAGAAGGTGGTCCCAATAGCTCAAAAGAATAGCATATAAACAAGGCCTAACCAGGCACAAGAGGGGGTAGACCACCCCCAACACAAAAGAGACCTTAAACAAACATTACAAGCATGCAAAATTAGAACTTTTTGTAGTAGGAAGTTAGGCTAAAAACAACATGCAAGCAGGGCCAAAAGCTTAATCAAAACAAAGGGTTAAAGGGCTAGTTGACTCACCCTTGTAGAACTATTTCAAAGCTACAACTCCAGTAGCTTTTCTGAGCTCATACTAGTCCAAGAACTCTAATACCAACCTCAAGGTACCTCGGCAACAAAATGATGGTGTTTCACTAGGTGTTTGTGTGCAAAAGTGTAAAGAAAAGTCACTTTCAAGCACAAACAAGCACAATATAGAGAGAGAGGAAGAAAATATATAGAGAGAGTGATATATAACTTGTATATCAAATTCTCAGAACCTCTGGAAAGGGAGAGGGGTCTCCCTTCTTATAGAAATTCAATTCCTAAGCTTGTTGGACAAGCTAAGGTCTTGAATTCAATCTCTCCATACACATGTATGGAGGATGAAATCTGTGCTCACCAGCTGGCACAAAAATATCTAGAAAATCAGGTGGAAAGGTCTCGACCAAAAGATAGTGCCGATCGGCCAAAAGGGTGCCGATCGGCCATTACCAATAGCCGATAGCAAGAAAACAAGGCCGATCAGCACAAGGCTTGGCTGATGGGTTGTAGGGATGGCCAACAAGCCACCCTCTTCCCTCAGAAGCAAAACCACAAGTCCTTGGTCCACAACCAAGCACAAAACAGATAAGTTGAGAGATCCTAAGGCAATGCGCGCAGCCAAGACCTTCGAGAACTCAAAACGAACACGAGCATGGATGATCATCGTGTGTTCAAACGATGACGTCCAAGTCTTGAGGACGGTCAAAAATTGGATGTTTACAGTCCCTTGTTTGATTACAATACAATATAAAAACTGTTTGTATTGTACATGTGATCTTGTTAGACTCCATTGATTTGCATGAAGTATTAATGCTATTCAATTAATTTCGGAAGTAGTGTAAACTGCGTTTGATTCTGTGTAGTTTATTATTATTATTATTATTATTATTATTATTATTATTATTATTATTATTATTATTAGGAAAGTTGTAGAGTAAAATCAAAATTTTCATAGGATAAATTATTTTGTTCAGATTCATGATATTTAATTAGCATTGTTCATGTTATAATTTATTGTGTTCAGATTTGATTTGTATAAAATTACCACATTTTATATCTATCCTTAAATTGTTGGCAATTAACTGTCATTTACAAGTTTAATAACATTTGTGATTGTTGTCTCTTACAGATTTTATAATTGTTTACTCTCTTGTACCTTAACTAATTTATTTTTATGGCTAATTTAGAAGAAACTGTTAGTGTGAAACTTGAAAAATTTAATGGTAACAATTTTGAAAGATGGCAAAAACAAACAAAATATTGGTTGACCGTATTGGGTCTTATGTCTGCCATAGAAGAGTAGGATTTTGTTGGATCTTGGTTATCACCCGAACAAATCGAATTTCATTATTATAACAGAATCCTTAGTGTGTTGTCTGATCATTTATATGATGTGTATCAGTCAACCACCTCGACTGTAAAAGAACTATGGAAAACCTTAGAGGCCGAATATGTAACTGTAGATGCTGGTATTGATAGGTACATTGTCTCTAATTTTAATAGGTACAAAATGAAAGATGACCTACTTGTAGGAGACCAATTCATGAGTTTCAAGAACTACTTAGAAAAGTAGAAAAGAAAGGGACAACTTTTAGTGAGGAGTTTAAAGTGTCTTGCCTTATCGATAAATTACCTCCATCTTGGAATGACTTTGCTAATCGCCTTGGGCACAAACAAGGAGTCATTAACTCAACTAATCAATACACTTGGGGTAGAAGAGAAGCATAGATCAAACCTAGAAACTGGAAAAGAGAAAACGGCTAAGGTAAATGTAGTGGAGAATGAAAATAAGAATAGTTTCAACAATAGGAATAACTTTCGACCTAAAGGTAAAATTTTCAAGAACAACCTTAAGTTTAAATCTAGAGGTCAAAATGGCAAACATCATAATAACAACTACCAAGCCAATGCTAATAATTTTAAGGGACAAGGGAGTGGCAAAAGGTTGTGCTATGTATGTGGAAGAACCAATCATTATGCCAAGGATTGTTTTTTTTAAGAAGACTGATGAGTATAAACCAAGGTTCAACAATAAGTAAAGAAATCAAGGTCATAATACTCAAGTGAATATGATTTTGGAGAAAGAATAAAATGTTGGACCATCTTTTAGGTATAATCCTGAAATTAATTTTACTTTTGAATATCAAAATTGGTGGTTAGATTCTGGAGCTAATATATATGTGTGTTTTGATTGTGGTTATTTTAAAACTTTCCAGAAATCAAGTGGAGGAAGTGTAACTTTGGAAAATATATCAATTGCACCAATACTTGGCATTGGAGATATAGATTTGAAGATGACTTCTGGAAAAATCTTAACTTTGAGAGATGTGCAATATGTTCCTAAAGTTAGAAGAAATCTTATTAGTGGATCGTGTTTAGTATAGTTAGGTTACAAAATTGTAATGGAATCGAATAAAATTGTAATAAGTAAAAATGATATTTTTATTGGTAAAGGTGTTGTATGTGATGGTTTATTTAAATTGAATGTATCTTTTTAAGTTAATTATATCTCTCATAAAATCTTGAATATTAAAGTTTGTGATTTGTGGCATAGAAGACTTGGACATGTGAATTTAAGGAAAATTAGGGGAATGATGGATTTAGAATTAGAACCTAAATCATCTATTGATGTTAAACGCAAATGCGAAATATGTGTACAAGCAAAACGACCTAAGAAACCTTATAAACCTGTATAAAGAAATTCACAACTCTTAAACCTTATATATAGTGACGTTTGTGATTTTAATAGACCACTAACTAGAGCAGGAAATAAATATTTTGTAACCTTTATAGATGATTGTTCTAAGTTTTGTTACTTATATTTAATTAAAACCAAAGATGAAGTGTTTAGTAAATTTAAAATTTATAAAGTTGAAGTAGAAAATCAATTAAAAAGAAAGATTAAGAAACTTAGATCTGATACAGGAGATGAATATAATGTAGGTATCCTTAGTACTTTTTGTAAAGAACATGAAATTATTCACGAAGTAAATCCACCTTATTCTCCACAATCTAATGGGATAACTGAAAGAAAAAATAGAACTTTAATGTATATGATAAATGCAATGCTTATTAGTTTTGGTTTATAGGAGAGCTTGTGGGGGGAAGCGATACTCACTGCTTGTATTATATTAAATAGAGTAATTGTAAATGATAATGATAAAACACCTTATGAAATCTAGAAAAAACGAATACCTAATCTCAAAATGTTGAAAGTGTGGGGGTGTTTAGCAAAAGTAGCAATTCCAAAATCTAAACATAAGAAAATAAGACCTAAAACTATTGATATCGTTTTCTTAGGATATGCTCAAAATACTAGTGCTAATAGATTTTGTCACGCCCCCAAAATAATAACATAAATACATCCACAAGTATATACATAAATGATAACGTAAATCAGAGTTTTAGTCCTTTCATTACATAAAGTTAATGAATACAAAAAGTTTGACAGAAGTAGATGCCCTATTGGCTTATACTTTTCCAAGCTTTAACTTAATTACAACAAAAGTGAGCTTCGCTCATTACATCTTAAGCACTTGGCTTTACAAAAATATACAACCAAAAAGAGAAGCTCTTGCTTCCGAAAATTTTTCCAACGCTATTGCCTTGGTGGAGGTGTGCCATCATTACCTGAAAATGTTATTTTCAAGTAGGGTGAGCCACAACCCAGTAGAAATCATGTAACACAGTAGATAAAATTTAGCGAATGTATAAGTAAAAGTGCATAAACAACGTTTGTGATAAAACTCTTCACAACTTTATGCATATTCATATGATATCAGTTTCAAGTCTTACTCCACTTACTTTTAACCCACATCTCAAATACTTATCAGTCTCAATTCATGAGTCAATTTCATTATTTCCCAACAACCGAGATAAGACCACAACTCATTAATTCTACAATCACTTTATCAATATGTAAGCACTTCAAACTATTCTTTTACGGATATTTCGTCCGCAGGAGGTCGTCAAACAAGACCCATGTATTCTTTCACGGATATTTCATCCACAGGCAGTCGTCAAACGGGACCCATGTAGACATAGGCTATACAAGCACTACTATTGCCATTTTACGGATATTTCATCTGCGGGCTAAGCAACAAGACCCATGTAGACATAGGCTATACAAGCACTACTATTGCCATTTTACGGATATTTCATCTGCGGGCTAGGCACCTATGTATAATTTCAGGACTGTCACCCAGGACACTCCAGCCAACTTAATTACAATAGAGTCCATCCCCTTTTTCCTCCTAATCAATCGTTCATACATATGCAATGTATCTAAACACGAACTCAAACAATGGAGTACATCCTCTTTCCACCTCCAAATAACCATACATATACAACGCATATAAATATAGTCATGTTCAATGACAAGCACATGTGATTAGTTCCAATTCACCTAATCCGCATGCAATTTCAACAACAATCATAGCTATCCTCCACCGATAGCCCAATACAATTATTTTTAAACAGATATAAAATCTCATAACAGATAGTTTATTCGAAACTACCAAATAATGAAATATCACATAACCAACCCCAACATTCATATCAATACCCTCTTAATTTCACATTTTCAATATCAATTTCCATTATTTATACAAAATAATAATTAGATTCAATTAGGGCAAAACCTCCGTTTTTTTCCAAATATTAGCCAAGTGCCAAAATCATCAAATTATATACATTACAACACCATTTTCAAGCCCCTCAAGCATTTATTTCACCTTTACCCAAAACCTCTCTTTCCATTTTATGTCCAAACCCTAGGTTTGTTTAAAACAGCCCCAAATCACTCCATTGTTACACAAGAACAATAACTAAGCTAAATATCATATAAAAGTGTAGAAAGATCCCTACCTTAAAGGAAGGAGATGAACCGCACAAGAGAGAAACTCCAAGAGTGTCGAAACCCACTTCTATTTGGATCAAAATGTATATCTTGACAAGCTCTATCTTTTTGTCAGAGGCACAAGGATGAAAAGATCAATGGATCTAGATAAAATCTAAGAGAAAATGTGAATTCTAGAGAGAAAGGCTCAAGAACAAACTTCTGGGAAAGTTTTAGAGAGAGAGAGAGAAGAAAAAGTGATTCAAAATGTCATCTTCTCGAACTGTTAAACACGCAGTATGCTCGAGCGTGGAAAGTCCCGCTTGAGCGTGAAAAGCGCCGCTCGAGCGTGGAATGCACACTTCCAGAAGTTCCACAAACGAAGGTCCCCGTTTGAGCGTGAAAGTTGACGAACGAGCATCCGATGCATACTTCCAGTATTTCAGATCTGCAAAAAGAAATACTGAGAGTTGATGAATCCTGCTCGAGCGCAAGAATGGCCGCTCGAGCAAAGTAGCAAAATTGTGAAGCCCGTTCGAGTGCAGGATTTCCCGCTCGAGTGAAGAAGCCAAAATCTAGGCAACACAGGTTTTGAAAAGTAAGCAAAACCAGCTTGGTTGCTTACTTTTGAAAAGCTGATTTTGAAAAATTGGCTTTTGTGTCCCGGATTCGGAGAGATAAGGGAAAAAGATATGAACAACCTCTCAAACTCATATAACCCGAATTCGGGACTCAAAATCAGAATTTTTAACATAGTTTTAATTAATTATTTTTTTCCTAGAACCCTGATTTTATTTATAATTCGTTAATCATATGAAAAGAAAAATAAAATTGCTATATATCTTTTATATTAAAATATATTTATTATTATTATTATTCTTTGTATCTCAATAAATTTGTATGATGATACCAAAATTATAAAATTACTTATACTTTTTTCAATGATGGTATATGGTTCTTGATGTCCCTAGAGTACAAGTAAAAGAGAAAAAAATAAATAAAAATTAAAGAACGTGATATACCTAGCGCTAAATTTAATATATTTTTATTAAAATTAATACTTAATTTTTAATATTTTTAATACATTTTCCAACATTAAATAATGTCCTTGCTACTTGTTAGCATTTGTCATATTTTATTACTGACATTTTTAAAAAAAAATCAAAAAAGACTATATTACTCACTCCAAAAAAATGTGTACTATATGCACCTTATAATTGAAGAATAAAATGATATAATTTTATAAGATGAATTACTCTAGTCCCTATAATTTGGGGCTCGTGTCACTTTAGCCCCTGACTTTTCAATTGTAACACATTTGACCTTGAATTTTGAATCTGTTTCCAAATAAAGACAATTGAAGATATCATTATTCAATTTCAATGGCAAATTCCTCAATTTGATAAATTATAAACAATTTTGACAAAAATAAATGCCAAAAAAATATTTTTGAATTTTTAAAAATTATTTATATTCACCAAAGATAAAATTATGTAAAATTGATAAATCTTTTATGCATTTATTTATTTATTTACCAAATTAATTTTTATTATGTGTTTGGATGATAATCATGTAATAGGTGGTTTCATATATTAAATATATTGATTACACATTAAAAGTCTAACAATCATTTGTTATATGATCATCATCCAAACTCACAATAAAAATTAACTTGGCAATTAAATAAATGCATAAAAAATTTATTAATTTTACATAATTTTATCTTTGGTGAGTAAAAATAATTTTTAAAAATTTAAAATTATTTTTTTGACATTTATTTTTGTCAAATCTATATAATAAGGAAGAAGGGTTTTTGAAAATATATAAAATGTATCAGAGATGCATTTAGTTTCAAAGGCTCAGATCAATTTTGATAGACATCAATGGTTCAGATGATGATTTATTCCGCCCAAACACCTGTGGTCTCTCCCTCTCCCACCTACCCACGTCTCCTCCTCCAGTCCCTCTTTATCTCTCTCTCCCTCTCTGTTACACGTCTCCTCCGTTTATCTCTATCTCCCTCTCTGTTCTTATTTCTGACTCTCCCTCTCCAACTCGGCCTCGATTTCTGCCTCCCCCCCTCTCCCCCATTCTCTCTCAGTGCTCACTGCTCCCAAGGTAGGGTTTCCGATTGAGAACTGGCTCACTGAATTGGCTCCTCTGTTCCACGACCAACTTTACCACCACCACAAATTCTCTCTATGTTCGATCTCTCTCTCTCTCTCCTCTCCTCCCTTCTCTCTCAGTGTTCGTTGCTCGCAAGGTAGGGTTTTCGATTGAGAACTGTACCGCTGTTTGTTTGTTGGTGGAATTGAGGTCTATAATGGTTTAAATTGGTGTTTTTGTTTGTCATCGTTTTGTTTATCATCATTTCTGTTTATCATCATCAAAGCGTCATTTGAACCTCCATTAAAAACAGTAGGTGATGCTTTGGTTCAGATAATTGTCTTCTCACTGCCAATGTAGTGGTTCAGACGATCCTTTGGTTCAGATAATTGTCAATCTGTTTGATTGAATTTGGGGTTTTATCTGTTTTTGTGTGTATAATGTTCATGGCTCTCCTTTCCCAAATTTTCTAGGTTTGTAATACGGGGTACTTTAATCCAAAATAACATTGAAAGTCTTAGAGGATTTGGACTACAACTATTTTCTTATGTCCTCGAAATATTAAGTTTGATGTCTCTATGGTTTTGAGATAATTTTGGATCAATGGTTATGCTTGTGTTAAATGTCTCATTATTTGATATATATTCATGGTTATGCAAATTATTGTTACTTGCGGGTGGTTGATGTGTATTTGTGTTATTGTCATATACTTTCTGTCTGTAGAAGTGTCAAAATAGATGTAGTATGATGAACACATTAGATTTATCTATATGTTTATTTGTAGATTTCTGGGTATTTTTCATAACCAAACAGGGCTATGTAGGAAAATTATCCAGTTTTATGTCATATTTCTGGGTATTTTTCCAAAAATGAAAAACAGATGATAGAAAATGAAAACACAACTAAACAAGTACTTATTTTCGAGTATTCATATATATAATCATAAATATTAAAATGATGGCCATTTTTAGAAATTTTCATTGTCTTCGTTTTTCAAAAAAACTAAAAACAGAAACACAACTAAACGGCTAGGAAAATTATTTGTTCTATGTCACATATTAGGGTCATATACTACTTTCCCAAAAAAATATATAGCAAAAAAGAAAATATATACCTTTTTCCCAAATCTCATGTCGATTTTATCTCACATTGCAAGGAATAAGTTATGCAAAGCTTGCGAATTTACCACCTACAGTCGGCCTCTGTGAGTATTCAACACCCTTACTACTCTGTTTTTCTTGCTAATTAAGTTCAACAAACTATTAAATTCACAAGATTTGATAGTCTTTAATGTATTAATTTTACTTGAATTGGGTTTTTATGCAGACTCAAGCTTGATTTCTTTTCATTTTATATTGTTGGGTTTGAGTTTTCCAGAATTCTCTCTAAGGGGCTGTTAATAGGTTATTTCTGCGACACTTGGACAGTGAAAATAATTTCTTTTCATTTTAGCTAACAGGGCTGTTAACAAGTTATTTCTGCTAGAAATAATTTCTTTTCAAATAACTCTTTCCGCAGTTCAAGCTATCAGTTTTACCCAAGGTAATTTGCCCTAAACTATATAACATTTGTAACAAGTTTACAAATACAAAACTTACTACATAAAACAATTTTGGAAACACATCAATCTGTTATAAAAGATAGAGTTTTAAGTAGATTACTCTACTTATATTTTCTGACTTTAGTTCTATGTCTTATGATAAGGTTTGGACTCAGGTAATGTTTTTAATAAAGTTGAAAATTAAAAATTAAGTATTGAAAATTGAATGTTAAATTTATTGAGTTAAAAAGTTGTTTGATCAAAATTTAAGTACTAAACTAAAAATAAATTGTTTGATATGTATAAGATAAAATTTGAAATTTATTATTTTCAAATCGTTATATATTTTAATTGTTGTGTATGGTTTTCTTTGTTCAATTTCATGCCTTTTTTTTTGGGGGGGGGAGGGGGGAGGGGAATCTTTGAAGTGTTAGTGCTGTGAAATGTGTGAATTGTTTTGTTAATGTAATGTAAATAGAAAGGAGGCTGTAATGTGGGTTTTGCTTCACGTGTTCTTTTCCCTTAATCTTTGTCAATGGATCACAATGTTTTATTGATTTTGCAATGTTTTAATGATAGAAGAGTTTTTTTTTTCAATGACTAACTGCTTGATTGATTTTGAAGGATATACATTGGGAAATGGCTTACTCTCTATTTTACCTGTTTTGTACATTTTATGAAACACAAACAAAAAAATAGCAGTCTGTCTTAATAGTTAACATGGCCAACCAACACCTAGAGAAGATGAATAAGAAGTACTATAGTCTATAACTGCCACAACAGATAGAGAAGATGAATGAGAACTATAGTCTATGACTGCCACAACACATAGAGAAAATGAATAAGAAGACTCGCTTGAGCAAAATTGAAAGACCATGTCCTCTTCATATTGAACTGAAAGGGTGCTTAAAGCTTAAGAAATAAAATTTGCTTAATTACCAAAGCATCCTTTCTCCTAACCAAAACCAACACCCCTCTCCCCAAATTTTAAAATAAAGAGACGGTGCATGTACATCAGAAAATTTGATTGTACCTTCTATCATTAGTTTTGTCAACCTCAATGACCCGAGAAGCAGGTACATAATCAATTTGGTAATCACCTTTTCCCCTGGTTGCAACATAAGAGATGTTATACAACAATACTTATCCAAAAATAATATATAGATGTTATACAATAATAGTTGAGTAAATGACATCTAAAATTATCAAATTTACATTTGTCTTTCACACACACATATGAGCGAGTCTTGCATTCACAAATAGCTGAAATTTTTTTTAACACTAATTAACACCTT
Organism: Camellia lanceoleosa; assembly: GCA_025200525.1. NCBI lineage: Eukaryota > Viridiplantae > Streptophyta > Magnoliopsida > Ericales > Theaceae > Camellia > Camellia lanceoleosa. Next base: position 190,496,188 of record CM045758.1, on the reverse strand, counting down.
TTCTAACACTGTCAGTATGTCATCATAAGCATTACTTGAACACACCATCTCTATTACAATCCTAGAACAATATTAACAATGAAATACAGTATTACATGTGTGTGTGTATTGGAGAATAAAACTAAAATTGCACCATCTTAAGTTCTTAACCACAAAACTACGTAACTGAATTTTTGAAAGATTTAAATGAAATAGCAATAGAACTGCTCTATTTATATAAAATACCAAAAGATTCAGAGACAAGCCAAATTAGTTGCTTTGAATCCTAATTCTTAACTTAAACCTATTGATATATAAGCTTATTTAGCTACTCTGGTTTGGTTCCTCTCCATTTGTGGCAAGAAATGGAGATCTCAATTTCAATGTAACAGGTTGCAACATATCATCAAAACCCAATATTATAAGTCCAAGGACAATCACTTTCTGATGGAGCCCATCATAGAACAAACAACCCAAACTTTTTCTTAACCTTCTTTCTCAATGGCACACAAAACATCTGATTTGGCTTATTTAGTTGCTCTTATTTAGTTACTCTGATATCCAAAAAATTGAGTGATAATATAACTTTTATGGGATATTATACCTTCACATATGGATCAACTATAGAAGTTGGAGCTCTTAGGGAGGTAGTTTAGGATATTCAATAATCTGGTTCAATTTGATGCTACTATGGTGTTAAAAGACTGTCTTAATTAATCCTCAATGCTCACATTATGGAAATTTCTTAGTTTGGTTATTGCTAATGGTTTGCTTTGAATCCATAACTCTTAACTTAAACTCATCAATAGATAAGCCAAATTAGTTGCTTTGAATCCTAATTCTTAACTTAAACCTATTGATAGATAAGCTTATTTACTTGCTCTGATTTGTGTTGTGAGAGTCGGCCATCATCATAACATTTTTGAATGATTTTTATGAGCAATCATTTTTGTTTTATTTGTATTTCTTTTAAATAATGTATTGTTAATGTTAGATAAAAGAAAACACCTAAACTATATAGTTAAATAATGTATTGTTAATAGTGAAAAAAATGTCAATTTATCTCTATACTATATAGTTAAATAATGTATTGTTCCTCTTGCTATTAGGCTCTATTTTCAAGTTATCCCTATACAGTTAGGTTCTATTATAATCCCCCAGTCTCTTAGAAGTTGGATTTGTTGATTGGGATTTTATTTTATTTATTTATTTTACTATTTTGTCAGCCATTTCAATTTCAACCTTCTGAATCAATTGCCCTTTATCATCTGAGGAGGCATCTTATATGTCATGCATATATGTATTTTAATATATGAAAGGTGTGGTCTGATGTACTAATTCTGTGATTACATGTCAAAATAATATATAAATTTGGTATAAAAATTGGTAATCACATAACAATACTCTGCAAAAAGTAGGCATCTTGCATTTGGAGATGAAAATAATTTTGTTGAATAATATAATTTATGTACACGTTATATTTTCTGTAGTCAATTTCTTAGTCTCTATCATTTTTATATTCAAAAACTACTCTCTTTTTTTGTTTCTCTAAAAAATAAAAAATTAAATGATGAGCTTATTTGAGATTTTACTACTCTCTCTCTTACCCAATTCGAAAACAACCTCCAAAACATAATGATTTTGTAATTTTCTCTGTTTGGTATATTTCTATTTAGTATTTTTTCACCTTTTTTTTTTCTTTTTCCTATTCAATTTTTTTTTTGTTTGGCCCAGGTGTGGAGGTAATAATTATGTGTCGTCACCTGAGAGGATATGTTAATTAGGTATTGTTTGAGTAATAAAGTCCGTTTCGGAATTATGATTTTAAATTTTTTTATAGATTTTTTTTTTTTTTTGGAAAGCATGTTATTAACACATCTTCTGTAAAGCATACAAATTCTAGAAAGTTTTAATCCACTTTTTTTTAATAAAGTTTTAATCCACTCTTTTGATGTATGACAATATAGTGTTTGTTTTTCTTATGTAATTATAATTTGATTGGTAGCAGTAGCACTAACTGATGTGCATTTTAGTTTTAATTTCTTTTAAATTGCAGAATACTGGCTAGTGTGCATTATTTGATATTTAATTTTTTTTTATATTTGATTTGCTTGGAATTGTAGAGTACAGTCTGTTGAATATATTTTTACAACTGTATTTTAATCTTAATATTATTTGCACAGTGCCTTTAGGCACGGGCATGCGCTAGTTAGTTTATATTTTATCAAATTAACGACTTTTCTCTTGAAATTGAGTAATGATATATTTAATTGTCTTTATTTGAAATAAGATTCAAAATTCAAGATCAAAGTTGTCACAATTAAAAAGTCAAAAACCAAAGTGGCAAAAGTTTTAAACTATAGGGATCGTTAGTATAATTTGCCTAATTTTATATTTTCTGAGTTATAACTTTAAAAAATAAATAAATAAATAAATAAACCTCATAACTAAACACTAAATAATACATAACCCAAAAAAAACTCATAAATTATAATTAAAATATTATCATAAAAAAATAATTATTATAATTAAAAAAATATAACGTAATACCTGTGTATAATAGAATTTTCATTTTTTTTTTCTCGTGATTCACAAACACAGAGTTTTTTTTATTTTAAATATTCTAAAAAAAATAATTTAGAAAATTAGCCGACTTTTTAAACTATTTGAGAAATTAAAAATATAATTTTAAATTAAAATTAAATTTTTAACATGTATTTTTACTTGAAAATTGCATGTAAAAAATGTAATTTGTGATTATATGGACTTCACTTTTTGAAAATCATATTTTTAAAATACGATTTTAAAAAGTAAATTAGGTCAAGTTTGACATCTATTAAATAATACAAAAAGATAAAAAGTCACTATCCTATTTAAATCACATCATCTTATTTAAATTATATCACTTCTCTAACACATCATATCAAACACAACTTAAACCCAATCTATATAAGTCAATAAATCAAAAAAAATATATTTTTAAAATATCTCAAATTAAATCTAGTTTTGTAAATAATTTGAAAAGTGAATCAATTCTTTAAATTATTTTTTTTTTCATAATATTAAAAATAAACCTCCCACAAACATAGGATAGTCTACATAACGTTGTTCAAAAAAATAACAAAAAAGCTCTACATAACAATTTTGACTCGAAACGCAAAAAGCTGGGGCAGAAATCAGATCCGATGACAGCTTTTCCAATTTTTTTTTTTTTTATAAAAAGCCCCAGAGAATCACCAAAATATTCTAACACGCCCCACACCACCTGCATCAAACTCTCTTCCACGGCCGTGCAATACACCCACCAATAGTAGAGAGACAGTCTCGAGAGTGCCACATACGCAATAATAGATGGTACGAGGCTGGACTCTCTCTTGTCTGGAGAGGAAGCGGCTTTTCCTTTGTCTTCCAGTGGCAGCACAGAAGCTTGTGCTACCACGGCCACGGCACACGCTGGCTTGCTGCCACTCCATACTCCTATCCTATTCCACTTTCCTCGTGCTTTCACCTTTGCCCACTCACCCATGACATGGCGCTCCTCCTACGTAAAAATGCCACCTCCTCGTCGCTTTGCTGCGTCTGAAACTTTTTAGCAATTCGCACCTTAGAATATAACTCGATGTTATTTTATTAATTTTTTATTTTTTTATAAAAGTAAAGTGTCAATTATTATTTAGTTATATTTATTAGTTATGATTTATTATGATATTAATTATAACATTATTTGAGCTATATCTTAGGGCTCTTTTGGGAACCCTAATAAAAAGTCACGTTTCGTGGTCTCACAAAACGCCAAGTTGCTTTTTTGTTCATTTGGGAAGTGGCCAAAAAGCAGGTTGAGAAATTACGTAATTACCCTCCATGTTTACATCTTGTGAGTTAGGGTAAAATGTAAATTTTCGAAGTTGGGTGGGGGTATTTTAGTCATTTTAATATATAAACAAATATTAATCCAAAAAAAAAGTTGCTTTTTATCAACTTCTCAAATCACTTTCTAAAAAACTCAAAAAGCTTGGTTAAAAGCAAAAACGTTATTTTTTACCATCTTTTCAAAATAGGCCTTAATAGTGTTTAGTTATAACTTAATTTTTTACTATGACTATAGTTGTTTTGAAATATGATATTTGTAGTAATCAAATCTACAAGTATCATTACCCTAATATTGTAGATTGTTAAAGAATCATTTATAAATTTAAGGAAAAATTACTATTCAATGGTAATTTTTAAAAGTTAATAATAGGATTAAGTAATAACATAAATTGTTAAGAGTTCGTTTTTAGTTGATTGATTATTAAATAAATCAACATATGATGATAATAAATTTAAGAGTAATGTTTTTAGGAGTGTCAAACATTTTTTAAAATAAAAATATGTAGTTAAAATTTATTTTGAATATGATCACAAAAAATATTAAATTTAAATTGTATTGGAGCGTGTTATTGGGTTTATAGGAGCTGACATCGAGGTCCTATTTTGATAATCTAAACATTTAATGTGTAGAACTCATCGAGTATTTTATTCTTACAAAAAATCACTTTAATTGGATATTGATATTACTTGATCAGATTAAATTTCTATTAATAATTTATTTTGGAAATCATATTTACCGTGGACATAAGCATGTTTGGATAAAATAACTATTGATATTTGGTTAATGCGATTTTTTACAAAACTAAAATACTCAATAAATTTTACATATCAAATGATTCGAATTATCAAAAAAATCCTATGATAGGCTTTCACAGGCCTAATAACACGTTCTAATTTGATAAAAGAGGTCTGACCTGTTTAAATTATAATATACCCATTAGTCCTCGTTTGTAAATATTTTGGGTTAAAAAAATACAAAAAAAACAAAACAGGTTATATAAGTCAAAAAGATAAAATGTTATATCCAAATCATAATTATTACATTTTTTTTTTTACAAAAGTCAAAAGAGTCCAAAAATAAAAACCAAACGAGATTAAAAAAAGTCTTAACACAAAAAAATTAACTACCGTAACCAATATCAAGCGAAGCTTAGTTAACTTGTATGCAAATATCAAAGCTATACATCCCACAAAATAAAATAAAAAAAGAACTATAAATAGCACTGGTTTGAGAAGTTGGATTTCTGATATAAAAAAAAAAAAAAAAAAGGTTGGATTGGGGCTAAAATAATCTAAATAAATAAATAAATAAAATAGATTTTTTAGTTTTAGGCTAAAAAATATCACATCTAAACTATAATTATTTTATTTTTTTCTCACAAAAAATAAAAAAATAAAAAACATATTTCAAATAATTTTTTTTAACCCAAATTAAAATAGTAAAAAAAATAAAAAATAAAAAAGGAAAGTCAATTCATATCCCAACGAATAAAACGGTTTGAGGGGGAGACAATTGAAATAATTACCCTTTCATTTATAGTCTCTTTCACTGTGTGTATCCAATTTTTATTAGTCTTATTTTTTAAAATTATTATTATTTTATTAGAGTATTGTTAAAAAGTGTCTCAAAAGTATTTTAAGGGTCCGTTTGGCAAGAGCTAAAGTCGGCTTTTTTGGCTATTTTAGCCATAAAAGACAAAATAGGTTATTTTAGCCACAAAAAATAAAACATCACATTCAACCCATAATCATTACATTCTTCTCTCACAAAAAAAAATTAAAAAGTCAAAAAGCCAAAAAGCCTTTCCCAAACCAACCTTTTTAGCCCAGGCTAAAATAGCTAAAAAAACCAACCTTTGGTTCAAGTTTTTTAAATTTAGTTTTCTAGAAATTAAAATTTTTTTTATTTTTTATTTTTTATTTTTTGTGTTTTTTATTTTTTATTTTTAGTGAATATTTTAAAATTTTCAAGTAATTTTTTTACTTTGTTATATATACCTTACTTGGATGTATCTATATTAAAATATTTGTAAAAAAATATTTTAAAAAATTAATAAATATATAAAAATACAAAAAAGGTACCAAATTTTTGTACCAAATGTACCAAATTTACCAACAAAAAAAATGTACCAAATTTTTATATTTTTAGTATTTAGTAGAGTTTTTAAATATTCTTTCACAATATTATACTTTTTAAGCTTATTTATATTAAGTGTGTCTAAATATAAAAAAAAGATACTTAAAATATTAAAAAAATTCAGTGAAAATAAAAAAAAAAATAGAGAAAATGAAAAAGTAAAATTTTTTTAAAAAAAATAAATTTTAAAAACTAAAACCAAACAGAGTGATTAATTTTTTAAATTTATATATATATATATATATATATCTTTTGATGTACTTTATAAAGAATATATAATTATTTTTTATTAATTTCCCTAAGCCACTTGTACAAAATCCTTTTTATTAAGGCAAATTACCTACACCCCTTAAAGTTTAGTTAAATTATAGATTCTCTCTAAGGTTTCAAAAATTATACCTCACCCATTACAATTAACGTCGTTGGCGGAGATAATAAATTGATTAAAATGCCCCTAAATGTATTAGAGCATCTCCAACGATTGAACAAATTTTTTACCAAATTTGAGTTAAAAAAAGACATTTGGCTCAATCTGATATCATCACTCCAACGGGGTACTGTAACTTTCATCAAAACACACTGGACGTCCGAGAGGACGACTGGTCTACCGGAAAGAGCAAAATCTGTACAATTCTGTAGTTTAATTTTCAAGCTTGATGGTCATTCGGGGGTCGACCTCCCAGTGTAAAAATCTGTACAAAAATTTTGCGAAAATTGGTCATCTGGTGGGTCGTTCTATGGGTCATCCGGTAGTGAAAATACAACGATAATGAATAGTATTTTGGTGAAAGACCCAGCACATTCTTAGTTTGGTGAAAATTTTGGTGAATTCTCAATTTGATATTGTTTTGATGAAATTGTTAGAGACAAAAAAAGCTGTTATTTTTTACCAAATTCAAATTTGGTGATGAATTTGGTGAACCATTGAAGATGGTCTTATGTAGAGAAATGATGGTATTGAGTTGATACATCATATCATGTTAGTAAATAGTTACTCAGCACTTGTTTTAGAAATTTTTAAAAAAAATTAAAAATTAAGTTGGTTAAGAAATAAAAAAATAATTATCATTTTTATAAAATTTTATTTTTGAGAGGTTAGAAATAATTTTTACAAATTAAATATATTTTTATTAATTTAGTTTTCATTTTTTCTAAAAAATATTATGAATTTTTTTTCTAAATAACAAATCAAACATGATTCCAAAAACTCATGTAGCGTTTGGTTTAGAACTAAAATCACGATTTGAATCAAAAAATTTCAAAACTCATAACTAAACTATTTTCAAAACTCTATTTTTTCTATTAAAAAAAAATTCAAAATTTTAATTTTATTTTGTTCTTTAAATTATTTTTTATTTATTATTTTTTTAGAAAATATTTTTATTTTTATTTTTTCAAATATTATTATTATTATTATTTTTTAAGTATTGGCCAAATAATTTGTTATGATTTAGATATATATGATTTAAAAAAATATTCAAAAAAATTTAAAATAAAAAAATTATATATTCAAAATAAAAAATATTTAAAATATTAAAAAAATACAGTGCACAAATGTAGTAATTATAGCAGACATAAAAAAAATAAAAATAAATATTTACAATAAGAAATATTTAGACTAAAAAAATTAAAATTAATAAAATTTTTAAATATAAATAATAAAAAATTCAAAATACAACTCAAAACCAAACAGATTTTTTTTTTTGAAAACTCAAATCATAATTCGAAAACTAAACAAAATGGTGCCTTAATTTCTTTTTTCATATAACATAATTGTTTTGTAAATTTTATTGGCTTATCAAAGGGATTTCAGATTAAATCAGGTTGTTTAATGCTTTGGAAAGGTTCTAGGGGCAATATCATCCATCAAGAATAATTCCTAATGTTTACTTGACGGCATGGGATAAATTATTATGTGAATATAAACCTTGGAGGACGGGATGTAATTTCTAAAATCTTAAAGAAAATTTATAATATTAAATCTTAAGGGTTTAGGTAATTTACCCTTTTTATTATGACAATTTTTTCTATTTTATTCACAATATTATGACAATTTTTAAAGGGTGAATTACGCTAACAGTCCCTATAGTTTGGGGCTTGTGTCATTTTGGTCCCCGACTTTTCAATTGTGACACATTTGACCCTGAATTTTGAATCTTGTTCCAAATAAGGACAATTGAATATATTATTAGATTTTTCAAGGGCAAAATTGTCAAATTGATAAAATATAAATTAATTTGACAAAAATAAATGTTAAAAAATTATTTTTGAATTTTTAAAAATTATTTCTACATACTAAAGATAAAATTATATAAAATTGATAATCTTTTAGACATTTATTTCTTTTTTTTACCAGATTAATTTTTATTATGTATTTGGATGATAATCATGTAAAATTAAATTTTAAAAATTAATCATGTAGTTTTTATCAATTTTTATCAATTTTACATAATTTTATTTTTGGTGGGTAGAAATAATTTTTTAAAATTTTAAAATATTTTTTTGACATTTATTTTTGTCAAATTAGTTTATATTTTATCAAATTGACTATTTTGCCCTTGAAATGAAGCAATGGTATGTTAACTGTCCTTATTTGAAACAAGATTCAAAATTCAGGGTCAAATGTGTCACAATTGAAAAGTCAGGGACTAAAGTGACACAAGCCCTAAATTATAGGGACTGTTAGCGTAATTTGCCCATTTTTAAAAGGTTCAACATCCACTTGGTCTAGTTCCGGCCTGTGGTTCATCTCGTGACCTATTTTCACAATTCAATTTTGTTAATCTTGTAGGTTCAGTGTATAAAATCATAATAAAAAATTTAAATTAATTCAATAATTGTAAACATATGAATACATTATATTTATATTAAAAAAATAGACAATAAACATAATTCTAAAATCAAACTATTGCTTTTTAAAAATATATGTAATTAAATTATATAATTATAATTTTGAGATTAATTCAATTAATTTTATGAATTGTTTACATAAAAATCTAAAAAATTAACTGATCAAATCAAATTATTAAAAAGGAGCTCAATTGGACCATCATGTCCTTTTAGAAAGGCTGCATTTTCTTTACAAGAGAAGTGGGAATGTTTCATTTTCGCTTCGACGTCAAGCTTGCCTAATAATAATTAAGTATTCATGGGACCATTCAAGATCAAGACTTTCGGATTCATTGGAACTTTTGGAGTTTTTCATATAATAATGTACAAGGTTACATTATGTTGAGTGTGTGGAGTAAAATGTTCTTATCTAAAACTTTCGACTGTAGCTATTGTGATTTGTTGTTATTGTTGTTGTTGTTTTTGTTTTTTTTTTGTTTTTTGTGTGATAATTCAAGGTTGCTATTATGTTGAGCGTGTGGAGTAAAATGTTCTTATCTAAAACTTTCGACTGTAGCTATTGTGATTTGTTGTTATTGTTGTTGTTGTTTTTGTTTTTTTTTTTGTTTTTTGTGTGATAATTCAAGGTTGCTGTGCTAGTTTTTGAAGCTGAGATTTAGAGAGGAGTAAACTGTTAAATCCTAAACTTACATCATTAGGGCAATTCCTGAGGTGTATGCTGTTGTTTAGCAAAAAAAAATTTAGGTAACTTTTTTTAGTTGAATTTTTTTTTATCTTGAGTCGTTTGGTTTGGCTTTTTTTTTTAATTGTCTTTTTTTTTTATGAGAGAAAAAAAAATTAATTTATATGTAATATTGTACCTTATTAATTAATTTAATCTATTTTATTTTTCATATTTTTTAAATCCCAAATAGATAGACAGGCGAAGCCTATATAATATTCGTTTGAGATGTTGGTTATTTTTTGACTTTTTAGTGTTTTGACTATTTTAGCATAGAGCTAAAAAATTTCATTTGAAATAGACTTTTTGAATTTTTTGAATTTTATGAGAAAAAAAATATAATAGTTATAAATTAAATGTGATATTTTATCTTATTAATTAAAAAACTTATTTTACTTTTTTGTGACTATTTAACCAAAAAATCCGAGACTTTTTCTTGCCAAACGGGCTCATAAAATAATGAAATCAAATTAGACATTTTAGTGAAAGTGGAGCAATTGAACAATAAGGCCAAGTTTGGCAACTCTAATATAATCTATCTTTTAATCTTTTTGTCTTTTTTTTTTATTACATCACCTTTTTATTTTTCTGCATATTTTTTCGTAAAAAGATAAAAAATACATTTATTTAGGTCATCCCAAACAACCCCTAAATGACACCCCCAACCACAACATAAACAAATATATATATATATATATATATAATCATATCTATCTGTGTATTGTGGGTATTTAGAAAGTGGTTATTTTTTAAGTTTTTTGACTTTTTAACTATTTTAGTAGATTATTTTAATTTTTGTGTTTAAAAAGATATGATGAATTTTTATTTGAATTGTTGCATTAAAACATATATTCAAAATGATGTTTGAGACTGAAATGACAATTTTATCCCAAACCTCACTTTTTTCAAAATTGGCCAGAAAGGGCAAAATCATCATTTACCAACAATGGGACAACTTGTCAATGTGGCAGCCTCACTGCTGAGTTATTTATTTATTTATTAAAATTATTGGTTTAGGGGCTATTTAGCTTTCTTTTTTGGGCAAATTACGCAAATAATCTCTATGGTTTTGGGGCTTATGTAACTTTAGTCTATGACTTTTTAATTGTGACACATTTGACTCTGAATTTTGAATCTTGTTTCAAATAAGGACAATTGAATATATAATAAGATTTTTCAAGGATAAAATTGTCAATTTGATAAAATATAAACTAATTTGACAAAAATAAATGTCAAACAAATATTTTTGAATTTTTAAAAATTATTTCTACCTACTAAAAATAAAATTATGTAAAACTGATAAATCTTTTAGACATTTATTTATTTATTTTTACCAAATTAATTTTTATTATGTGTTTGAATGATGATCATGTAAAATTAATTTTAAAAAATTAATCATGTAATTTTTATTAATTTTACATAATTTTCTCATTGGTGGATAAAAATAATTTTTAAAAAATTAAAAATAATTTTTTGACATTTATTTTTGTCAAATAGTTTATATTTTATCAAATTGACGATTTTACTCTTAAAAAATCTAATAATATTTTCAATTGTTCTTATTTGAAATAAGATTCAAAATTTATGGCCAAATGTCTCACAATTGAAAAATTAGAGACCAAAGTGACACAAATCCCAAACTATAGGGACTATTAGTGTAATTAACCCTTCTTTTTTTGTTTTTGTTTTTGTTTTTGTTTTTGAGGCTATTTTAGCCTCAAACTTAGCCTCCCAAACACGCCCATTATATAAGAAAAATAGTATTTTTAGTGAGGAGTCTTATGAGAGTTTTAATATCTCATACTAATTTTTTTGATTTTCTTAATTTTAAATAATTAAGAAAATCTCCATTGGCTAGATTTTATTTGATAATCCCACATTGAGAAAAGAATAAAAAAAATGAGTTGTTTTACTCATATAAAGGAAATCTTATATTCTCATTCCATTTAGAAGGAGCCTTATGAGAATTTCAATATCTCATACCATTGGGTAACTTTTATTTGATAATCTCGTATCAAGAAATAAAGAAAACAAATAAGTTATTTTACTCATATAAAGTGAATCTTATACTCCCATCCCATTTAATATTGTAGTGTTGTGCATGTTTTAATTCAATATAGTTTAAATTTTAAAAGTTTTAATTAATTAATTATAACCTAGCCGATTAAGCTAAATCATTTCAAATTTGTTGGTTTAATTGCAATTTTAGTAGTTTTATCAAAATAAAAAATAAAACCAAACTATCACATCAGTAGTAAGGTTTACATAGCGCCACCCCATTAGTGGTGTATTAGTAATGTTGAATTTGTGGTCTAAAATATTTTTTTTAGGAATTAATTTTCTTAATGATTTTTAAATTTTTTAATGAGATGCAGAAAAGTTTGACAATTACTTTTTAGTAAGGAAAATGGTGAAAAACTTATGTCATATTTTAAATTTTTGTTTGGTATTATTTTTCATATATGAAAATAATTAATATAAGTATACAGTCTTGTAATAAAAGTCAACTTTTTAAAATGCATGCTAATTTTTTTATTTTTAAAATATATTTTTTAACTTTTTAATTAAGGAAGGTATCCCAAATGAGGGCTAAAAATGTGAACTATTCTATCAACTATATTATAGAGTGTTTTTGAGTTCCTAATATTATGATTTTATAAGATAAATAAAATATAATATTTTTATAATAGTTGGGATTTCTTAATATTTTTATAAAATTTTTCTCTAATAATATTATTAAGGGATCTTAACTAATAAGAAAAAACATATTAAATTTATCTTATTATTTAAAGTTTAAGAGGGATGTTTCACTAATTTTTTCTTATATTATCATATAATTGAAAACAATTTTTATACAATTGGTATAGCCAAATTTTATAGAAAGAATTACCAAAATATAGACAGGTTCTATTTTGCTGAAAGTAGAGTTGCAACAAATAGAGATATTTAAAAACAACCGGAACTCAATTTATAGTTTGTTTGACCTCGACTAGTTTAATAATCGAGCAACCCAAGTAAACTTAAACTTGTGAATACAATAATATATAAATTTGTATTTAATTTTATTTATATTATTTTCTGGTTTATATTTGTGTATTATACAATTTTTTTTTTTGGAAGGAAAAATTTCAATGGATGTATTAAAAAAAAAAATTACAAATTAATGATAAGCATTATCAATTTTAATAATTTAAATTATAATTTTTTTATGAGTTTATAAATATTTTATGAAGTGGTTTGTAATTTTATTTTTGTAATTTTTTAGAATGGTGTTACTTTAAAAAAAAAAAATATTAAATCAGTAGTCTTGTCAAAAAATAATTACAAATTAAAATAAATTTTATAAATATTAGTAATAATTATAATTATAATTATTTTTTATTATTATATAATTATTTTTTGAAAAATTCACAGGATGTACTCGTCTTAAAAATGTTTGGGACGTCATAATTTTTTAAATGATTAAAATCACTCATATATTTTTAAGAAAATATTTGGACTCCTCCCAAAGAAGGACTCCCATGACTCTCATTGATATATTAACTATTGATGTGTTTAAATTTTTTTTGAGAGTTGTGCCTAACAATAACATGAATAGTTCAGATCATTTTAAGGATTGTGAGGGTTATATTTTGTGGGGTCTCTATTATTATTGATATTTTTATCACTAATGATTTAGATTCTCACAAAATATTATTCTCATAATCCTCACTCACTTGTAATTCATCTAAATAAAAATATATATATATATATAAACACATCATTAATTCATATCACTATACAGAGATGGTGAGTCAAAACATTTTACTATTTTTATTTTCAACAATGCTACATACTACTAATTTGATATCTCTAACTCATCACTAATGAGGTGAAAAAGGGCAAAAAATAAAAAATAAAAAAAACAAGGCACAACAAATGATGTGGTAGTGGGTGGGATCCATTGCCACATCATTAGTGATAGCACTAATTAGTACTCTCAAGCATTATTGTGTTATTTTTTATTTCAAAAATGTTTTAGACCAATAATTAGTGGTGATTTTAATGATGTGGCAATAGGTCTCACCCACTGTCACATGTGTGTTATGCCTTATTTTTTTATTTTTTTTAATTTCCATCTCACTAGTGATGGATTTAGAGCTCCTTCTAAATTATTACTGTTTGAGCACTGTTGAAGAGCTCTAATCCAACAGCTCTAATGCCAGCTCTAACGAGCTTGCATGGAGAAGAAAAAAAAAAAAAAAAAAAGACAAAATCCATCACTAGACCCCACTTTCAATACACTAATGATGGATTTAAAGCTATTTTTTAGAACTCTAAAACATTTTTGTTACTGTTTTTATTTTTTTCCAGATCAATCACCGGTGAGTGGATTGGTGAGTGGGATTGTGGAATTTTATTTTATTTTATTTTTTTATTTTTATAAGTATGTAGCATTGTTCGTACTTGCCCTACTTTTTAGGGGTTTCTTCACCAATCACTGTACTCCACGTGTGTTTTTATGAATTCTAAATACAATACGAAAGCATGTGATTAACTCAAACACCCTCAAGATAAATTCCAAACTCCACGTGGCCACACACATCCTCGCGAATGTGATGCGTCGATCAATAAATATCAATACAGAGAAAGACAAGCTGGGAGAACATTGAAAAAACGCAAAGCCAAGAAGAAGAAAAAGAAGATATTGGGGTTTTATCACTTTCAAAAGCTCCCCTCTTCCCTTATCTCACATAGACTTATCACTCTCTCTCTCCAACGCTGAATTGTTATCGACTCTCTCTCTCTCTAGAACGATGCCACCTCACGACGAGCATCAACCATTACTAGCCAATCGGACATTCGATTCCGACGAGGAAGAGGCAGATTTCGACTCCACCGAGAAAGTCCACATCATCGGAGTCGACGACGCCGACTCCGAGGACTGGACCAAAACGCCGCCGTTTTCATGGAAGAAGCTCTGGCTCTTCACTGGCCCTGGTTTCCTCATGAGCATCGCTTTCCTCGATCCGGGCAACCTCGAGGGCGATCTTCAAGCCGGCGCCATCGCCGGCTACTCTCTTCTCTGGCTACTTTTCTGGGCTACCGCCATGGGTCTCCTCATCCAGCTCCTCTCGGCTCGGCTCGGCGTCGCCACTGGACGCCACTTGGCCGAGCTCTGCCGCGACGAGTACCCCAAATGGGCTCGGCTGTTGCTGTGGGTCATGGCGGAGCTTGCCCTGATTGGGTCTGATATTCAGGAAGTCATTGGAAGTGCGATTGCTATCAAGATTCTCAGCAATGGAGCTGTGCCTCTTTGGGGTGGTGTTGTTATAACTGCTTCTGATTGGTAATCTCTCTCAACACTTGTGTTTCTGTGCAATTAATCATGTTGTTGTGTTTTGATTGTTTTTTTTTTTTTTTTGGAGGAAATTTTGTGCATATTGTGATTGTAGAATTTGGGTTTGTGAGATTGAGGGCTGTTTAGTTTTTAACATTTATGCTTTTTTTCTGAACTCAATTTTTTGCCAACCCTATCTATACTATATATTAAGTAAAAGGGGATTTTAACCCCAAGTTTTGTGGGAGCTCCAATCTCCCAATCTAAATTTCTTGATTTTTTGATTTAAAAATAAATAAATCTTAGCATTTATTAACTTCTTCTGCTTATATTATAATTTGGAAATTTTACTCGAGAATGAGTTTCGTTATTATTCGATTAGCTTGAAATTAGAACCTAACCCTCTGCATATTATTTTTTTACTTTTTGACCAAATACCTAGACCTTTGTTTGGTAGATAAGATTTAAAAAAAAAAAAAAAAAAAAAACGAAAACAACAATAATGTGTTTGGTAAATAAGATAATGCAAATAAATATGCATATTTGTATAAATATGAGAAATCAACAATGAGGTTTAGTTGTTATGTTTTTTTCTGGGTCTGAAATGATTTGATAGTTTAAGTTTTCTACATATTCTTTGGAATCAAATAGAAACTATTTAGTTGAAATGAATTATTGTACTAATATCTGTCCCTTTATTTATTTTATTACAGCTTTGTCTTTCTATTTCTTGAGAACTTTGGTGTAAGGAAACTAGAAGCAGTTTTTGCTGTTCTTATTGCAACAATGGCGATGTCATTTGCTTGGATGTTTGTAGACACAAAGCCGAATGGGGTAGAACTTCTTCTTGGTAAGAACATTTTGTTTTTTAAAATTATGATAGCACTTCTATTGTTTTGAATTGACAAAATTATTATGCTTCTTTGACTCTAAAGCACTGACAATAGCATCTCCCATGTAGGTATTTTAATTCCAAAACTTAGCTCAAAAACAATACAGCAGGCTGTGGGTGTTGTGGGTTGTATTATTATGCCTCACAATGTGTTCTTGCACTCTGCCCTTGTACAATCAAGAGAGATTGATCGCCGCAAGATTGGCCGTGTTCAAGAAGCCTTCAACTACTACTCCATAGAGTCCACCGTTGCCCTTGTAATCTCCTTTATAATCAATCTATTTGTTACCACTGTGTTTGCAGCGGCATTTTATGGTACTGATATTGCCAGTAGCATTGGCCTTGCAAATGCGGGGCAGTATCTTGAAGAGAAATATGGGGGAGGGTTGTTGCCAATTCTATATATTTGGGCTATTGGATTATTAGCTGCTGGGCAAAGTAGTACCCTTACTGGCACTTATGCTGGGCAGTTTATTATGGGTGGTTTTCTGAACTTGCGGCTGAAGAAATGGGTCAGGGCATTGATAACTAGAAGCTTTGCTATTGTCCCAACTATGATAGTTGCTCTTGCTTTTGAGAGCTCTGACGACTCGTTAGATGTTCTGAACGAATGGCTTAATGTGCTTCAGTCAGTTCAGATCCCTTTTGCGCTCATTCCCCTTCTTTGTTTGGTGTCCAATGAGGAGATCATGGGTGTTTTCAAAATTGGCACTGCCCTCAAGGTATACTTTTGCTCTCTTCTTTTTTTCTGCCTTCTTTGGTTCTTTGTTGCACTTATTTGTTCCCATTTTCTGAATCTTGGCTCTATGTTCTGGGTGACCCATTACCTTTTTTTGCTAGATTGCTTAAGTTGTCATTCTAGGTTTTTCAGATATCTGGTAACCTGCAGCGTGTTTTACTCAATTCATACACTGAATAGTATTTTATTAGCTGAATGATGAAATTAACCGAATCTTGAACACTTTTTTTTTTTGAGGATCTAATAGAAGAACCTACATATTTTCCGTTTACTACTTCCCTATAAAATATATATATATATATATATATTTATGATCATTACAACATTGTTTTTGACATCAATTGTTATTAACTCTGATGCCATATTCTTGCTACCTGGAGATCTTCTTGTATTTGTTTGTTATAACTAGTGGACTAGAAAAAAGAAAATGCATTGCAAAAGTAATTGTGATGATTAGGTTATATCATTATTTAATTTCGAAGATTCATGAAAATGTTAATATTGAAATAATTTCAAATGTGATCCTCTGAGTATATCAACGTGTTCGTGTGAATGTGTATTCATTTGCCTTTCTTAATCACTTGTCAATGAATGAATTGATTTTTCATGTGTTTTGTAAGACTTCCATTGCTAGTGATGACAGATTTTTGGCATTGGTAGTGTATGCATTGTTGAGCCTGATTGATCTGTATCTTTTGGTGTTTTATCTTCGAGGATGGTTTCATGTTTGGTATTTCATTTGTGTTGCTTTTTTAGTATAAGGATAGTCAAATCAACCCAGTAGATAAACGTGCAAGGATGGGGAGTATTGAGATATATGTTTGTATGTGCTAGACAGTTTGGATTGATTTTTGTTTGACCTAGAGTTAGGAGGGAGGGTCAAAAGTCAAAAGTTGAGATGATTATTGGGCCTTGGAACTACATTGAATTCTTTTCTTCAGTGATGTAGAGGTTTGTCTTTTTAAAATACCGGTTACTTCTAAATTCGGTGCACTATCAAGTACTCTAATCTTTGAGCTATTGCCTAACACCAATCTCCTCCTCTATGTTCATTCCCAATATGCTTTTTAACACAGTGACTCTTACTATTACCCAAATCACAGTTAAAGATTTGTTTATTTGTTCCACCTCTTTGGTAATTCTACTCCATGCTTTGTGATTTGGATTCATCTGTACCTGTGCGAAGGTAAATACATGACTAATAATTGATATCAGGTGGAGACTTTTGTTTTTTATATGCTTGGATAAATACACTTTCATGCCTTTTTTCTTAAAACTTGTCTAGAAGGACGATCAAGGACAAATATTGATTAATATTACCAAGGATACTGTCATGGCAGCATTCTAGATGAAACCATAAATCATAGGTGAAGGACTGTTAACTTGTGTTTCAAAACACTACAAACACACACGCACACAGAGAATGTGATTAGCTGGAGCCTCATGCACTGGGTTTCCCTTTTTAGCTGTCATTTTTATTTACGCAATTATGAACCTTTCTGTTGCACTATTGTTCCTTGATTGTTTCCCTTTTGTTGCTATGCTGTTGCAATTCATAGCTCTCGTAAAGCTCAAAAGAGAATGGTAAATGGAAATAATTCTGTTCGGTATCTCCT
Source organism: Camellia lanceoleosa (assembly GCA_025200525.1). Taxonomy (NCBI): domain Eukaryota; kingdom Viridiplantae; phylum Streptophyta; class Magnoliopsida; order Ericales; family Theaceae; genus Camellia; species Camellia lanceoleosa. The sequence goes on along the minus strand of CM045758.1, from coordinate 190,478,064 downwards.
TTGGCATGCTTTGCATACTGCTTAGGTTGTTGAAAATGACTTTATGGATTCACATTATTATTGTTATTTGTTTTTTTTTTTTTGGTTTTTAGATGGTTTCATGGCTTGTCGCTGCCTTGCTGATGCTGATCAATGGGTATCTTTTGCTGGAATTTTTCTCTTCTGAAGTAAACGGATGGTTGTTTGTCTCTTTGGTATCCGTGTTTACAGCTGCATATGTTGCATTTATCATCTACCTTATATCACGCGGCATTACCTTCTCCAATTGCCTTGGTTTCTTACATCCTAAGGGGTCAACAAACTCAGGGAATTGACCAATCGTCTCCAACACCAGTGACAAATGTAAATTATAGAACCATGCTGTATAACCAGCTGTGGGCTGCTGAACCTCTTTTGCATGGCTAATGATTGGTTCGGGACAAAGCGCATTCTTCTGGCATTTATGCATATCTTTAGGGATTAAATGTATGTAAAGTCTGAAGCATTGGCTTACTTTTTTTTATCATGATCATTACCTTGTTTTTTACATGAAGGATGTGAGAAAAGGCTGCTGAGCAAGGCTGCTATGTGAACATTCTTTACTTTCCCTGCGAAGGATAGAACCAGTTTTTCATGTATTTGTCATAAATTTCAGAAAAATTTGTACCTGTAGCCGTAGTACCATGTACTTGCTTTAAACAAGATTAAGTGAAGTGAGTTATTCATGCCATTGGCTTCTTCACCTTCTGGTTTTAGTGAAATATTTTCTATTTATCTGTCTCTCTTGTTCTCTCTATTTATCTTTCTATACCTATTTTTGGTGCACAATTCATATTTCATTTTGTATTTCCATGGCTGCTGCTCAATTTGTTTGATCCTGTTATGCATTCGGCGGTACACGGCGTGAAAGAATTTTTGTTTTATTTGGAAAACATTCTTGAATCTACTTACCTGATGCATGTTCATTTGCTGGCATCCTCTTGAGTTATTTGTTTTGGTCTGATTAATTTATAAATATTAAACACTTATTTTAGATAGACATGTAAATATTAAACATTGCTGTTGTTTGCATTAACATTCCCAGATATGGCAAAGTTGACTAGTATCTTGACATATTCATAGGAATCTTTCTTGGAGCCATACATAAATCATTTTTTGTTTAGAAAAATTACAAATCAGTAGTATTTTCACAAAATATTTGTAAATTCATAAAATTATTTGTAATTTTAATTATTAAAGTTTATAAATTTTACTACTGATTTGCAATTATTTTTGAAAATATGCACTAAAGTGCAATTTTCCCTTTTTATTTCAAAATTTCTTCTCAATAATCATGTAATTTAATCACTTTGATATTTTGTAATGTTTTCGTTTTTTGTTTTCTATTTTCACTTTTACTTTTTGTAGAAGCTAGAAATGAAAACTTACTTAGGCCTTGTTTGGGAAGACTAAATAAGTGTACTTTTTGTCTTTTTTGACTAAAAAAGTGAGGTTGAAAATATGGATGTTTGGGTTAACTTTTTGACTTTTTATGAAAAAATGTGTAATAAAAAATTGTAAAAATTAGTTTTTAGAGGAAAATTTGAATTGGGAGTTGTGCAGCCGTAATTGTTGACTTTTGGTGAATAGTGTTAACTTTTTAACTTTTTGAGTAACTTTTTAACTTTTTGGCTTATTTGGGACTTCTCAGTATGCTTTTGTTTTCAAAACAGTATAATTGATTTTAAAATGTTCAAAATTTTTTAAAACAGAAAAAAGAAACTGTGATATTATTGTCGTTTGGGAAGACTAAATAAGTGCACTTTTTGTCTTTTTGGACAAAAAAATTGAGGTTGAAAATATGGATGTTTGGGTTAACTTTTTGATTTTTTATGGAAAAATGTGTAATAAAAAATTGTGAAAATTGGTTTTTAGAGAAAAATTTGAATTGAGAGTTGTGCAGCCGTAATTGTTGACTTTTGGTGAATAGTGTTAACTTTTTAACTTTTTGAGTAACTTTTTGATTTTTTGAATTATTTGAGAGTACCCAAACTTAGCCTAAATTGAACTTATCTAATCGTATTGCTTTGTGCATATATTCAATTTACAGTAATGTTACTAAGAAACTGTGAAGAATTTTTTTTTTTTAATTTTTTGCGTTTAATTAAGATGGTGTTATTGGCCCTCTCTTTTTCATGAAAAAGATTCCACATTCATTATTATGATGTAATTTTTGTGTAAATGTCAAAATTGTCTCTCTTAGGAGGTGAAGAAAAAAAAATTTGTAAACAATTGTACAAATGATAAAAATGTGAAGGACTTTATTATAATTTTATAAAATTAACAAAGTGTGAAGCGTATGTAGCAAAAATGTGAATGTGCAATAAAGTTGTTAGTCACACATGTTGGAGTTGTATTTCTCCAAAACTTTGGATAAGGGAGTAAATGAATTCTTTAATAATTTAACAATATACCCACACATTTACACAAAAATGTACTTAGCTATTGTTTTGCATCCAACTAAAAAAATTACTTTTTATTTTACTGTTCTCTTTGGTATTTTTTTTTTAAAATTTTTGTCAAAATTATTTACTTTTCACATTCATTTAAAGAATCAAAAAAGTGTAAGAAGATTTAATTTTGAAAATATTAAAAACCAAAAAATATAGTTTTTGAGTGTTTTTTGGTTTTAAGTAATTTTTTTTCCAAATTATTATTTTAATTTTAATTTTTAAGTTAGTCGAGTCGAGTAAATGCTATTTTTTTTTAAAAAATTCACTAAAAAAAATTACTAAAAGGCTACATAAGATAGCCATTACAACGTGATTTTTTTTTTCTTTCCCGCAAATTGGGAGCTTTTTTTTATTTCATTTTATTGGGGGCCCATGGGCTCAGATCATGGTAGTTTCAATTTTACAAGCAGACAAATATTCATGATGTTTGGGAAGTTAAATTTGAGTTTTTTTTTTTTAATAATTAAAATTTATAAAAAAGTAAAATAAATTAAAGTATCTAATAAAATAAAATATAAAAAATCTTCTCTTAAATATAAAAATTTTAACTTGCTAAATTAGTCAAAACCGCCTAATCCTAAAATATTAAAATGGAAAATGTCTTGTAGTTCAAATTTTATAGTTCAAAAGTGACTTAAATGGTCAAAACGACGTCGTTTTAACCATTTTTATATTATTCTGTACTCAAAACGACATCATTTTAACTATTTAAACTATTTTTAAACTACAAAATTTGAACTGCGTAGCATTGTCGTATTAAAACAGTCTTCCCAAAAGGAGAAAAATATCTCAGCATAGCAACAACAAAGAAAGCTTGCCTGCGTCGCAGACCTTCACCACATTTACATACATCGCGTATGTATATATATAGGTTCCACAAATGTTCTTCATCACTATCACATCGCTCATTGTGAATACAGAATCTAGGGTTTTCGTCCCTTTCTTCTACTCCTGAAAGATTGTTTGCACATTTCGAGGTACGCCAAACATACTTAATACAAATTTTTATTTTTTAATTCCTTGCTTTGTATGTGTTAGGGTTTTAACTCCCTCTGCTACACTGGTTTCTTTGTTGCTGTTTATGCGCTATGTTTTGATTGTTAGAATGAGAAAAATTCAACATTTTGTTCAAGTCTCTTAGCTCGATATTAGGGCTCACTGTATGCTTCAGTGCAAGAAAGAATAATCCATAGTTGCACGAAGCGGGAGCGAGGTTTGGGAGCCAGGAGTGAGGCTCCATAGATGTTTCATGCTACTAAGGAATAATCTATGTTTATATATATATGGGTTTTGTAGGGAAATTATCTAAATTGAAAAATTCATATAATAACAAATCTTATCCCTTAAATGTTCAACCTTATGGTAAAAAATTATTGCATTACTTTCTGTCCAAATAACCCAAAGCACAGCACAAATGACACTATTCCAAAGAACTCGGGCTCTCTTAGTGGAACTAAAATCTCTATAATCAATAATTAGCATATGGAAACAAGAAGCCAGGACTAACCAATCAACCTCTGCCAATTGAAAAGGACGAAACCCATAATGCCAAAGCCGCAGTATAATGTAAAAATAAATTATCAATGCATTTCGAGCTCTTACACATTATGATGCACCGTTGTGGAAGCAAGTAGCAAATAGGTCTCCTCTTTTGAAACGTGTCATTGGTAATGAGCTTCCAATTAGCCAAAGACCATGCAAAGATTTTAACTCTTAGGGGCACATGTGCATTCGATATCATCAATAGAGGAGGAAAAGAAGAAACATTAGGATTATCAATAATCATATCAAAGCATGACTTACAAGAAAACAATCTCGATCAATGAATAAACCACGATTTACGATTCACATAATCAAGATTCAAAGAGAATCCCTCAAGAATGAACAATGATTTCATGATCACTGAGATTTTGAAATAAATTAAAATTCCAAGAGATCGGAGTTACACAAGAAGATGCCATGGCAGTAGTAGAAGCATTATGAGATTGAGAAAGACGATACAAACAAGGGAATATGCACTCAAAAGACTCCGCCCCTAACCACACGCTTCCCAAAACTGAATTTTTTCCCGGTTCCGTACCTTAAATCGGATGAATCGAGAAAAGGAATGAATACCATGAGAAATGGATCTCCACGGAGATCGAGAGTTCTCCCCAGTAACCACTTGAGAATCCCACTCAATATTGAGATAGATGTCATGGTCATATATATGTGTATTAAAGATTACCCTTGTTCTTCGTCTTTGCATACTTACCTTCTCTTTTTTCCTCTTCTCTTTTCTTTTTTGGTTCTACATCACCCTAGCAGTTTACATATTTTTCCATGGAAAAATCACACTCCTATTCCCCACCAAAGCCACATGAAAGGACTTCTCATCAAATCTGTCATTCTTAGTGACTACCCAATGTTGTTGGTGGCAATAATAATAGTGAGGGGGTGGCTGTTGTGGTGAATAGTGGTTTTGGAGGCAGCGGTTGTAGAAGAGATGTAGTGGAGAAGATTTTTGAGGATAATTGTGATTGGTTATGAACATTAATATTGGTAGTGGTTAGGGTACCTTCGGAACAATATAGGTTGTGCGGTAATATGCTTTTTGGTGGCATGGTGGTAGTGGTGGTGCTAGTGATGCCTTCAGTGGCAGAGTGTGATTATAGTGGGGGTGGTTGCTGAGTGTATTGTTAGAATAGACAATTGATTTTGATGGCAGTGATAAGTAAGGATCCAATTCCACTCTTTTATGCTATAGTCGTTTGCTTCAAGTAGGTTTCCTTCTCATTTAAAAGTCCTTATAAAAGTCCATTGACCAATGTGATTACTCCCTCCGTCCCAAAATATTAGTCCCTTATTCCATTTTTCATTGTCTCAAAATATTAGTCCCTCTTCAAAAATCAAGTACAAAAATAATGTAAATTTCCTATTTTGCCATTCTTTTAAATTAATAAACAATATAAAAAGTACAATTATGACATTGATATTCCCAAAAAATGTACTATCAAAAGGGTAATTTTGGAAAATCAACTTTTCTCAAATGCAATAATTGTACTACCAAAAAAAGTTGGATTTCCCAAAAGGGACTATTATTTTGGGACGGAGGGAGTAGATTATTTATTTATGTTATCTCCTTTTCTTTTTCTTGACTTTCCAAAGCAAAAGGTATTATAACCATCTGTTTGATCTCATTTGATGTTGTGCCATTGAATGTAGTTGATTTGAGTCCCATTTGGTTGGTCTATTCTGGTCTTCTTCATATAATTTCTGAGCATTGTATATGATAGTTTTGCAACTTTTGCTGATTAGGATCTTTTATATCTTTATGTTTTGGTGCTTGTGCTTGTGGTTGGGGCTGGAGTGTCATATGATTTGTTTGTTGAAAATATTATATGATATAAAGCACTTTAGGAGTAGAAAGTGTAGTTGCATAGTTACCATGAAACATTCTTTGAAAGGGAAAACTCATATAACAAACATAGATGATGAAACTTTCATGAAATTTTCATTGAAACTTCTAGTAAACATTTCCTGGACTTTACAGAAACACTAGCATAATTTAAAGAATCTCGTCAAAAGCTCTTGAAAAATGTTGTGGAATCTATTTTGAAACGTGCTTCTCATAACTTGTGCTTGTTTTTCATGCTCTCAGATCTATCTTTCAATGAGAATGTATAATTGTTCTATTAAGTTTCCATAGATGGTGTGTAGCGTTAGTATTTTAATTGATCGTTACAATATGCTAATACTTAATATTTCCATTTTCTATTTAATCTTATATCACATAGCATCTCTTTTTTTGTAATAGTTTTGGATCATGTTTCATGCTTTTGTTTCCTGCTTCCATTTCCTGTATTGGTGACTATATGTTTCTAGATGTGGATGTCTTAGAATGTTGAGTCTGGCTTAATTCATTTAGTCAATAACATCCGATGTATGCTGTATATACATGATATAACAAGTAGTAATTCTGTCATCATATGCTTACATTTCCATGCTCATGCTGTAGAGATTCTTTAACTTGGGTATTTTGTTATTTGTTTGTCTAGTAATGCTTTTGGCAGAATCTCTTGTGCAGCTCATTCCAACAGTTTGCATAACCATGGCTGACAAGGATCAAGTTGTGGGAATTGATGCAACGATTTCTCTCATAGAACAGCTCGGCAAAGCATTCCTTGAACTTAAAGCTCACAAAGATGCTGCTGAGGATAATGTTCAGTGGTCAGAAATTGAAGAATACTTTCAACACCTTGAGACAATGATGAAGAAAAAAATCGAAGAATTAGCACTTAGGGAGAAGGATTTTAAAGAAAAGGAATCTGAGACTTGCACATTGCTTGCAGAGAGAGAGGCTGCTGTTGCTGCTAAAGAGCAAGATTTGTTGGATCGGATTCAGGAGCTAAAAGATGCTGCTGTTGCTGCCATTGCAGAAGCACGGGCAAAACATGAGCCAGAGCCTTTGGAGCCAATTGATGGTGGGGACGGCAAAGAAACCAAGGTAAGTAGCTCTCTTGGTGATACAAATGCCCTCCTTGACGTCCCAGAAGAGAATTCTCCAAATAAAACAGGTGAAAATGCCGAAGGTGTGGCTGCTGAGGTTAAGCCTCGTGCAGAGCTGACACAATTTTGTGAGCAGATGGATGCAAAAGGTCTTCTGAATTATACAATGGAGCATCAAAAAAATATATCCACCATTCGTGTGGAACTTTCTGTTGCACTAGAAAGTGCAACCGAACCAGGCCATTTGGTACTGGCTTCACTGGAAGGGTTCTACCCTCCTGATGACACTACCACCCAAGAAGGGGATAAAAGGGATGCTGCCCTTCGGGGTTTGCATCTATCCTGTATTATGTTTATGGAAGCCATGGCCACCTTATTGGCAAGGGCTGACCCAGGTGCTGATCACCTTTTGAACCCTGAAATTAAGCAGCAAGCAAAGGCCATTGCTGATGAGTGGAAGCCTAAGTTGGCTGGTGCAGCAGGCACTGATGCTGCCAATGCAAAAAATTCATTGGAAGCTGAGGCATTCTTGCAGCTCCTTGCAACTTTTAGTATTGCATCAGAGTTTGATGAAGAAGAACTCTGCAAGCATGTTCTTGCAGTTGCTCACAAGAGGCGGGCTCCTGAGCTCTGCCGTTCTCTTGGGTTAGCACACAAAATGCCAGGTTGGTTTTCTTTTAATCAACTGACCCGATGAGATCTAGAGACTCAGGACCATTTTTTCCGTAAGGTTTCCATCAACTGATCCAATTAGGTTTGGTAGTATCGGAGAAATAGAGTGCAAATATCAAATGGTAGCAGAAGGCTACTTGTGATCTACTTGTCACAACTTGAAAGGTCCCCTGTTTACTCATGTCTCTCTCTAATTTGATTTGGAATTTGCTCATGTCCCTGTTTTTTGCAGGTGTTGTTGAAGCATTGGTCAACAGTGGGAGACAAATTGATGCCGTACATTTTATCCATGCCTTTGAGCTTACTGAAAGGTTCCCAGCTGTGCCTCTCCTAAAGACATATTTGAAGGATTTGAGGAGGAACTCACAAGGAAAACCTAGTAACTCGGGAGGTGCTGCTGGTGCACAGGTACTTTCCCGGTGCTAGTTAAAACTTCCTTGGCATGCACTTTGTTTTATAACCCACTTTCTCACACTTTCCTATGTAGAACGATGCAAATTCTCAAGAACTTGCAGCGCTTAGGGCTGTTATCCGTTGCGTTAAAGAATACAAGCTTGGGGCTGACTACCCACTCGATCCACTTCAGAAAAGGGTTACGCAGCTAGAGAGGTCAAAGCCTGATAAGAAGAGGTCTGGGGAATCTGGTAAACACCAGCAATTCAAGAAGCCGCGAAACGGAGGATTCCATGGGTTCCGATCACCTGCTTCTGCACCTGTTCCTGCTCCTACTGGTGGCGGCGGCAGACAGGGGGCCCCAGCCGTTTTTGCTGAGAGAGCTATGTATGCAGCAGGGATAGCAGAGAGATATCCGCCACATGCTGTCCCGAGCACCTATGATTACCAAACTCTGAGCCAGCCTACATATGCTCAGCAACCACCTTATGATCAAAGATCATATTACTATACCAAGGATGACAGGGTCAGCGCTGCTTCTACATATAATGCTGCTCCACCTAGTTATGGAAGTTATGTGGGTAGTGGAATGCAGTCTCCACACCAACAGTACATGTAATTCACTGTTATTCGAGGTTAACTCTAAGAAATTTACTTTGTAGGTGACCAGCTGATTGGATAATTTCTTCCTGGTGCAAAGCATGTGATGTTTTTTTTCTTCTCAAGTCCTCTATCTTTGAAGCCCTTTTCAGATGCCTTATAAGAGTATCTTGCTATATGGAACCTAATGTATGATTTTATTGCAAAATATAGCGGGGTTTTGTTGAATTGAGGTCAAAATCTACAAAGGAAAGGCAAAATCATTCGACTGTTGTAGATGTAATTATCATGCTCTGCCACTTTTTACCCTTTTTTTGTTGTTGTGGTGGTGGGTACATTGAAGAACTTATGTTGGCATTGTTTGGCTGTGATGAAGATGTGCATTTATGGAGGTGGGAAGGTTAAGGTTCAAACTTTAGCAACTCTTGCAGCATGGAAACAAAATTGGACAGGATTTAAATGTGGAAAGACCATCTCTATTTCATTTGCTGTCCAATGTTTTGATCAGTGATTTGATGAGAAGTAATGAGAAATGAGGAGAAAGATGACTATGTTTATATTACAAATTAGGTGAGTAATGATAAGAAACGAAGATAGATTTTTTAAGTTTATTTTGTAAGTTTTTTTTCCTCACGATAAATATGAGACTTGTAAGTTGAATATATTTCACAATATTTAGATTGTCTATTAAAATACAAAAATTTTCTTCATTCCTATATTAGCTACTTTGTTTTTCTTCTAAAAATAACCATTTCGTCCTCAAAAAAAAAAAAAAAAAAAAGTAACCATTTATTAGTATTATTATTATTGCTATTATTCCACTTAGACCACAATCATTTCCTCACACCAAACAGAGCCTTGGATTTATTACATCCTCCTTGTCCAGGGTCCAGATTTTCTCCTTCCATTGTTATGACTCCCAAGGTTAACAAGAAGATCAGCACATCAACTTCCCTAACATGAGGAGAAAGAATGAACGGGTAGCTTCTTTGCCGAGATTCTTTTGGAGAGTGATTTTATTTAGTTTTAGTTATTCAGATTAATTTTTTCCCCTAATTAATTAAATTTATTTCTGTGGATAAAGTTACCTATATAGATAGATTAATCATCAAGTCAGGGGGAGGGTTGCAAAGTCTATTCCTTTCGCCCCCGGAGAGTCTCTCTCTCTCTCTCTCTCTCTCCTGATCCAATGGCATTGCCCTGGTCACATTTCGCCACTGTCTTGATCCTATTTGTCACCTTAGTCAGCCGGTCGGAGGTCGTTTCCTCCTCCTCCTCCTCCTCCCCCGGCGAAGGCAGCGTCCTCGTCGTCCGACCACCACACGGCGGCGGTGACCGCCACACCATGTTTCTCCCTCTCTTTCCCTCTTCTTCCCGGAACTCCGCTGGAAAATCGCATCGGCAGCTTGGGGGATCAGAATCAGACTCGGACTCAGACTCTCTCCACCCCAACGCCCGCATGGGTCTCTACGACGATCTTCTTCGCAACGGGTATATCCTTCATCCCTCTTCTCATCTTCTTTGTTCGCTTCCATTGAAATTGTGTTAATTGAATTGAATTGAATTGATGTTGCAGTTACTATACGACTAGGCTTTGGATCGGAACTCCTCCACAGAAATTCGCTCTTATCGTTGATACAGGGAGTACTGTTACTTATGTTCCGTGCTCTACCTGTGAACAGTGTGGTAGGCACCAGGTGTGATCATCTAATCCTTGTGTGTTAAAAATATTTGATCCACAGATTGCACATTGTTCACTTGCTCTGTTTGTTAGTACAGATTCTGTATGACCACATTTGTTTGCCAGAATGGGATTTGGGGAACAGGATCTTGGGATTGGGCGTAAAGGGACTCCCAATATATAGTAGCCTTGGGCTATGAAGCATGGTACTGCAAAAAAACATAACTTACCGGCGCATGGTACCTCATATGCCAATCAAGTTTTTTCTTTTTAATTTTAAACGTACTTAGATGTAGCTAGTATATAGCCAAGTCCTACCGTACCTCAATTGAAATAATATTTTCTTCTACTACAAGTATAATATTTTTGAGTTTGGGAGAGAGAAAGAAAGTATGAAGTATTTTTTTTTTTTTTTTTTTTTTTTTTTGAAAAAAATTTTTGAAAGAGATTTTGAAAAAAAAAAAAATTTGAATTGATTGAGAGATGAGAGAGAGATTGAAAAAAAAAAACTTTTTTGTTTTTTTTTTTTGGAAAAAAAATTTGGAAAAATTTGTTTGGTTTGAGTTTTTCTGAAAACACATTTGTAGAGAAATTTTTCCAAAAATTTTTGAAAAATTCAAACCAAACGAACCCATATTTTCTTTTACTACATAGTTAAAGTTCCTTTAACTAGGCCTTTTTTGTTTTTTGTTTTTTTTTTAATTTTTTATACTTAGTATGATTTTAAAATTAACTATGATTTGTAAGTTATTTAATAAATTGCCATTTAATTTTGATTTATACCTTTACTTTTGACATTGAATGTGAATTGTAGATTGAACCTTAACAAATTAAACCATTTAATTAATTTTTACATTACTGTAAATTAAAAATAAATATTTTTTTACAAACATACCAAGCTGAACCCGTATCCAATTTTTTTTGAATTTAACCATACCGCGTATTCTGCACTGCATCTGCACATACCGTGCTTCATAGGTATTGGGATAATTAGCTCGTGTTTGGTGCGTGGTTAGATTAAGTACACTCCGTTTTGTTAGCCACTTTATTTAGTACTAGAAGGGTGGCACACTGTATATGTGTATATCAAGTTCGGAAAGTTTGGAAAAAATATAATTTCATGATATATTCATAATATATATGAAATGAAACACAAAAATCAAATTCCATATATACTTACATTATTGCATATATCTGTGTGTTATACAGAGAGAGATGAGCAATTCATATTTGGTGGCCATCACTGAACACCAATTACAGATGTGTAGATTTTTATACAACGGTTTTTATGTTTGAAAATTGGAGTGTTTCATGCTTGGTGGTGTTGGCACCGATGGGTTCTGTTAGGCAGTGGTGAGTTTGAGGAAGAAAAGAACTGGGTATGGCATGCATGTCATAGCTTTGAAAGGGAGGTTAATGGTTGGTTGGCAATGGTGTTGGGCTGTTGTTGTAGGCAGCAAAGGTCTGGTGACGTGGTGTTGTTCGCAGCAGAAGAAGACAAGACATGAGGAAGAAAGAAAGGGAGGAAAAAAATTAAGGGCTTAAATGTCATTATAATGCATTGAGAATATAATTATAATTGTTACAATAAAAATTTGAATTTCACGCCAGTGCCACTTATGCACTGTTAACTTTAAAAAATTGAAAAAACAAAAAAGGTAATGGTTTCACGTTGCACTTGACCATGGGGGTTTCCTACTTTGAAATTGAGGGGTGTTCTGTGTTTTCTAGTCTCATTGGAGGAGCTAAGGTAAAGTGTGATGTACACTGAATTATTTCTTTGAATAAAAAGTTTTTGTAGATACATACTTGTTTTTGTGTGTAATTGGATCAGTGTTAATGGTGCTTTTATTTTTGATCCATGCACTTCAATACCTCTAACGACATACTGCAAAGGGTATCAAGAGGCAACTGTTATATCAATCAATTTTGACTCAAGAGAATGTTGTATTCTCAATTTCATTTCTGAACAGTGGATGAACATGACTGCTTGCTTTAATTTTGATTTTGCTTGTTTTGTTTTCTTTTCATAGAATTGCATGATGCAACATTTCTTTCTTGTTTATTTCTCTACGTTTTGAAATCATCAGCTTCCTTTCAAGAAAATATGTTTTCAACAAAGAGAAACATGTTTTGCTAAGTAAAGAAGTTTTATTAACAAGTAAGAAGGAAGCAACCCAAATACAAAAGGTGGCAAAATTTTCAAGAGAAGGCAAAACTCTCCTAGATGTCCAACTAACAAAATGGACAAAAAACGGCTTTTAAGCCTACAAAAGGCTCCTTCATCAACTGGAAAGTTCTCCTATTACTCCCCAACCAAATATCTACGTGCAACATTTTTGGTTACATAATTGGTCGTATGTGTGATTCAATCAAGGTTATGAAACTAGGACAATTTCTTACACTGCAGTTGCTTGATTCATAATTTGAAAGTGTTTCATTTATATGGACACATATTTTGCCTCATTTTTTTCTTCTTCTTGTTCTTAATGGTTTGGGTCATACTGTACAATGTGTTCACCAGGATCCAAAGTTCGAACCAGAATTGTCCAGCACCTACCAACCTGTGAAGTGCAATATTGATTGTACCTGTGACAATGATGGGGTGCAATGTGTTTATGAGAGACAGTATGCTGAAATGAGTTCAAGCAGTGGTGTTCTTGGTGAGGACATTATATCCTTTGGCAATGAAAGTGCACTTGCACCCCAGCGTGCTGTTTTCGGTTGTGAGAATGTGGAAACTGGTGACCTTTATAGTCAACATGCTGATGGCATAATGGGTTTGGGTCGTGGTGATCTAAGTGTTGTGGATCAACTTGTTGACAGAGGTCTGATTAGTGATTCATTCTCCTTATGTTATGGTGGGATGGATGCTGGTGGTGGTGCAATGGTTCTTGGTGGCATTTCCCCACCTTCTGACATGGCGTTCAGCTATTCAGATCCTGTACGCAGGTATGTTTCGTGTAATTCTTCTTATAGATACAAAACATAGTTGTTTTTCTAACAAATACACTTGATACATCTCACACATTTACTTTAGTCTCGGGATGGCAACAGTCCATATTACAATATTGAGCTGAAGGGAATAAATGTTGCTGGGAAGCCGCTGTCTGTAAACCCTAGTGTTTTTGATGGAAAACATGGAACCATCCTGGATAGTGGTACTACATATGCTTACCTGCCAGAAACGGCATTTCTAGCATTTAAGGATGCTGTAAGATTCACCTTTCTTTATGCTCTACCTCTTCCCTTTATTATTTGTTTTTTGTTAAAATTAAAAAAAAAAAATTTTTGATTTTTAACTAATACTTCTGGGTTCTATTTGTGTTTGAGTTCCTAATGAGTCTCTGAAACATATCCTTTCTTATTTTTCTGGATAAGTAAAGAGGCTATCAAACGAATTCTAGACTGACTCATATTCTTTCCCTTTGAGGGATGTGATGGAATTAAAATAGACTAATACTGTGCCATTATTGTGTAATAAATAAGATAATATAGGGACTTGAAGGTTTAACATTTGAGATCTGATATAGAGAAGTAATCTCTAGTTATAGTTGCATAGAACAGATACCCTGAGAGAAAGACAAAATTTGTTATTGACTATAAGGATGTGTTGACACTCTCTTCTCCTTCTTCTCTCCTTCCCTGTTCTCTCTCTGTATGTGGCATGTCAAAAATACCTCGAACTTCTTGATGGAGAACAACAACGAATTGGATGGAGAATAATTGAAGATTAAAAATTTTAGCTTATTCATGAATTTTAGTTTAAATAGGATTTTGTTTCTTATTCACCTTACTAGCCTAATACGTAGAACCAAGGCCCAGCAAGGAGTGAGGAGATGATGTAGTGCCAATCATGCCCTGCCACCTGTGCCCCATGTATCAACATATCATCAATTTTTAGATCTTATGGTTTACATTTTCAGCCAAATTGAAGTATACTTTTGGCCTCTTTTGGCTCATTTATTTTTATTTTTTTAATCTTGCAGATTATTAGAGAACTCCATTTGCTCAAACGGATTCCTGGTCCTGATCCAAATTATAATGATATTTGCTTCTCTGGTGCTGGAAGGTTGTGTGAATACTACATTAGTTTGATTACTTATCTTTGTGTTGCATGCAATGCTTGATCTTCTTCTATGCTTCAGTGATGTCGCGCAACTGTCAAAAATCTTTCCAGTTGTTGACATGGTATTTGGCAATGGAGAGAAGCTGTCACTATCTCCTGAAAACTACTTGTTTCGGGTAAGCACCTGAGTTCTTCTTATTCTTCTTTATTCTCCTTTTTAAAACTTGCACTTCTGAAAGGACATGTTTGGGGGGCTTTTATTGTCCTCACAACTGTTTAGTTGATATGTAGTGACTGATTGTTCTTTCTTTGCTTTATCTTGTTGCATGTCTGTATATAGCATTCAAAGGTGCATGGTGCATATTGCTTGGGAGTTTTCCAAAATGGAAAGGATCCAACCACCTTGTTAGGAGGTATATTATGCTATGCCAAATGCCTACTGACTAATTTTCACCATTGTACACCTTTCTGTATGTGAACATTTTTTGCTTCCTCTCTATTAGACGTCTTGGTATATTTCGATTGATTGATAGAAGTAAAATATTGCAAAAAGACATACAGCACATTAAACACAATGCTCTAATGTGATTAACCCCCACTAGCCCTAAGTTTGGAAAGTTCAGGCTAAGACAATTCGAACATCATCAATTACAACTACAAAACTCTTTTCCAAAAACTCGTTGAAATGTATTGAACCCAGTGTAGAAACTCAAATCCAAAACTTCACAAGTTGGAACATCAATGACATTGAAGCAAAATTCTAGCGCAGCACAACAGCGTGTCTTCTGAAATATCTCTAGAAAGCATTCTTCTCTCGTGGTGGACCCCTCATTTTTATCACTCTTGAAACTTTCACTAAAAGATCTATTTGGTTAAGTTTTCAGAATTTTTTTTGAATTTTTTTCAAAAGCTAGTTTGGTGAAAAAAAATTAAAAATTGAAAACACTCATATTTTCATATGGTCTTCCCTTTTTTGGGATGAAAATAATTTTTAAAATTCAAAAAAAAGAATGGTGTTTATTTTTATCAAATAGTTACTAATTTTTCAAACAAAAATTCTAAAAACAAATTCTTGAAACTCAACTAAACAAGCATCTTTTCCCAATTATTTTTCTAAGTTTATTAATATGGCAATATGAGATCTAGGAGTGGAGTTGACCAAAAATTGTTCTAATCCAGCTTCTCTATGTTGAAGCACATGAATGAACATTTTATACTATCATGAAAACCAATATATTCTGTCAAATTTTTTTATAAGTGCCATGGAAACCTCATGGTGGAGACATGAGCTGTGATGCTACTTGTGAAAATATAATATAAATGTGGGCTTATAGAAAGTGCAAATTAAGTAGAAAATATTGCAAAATGAACATGGCATTAAGCACGCTAGGATTAATGAGGTTCTCCTAAAATAGAGCTAGGTAACAGATGAAGATGGTCAATAAACTTCACTAAAATAAAAAGATTACAAGTTCCTAATAATATCTAAATGCCACCAGAAATAATCCGACCAAACCTCTCTAAATTGGATTAGATAACGATACCCAGATTGAATCCGAACAGACTTTTTCCATAGAACGCACTCTGTTTTGCATAGCTCGGCCCCCTGATGACACTGATTCCTGTGTTGACCAAATTTCTTCTATAGAGCTTAGAGGTAAATCCTTGTTGGGCAAGGGGTAGGAAATCCTTTTACCAAACAAAACAGAACCCTAAAAAGGAAATCCCTAGAATCAGGAAGTCAAACAAAATCCTTATGACATTTTAAAAATATAACTAACATTTCTTTTTCATTTTTTAGGCCTTCTATGATTTTTTATTGTAAACAATTTTTTTTACAGGAATCCTTGTCCGCAATACTCTTGTAGCGTATGATCGTGAGAATGAAAAAATTGGTTTCTGGAAAACTAATTGTTCTGAGTTATGGGAAAGACTTAACATTACTGGTGCTCCTCCACCTATGCCTTCAGCTTCTGATAGAACAAACTCAACTGCAGAAATGTCACCTACAGTGGCTCCTACTGCACCTGTACAGCAAATGGGTATGATGAGCTTCTATTTTTTGGCTGACCTTGTTCTAGCCATTTTATTTGAATCTGCAGCATTGGTTAATTTTTTTTTCATGCTAAAGTTGGAACTGAATGCTTTTTTATTACTTGCATATCAATAGAAATTGCCTACTTTGGTGCTGGATGGAAGAAGCGTTCATGCATTCTAATTAAGCATTCATGCATTTTAAATCTACTTTACCCTGAAAAATTAAACAACTTGCGTCTGTTTTATTATAAATATACCTCCCCCTGGGGTCGGGTTGGGAAGCAGCATCGGAAGGCTTGGGCCTTGGGCCCTGGCACCTCTGTGCTTAATGTGGCTGATTTGGCTAGAGTGGAATCAGCTTATCTTTCACGAGGTGGTTCATTTTGCTTCGTGGTTAGAGAATAGGTTGTTAGTAATTGTGTATAGCTCCGGATATGTTTCTCTTTTTGGATTTTATGGATGACTTGATTTGGTAGGGGTGGTGTTTTCCCCTTTTGCGGGCCTTTTTCTTTGTATTCTTTGGCATCAACTTGATGCCGCATTCAATAATAAACCAAACCAAATCAAACCAAACCAAGCCTTAAATCCCATCAAATAGGGTCGGCTACATGAATCCTTCTTCTCCATGCGGCCCTATCAAATGCTATTTCGTTAGTCAAATTAAGTAGATCCATATCTCTATTTACAACGCTAACCAACGTTAATCTAAACATATCCCGTCCCCTAACACTTTCATCTACCATTACAGCATCGCATCTCTTCACTACTGCCTCTGTTGGTCTCCGTTGAATATGACCAAACTATCTCAATTGATTCTCTCTCAACTTATCTTCTATCGGTGCTACTCCTACCCATTCTCAAATACACTCATTCCTAATTCTGTCTTGTCTAGTTTTACCACATATCAACCTTAGCATTCTCATCTCAGCCACACTCATGTTATCTATATGTTGTTTTTTAGTTGCCTAGCACTCCATCTCATACAACATCGCTGATCTAATCGCCGTTCTATAGAAATTATCTTTAAGTCTATTGGGTATTCGTTTATCGCACAGTACCCCAGACGCACTTCTCTACGTACACTATCCCGCCTTAATCCTATGGGCCACATCCGCATCAATCTCCCCTGCTATTGTGATAATTGACCGAAAATGTTCACTCTTAGGCAGTCTTTGGTTCTCAATCTTTACTTCTCCTCTGCTTTCATTGTTAATGTTACTAAATTTACACTCCATGTACTCTGTCTTAGTTCTGCTTATCCAGAATCCTTGAGATTCAAGAGTTTTTCTCCAAATTTTCAATAATATTGCTTATTTATCAACAACCAAAAAGCTACCCCTCCCCTCTATCTGCCATTGATGGTGTTGATTCTCAATCTAAAAGTTCAAATAAAAAGTGTGTATATAATACCACTTGTGTAGCTTAGGATGCGTAGCTACTATTTGCTGACTTACCTGAACATGTGGAGGCTTCCATTTAGTCTCTTTTGCATTTTCATTTTCATTTTCATTTTCTTGAACTTTTAAACCCTACACCAATGTGTTAGATTGCTAGTTTTATCCCAACTGAGCTCAAACTGGCTCTTGCATTTCAGACATCATGCAGGCAGTTCTTTGATATGTGCTATGTAACTTTATACATTTCTGATGTCATAATTTTTTTTCTTGAACTTTGATGTGCAGGGGAACATCAAGATGGACTCATAACATTTTACATGTTGTTGAGTGTGAAGTATGCAGATTTGAAGCCCCACATCACTAAGCTAGCTCATTTTATTGCCCATGAGTTAGATGTTAATACTTCACAGGTAGCTTTATTTGGAAAAATAAAAAAAATAAAAAAAAATTATGACCATTTTAATGACAGCTTCTTGTTGCAGCATTGATTTGAAATTTCTGCATTTCACTTGTTGATGTCCAGTTTATGTCACCTACTATAACCAAACCAAACCAAGCCTTAAGTTCCATCAAAGGGGGTTGGCTACATGAATTCTTTTTCTCCACTCGACTCTCTATCAAAGGCTATTTGGTTAGTTAAATTAAGGATATTCATATATCTATTTACTACACTAGCCCACGTCAATCTAGGTCTGCCCCTTCCTCTAATACTTCTCTCTACTGTCACTGTATCACATCTATTCACTACTCATTGTATCGCATCTATTCACTACTATTTTTGTTGGTCTCCGTTGTATTATTATATATGACTAAACCATTTCAATCTATTCTCTCCCAGCTTATCTCTCAGCTTATCTTCTATCAGTGCTACTTCTGCACATTCACCTACTATCTTGCACATTAATTCCATCTTAACTCAGGGTGCCCATTATTTGGGATGAGTGGTTTCAGGTCCACTTACTGAATTTTACTGCCAAAGGAAACAATTCTCTAATAAGATGGGCCATTCTACCAGCAAGATCTGCGGAGTACTTTTCTAATGCCACTGCAGTGGTGAGTTTGCATTTCAGAATTGCAAGGATTTTTGTAAAGAAAACTGGAACAATTTGCTTATAACCATTGCTAATTGGCAGAGTATTATTGCACCGTTAGCTGAACATCGTGTCCGGCTTCCTCCTAACTTTGGAAGTTATCAATTGGTTGAATGGAATATTGAGCCTCCACCAAAACAGTAAGCTATTATTTATATGCTGCAGTTCTCTTTACATTTTTCTGCTTCATATATTTATCAATTGGTTGAATGGAATATTGAGCCTCCACCAAAGCAGTAAGCTACCATTTATATGCTGCAGTTCTCTTTACATTTTTCTGCTTCATATATATATGATTGCTTCAATGACTTATTGCCCTAGTCTGCTTCTTGAAGCCCGATGCATGCTATAAAAGTGTGGTTAATGTGTCTTCTCAACTTACATTTTGAAAGAAACAGTAGGGATTTGGGACTCCTTAATTATATCAGTAATGCTCCCTTGGTTGTCAGGAAGACAAAAAAGGACTAAGATATGAAATAATCTGAAAGGTTACCGTTCCAGTGGCTGTTTTTAAGATTTAACCCTTTTCCCTACAACTTCTGAGGGGTCACTTCATTCTATTGAATCCATTACAGAACCCACACACACATAAAAAAGCCAAGGAATGGCAAATTTTAATAAAAATAATGAAATTTAAATTTATTTATATATCGTAGCCGTAAAGCTACCCCTTGGTGACCTGGAGGTCATGGGTTTGAGTCGTGGAAACAGCCTCTCTGCTTGCGGGGTTAAGGCTGCGTACATCAACCTATTCTCAGACCCCGCTTAAGCGGGAGTTTCGTGTACTAGGTACGCCCTTTTATTGTAGAGGAATTAGATCTCACACACCAAATTGTTAATGCTAGAGTGATCTAATGCCTGTTTTTGGATGTAGGAGCATCAAAAGTGGAATTGTTTATCCCCTGTTGTATTTTATCTTCCGGTTACTAAGAGTCGTTACATTTTTTGATTGTGGACATTGGTTGTTTCACATTTTCTTTTTAACCACTCATCTGGTGTCTATCATGCTGCTTACATCACGTTTGCCTGTTTTGGCTACCCTTACCATTTGCTTCTTGAAATGTATAGGGAGATGGTATCATATGATTCACATCTTCAGGTTTTCTCATATTGGGCTTGTTTTTTTCTTTTTTTTAAATGATGCAGGACGTGGTGGCAGCAGCATTACATGGTTGTAGCTGTATCAATTATTGTCACACTAGTTCTTGGATCATCGGCAACTGGGGTATGGATTGTTTGGAGACGAAGGCAGCAAACACTTGTTTCATACCAGCCCGTTGATGCTGCTATTCCTGAGCAAGAACTCCAGCCGCTATGAACACACAAATCGTCTTGGCCCTGTGATTTAAATATTATGGTGCAGCATTTTTGGCTCTCGAGTCATAATTGATTTCTGCAAGCACAGCTACCAAACTGATCGAAATTTTGTTTTAAGGACATGTTCTAACCTTTCAGGGCTTTCTATGATGTTTGATTAACCTGGGATAGAACTGAAGTATGTCACATATATAGAAATTTGTATATGCATATTGTTAACACCTCACTGAATCAGAGGTCTGATCAATAAGTGGATTTGTGATTTGATTTGATTTTCTTTCTTGTACTATCATTTCCAGTGTTTAACCTTATACAGCTGTAGCAGATTTCTACTACGGTGAAGAAATATGTTGAATGTCATATCAAGGTTTTGTATTTGTCGATCTACCAACCATGACGGTCCATTTGGGCACAGCCGCTATTCACTGCAGTTGAAGCAAAATAGATTAATCGCTACACAGATGGATGGCGGTAGATCCACTTGCGGCAATGTCACACACTGTTGTTTCATTCAAATCAATGTTTTAAAAACCGGACCCATGAGTAAACCGAAAAAGAGATCAGGTGGACGGATCACTGGTTCAACAGTCGGGTTGAACCGGAATTAAACCGTGATGTCATAATTATTTTATAAATATTTTTATGATTTAAAAATAAATAAAATACATTCATTAAAAATATTTTTATAATTTAATATATATATATATATATATTCATCAAATATTATTAAAATACATATATATTTATATATATTTTTATATTAATATTATTTGTAAGAATATTAATTATATATGTGTTTGAGGGAAATTAGTTTGAATTTAATTAATATTATATATTTCTTACATATTAACAAGGAACCATAGTGTTAGAGTGGAAATTTATATTCTTTGGAGCTTGAAGTGTTGAGTTTAAGTCCTTTTAACATCAACTTTTTCAATATTGAATCAAACATAACAAACCAATCTAGTTCACTTCAACTTGGACCGGGTCGACCAATTTAGTGGTTTAATTGTGGTTCCCACCAGTTTTGCTTAAAATGACCGGTTTTCAAGAGGGGATCGGGTTAGAGAGTATATTCGGACCAGACCATAAATCGGTCTACGGTTGAATCGGTCGGTCGAATCTAATTTTTAAAACATTGATTCAAATTGTGTAACTGTTTTTTTGTATTTTGTGGTTAAACTTGAGTCTCTAGACTATTTTTTTTTTAAGGAAATATTATATCAAATGAATTTTTTTTAAAATTGTTGTGACAAAGCGGAACCAAGGATAGGGTGGGGTAGGGGGTATCACATTTGAAGTCCAAAGAAAACGTTGAAACACGGAGAGGAGAGGGGGAACCAAGCCAAAGGAGGGGAAGGTGGAACAAAAAAGATTGCGATAATTTCAACGTCGATGCTAGGGCCTTGAATTGTCGAGGCACTCGACAATTCCTCTCTTTCCCCCATGTTTTTTTTTTTTTTTTTTTTTTTGGTGTTGATTTGGTATTTTTTTTTTTTTTAGAAGGGTGATTATGTATAGAGATGTGTTAAAAAATTAGACATCGTGGATCAATTCAGTATAAGTTAAACTGGTTGGATGATAAATTAGCTGATCAATTAAGCTGTTGGTTAAAATTTATTAATTTCATATAATTTTATAAGAGTCACTGTTAATTGAAATAAAAATATAGTAGGGACTTATACAAAATTATATAGAATTAATAAATTTTAATTAGTAGCCTAATTGATTAGTCAATTTTATCATTTAATCAGTTCAACCCAACTCACTCACATTATTAAATCACACAAGCTGAGTTAGTACAGAATGTCTAATTTTTTTGAGACATCCTTATATATTATCACCTTTAAAAAAAATAAAAATAAAAATCCAGACATTCGAGGCCTAGTTTGGAAATATTGTAAAAAACCCAACCCAAACCCAATCCATATTTCATAAAAAGTTAAAAAGTGCACTTATTTAGTGTTTCCAAACTAGGCCTTGTCTATTCTGTTCTGTTCTGCTTTGGCCGACACGTCATCAAATAGACACACATCAATAAGGTTGGTTGCAGTCTGGGTCAATGATGTGAAAAAGGGGTAAGAAGAGGGAGGGGGGTTGAGGTTGGAATATCCAAAGGTGGGTGGACAATACGTGTTATTATTAGTCTTTTAAATAACATTTTTTTTTTTTTTTTGAACAGGTCTTTTAAATAACATGAGCACCTCTTTTGAGACTCTACTCCTATTTCTGGAACCATTCTACTCTTCCATGACTTGGGGCGTCGCTGCACCAATCTAAAATTAAGGGATAATTTGAGATGTTTTAAATAAGTATATATTTTTATTTTTTATAAAAAAAATATATAAAAAAATAGAAAAAGTAAATAAAAAAATAAAGAGAAAATATTAATAGATATTGATTAATATGATCTAAATAAGTGTATACATATTTAAAAAATATATTTTTTTTAATATATGCCAAACACCTACTAATATGGTCTAAGCAACAAACAATATTAAACCAAACTACTGTGTTCAGTAAAAAAATGGCAAATGTACTTTGCCACAAAAAAAAAAAAAAATTATCTTCTTCGGATATATATATATATCTATATATTATTTAGAGTAAATTGTATTTGTTATCTTTGTAATTTATTTCTTTTGTCAATTTAATCATTTTACTTCTAATTACACTCATTTTATCGTTAAAATTTCGTATTATATCAATTCAGTTAATTTGATAGCTTCACTTAAAAATATTAGACTAAAATCAAATAGCAAACTAATCTATTAATTCTCCTCGGGATAAGTGATTGGTGTAAAATTTGAAATTATAAATTTTCTTTTGAATTAACTATTTTACCTTGACTACTAGCCATAGTGTGAAAAATTAAATAACAAAATTAATATAAATGAAACTATAAATCAAATGAACACAAAATAAATCACGAGAACCATGTGTATAATTTGTTATGTTATTTATTGTGCTTATATATAAAACTTTAAATCCAAATTTAGGTGGTGGTTATGATAGGATAACGGTGGCGGCTGCTATGCACGATAATTGTAGCATAATAGGATGACAGTTATGATGGTGGTAGTAACATCAATAATTGATGGATGGCAATAAGGATAGTGGTGACAATGGGATATTTTGATAAGATGGTTAAAAATTATTTTTTTGACTTTCCTGTGAGAGAAGAAAGTGAATTAAAAGATGAAAAGTGACTTTTAACCCACTTCTAAAATAGGCCAATGTTGCTAGTGGTGAAAATAGAAAGGAATGATGATGGCATTCAATGGAATACTACCGTACATTATTTTAAAAAAATTATTGGAATGGAATGTCAATTTTTTAATTTTAAAAAATGAATTGAGTATTTTATTTTTTATTTGAGTGATATTATATTTTTAATTTTGTTCTTTCAATTTTATCTTTAATGATGTGATTCACTTCTACGTGAAGTGATCCAATACTCTTCTATCTCTTATTATTAGTCTTCCTAATTCTACATCATTATGATAAAATTAGGGGAACAAAATTAGAGAGGTGAATAATTATTCTTTTATTTTTATTTTTTTGAATAACCATCCTAAATAGAGTAACTACTATCATTATATAAAACATGTGAAATAAGAGAATACAAAATTAGAATAAATACCACTGATGGTGGTGGTGGAGTGAAAAGGTGCTGGCCTTCCACACATGTGAGTAGGGTTCGATTTTTGAGAACACAACTAGCGTTTCCATTTATGGTTGAAGCTGATCACATTGTACTCTTTGTGACTCTACCTCTTAGATTGCAGGTTGGTACGTCATTCTCTTACTCCAATGATGAGTCCATTCCTAGGAGTTACGGTAATTCTAGAGCCTAGGGGTTATAATAATGTCACCAAAAAAACACGATTTTTTTTAGTTCAAAAAAAAAAAACTAAAATAAATAAATATTCTAGTTCCATCCTATATTTTAGTGTGTACCAAAGGTTCCACGAGGGTAATTAAGCTAGTATTTTACGTTTATTACGACAAAACCTCTTTACAATGATAACTGTCTCACTCTAACCCCATCACATGCACCAACGTCTAGTGTGTATGTACACGAACACTTTTTTTATTTTTATTTTCATTGTTTATTACTAAAATTATTGAAAAGACCTTTTTACTTTTTTTTTTAAACAAATATATATATTTTCTTAGAAAGAAGAAGTTGTATTAAACTTATTTTGAAACAAATTTTCATTTCTTTATCACTCTCGTCACATTTAACCACCCTCATTGATTTATCATCAATTATGATAACTTTGATATTATGATCTCTTACCTCTTGAAACACGCATTCTAATCACTAATGCTGTGTTTGGTTGAGGGACTTGGGAAGGAATTTGGAAAAGAAAAAGGAAAATGTGTGTGAAATTAGGTGAAATGTAAGTATATTTTATTTACATTTCACCTAACTTTTCCCTTTCTCTTTTCAAATCCCTCCTCAAATCCTCCAACCAAACACAGCGTAAAGCTCACTAAACTTATATATATATATATATATTATATTTCTTATTAGCCAAATTAAAAATAGCAGCAACAATCCCATGAATAAGATATGTCAATTACTTTTCTTTTATTTTTCTTTACCTTTAATTTTTTTATTTATTTTTCAAATGGCCCGATTAATATTTTTGACGTAGTCATAGATTTGAAAAGTACAGAAAATGGGGGAGAAGGGGACTTCTATGATTCTTTTTCTTCCCCCTGACTTGGCAGGTAATTAGAAGAAAATGCAAAGGTGTCTATAATTAAAGCTCAACTAACAATGAAAAAATAATGGGATAATTACAAAAAATAGTTTCAGAATTTGAATTTTGTAACAAAATAAATCTTGAATTTTTAATTTTATCAATTTAAATCTCAATTTTTGATTTGTTTTCAATGTAAACTATTCATCTATTTTTGTTAAATAAAACTTACATAAAAAGAGTATTTTAATTATTAAATTCAATTATATATATATAATGTCTAAAATATTCATTTTTATTGAGTCTAATAAATAAAATATTATTTTTTTATTGATTTTACTTCATAAAAATGAACAAATAGTTTAAATTAAAAACAAAATAAAAAATTTAGGATTCAACGTGACAAAATTAAAAACTCAGGATTTAATTTGTTATAAGAGTCAAAAGTTAAAGTTTTTTTTTTTTTTTTTTAATTTCTCCAAAAATTTGAATAAATTATATAAATGAAATTGAAGCTCAATTAACAAACAATACTTATAATAATACAGTATAGTTTTTCTTGTAATATAATAATACGTACATCATAGCAATAGCAATAATAAATAAAAAGATGAGATAAAAAAACCGTCATAGAACAGAGAAAGGGGAATTTCAGAAATCTGTGGGGGCTGGAGAGGGGGTTGCGAAGAGGGTAAAACGACCAACTTTAGCTCGTCTTCTCTCCTCTCAGGTAATGATACTCTCTCTCTATATATTCTTCTCTTGCTCTGATCCATCTAGGGTTTCATTTTTCTGGTCTGATTGCTCATCTCCTGCTCATTCTTCGAGATTGATCGTTTTGGGTTCTCTTCAATGTTCAATTAACGTGATTCAAATTTAGTCACATAAACATAGACCCATCTGGTTTATACATCAAGAATTATAGTTCTCCATGCCCATGTTTTGCGAATTCAAACATTGGACCTACTGAAATTATGAACCAGATTGTAATTTTATATAATTATGCTGTACATGTTTCTGTATCGAATTATATATATGAAAAGTCCTCTTTTTTTTTCCTTCTTCTTCTTCTTCTTCCTTTTTTTTTTTTTTTAATTTTTTATTTGTGAGATTATAGGATTCTGAATTAACATGTGGATCATGGTTTATGGCATGGTCAGGTAGATGGGTTAGTGGGTTTTGGCACCTCTTGTCTTTTTAACTGGAGCTTGGCATAATGATCTATTTTGACGTGATTTAGATGATTCAATTCCTAAAAAGGACCGTAACTGGAAAGGAGAAAGGGAAAAAATATTTGTTTACTCAGTTTGAAAATTTGTTATCCTTCAGGTTTAAGTTGGTTTATCCTTATCTATATTTTCCTTTAAAGATTTCACTACAATACTTGTTTGACAAGTAGGTCTTTTTATTGGATAACTATGTCCTCGCGCTCAAGCTTTTAATTTCTTCAGAGTAGTACCCTTGTTGACTTTGGCTTTATTGATTATTAAATTAGATTTGTTTGGAACCCACATCTATAAATTGGTGTAATTCCTTTATTGTGCCATTAATAAATAATTGAAGATTTAAGCATCTTGATCAGTTTTCAGGATAATCTTTTGAATCCAACTAAGGCAACATTTTACTAGGTCCTTTCAACAGTAGTATAATCTTTTTAATTTTTCAAAGTAAACCTTTTCTAAGTTTGTCTTTCAACCTAACGTACTCTTGGTATCTTAAACACGAACAATAGAGTTACTACTTAAGTTCTACCATCCTGCTTTATTTTATTTTTATTTATTTTTTGTTTGGGAGTATGTTGAAGGCCTCCTCGATCTCTCTTTTTTACATATAGTTTCAAGATATTGGAAGTGGTCATTTTAGGTATCTCTCAGTCGTTAAGTTTTATTATGTCCTCGTTTGTTCCTCTTGTAGATAAGAACTATATTCCATTTGTTTTTGTTTAGTTCTGTGTGTCCTAAACAGTTTAAATTTTAAAAGTAACAGTCTACATTTGAACTTAGAGTAGAACCCTAGTCTGGTTTTATCAGTTACCTATATACCATCAATATCCACATCGTCAGATATTTTCTTGAATATGCTGAACATGTTCACTTGTCATCAATGTGAAGGATAATTTTCCATTGTTGTTTTGTGGAGAAGAATCTTTATTGTATAACATGATTTTGAAATTTTAGGTGTTAATTATATTTTTTCTTAAAGTTAGATGACAACTGTTATGTTCAGTTTTCTTTTCCTTGTTTATCTGGAACATATGTCTTTCTCACTTATGCTTGGTGTCATTTCAATGTGTGGTGCTCATGCTTGTTAGATTGATGACTACGAAAAACAGAACTTATGTGCTCTTGATCTATGATATTAGGCTCTTCCTTGGAGATACTTGATTGATATGTGCGAATTAAAACTCTTGGTTGGCATTTAGATAAGTATGTCTTCCAAACATGTGCCAGCTGGACATAAATACAAGTAATCACTAAGTTCTTTTATATGTAGTGCCTTGGCCCCAGTGGTAAGTTGGGGCTAGTATAGAGTGGATGACACGGATTGATCCCACTTTGTATTAAGAAAAGAAATTACTGAGCGCTTTAATTCTGAAACCCACATTAGGGGAACTACTGATCTATTGTTTTGGGGTTTCTCATTTATTAGCATACTAGTAAAATGCATGTGCTAACCATTGGTAGAAACATAAATTTAAAAAAAAAAAAAGAAAGAAAAAAGAAAAAGGAAAGAAGGATAAGTTGGGAATGGATTAACTCAAAAAGATAATAAGATGATAATTGTATTTATTCTAAATTGACATTGGTAAAGACAAGTGAAACTGATGATGACCAAGATTGAATCAAGAAATGCACGTCTGAACAGTGTACATACTTAACATAATATATTAGAATCACCATATGAGGCATGAAAATTTTCATTATTGTCTATTACAGTTATGTACATATTTAACTCATGATTGGCAATTACAATTATGTATAGATTTATGACATAATACTTGAACAAATATGAATTTCCCTTTTCCATGTAACTCTTGAATGTTATCATGGAAACAAGTTCATGCAAAACCACATGTGAAATTTGCTCCTATCTCCATGTATATATGTATTTTTTTTGTGCGGTAAACACATCATCATAATTTCAAAGGTGCGAGTATATACAATAAGTACAACCAATAAGCTTTTCAAAATCAATTGGAATTTCCAATAATTCTTAGTAGCGTATACAAAGAAAGGACAAATAGAACTAGTAAATTTACATTTATGTGCAAAAGTTAAAAAGAACAACCTGGAGAGGAACCCAAATATCAACTTCATATGAGAAAAATAGCAATATAAAGATAATTTTAAGATCTCTAATTATATGAGGAACTTGTATGCACGTTGTACAAAATTAGAGCAATGTAGAATGAAGACAAGTTCGTTTATGAGAAACGATTGAGGAAAGATAATAAAATAATTTTAATTAGGGTTTTAAAGGTGCTGGTAAAGTAGTGCTGAATGATGTGCTTCTTTCTATTCCCAAAAAGAAACTCAGTAGTTTTAGATTTCTAAACGATGTGCAACAAATTACTTGAATAGTTATTGTAATTATTTCTACATAGGAAACATGTTACAAATAGAAGGGGTAAATCAAGGCATCAGGGCTTACTTTGTCAGTATCTTGAGGTCATGCTTGCAAGTCAAATTCTGCTTGTCATCACCACTGTCTAATCTGATCTTAGCCGTGATGTGATGATCTTTTGCTTGGGGTAACAGCCTTGATGTCGTCCTCATTGATATCAACATCAGTCCATTTGAGGCAGCTCTTGAGGTTAGCATGGCCCATCTTGCCACGCTTATCTCTATTCATATCCCCAGACACCTCCTCTATCCCAACCCAACCCTTATTTGTCCCTTTATTAGCACTCAAAACCTGCTAGAATTCATTTATCAAAAAAAAAAAAAAAAAATCCTGCTACAATTCAGTATGCTTTGTGTACTACTTCCTGTTTAAATCTGCCATTCACCAGACTATGCCCTCATCTTAAGGTCTGCTGCTGGAAAATCTGGTGTAGAACGTAGAGATGCTGTGATTTTGTGGTCAACATTGATCATACAACTGCTTTTCTAGGTTTCAATGTTGGATCTGGTGCGAGATTTATGCATGTGTATATGTGGAGGGCATTCGTTTATGGGAGTTTCAGTGTCTATGTTGAGGAAACATGACATGTTATAGGAATGACAATCATTGCATAATGTTCCTTCAGCAAACTTGATTTGTTGGTGACTGGGTATAGATGCTGTCATTACATGATGTTTCTTTTGGTGACTTACCTGGTTATAATATTATTTATTTTTATTTTTTTTACAGGGCATCGCTGGACAGAGAATTTAAAATTTGGAGATCCTCCAGTATGAGTTTAATCTTTTGAACCTCTAGGGCATGCGTTCTTCTTGAGCGTTGGAAAAAAATGTTTTCTCCTGTTTATATTTTAATTTATCAAGGAATGTGAGGATAATCACTTTGAGCTATTAAGTTGCTTGTGTCAAAAAAAGGTTTGTGTCTTTCTTCTCTTTGATTAATAATGTGGTTATTACTTGTGTCAAGATTTGATGAATTTCTATGCTTAAGCATCTGTCTTTTATTTTGTGTTCAATACTTCGATTCATTTTTATTACTCTTTTTAGGGCTGATACTTTGTTTACATTTCAATGCTCAGAGTTGTTTATGACATGCATGTTTGCTTTCATGGTTCAATGCATTTGCAATTTTACAGTAGCCATTTATATAGTGTTGGAGGTGCCACATTCATCAACAATTATTGCTTTTGATTTTGTTTCGGTCGTTTTCATATTATTCTAGGAAAATTACCTTGACTTTCAAAAGTGCACTTACTACCTCTATAGTCCTAGTAATTTCACTGAACCCTATTGTCGGTTTGTTGGGTAGGTTATTGGAGACAGTGAAATGATAAATGACAGTTCTATCTGGCTTTATTTGAACATAGTTTAATTCAAAAATAAGATGATTGAGTCAAAAAGTCAACAAAACACAAAAATATTTACTCTCTGTGTGAACAGAAACTAGTTACCACCACCACCACCACCTTTTCCCACCTCCATTCCAAGGTGGCTGGTGTCTTCTTCATCACAGTGGCCATCCTCCATGATTTTCTTGGGCATCTTTGCACCATGTACAATATATATTTTTTTCTTTTGGAAATTGAGAAAAAAAAATCATAACCAAGAAATACAGAACATTGCAGACCCAATTTTTGTCTCTTACTGTCTCTGCCATTAAAATCAAAGAGAATTTTTGAGTATGAGATTGAAGAGATTACTCTCTCTCTCTCTCTCTCTCTGTAAACATGTGTGTTCATGGACAGTGGATTTGGAAAAGACTATGCTCTCATCCATAATCATTTCGCCTCAAATCACCATCATTGAATGTCCACCAACATAACACACCAAATATATTATTTTTGTCTCCAAACATACATGTTTGTGAGAGAGAGAGAGAGAAGCTATGGCTGTTATGACAAACACTTGCTTACATTGGTATTGGGTATAGAAGAAGAGGGGCTGATAATCTCAACAATTGCCAAATGCCACCGACCATCGCTCCTAACCAAGTTTAAACACCCCCATTTTTGAACCCTGGTTTGGACCCCACTGCCAATAATCACCATAAAGCTTCCCTTACTGCCAACTACCATTAAATTGACAATTTAGAAAAGTGGCTTTGACTGGCCAACCCTAGAACACCTTTTGATTGACATTCAACATGGCTCCTTAGAATGAAAAATAATGGGGGAAAAAAAATTGGAGATGGAGGTAGAGAACTCAAAGATTTGTTTAAAGTAAAATCATAATAGACTAATTGATTCTTTGTACCAGAGTGCCAATGACGAATTAGGTTTGAGTTTTTTTAATTATTTGCATCAGTGTGTTGTTAACAAGTCAGTTTGTGAGAGAAAATTTGGTTGTTTTGGTGCAACCTTGGTGTGCCAAACCATCATCAAGCTACTGAAGAAATTGTTGAGAGAGAGAGAATAAAAACTTTTGAGAGTTGCAGAAGTTTTAGAGATGAGAGAAAATTTACAGAATTAAAGAGAAAATGTAGAAATATTTAAAGAGGACAGACATTCTAGAGGGAGAAGGGAATTTAGAGTAGTTACAATCATCCACTCATGACCACCTGCCCATCACAACCATCACCACTCACCTTCCTTTGTCTCCAAGTCAATTCAAAACTACCACACGAATCTCGAAGTTCATCAATGAGGGAGCATTCTTGCCACCAAGAAATCCAAATCACTCTTATTGTAAGAAGCACGAACATGGACACACCAAATTTTCAAACGTGTAAGACATGACATGTCGGGGATGTGTAAAATAAATAGTTTCAATATTTTTATTATATGGCATATATATGGGTATTTCATTCAAAAACAATTAAAAAAATACAATATAATACTAATTGATGAAGTTTAAAGTATGTATTTATCTATAGGTGTTTTTCTTATATCATTAGATCCTAAATTATTTTGTTCAAACTTGTAATGCATTTCACTTGTGTCTGAACGATGGGTGTGTATGTTCCCTAATTGTCTAAAGCGTGTTTGGTTCTAATTTTTTTTTAAAAAAAATAATAGGACACATTTGGAGGTGTGTCTGACACATGTGGAGAAGTGTTTGATGGCTGTTAGTGTTTGAAGTGTTTGACACAAACACACCAGATTCTGATAAGTGTCCATGCTTTGTAGCTCATATTATTGTAATAGGACACATTTGGAGGTGTGTCTGATACATGTGGAGAAGTGTCTGATGGCTGTTAGTGTTTGAAGTGTTTGACATGAATACACCACATTCTGATAAATGTCCATGCTTCTTAGGTCATATTATTGTAATTTAAAACAAACTGAATTTATTTACACAAAGCAATAATTTTGTGCACGAGGTGATCTATATCAAAAACACCTAAAAGTGTATGTTAGGCTATGGCTTTGATGGTGGACAGCAGTCATGCAAGGGGAGTTATAATGGTGTTCATGGTGAGTGATGGAGTGGGCGAGGAACTGGAACTGGGGATTTTGATGTGCCATGAGGTTGATGAATGATGGAGATGATGGTATGGTTGCTAGAAGAATGTGATTGATTGGGTTTGATGATTATGATTTATGAATATGAGAGAGAGAATTGGGCATGATGATTGGTTTAGATGCACCCTTGTTAACAACATACCAATGGTTCACTGATTAGTGATATTTTTACACCTGGGTGATGGCAATAATTATTGTTGACTGAACTTAATAGTATGCATTATCAATTAGCATTGTTCTCATTAATGGCTTGTTAACAGGAGACGAGTTTCTGTTGCAGACAACTAAAAAAGAACAGAAATCGCCAATCAAAAAACTGAAACAGAACAGAAACCAGTGTAACTTCCAGGACGACAGGAGCACCAAGTGTATTTTTTGACAAACCTCAGGAGAGGTCAAGGTGATTCACCCAATTCTTTTTTTCTCTTGTGCTCCATTGCTGTATATGCTGAGGTGGTCATGCTTTTAATTTGATAACTGGGTATGGAATCTATCTTATACATGGGGTGTGTCTGCTGGTTGTGCCTCCTCTTGGTGGATTTTGATTGATACATATTCAAACTCAGCACCAGAGTTTACAACTCATAGACTGGTGTTTTATCTTAAATAAATTGCTTCCATCTCTCTCTCCCCTCTTTATTGCTGGTTGGACTTGCGATTGGTGGTGTTCCTTCTGTCCATTGAGCATCTATGCAGATGTTGCGCACATATATTTTGGTTTACTATTATCTTTGCTACCCTAAAATCATGGTTTAAACTTTCTAGACTTGCATATCAATTCTATTTTTATTTTTTTTGATAAATTGCATATCAATTCTAATTAACCTCGGCAGGGATTTGTCTCCAGCTTGATCTTATGTGTGAAGTCCCAAATATATTTATTGCCCCCTCCTCCCTGCTCTTAGAATGAATGGCTTCATTGTTGGAGTTTGGAACTCTTGGATGTCACTCGTGTTAATAGCAAGTGTGGTTTCACTTTAGAATGGTTCTCATTGTTTTTGTTAAAGATTTCATAAATTTTGTATGTTATTTCCATTTTCACTAGTGATGGAGCTTTGACCTTCAGTCGCAAAACCTTGATTGTGAAAAGCCTATAACAGCTTAGGCTACATGGCCAATTTTGGATTGCTATGGTTTATGACAATTTTTCTGGTGAAAGCTAATTTAAAATCCTTTTTCCTTTTTCTTTTTTGAAGTCCGAGCTGTTCCTAGGATTATGAACAAATGTGCTCTCTTTGATTGAAATTTAATAATAACATTGTCACATTTCCATTTTTTCATTGAAGAGGATTTCTCGTCCTCTTTTTGTTTCTCTTTTATTTTTCTAATCAATGAAATCTATTTCTTGCTGATCATATATATATATATATATATATGTGCTTGCTTTGTTATTTTATTGCAGTAGATTGCCGTGTAATTTGTACATCATATTTGCAGTTTCATTGTAGTTTTTGAGCCAATGTTGGTGCCAAAATTTATCACTGATGATCAATAACTAATTAG
Organism: Camellia lanceoleosa; assembly: GCA_025200525.1. Taxonomy (NCBI): domain Eukaryota; kingdom Viridiplantae; phylum Streptophyta; class Magnoliopsida; order Ericales; family Theaceae; genus Camellia; species Camellia lanceoleosa. The sequence goes on along the minus strand of CM045758.1, from coordinate 190,444,549 downwards.
TTGTTCTGTTCTGTTCTGTTCTTGAAACAGGCGTGATGGAGATATCATTGTTAAAAGTACTTCTTAACCATATCTCTTCTTTCTTTCATTTATCATCTCATGAAAATATAAATCATGAACCGGCTCAGAAATATTACCAAAAGATTGAAGAGATATTGAAGCTGTTAAGGCCTGTGCTTGATGCAATTTTTGATGCTGACATAATGTCTGAAGAATCGCTTCAAAAGGCTTTTGCAGAAATGGGTCATTCTGTCAACGAACTGAGGGAGCTATTTGAAAATTGGCATCCATTAAGGAGTAAAATTTATTTTGTAATGCTTTCAGGCTTTATATATGCAGTTTTTGTTTTCTGAATTTTAGAAAAGTAGATATACCTTGCTTTATAATTTAATAGAGGTAAAATACTGCAAGTCCTTTACTTGTAGGATCAACATTCTTAGAATGTGTAGAATGTTGATCAGTGCAAGATTGAATATGCCCTTTATTTGTAGTAGCGATTGTAATTTTGAGCAACATATTTATCAAGGGGTGGAATTGACTTTTAGTTTCCAAATACAAGTGATATGGATACTTTTGTTTAACAACCTTGTTCCATAAGCAAAACAGCATCTTGTTGTGATGATTCACTTTCATGCACTATATTTGTTCTATTGTCATCCTTTCTCTCGAATCAGTACCCTTTTTTATCCTGGTTTTAAACCTGTTTAATGTAGTATGAAGAGTTGGTTTTAGCAAATGGCTGTTAAAACTCCTCTTTCTCACCTGGAACCAAAAGAGTTGGGTTTTTGGTTTTAACCGAGTATATAAGAAAGCATCTCGTTGGATGGTTAGGATTCATTTTTGGTTAGTCGTGTTACACGGTCTTGGGTAGAACTCACCCCAAAAGCTAGCTATTAAGGTGAGGGTGCCCTCATGCTTATATGCTTAATATTACTTTAGTACTTAGGCGATGTGGGACTTCACTTCACAAGTCGTTCCTAGGTTTAAGGAAGAATTCTTATTTTATGTGGCCTGTTGTGACATATATAATTGGACATACATGAATTAATTGTTTTCACTAGACTTCTTTATGTCTGGAGCCTTTTTGTACTGAAAGCTCAATTTCTTCTAACTAGCATGTTTTGGATGATCTCTAGGTTCTACAAGTTGAATCATTAATATCAAAGACTCGGGCTTCTGGTGTGGAAATTTTCGAGCTGCTGAAATCTTCTGATCAACATCTCCCTGTTGAATTGAATGCATCGTCGCTTGAGGTATCAATTAAAGATGAGTTATTTTTATGTTTACCTTCTTGGGCTGGTTTTTAAGCACACTTTACAATTCATCAGTGCCTAGTAAGTAGCGTTCTGTAGATGAAAACTCATCTTTGAGCATTGCACACATTTGAAAATCTGGATCTTTGCTAAATTAAATGCTAGCACTTTTTCTTGTTTCTTGGATAAGAAAGATCTACGAGGTATTTCATTTTATGATGTCTAATTCTTGGCACAACTGGTTGCAGATTTTTGTACAGAAAATTAAGCAAATTGGTTTGGAGCAGACAACAGCTATTATTAATAAAGCCATCAGGGAGCAAGCGGATGGCTCTGTACCCGGCTCAGAGAGCCTGGCAAAATTCGCAGATTGTCTGTTCTTAAGGTCAAACCAGGAGCTTCTGATTGAGGCCGTGGCTCTTGAGAAGCTGAAGGAGATCGCTGAACAAGCTGAAAATAATGGTGAAGCGGAGTACTTTGATCAAATGATTGCTCTTGTTAGCCACATGAATGAGCGGCTTGTTTTGATGAAACAATCCGAGAACTCTAACCCTGTTCTGGTACCTGCTGATTTCTGTTGCCCCCTTTCACTTGAGCTGATGACAGATCCAGTAATTGTGGCTTCGGGGCAAACCTATGAGCGGGCTTTTATCAGGAAATGGATTGATCTTGGGCTTACTGTATGCCCCAAGACACGACAAACTTTAGCCCACACCAATCTTATTCCTAATTACACTGTAAAGGCACTGATTGCAAATTGGTGTGAAGTGAACAATGTGAAGCTGCCCATGAAGTGTATGAGCTTGAACCAGGCAGAGAGTATCACCCTTAGGGACCCACATATCCTTCCTCATGCAAGAAGCAACCAACCCCTGTCACCTGATTCAACTCGATCTACGGGTTCACTTGGAAGCAACCTAATTTCATCTAGTGGTATCCATCGAGAGGGAACTTCTCCGGCACATCCTCGTTCCTTTTCAGAGGGTTCCCTTCCTGCTGTATCTGGAAATGGGCACGGGTTAGATACTGCGAGATTATCAGTAAACAGTTCTGAAGACAGTCCGTCTCACTCAGTAGAGCGACGTTTGGAGTCAGCTAACCAAGCCATCTCTTCAGCGTCAACGATAGAGCAATCTAGTGCTAGTGGGGTCGATGAACAGTTGGCTCAGGGACATAATCGAACTGCCTCGCCTCCAGCACACTTTCAAATGTGAATATTGCACAAGGGATTTCGGCTGATGGCAACGAGGTGTCTTCTTCACAGGCGACAGCCTACAATAGTGATGCTTCTGGGGAGCTGACATCAGAACCACAAGCTGCTACTACCTTGACTACCCCACACAGAGAAAATGATTTCCCTCAAAGATTGGAGATAAGATCTCGAAGCCAAGCAATGTGGCGCCGTCCTTCTGATAGGTTTGTCCCGAGGATAGTTTCTTCTCCTGCCATTGAAACAAGGGCTGATCTTTCTGGAGTTGAAACCCAAGTCAAGAAGCTTGTTGAGGACTTGAAGACAAATTCACTCGATGCACAAAGAGATGCCACAGCTGAACTTAGGCTACTTGCCAAGCATAACATGGATAACAGAATTGTAATTGCAAGCTGTGGAGCCATCGGGTTGTTGGTTAATCTACTTCATTCAAACGACACAAAGATTCAGGAAAATGCCACATTGCACTTCTCAATTTATCAATTAATGATAATAACAAAGCTGCAATTGCCAATGCTGAAGCAATTGAACCTCTGATTCATGTTCTTGAGACAGGTAGCCCTGAAGCTAAGGAGAACTCAGCAGCCACTCTCTTTAGCCTCTCCGTTATTGAGGATAACAAGGTTAGGATCGGAAGGTCTGGGGCAATTCAACCACTGGTTGATTTATTGGGAAATGGGACTCCTAGGGGGAAGAAAGACGCGGCTACGGCTTTGTTTAATTTGTCAATATTTCATGAAAACAAGACTCGGATTGTGCAGGCTGGAGCTGTGAGATACCTCGTAGAGTTGATGGAACCGGCTGCTGGGATGGTTGATAAAGCGGTTGCTGTTTTGGCAAATCTTGCTACGATTCAGGAGGGAAGGATTGCTATTGGTCAGGAGGGAGGGATCCCTGTTCTGGTTGAGGTTGTTGAGTTGGGTTCTGCAAGGGGGAAGGAGAATGCAGCTGCTGCTCTTCTACAGCTTTGCACACACAGCAATCGATTTTGTAGCATGGTGCTTCAGGAAGGAGCTGTTCCCCCATTAGTGGCATTGTCACAATCTGGCACTCCGCGAGCCAAAGAAAAGGTATACTTCATACATTGCTGCTCAATGGTTTTTCAAAAAAATTATATTTTGGGAAACTATTTAATCATGTTTGTTAAAATCTTACGATGCATGATTCGCTTTATAAGATTTGATTCACCTTGCAAGTTTCAAGCAAAACAATTTGATTCGTGCAGTTGAATTTTAGATTGAGTGATTATGATGTATTTGCGATTCACTTTGATTCATAATTCATTATGATTCAAGCGATTCAGTTTTGTTGGCATGATGGATGAAACGATGTCATTTTCACACAAAAAAGAGAAGATAAAAAAAGAGAACTAATTATATTGATATTTATTTCATTTTAAACAATGTGTGTATTTTTATATGTATATACATATATAAAATTATATATTATGCTAAATAATATGAATCTTATGATTTATAATTCGATATATGATTCACTATTTTAATAAAATGATTCATGATTCAATTCACAATTGGACAACAATGATTGTAATGAGTTTTTGTTGGTTGCAGGCTTAGGCACTTCTTAGCCACTTTAGGAACCAACGACGGTGGTGCTGGGAGGGGCTGAGACCTTTGGATGTATCCAATGCTTCGTGGTAAGATATATAGTGTGTAAATCTATCATGTTGCAAATAATGCTTAAGAAGGTCCTATTTCTTGAATGTTTTCTTGATTTGTGAAGAGAAATGAAAATGAAATTGAAAATGAAAAATGGAAAAATGATTTGTGGGGGGTTGATTGATTGCCCTCTCATGAATGACTTTCTTGTGAATGTGGGAAAAAATTGAATACCTGTAAGTTTAGTGTGTTTTTTTTTATTTTCTTTATTTTTTTTTGGATAAGTACTAAGCTTAGTCTTCAAGCCTCGTAATGTGATTTTTGGCAAGACAATTGAGATGAATACTCATTTTATTTTATTGATGTCATGCATTTTTTTTTTCCTCCTTTTGTTTATCAGGATTGTTATTGTTGTTCTTATTGTATTTCCTTTTTATTTGTTAGTGATATAATCATAGTTGCTAGAGTAGAGGAGAAGACTTCAATTGACATGAGATTTTGTAGTAAAAAAACTATATGAATTAAAAGAAAGAAAGATGTATAGCCAAACTTAATTTATTGGACACAAGTCCTTGGTTTGATTGTGTTTGGTTTAATCTGTGCTCTACATATTTTGTTCCATTGTTGGTGTGCTTTGTGATATGTGCCCTCTACAAATGAATGTATTTTCGATAGAGCAGTGATATATAAATAAATAAAAATTTATTCATTTATTTAGAATGATGTAGCTTCTTGTTCCCCCTATATTTAAAATATAATCTTCATCATTATGAACAAAATTTACAAATTATAGTATGTAGTTATCATATCATTCTGAAAGTAAATTCTGTATAGAAGTTACTGGTGATTTGGCTATTTCCATGTTGATATGTATCATTTTTATCATGATTTGGGAGTTTCAATATATTTCTACTTGTTTTCAGTTTTCAAAAACACCAGATGCTGTCCTGTTAGAGTCTGATCCCGATAGCCCTACCAACCAAATCCAATATGTAGATTCCTTTGTGGCCATGGATACCCTCCCTATTTGCGGAACACAGTGGTTTGTTCCTTGATTTATAGTGCATATATATATATATATATTTGTGTGTTGAGTTGAATCTCTTGTGGGAGCTATGAGAACATTAAGTTTTGAACTATACGAATCTTTTGCCATCATGTGAACCATTGCCTGCAAAACCTGTAACGATTCCTTCTGGATTCATCAAGGAATTTGATACAGCTGTGCTAATTCCCTTGACCTAAAAACTTAGAATTTGACATCATCGTTGTTCTGATTGGAGAGGCCATCATTTGAATCTTCTTGTTCTCTTTTGATGTCATTTACACATGAGAGGTTGACATGGGGACAATTTTGTTCAGCTGTCCCTCCTCATTTGGTTGTTCAGATCAGATTGACTAAAATATGCTGTTTTCTTCCTGCTTCATGACTATTATGTTGTTGATGTTGCAAATTGATTCATGTTAATTGTCCTTAGTTTAGGATATATGAGATGGAGAGGATCAAAATCCAATAGTTTGGAACACAATAGGAACATAATTTATTTGTTGATCAGGAAAGGAATAGAATCAGTGGATAGGCTAGGAGGCATGTTTTGTTCACTGGAATGAAGTTTGAAATAGAATTGTCATTTTATCGAAATATTCAATAAAGAGAAGTATTTCAAGTGGAATCATTATTCACCAATTCAGAAGAAAGGTTAGTCTATTGTAAGGTCAAAGAATTGCCATCCCTTCATGTTCAAAATTATTCTAGCAATCCAAACACTACCTACAATATAAGACTACAAATGAGAACAATTTTAGACTATCCACACAACATCCGAAAATTGCAATGACTCCCAAATCTTTAGACAAGTTTGACTAAAAAGAATCACAATGCGATGTACCCCTTCATTAACACCATAATACAAGAAAGTTTTATTACGTTTACAGAAAAAATACACAGAATCAACAATGACTGCCAAATTTAATTACCAGCCACATAAGCTTGAGACGAACATAT